>BTPG01000006.1:130169873-130769873 GCA_036245525.1 Semisulcospira habei
CACCTGTCTTGTAAGACCACTTTTTTTCTGGCAAAACAATGTGGTTTGGTAGGGAAAAAAGTGTACGATAGTGAAAGGATTTCAAACCACTCTTGAGCTAAATCAAAGGCATCCATTTGTAACAATTTCAACTGTTTTCCTCCAATGATACCAAATGTCAGTTTGTGCAGAACAAAGATATGGCAAAATGAAACAAATCTGACCTGTTTCAAAAGAAAGAAGCTGTGCACACTGAATCTGGAACTCTAAACTTATTTTTTTTACTGACTAAAAACAACCAATGTTCATACACTCATACTGTGAACTTGATCAGAATCACAATCTTGGACAATACATGCACACCACAAGAAAAGATAAAACTGCTTACCTCTTCCGAGACAAAGTTGGTGAGGTCCCACTTGTACTGTATGGTGGCCTCCTTCCTCTTCCAGAACTCCAGAAACAACGTCCCTGAAGAGCACATATTTTACACAATGAGTCGTACGCTCAAATTTCCAAATCTGCGTGTTGTCTTTTGACAGACCAACCATGACAATTCCAGGCTGGTGCAAGGCTGTGTCCAAGTTTTAAAATCCTTGTGTCGTCCTTTGACAGAATAGCCATGATAGTTCAAGGGTGGTGCAAGAATAGCTTGGTGCCTGTCCGGAACTATCACATTCAATCCATTTCCCGTTGTAGTGTACAGCAGAACATGTTCTAAGCGACCACCTTATGTTTCTGCAAGAAAAAGTTACCTTAAAGACAATTGCCCTCACAAGTCTTCAAGAGCTAAAAGTGTTTCCTGTCACGAAAGACCATCATTTAGGTGGCTACAGCCTTAAAGGTGATCTCTCAAGAGGGTGGTCGTTCAAAACAGGTACTGCTGTATCAGGGCTGAGTTTGCTGACAATTTGTTTTCCAACATCAAACATGATTAAAACTGGAAGTCTAACTTTGGATATAAACTCCAACTTCCTTTTGCTTGATTGCAAAGAAAGATTATCCCAATATTCAAAAGGCATAGATTCTCATGAGCCCCTGCAGCTGCCGGGGCTCATGAGAATCTATGCCTCTTGCTGACAGAGGAGGTTCATTTGAGGACTCACTCACCCCAAAGAGACATGAAGATGGCGAAGAAGACAGTGGCCCCGTTGTCGAAAATTCGACTGGCGGCCGCATGGGAACACGCTTCGTGAAGTTTCCAGTATGGACATTGCACGTCACACAGCGGGCACATGGTGATGTTGTTGTTTGCATCACACAGCTCTTTGCTGCAAAATATATACTGTTGTCTTAATTCTACTGACAAAGATGAACATAACGATAGTTGGATATAATAACATTTTTGGAGAGGTCCCTGCAACACGTAGAAATTACTTTGCTAATAACAAACTTCCGATTTAACATTTTAAAGAAATTGTACCCTTGCATTCTGTTATGGCCAGGTTTCACCATAATTTGCCAGTTATATGACGACGCAACTTAGCCCCTTCAAAGCCAGAGGACACAGACTGTGTTTTTGAAATCTTTGTTATTTAACACCAAACAGCCCCAGCCACCCAAGAAACATGGGCACAAAATGGTATTGGCAAGAGGCATAGATCCTCATGAACCCCCGCATTTGCAGGGGCTCATGAGGCTCTATGTCTCTTGAAGCTGTATAGTGTTCAATTTTTCCAGGCAGCGAAAGGGTTACAAACATACAGTTACAAACATACAGTTACATATCAAAAGACAGTGGCATATTTACCTGGCCACATTGGTGTACATGATGGCCAGGCCGTAGATGAAGACGGCCAGGCCCACAACAGAGGCAGGGATCAGCATGGACGTGTAGAAGCCCAGCCACGCAAAGTACAGACCAATTTTCTCACCAAAGTAGTACCTGAAGGACAAGTTGAAAATAAAGTGAAACTTTGTGGATCGCAATGAAGGTGTTTCGTAATACCGAAGTAGGTCCAAAACTGAGTGTCTTTGATGCAAACAAACTTGATACCACATCGGGCTTTAATGCAACTGCTGTCATTGAAACGTGTGCAATTTGGACCTATTTTTTATCTGCAAACAAAGTCTACTATGTTGCTACAATAAAGGGGACTTCAAAAGGTGCGGCACTTAAAAAGGGCATGAACAATACAAGTTACAACTCCACACCGAGTTTGAACTTGCAACATTTTTTGACAGGATGATATATTTTCATTAAGATGACAATAGCAATCAAAAAAAAAAAATACTGAAAATTGCACGATATTTCAATCAAAATACTCAACAAAAGAATTTACTCCAAACAGTGCCGATCGGTTCAGTCATTCATAGTCATTCATGACCTGCTCCAAGGCAGGCTTTGACTGCCAACATCTGCTGATACGGCTCCTCAGTGGGTTTTTTTTGCTTCGACTTTTCCCTACTCTTCGTTTCAAAATCTTTGTGAGCTGGCACGCATACCAGAGGTTTTTCACTGCCCCTTGCAATTTACGACATTCAAACTTTATAATTAAACAAAACATTCCTTTTCTGCACCACTACTTTAACACTAAGAGCATTAATCTTGTATTGTTTGGGGATGATCACTTTCATTATCGACAGTTTTGGGTTTGCCCTTGATAAATTATTCAACTTTTGATGCTGGACTGTGAACGTTAACCCATTTAGCCCCAAGGCTGGAATTCCGAAAATTTGGGGGATGTCACTTTGTGACTATGTATCAGTTGCAGGGAGGTGTATCGACCATCATAACCATCAAGGTTAGTGCCCGATTAGCTTGGCGCCATCAGGACAATCCAGCTCCTGTTGTAGGGCGTTGGGGCTAAGTGGTTAACTATGTGTACCAACCTTATGTGATCGAGTGGCTGAAACTTGAATGCGCTCCTCCACCCCGCCCAGTAATCAAACAGCAGTTTGCGCTCGTTGTCCGCTGACCCAGGTTTCCAGTGACCCTAGGAGCAAAATGACACATTCATCTGGCACGGGTGAGTCAGAGTCAGAGGCACCAAACAGGCCTGCCCTGGGAAGGCACAAGACAGCAAGTCCATTTTTTTGTGAAAAATGAGATTTTCATAGTATTACGATTGAAAATCTCACTTTTCACAAAAATTGACCGTCTTTTGCCTTCCTCTGGCAGACCAGATCAACAGGGCAGTTGCAAAAGCTGCCCTCTGCTCCACACGAAAAGCAGTGAACCCACATAACCCCACGGCCACATTTGCCAAATTTTGGAGGTATCACTTAAGGACCACGTGCCAGTGGAGGAGATGTATTGACCATGATAAATTCAAGGGTAGTGCCAGATTAGCTTGGCGCATGAAGGCACCAAGCTAATCTGGCACTACCCTTGAATTATCATGATCAATCCATCTCCTGCTGTAGGGCTGCAGTGCTAAATGGGTAAAAAATGCCATTTTCATTCATTCAAACTTTCAGACTTTCACGACTTTCACTACCTACAGAGGCATCTAGAAGGACTGTATACCAGCTGTGGCATACCAAGTGCGCAAATGGTCATCCGGATGTCAGCCCTTGCAATTTGTGCATGTGTCAACTGCAGATGATGTCAGCCGAATGACCATTTATTTGTGCGCAGTCCGACTGCAGCCAATGTAGACCTGATGACCATTTGCACACTTCATATGTATCTACCACAACGGTTCAAGAGTGGTGGCAGATTAGCAACAGTTCTTACTTCGTGCAGTGGGAAGGCGGCACAGTAAAACTCATCCGCGATCATCTTGTTCACACCTGAAAAATAAAAATACACTACACTGACAGTATTAGTTAAAAGAATATTGAATGCACTTATTCTGAGTTACAAAAATGCATTCCTTAACCCGTATCATACTGAGGCTAAAAGCTTGAAATTTGTACACTGCCATATGCAAGCTACATTATAGTACTTACAGATAAGAATATAGAACAATGGCTTTAGTTCAAGGGTAGTGCCAGAATAGAGGCGCCAAGCTATTCTGGCACTACCCTTGAACTATTTTAGTAAAACTTATTTCACACACTGGTGTATTCCTAAAGATAAGGGTTAAAATTGCCAGCAGATGCAAATACAGTTGATTGAATCTAGTTAACACATTATACCCTGCGGCTGATATTTTAAAATCCGCTTATGGCCCAAACATGTTACAGATTAGAAGATAGATCAACCATTTTAGTTCAGGGGTGATGACAAAACAGCTTGGCGCCTGAGGCGCCAAGCTATTCTGGCACCACCCTCGGACTATCACAGTCAAATTACTTTCAGGCAGTAGTGTATCAGGATGGAATGGGTCAAGACAAATTCTGATGACACAAAATTCTGTTCAACACAAACAGTCCTAGATTTCCCTGGGATCGCTTTCCTTCACTTCCCAATCAGACTAATACAAAGTCCTGTTAATGAGAAGTGATGTTTCACCTCCCTGAGTTCTTCTCACAAGGACTCGACTCGGCAGACAGGCAGATCAATCAATCTGCATCTAGCAACGAAAAGGTTTTACATTAGCCCTTTTCATCCTGCGACACTCTTGCTTGAAATAAATTTGAGTAGGACAGTTCAAGGGTGGTGCCAGAATAGCTTGGCGCCTTAGGCGCCAAGCTATTCTGGCACCACACTTTAACTAAAATGGCTGATTTCTCTCCTAATCTGTAATGTAGCCTTCATAGGACAAGAGGCAAATTTTGAAAAATCAGCCTCAGGATGTAATGGGTTAGAAAAAGTGTGGAGGCAAATTGGCACATGAACTGACCAAAGGAGTAAGCTTTCTGCTTGTCCTCTGAGAAGCTCTTTCTTCGCAGGATGAAGTCGACAATCCAGCTGCGACAGGCGTTGGAAAACAGCGTCTCCTTGTCCTCGGGAATATCAAATCTGCGAATAGTGATGTTCATCATTAACTGTTTACATAATTCCTCAGAAATCCTTCATGCTGAACATGCAGATGGGACTAATGTCTACCCGCAAGAGGCACAGATTCTCATGAGCGCCTGCAGCTTCAGGGGCTCATGATAATCTGCGCCACTTGCATAAGGGCCTGTGATTAAGTACGCATATCATGGTGACAAATCAATTTACTGATACAGTCTTCACAATTTCTTGGCATATCGAGTTCACACACACACACACACACACACACACACACACACACACACACACACACACACACAGACACAGTAGGGAGTTATACAGAATGGTGGCTGAAAAAATTCAGAATCTGGACGGGACAAGAAGGTCAGCTTGATCACATCGCAGTTCACAAAAGCCGTTGAGCAGACATCGGCCGCAGCTGACCTGCACCCAAAGGTCAACAGCAGCTGACATCAACCTTATAACCATTTGCAGCTTGGGACCACAGTTTAATCTACGTATCTAATTGCTACAAACTATCCCAAAAACTCACAGGTATTCCTTGTCTGATGAGTAAGGGCATGTATATTTTCGCTTGAGTGGTGGCACAACGTCGCGGCTCACTTCAAACGGCGCCACAAACTTGCGAAGTAGATTGCCAGTGGCTCCCCATATTCTTGCTGACACCGAGTGCACTGGACTCTTTAAGCCAGAGGAAAAAACAGTCATATTGTTAACACAGGAAAGAGCATTCACACAGTACACAAACCTAACATGATCATGCCATCAGCTTCTTTGCTGGTGAACCTGTTTTCAGCAACCACCTTTACTGCAAGAGGAAAAGTGGTCCTAAACGACAGGTACTCACTCAAGTGAAGTCTTGAAAGGCAAAAAGTGTCACCTGTCATCAAAGACCATCATTTAGGTGGCAACAGCCACAGTCACAGCTACAGCCACCTAAATGATGGTCTTTAATGACAGGTGATCTCTCACAAGGGTGGTCGCTCAAAACAGGTTCAACTGTACCATGCAAAACTAATATATTTATCCTCAAGACAGCATAATGGCAGATGAATCCATCATGACAGTTCGTGGGCAGGGCCAGATCATCCTGTTAAAACAGGCCCATCCTCCTTTGATGACAGAATGACGACCCAGTTTTAAAACTTTCGAGACGTGTCGCATCCGGATTCGCGGCTTTACGCCGCGAATCCGGATGCGACACTTCTCGAAAGAGTTAACCCTTTGGCTGTCAGTAGCGCTATTTTGGCTGGAATCATCGCGCCAAAGAGTGCTACCGACAGCCAAAGCGTTAACAGGATGAAGGCAGACTAGCTTGGTGCCTGGGAAGGATGGCACTTCCTTTAAGCCATTGTGGCCAAACCATCCAAGTGGTGGTTGCATTATTTTGTCACAATAATTCCTGCTAGAATCATCGAGACAAAAACTGCCACTGACAGCCAAAGCGTTAAAAGAGTACATATTAAACTTAGAGGATAATAATGCATAACATCAGTGTTCTAGTGAAGTAAAGCCATCCACACTCAATTTCAGCTCTTACCCACATTCCATTGCTGTACATAAATAGCACACAACCAAAAAGATGATCAGCAACTATCAATCCATCCAAAAACATCTTCCACAAAATGCACATGCAAAACCTTTTCACAAAAAAGCTTGATTCAGTTATGAAGCATAATTGAAAATACAAAAGATTTTAACAAATTCTTAACCACTTCGCCCCCCCACCCCCAATTACATGCACACACACACATACATACACACACATACTCACAAGGAAAAAATAACTATTTATGTATGTCCTTCATTATTTCACTCAACAAATATTAGTAAAATTAGTGATCACACAAAGAGATTTAACTATTTTCACTGTCAGCATCATTGTGATTAACTAATCAATGCAGAAGTGTCATGATAAATGTTAATTCTTTCAGTCTTTTCAGTTGTCAGCCCCACAAACATATCCACACAAGTTGATAAGCACAACCCCTATCAAGGGTATCCACTTTAATCCTTTGGCTCTTGATAGAGCTTTTTGTCAAGACGATTCCTGCAGGAATCATCTTGACAAAAAGCGCTACTGACTGCCATAGGGTTAAAAGCACAAAGCAAGGACTCACAAGGTGGTGGTGGTTAGTATGTTTACAATTTAAAATACACACTGTTTCTGTTAATTAAATATTTTGATGAAATCTCTTAATTAAATTCAAACAAGGACTCCGTATACATTGTAATTAGATCACTCTTGACTCAGTTAGCAATACACCATACATGAGAACGCCAATGGAACCCGCATATCACATCTAATCCAACACACAAGTATCACCTCTGCAATAATGAAAATATTTTCAGGTGACTGAAATAAACAAAATCATATAAAAATCAGAGAATATCAATATTAACTCTTTTAGCACCAACACTCTACAGCAGGAGATGGATGGACCATGATAATTCAAGGGTACTGCCTTCAGGCGCCAAGCTAATCTGGCACTACTCTTGAATTATCATGGTACATAATCGATAAGTGACACCTCCAAAATTTAGGAAATGTGGTCTTGGGGCTAAAGGGGTTAATATTGACTACCTGTAAGATGAAATTTGCTGATGTGATTGATCATCTGCCATCCTCCGTTCCCCTTGCATCACTATTCTTCTACAATAATAATTATGGATTGTCTCATACGTTCTATGAATATTCTTTGTGTAATTATTACAAAAGGCACATGCATAAACAAATCCTACTGTATAGGCATTTACAAGCACCCTCCAATATGACTTTCAACCGGTGAACCTTACACATCATAAACCTGGATAACAAGCATGCACGAGTATTTGCCAGTGAAAACAGCTGAAAAAAAAAAACCCTAAATATCAGGACTTATGAATATCTTTTACACTTTGTGAGCTTGGAGATTTCGGTGGTAAGGAGGGGCAAAGGGGGGGGGGGAGGAACATTTATTATTTGGGGACAATTGGGGAAGAAAAACTGCTTAGTTTGAATACTTTCCCAGTGGTTAAAGCCGTCATCTAGAAGTAAATCAAAATGATGCCTGAAAATTCTCTGATTTTCACACAGTTTACTGTGTTTTGAGTACAAAGCTTTTAAACCCTTGACTGCCGAGAGAAAGTGACCACGTTTCAACTGCAAGAGACATAGATCCTCATGGGCTCCTGCAATGGGGAGGGGGGAGGGGCTCATGAGGATCTATGCCTCCTTCTGAGACCAAGCCAATTTGTATCCACGTTTCTTGGACAGTTGTGGCTTTCTTGGTCGTTGACTGAACAAAGATTTCAGAAACAAAAATGTACATACAGTGGCGGGTAAGGGGTTAACCCATATCATACTGAGGCTAAAAGCTTTAAATTTGTACACTGCCATATGCAAGCTACATTATAGTACTTACAGATAAGGATATAGACCAATGGCTTTAGTTCAAGGGTGTTGCCAGAATAGCTTGGCGCCTAGAGGTGCCAAGCTATTCTGGCACCACCCTTTAACTATTTTAGTCAAACTTATTTCACACACTGGTGTATTCCGAATGATAAGAGTTAAATGAGCCAAAACCAACCCAGGGAATCCTACATAGCATTCACAGGGACATGTATATCTATCCAAAACCAAAGACTAGGAAATTGTGTTCCAATTTTGAAACAGCAATTTCTGCAGGAAAAGGCACTCTGTTTTGAATCAGTCGAAAACATGAATTTACTCCTTCACTGCCAAGAAAAAGTCATCACTATCACACTGCAAGAGGCATAGATCCTCATGAGCCCTCGCAGGCACAAGCGTTCATGAGGATCTATGCCTCTTGCCAACACCACTTTGCATCCCTGTTCTTGGGATGGCTGGAGCTCTTAGCATTGAAGTAACAAAGATTTCAGAAACACCATCTGTACTAGCAGTAAGTGATTAGCCCAAGGGATTAAAAAGTGCTTATTCCAGCTATCGAAGTAACATGTATACACAGCGTTTTCAACAAGAGGCATAGATCCTCATGAGCCCCCGTAATTGTGGGGGCTCATGAGGATCTATACCTCTTGCAGTTGGGCAGATGTTCCATTTTTCTCAACAGCAAAGGGGTCAATGAAAGAATGGCTGATTCCCAGCTATCGAAATAAATGTATACAAAGTGTTTTCAACAAGAGGCATAGATCATCAAGGAGGATCTATACCTCTTGCAGTTGAGCAGTTGTTCCATTTTTCCTCGGCAGTGAAGAGGGCAATGAGTGAATGACCATTGTCAACTAATTCATGGCTGGGCGCCTGCGCTGTGCAGTCATTAAACTCTACAGCTGAACCAAAATTTGGAACAATGAACCTGGTTAATACTGGGGAAGTCCAATACAGTAACGAGAGGCGCACCTCAAACAAAATACCTCTTGCATCAACTCTGCTTCCTCCTCCATCAGGTACTTCCTGATTTTGTATCGCCAAACCTTGGTACCAGTTTAAAGCCCACTTCATCAACAGTTTCAAATACAAAGGATCCAAAGTTTCAAAACTGCAACATTGTAGCTTACTTGAGTTTGCCCCTAACTCCCACATGAGTGTACTGTGTTTGTGTTCAGCAAATGCATTTGTTTCACTTGAATATGCTTGTTAGGTTCAGCTCACGGCAGGGCTTTGAGCCAATCTGCATTTGGGACAAAGCACCTTCATACTACCTTCATTATTATTATTATTATGTTTATTATTAATTTGGCACGTTCATACTAAGGATGGGACAAAAGGACAAAGTAATTCATTCACAACTACCGGTAATTATGACTTTTGCACCTGCAGGCAGCGTCTACAAAGACAGTGTACCAGATCTAACAGAAGGATTGGCCATGACACTTGACAAGCCACCAACAGTGTATATATGTCAAAAATAACAAGTAAGATTAAAAAAAATTGTATAAGAAAAGTGCCAAAGCCTTTTGTAGAGTACTATTCCACTTACAGCAGACAAGTGCTGAACTACGGAATGTGTTAACTCATTCAGCCTGACCCACATATTTCCCAAATTTTGGAGGCTTCATCTAACGACTGTGCACCAGTTGCAGGAGATGAGTCGACCATAATAATCCAAGGGCAGTGCCAGATTAGCTTGGCGCCGACAGGCACCAAGTTAATCTGGCACTACCCTTGAATTGTCATTGTCAACCCATCTCCTGCAGTCGTGTGTCAGGGCTGAATGGGTTAACCCTCTTGTGCATGCAACCACCAGAAATGTATACAGTACAAGTGGCTGCATGCACAAGGAGTCAACGCCTTCTCTGTCAAGAAAAGGTAAACTCCATCCAACTGCAAGAGACACAGATCCTCAAGAGCTGGCAGTGTAGGGTTCGATGGTGACTAAAGAAACCATGCGTGATCTTCAGCGTAATGATGCAAAATGCAAAATGGTTTAAATAAAACCAGCATGCTTCTGATACCTTGGCCATTCTGCATGGACACACAAAACAGACGCTGATGAAGAGACACTTGCATGCACTGTAGCCATGCGCATGATGACAGCGGAGGGCTTGGGGGTGATGGGTGCGTGGGGTATGAGGGGAAAGGGTGGAGGGGTTAGAGGCTTGAGATCTGGGTGGGGAAATTACCCCCCTTGTGTAAACACAAGGGGGAAAGATTTTGTTTGAAATAAATATTTTAAAATTTAAAAAAAGGATGATACTATGTCAAAGACGCAGATCTAAACATTCAAGAAGTTAATTTGAACACTCATGCAAATGTACATTTTTATAAGTATAAATTATAGTTTCCCCCATAAAGAGCTGGACGAAAATATATCTCAAATAAAAACAACTTTCCCAGCCTTTTGGGTGTTGGTAGTTGTTTTAGTCGCAATGAATCGTCTACAGGAATCATAGCGACTAAAACGGCTACCAACACACAAAGGGTTAATAAGATGAGTAAAGGTGAAACCTTGTTAGAATATATATAACAAACTCACTTGTACATTACCGGCATGACCTAAGCTATATTACATAATGGCATGAGGATAGGACATTTACGTAACTGCAAGTGTAGGTGCCCCAAATAAATGACACCTGTTTAAACTTTTTTAAATCATCATTTTCCAAAATAAAATAAATTTATGCACACATAAAAAGAAAGAAAGACAAATGAAAGAAAGAAAAGAAAATACAACGCAAATCTAGTCATTTTAAGGTGAACGTGATGCACTGAAATTGGAATTATTCCTCTTGTAAGATCATATATACAAAACACATCTAGAAAAAACTTAAGAAAAAGATGTGTCAAAAAGCTATGCAGAAGAAAGGCCAAAGGTAAATGAAATTTCACTTCTAACAAAACATAGCCTGCATTCTAATATATGCATTCTCAAATAGTAAAAGGCATTATCATACATTTTCTCAAGTCTTCATAGAAAATAAAGCTGTTTTCTGTTGATTTTAGCAGCTGACAGCACTGAGAGATTTCAAACATCTACACTTAAAATAATTTACCTCTTTTGTAATCTGTTCAACACAAATTTGCAATATTAACACATTTTACACCAAGGACCCAAAATCCCCAAATTTTAAAGTTGCCCTCTGAAGGATTTTATTACAATTCCAGAGACAGAATTGATAGTTCAAGGGTGGTGCCTATGGGCGCCAAGCTATTCTGGCACCACCCTTAAACTATCATGCTTGATCCATGTCTTGCTGCGGCGTGTCAGGGCTGAATGAGTTAATAGATGTCTATGATTAGATGGATGGACTATGGGGCATGTAGAAAAGAAACAGCTACAGCTGGGCATGAGAGGTTTGGGTTTGAATGCCCCATGTTTGTCTTGTACTGCTTGTTTTGGGAGTTTGTGTGTTATCAGTTCAGTTCATGGCAATGCCTACATACCTATTATTTATTATCACTGTTTATGTGGGAGTTCTGGATGAAGTGAGGGGGGTGGTGGGGTGGTGGGGAGGCAAGATAAATCTCTGCATGAGGTGCCGGTAGTAAACTATATAGCCATAGCCATCACTTACAAATGCAAGGGAAATGATCATAATAATAAATAAAATAAGAAAAATAACAACATAAAATGAAAAGAGGAAACACGAAAATGAAAAGCGGAAAAAAGTAAGATTGTATTTTTTCATCATTTTCTTTTTTCCCTCTATCTATTTTACTTTTTCCTACATACGAAGGTGGCGGGACATACATTATTTTGTTTCAATTCCTTGTCAACCCTTTTGTGAACACAGCCACCTGTACTGTTTTCAGTATCGTTGGCTGCACACCCAAGGGTGTTAACATACATTTACAAATCTTGCAAGAGAAATGATAGGTGGTAGAGAGAGGTCAGAGGTCAAGCTCAAACTAGTGTGCAATCATGTGGCTAACCTGAAGGTCCTCGAACTTCTTGCCGTGTTGATGCACTAGATGCTGGAAAAAGCAGTGTCAACCATCAGAAGCCATTCAACCGTGCAGCTGATCAAATTGCGTAACCACCACACCCACCAAACAGTCAGCAAAGAAAGGCACAAAGTGTTATCTGAAATTGCTCTACAATCCTCAAGTTAAAAAATTATCGTGTGATTTTGCGTCTGCTGGTCACAGACCTGCACACAACGACCTTGTAATTAAGCCCACTGCCACCGAAGCACAGCGAAGTAAAACTCTGTAGTGGAATATCTACTGCAGACAACCAATTACAGAGACACAGGAAATTAAGCTAAGAACTGTGATCAGATGCATGTGACTTGCTCACAGCACTTTCAACAGAGCGTCTGCAGACGCTCTGTTCAAAGTGCTGTGAGAAAGTCACATGCATCTGATCACAGTTCTTACTTTTATTTCCTGTGTGATACAGGCGGCATAACCTTTCGACTCCCAGAACTAAATGACTTCCATTCCACAGAATGAAAGTCATTTAGTTCCGGGAGGCAAACGGTTAAAGGGCCAAATCACAGGTGCACCTATGAGGGTTCTACCTATACCTGAGCTAGATTTATCGACCTACGTTTAGATTATTCTGTGCACAAATATTTCCACAACCCTAAAAAATTGGAATTATCTGTGAAATGAATAGTGGTTATTATACCATAGTCACGATAAGTACATGTAACATGTATGATTAAAGTCAACTATAATGAGGTATTACTCTGAATGGATACAAACAATATTACTGGTGTTGATCACCTTGAAAAAAATGTGATTTGATAAATACTGGGTTATCGTGGTGCTGTACTGCATCATTCAAGTGATTAATTTATGAATTATTGTTATAATTCCTTTCCCACTTAATTGTGCACATCTTACCGTAAGCAAGGGCTGATGCACGTATATATGACTCTGTTACAGACAATTACATTTTACATTTTCACTCCATTAGGCAATCACTGAACTCGTTCGAGATGTGCCGCATCCGGACACGCGGCCTTAGGTTGTGTCTCCTGATGCGGTACATCTTGAATGAGTTAAATTTTGTTCTGTCTTATAACACAAATAATATTTTGTGACCAAGAGAACGAATGACAGAAAACACACAACTGCATAACAAGTAGCACATCCATTATAGACAAAAAGGAGAAAACAAACTGAACTAGAACTAATCTGAACAGTCACTGAGCAGAAAATCTGTCCATGCTGGATTACCTCAAATTAAACAACCAGCAAATTTCAGACCACAATAAATCGGGGTAAATTAAATGTAAATGTTTCAAACAATCTACAGCTACTGGCAGTAGTTTATTTACAACAAGAAGGTGGAAGAAATTTGGGTGGTCACAGAAAAGGAAAACACTCTCAATTTCTGTTCAATGACTTCTTTATGTACAATGAGTTTCAAACCTCTTTCATAGGCAGTCGTAGTTTCAAAATGTCAGCATATCTCCTCAACACCTCATATGGCGCGTGGACCTTTGCAAAGTGTGTTTCATCACCTCTCTGTAAAATGAACAAAAAATACAGTCTACAGACACACCCAAAAAATATCTTAACCCTGATCATTCGGAATACACCTGTGTGTGAAATAAGTTTGACTAAAATAGTTCAAGGGTAGTGCCAAAATAGCTTGGCGCCACCCTTCAGCTAAAGCCATTGGTCTATATTCTTATCTGTAAGTGCTATAATGTAGCTTGCATATGGCAGGGTACAAATTTGAAGCTCTTAGCCTCAGTATGATATGGGATAAGCCAAACCAGAGCAAATTCCTTCTTGTTTGATGTGAAAGCAAACAACAAGGAAAAGATAATAATATTATCACTTAATGATGATGAAAATGTGTGATATAACAAAATTAACAGCAAAAGATCAACACCATCCCAACAAAATAATAAATAAAAATAAACAACACACAATATTATCACATGAACCATTTTATACTTCAGACACATTAATCCCTTTCCGGCCACTGAATGTATATTGTATTTGACATCTTTGTTCATTCAATGACCAAAAGTCACAAAGGTCCAAGGAGCGTAGACACAAATTGGTCTTAGCAAGAGACATAGATGCTCATGAGCCACCGCCTTGCAGGGGCTCATGAGGTTCTATGTCTCTTGCAGCTGGATCGTGTTCCGTTTATCTTGGCAGTCAAGGGGATAAATAACATGTCAGTGAGATCCTGCACCAAACCAGCTAACCCTTGAACTACCATGACCCATCCATCTCCTAGTACATACAGTTTTTAGAAATGCCTCCTAAAGTTGCATGTCACTAAGAGGTGTGAAAGAGCAGTGTTAGATTAACTTCGCCTGCAGGCAGCGGTTCTGGTGCTACCACTGAATCATCAAGACTGACCCATCTCCGTCTGTGACACCATATGTGTCAAATTCTGACAGTTCATGGGTAGTTACAGATTAGCTGAGCGCCTTCCCAGGCACCAAACTAATCTGAAACTACCCTAGAACTTTCATGGCTGATACCGGCAAAAACAGATATCACTGTTCCACATCACTCAACCACACACACTACTCTCTCTCTCTCTGCTACTCCACTTGCCCCATACCAGAATTGACATACAGAAATCCAGTTGCATATCATGTATTCAGGTGTTTCAGGATGGAATTCTCTTCCACTAAAAAGTAAAACCTCAGCACCTTTAAAAGATCCCTCTACAAAAACATATGTGATGACAACCGAATACAAAACTATTATAATATATATAGGGTGATAGACCAATATAGGGTGATAGACCACCTCATCAAGTAAACACGGATACATCCTTGAAATTACACTTATGACCAAAAATTATACATCCGTCTTGACACTACATAACAAGATGAGGATTTCATCCCAAAGTCTACCATATTGTTTAGAGCTCACATGCATTTTTCTTTTAGGAACATTTGGAGTTTATGTTCATATTTTTAAGCTTATCCTTCTGATCCATCTCCCTCCTCTCTAAACCAAAATCTGATCAAAACACACCGGTGAACACAAATGAAGATGGACACATGGCGCTTCCCACCATTAGTACACTCTGTGGGCTGATATAGCAACAGGAATTATGAAGAGGAAGATTAGCAAGAGCAGCAAAATGAGTTTCATAAAATGTTAACATTCATGCATTTTAAGACTTAACAAGAAAGCATGTAAACTAGGTTATTTTGATGCGTAACTGTTTATCCTTTATCTTTCTCTGTCTCTCTCTCTCTCACACACACACAGACACACACACATATGATTTACAGTGCATGAGTTGCTCATCACCATGCCAATCAGCTGCCAGCCTTGAACTATAGTGGTTGATCTATTCACCACGATTTGTATGAATCAAATGGAACCGTGATGTAGTGAAACAAAAGCACACTGCAGAAAACAGTTCTGACTAATTATTTCCCTTGATCGACTGCTTTCTTCTTCCTGGTTGATTGCTAACAGCCAAGTGTACTGATATACGGCACCCATACTGGTAACCATACTGTTACAATGTCGTACCAGCTTTCTTCATGATACTCTAGCATGAACCTCCTAGTGCATGCAGTCACCAACCAATACCTCAAATACCAATGGCTGCATGTACAAGGGAGTTAAACATATCACTGGTACTGTGACAAGTGATGACTGATCTAGACTTCTTATATCATCTGCCATCTTACCCTGTCATATTCCAGCTGAAGACCCTCGATGCGCAGGTTTTCCTCAAACAGCCCTCTGGCTTTCTCAGCCTCCTGTTGCTTCTTACTGGGCTTGATGGACCAGGCCAGGAGGTAGTCGATACGGCGGATGCCATCGTCAAAAAACATATTCCGTACCTGTCAAGGGCAGCAAACAAATACAGAGAAATCGACATAAACATTCATTATCAAACAGTATCCTTAGTACACCCATGTGTATGCATCCACCGATACCGCAGACAGTACCAATGGATGAATGCGTGAGGGGGATAATGTATCCTGTTAGAATTTTGTTGGTGATACAAAGCACATCCCAATGCGGAAAAGGCCATCAGTCCAACATCAACCGCTGTTGGCCTGCGCACGGCCGTGTGTGTGGGCCAATGGCAGTTGATGTTGGCCCGATGGCCTTTGCACACTGGGATCTTACTTAGAAAACAATTAGCTTACTGTCCAGACAAAATACAGGTTGATGGACAGCAAACAAATACAGGGGAATCCACCCAGTAAATATTCCAGAAAATTATTTTCGTCACTGATACTCCCACCTACAGAGCCACCAGGTAGGTGACCCAACAAACTCAGTTGTTGTGTCTACAAGCTGTGAAAAAACATCGCTGGGAGATTTTTCATATGCCCAAGACAAATCAGTAGAAACTTTTACAAGTTCTTATGCATTCATTTCAAATTGTCGTTTCTTCTCTATCACTAACGATACAAGAATTTGGACATCTCTTGCTCTTCTTCAGACATTCTTCAGACAAAAATAAAAAATGTGTGTTTACTGTAACCCAACCAACCCTTTTTTTTCACATAGACCCTAAACTTTGTTTTAGTGATTAACAAAATACACACAAGCAAACAAATCAAACATGCAAATGATGCAGAAATTGCTACTGTCTTTATTGAAAGGAATCTGCATAGTACTCTGTGGCAAGTAGTTTCCACTGGCATTTTAATACTGGCATCCTGTTCTGAAGTCTGGCATCAAAACAAAACAACAACCAACCAAAAAACTACATACTGACCCTACTTTTTATGTTACCATAAACGCACAATTTTTCCTTCTTTTTTTTTTTAAACCCATATCATACTGAGGCTAAAAGCTTTAAATTTGTACACTGCCATATGCAAGCTACATTATAGTACTGACAGATAAGGATATAGGCCAATGGCTTTAGTTTAAGGGTAGTGCCAGAATACCTTGGCGCCTTGAGGCGCCAAGCTATTCTGGCACTACCCTTGAACTATTTTAGTCAAACTTATTTCACACACTGGTGAATTCCGAATGATATGGGTTTAGAGGGTTTTTGGGGGGGGGGGGGGGGGGCTTATCATTTTTTTTATACAACAGTTCTTAAGACACTACATACATACACTAAGGCCGTTTACACTTGCAACCCGGGTTGAACCTGAGTACAGTTCACCCTGGGTTGATGCGTTTACACTTGCATTTGAAACAGGGGTTGGCAGCACACATGACAAAAGCATCTTAGGAATGCATCATGGCGCCCTCCATGGGACAACATTTCGGCTCATGATGTTCTTTGGCTCTTGCAGGTAGATGGTGATCAGTCTTTCTTTTTATTTATTTATTTATTTTATGTACCATTTCTTGCGGCATAGAAAGAGATGATCTCGAATGAGAGATTCAAGCTACTCATACAGCAAAGTTTGGAGAAAAAAAATTCTTTAAGATCATGACTTTTATGACAAGATTGTGATTAACATCATTCTTACATTGTCAGTTCGGCAGCCACTTATTTTATTATCAGAAGTGTTTGTTCTCTGTAATGGTCTCAAGAGTGCTGGAGGAAAATCGTGCTGCAAACTTATAATGAGCATTTTAGCCCAGACATGGATGAAAAGCCGCAGAATATCTCATGTTCACTGTTGATGTGCACAAATGACTATGCAAGCTGTTGCGTCAACGTTACTGCAATTCTTGCCAGTTACATCAGGTCCCCGACTTTTCTGCAATATGCACAATGATGACATGGAATGGATTGCGGTCTAGATCCAACCCATGTTCAACCCTGCTTCAGACCAGGGTTGAACACTACCCTGCTCCAACCCCAGTTGGGTCAAGTGTAAACGCTCCAACTCGTACTCGAGTTCAACTCAGGTTGATCTGCAAGTGTAAACGGCCTCATTCTTTTACTTGCAGGACCAAATGAGGGAGATTTTAAAGTGTAGTACACAAAGAAGTTGTATTAGTTTTAGTTTCAGTTTTAGTTTCCACACACACTCATGCGCATTTCAACCCACACTAACTGGTGTCCCTCGTTCGCTCGCGCTCTCTCTCTCTCTCACACACACCATAAATTTTCTAGACACAAAAAATGCAAAATATATGTGTCATCAGGCATTATTACTACCAGTAACATTATTTGATTACACATCTTAGTCTAGAAAATGAAAACAAAAGAAGCTGAACAAAATGTTATCAAAGAGAACACATACATTTGCAATGTATAGTCACCTGTACTGTAAGAGATAAAAAAAAAATAGGTACCATTAAAAGAAAGTGCCCAGTGGAAATGCATGCACCCAATCAACATCTTCAATTACAAACCTAGGGCTGAACTTTCTAGAGAAGATGTCCAATCAAGTCAATATCTCATCTGTACCAATCACGGGAGATGAAATGACCATGACAGCTCAAGGGTACTGCCAGATTAGCATGGTGCCTGAAAAGGCACCATGCTAATCTGGCAGCACCCTTGAACTATCATGGTCGATCTTTCACCTAAGGTAGTAGCAGCACAGAATGTGCTAAAACAACACTGTCATAGGCTCATGCAAAGATCTGTCCAGCACAAGTAACTTTAGTAAAACTGCCATGGATGCCGATCGTGTTTTTTCAAATCATTGTAAATTCAATGTCAAAGATCAGCAGTGGTCAAAGGAACATGGATACTCGCTTGGGCTTACCAGGATCCACACCTCTTGCAGGTGGGTGGTGTTCAATTTTTCTCTGCAGTGAACACATTAACCCATTCAGCCTAGCGCACGTATTTCCCAGATTTTGGAGGCTTCATCTAACGACTATGCACCTGTTGCAGGAGATGGATCGACCATGATAATTCAAGGGTAGTGCCAGATTAGCTTGGCGCCGACAGGCGCCAAGCTAATCTGGCACTACCCTTGAATTATCATGATTGACCCATCTCCTGCTGTAGTGCGTCAGGGCTGAATGAGTTAAAATTCAATGCCATCAAGAAGAAATCTGGCAGTGCGAATCTCTTTGTGTGATATGAGGATGAAGGCAGACTGTAACCCCTTGACTGCTGCTACTGACGATACCATCGATTCTGCCGAAAACTGATTGAAGAAAAACACATACCTATTATGTCTTTTCCATGTGGCACCGTCAGTAGCAGTCAAAGGGTTAACACACCACCAAGCATCCCACTTGGATACTATTACTATCAGTTACCACTGCACTAGTCCCCAAACCTGTGCACTCACCCGATTCTCTAAATCCTTTGTAATCAGGAAAATGGTAGCAAAGATCTTTCAATTGAACGTCTTCTGTCATCACACACTTATTACCTGATGCATAAAAGTCCACCGGGCGGCCGTTGGCCCACGCACAGTCATGCGCGGGCCAACCACAGCTCGATGGCCTTTGCGAATTATTTTTTAGGCTTTTACTATATGTATTACAGTTTTAACCCATTCAGCCCTGATGCACTACAGCAGGAGATGGGTCGACCATGATAATTCATGGGTAGTGCCAGATTTAGCTTGGCACCTTCGGCGCCAAGCTGATCTGGCACTACCCTTGAATTATCATGGTCGATCCATCTGCTGCAACCAGGTGCATAGTCGTTAGATGACGCCTCCAAAATTTGGGAAATACGTGCATCGGGCAGAACGAGTTAACATGCCTGAAGTGACCACACAGTTTCCTGACATTCATAGCCTGGGAATCAAGGTGCATATCACTCTTACACACAAGCAATGCAATCTTTCACAAACGTACTCAAGCCTAACAGGTTAATTCGCCACATAAATTCATCAGGATACAAGTTACACATCAGCAATAAAGGAATGCAGTCTCAACAAATATTATTTGATGACCTGAGCGGTTGATACTTACAAAATGGTCACTGATGTCATCCTACACAATGAACATGCGAAAAGCACTAATAATGATAACAATTGAACCATGCAGCATAAATAATACCAACAAAAAAAAATGATAATATGAACAAGGTTGGGCTCAGGAAGACTCTCCAGCACCTCCCAAAAAGTTACCTCCCATTCCTCCTTAAATATTTTTTTTCACCTCTGATGTTGATAAATGTGGGTCGCTTGCTGCTGTTGGGGTTGTGTTACATATCTGTATCAAAGTGGGCACTTTTGACCACATGTTTTTGAATGGAAACCTTTAGAATCCTATCTGATCTCTGCTAGCTAAAACGCATACTTTGCTGCTGTCTGCTGTCTGTCGGCACTAGCCATATAGTTCTAACTTTCAGCCAGCTAAGCTCACCGAGACAAATGAATGCAACATCCTTGGAAATTTTGTGCTTTTAAGGTTGCAGAAATGCACATGGTTTTAAAGATGCAGACAAGAGAGACTGTTTTGTCAAAACACAAAAACATGAATCTATAACTATGTTCTTTAAACGGTGAGAATGGAAGTTAGGAGATTGGGCAGTGTAGGCACTGTGTCTACTCTAGTGAAGGGCTGGGACAGAAGTCATTCCTAGGGCTCTTGCATGGGTTTGAAACAGTGATGTTTACATGGTAACCTCCTTTAAATGAAATGCCCAGAGATTCCGGACTCTAAACTTTAAACAAACACAAACAATAACAGCAAAGCCCTCATGGCTCATGTGCATATTAACTCATAAATCTGCTGACCTCCTGAGACCCTGAACATCAAATCGCTCAAATCAGCAAGCATAACGGTGTGTTGTCTAAAGCGACCTACTCCAGGCAGTAAAAGGTTAACAGTTCACACAATCTTCCATATAAATGTTTTTAGGCTGTCTTGCTAACTTCAATATTATTATGAAGTATGTCTGAACGAAAGACTTTCTGCTTTTCTGTTCCTTCCATTATGCCTGACAACAGTGAAAACCTGATGTACTGGCAAATTTTAACAATCAAAACCTGCCATGCACCAAAACCTTAACCCTTTCAGCCCTGACACACTACAGCAGGAGATGGATCAAGCACGAGCCTGTCAGCGCCAAGCTAATCTGGCACTACCCTTGAATTATCGTGGTCGATTCATCTCCTGCAACAGGTGCATAGTCGTTAGATGACGCCTCCCAAATTTGGGAAATACGTGTCGGGCTGAATGAGCTAAAGGGACATTAAAGGGTTCATAGTTCACATCTTCTACATAAATAAAGCTGGACAAAATAGCAACCTCAACTTGTGACCTTTGAATGTTGTAAATTGAAAGATTTTTATGCCCTTCTTCCCCTCTGTATACATGTATAAGAGTTCCACCGACCTGCACAAGTGGTCGTAGAAAATGCCTGTCCATTGTGCCTGCTCAAGCGGATTGTATAAAAGGAATGGTAGAAAAGTCTAAGTCGAGGCAAGATAAACATTGAGAAATTGCGCTGGCAGATTTCAGCACAGTCAGAGCCCTGCCGTGGAGCAGATCCCTTTAGCTGCAAATGTGCAAAGTTTAACTTTTAAAGTTCTTGTCATACAGTACAAACGTATCGGGAGAAAGTTTGAGGTCAGTGTCTTAAACGTTATCCGGAAGTATATAAAAGTTTTGCACAGATGGCAGATTAGACATGACTCGCTCACAGGATTCACCTTGCGATCTCCTGCAAAGGTGACACTGCCAAAATTTGAAATAACGGAAAATGGTCAACGGTCAACGTGCTTCATGATCCATGGCCAGCAGGAGACATAAACTGATGCAACTGTTGCTGATTAATGCCAGCAAGAGGCATAAATTCTCATGAGCCCCTGCGGACGCAGGGGCTCATGAGAATTTATGCCTCTTGCAGATGGAACAGGCTGACTGAAGGGCCGTTCTGTCTCAACCCAAAAGATGAAATTCTCCTTTTGCGGATTTGAAAAAAGCGGAATCAGTCTCCAGGACTGAAGACTGCAGCCCATGCCCATGCGAGCCAACAGACTACAGAACAGAACGAAAATGCAAAGACAGTAAGAGAGTGCCAACCTGCTTGTCAGAAGTCCACTCATGTATTACATGTACCTCTACCTGTTCACATTGCAATTGTGACTGTGTGAGACAAAGGAACACTTACCTTACAAAATGTAACCCTCTGTGTCGCTAGCGGCGTTTGTCGTGATGATTCCTACCAGACTAATCACAACAAAAACCACTATTGACACTCAAAGGATTACAAAAAGAAAAGTAAATCTATAATTTAAGCACCGCTGCAAGTTTAACCCCTTGTGCATGCAGTCATTGGTACTGTTTGAAGTACCGGTGATGGCATGCACAAGGGGTTTAAAAGCAACAGAACTTAAGGTGCCGATATCAATGTGCAAACAATTATAAACAAGATTTAAAAGTATCGTATCACGACAGGAGAGTAAAGCCAATCCCTGACAAAAGAAAGGCTGACATTGGCCGAGTATTACCTTTGGCTTAACGAATTTGGGGTCAACTGACTGCCCATCAGCATCGTCATCTGATTCCATGGCCCCTTCTCTCCTCTCCTCTATCCCATTAGCTGCAACAGTCACAAAAATTAATGTTATAATTTTATTTTGACCCCTCTGTACATGCAGCCAATGGGACTGTTTAACTCATTTTACTCCAGACACACCACAGCAAGATATGGATCGACCATGATAGTTTAAGGGTGATACCAGAATAGCTTGGCGCCTATGGGCGCCAAGCTATTCTGGCATCACCCTTGAACTATCAATGATATCAATGATATCATGGTCGATCTGTGTCCTGCTCTGCAATGCCATCTTCAAGAGGACAACAGCAAAACTTGGGGATTTCGGTCTTGAGGTACATTGAGTTAAAGTACTGGTGGCTGCATGCGAACGTGGATTACTAGAAAATGCGTTGAGGTCGGCTGACTAAGTTTCACATTCAGATTTGTCAAACAAAACTGATTTGTTATTTGCTCACTAATAATAATATAAATAATTAAAGATGACAAGTAGACTACACAGAGACTTAATCAATCAATCAATCAACTGATCGATCAATTGTATGATCGACTGACCGATGGATCAATCGACTGATCAATCAATCAAATCAATTCATCCTCACAAAGGAACAGGTAATTTTAAGCCCCATTTTAACTTATCCCATTTAATCCCAATTTTCCACATTTCCAACTTTAAAGGTGTCAACTAACAATAATGTACCAGTTGCAGGTGATGGATTGACCATGATAATTCAAGCGTAGTGCCCGATTAGTTTGGCATCTGATGGCACCAAGCTAATCTGGCACTACCTTTGCATTAATCTAATGCTGTAGTGCTTTAGGGCTAAATGGGTTAAACTGTAATCAATCAATCAATCACAGCAGTTCCAAAACAAAAAAGTGATAACTAAGCAATACTTTATGCATGAGCAGGTAAGTTGTGCAATGCAGCCAATAAAGTATAATCAACAGAAAATTTAAAAAGGAGTTCTGGTAGTGCTGTAACTAGGTGTAAATATCAGCATCATTATATGATTTACTTCACTGCAGAATCTACTGTAGTGTAGACAGATTTTTGGCTCCCACGAGGGTGCTATTCTTCACAAACCTGAGTAAATTCAGTAAATAAGAACCTGTTTTGAGTGACCATTCTCACGAAAGATCACCTATCATTAAAGACCAAACTTTAGGTGACTGTAGCCCCCTAAGTGATGGTCTTTAACCCATTTAGCCCCGAGTCCATACAGCAGGAGATGGATTGACCATGATAATTAGGCAACACCTCCAAAATTTGAGAAATGGGACCTTGGGGCTGAAAGGGTTAATGACAGATGACACTGTTAGCCTTTCATGACTTCTCCTTTTGAGCACTTGTCTTAACTCATTCAGCCTGACGGCCACATTTCCCAAATTTTGGAGGCGTCATCTAATGACTATGCACCAGTTGCAGGAGATGGATCGACCATGATAATTCAAGGGCAGTGCCAGATTAGCTTGGCGCCGACAGGCGCCAAGCTAATCTGGCACTGCCCTTGAATTATCATGGTCGAACCATCTCCCGCTGTAGTGCGTCAGGGCTGAATGGGTTAAATAACACTTTTTGCTCACAAAAAGGTGGTTGCTAAAAACAGGTTTTACTAGGCAAATCATGTTCCAAGCTGATGGTTCCTACCTATATAATACTGGAGCTAACTGGAATCATGTGGTGAAAGTCTAAATTAGACTGAACACAACTTACTTCACTGAATTATGTTTTCAAGCAGTCTATGGCTATGAGCATGCCCAATTATACTCCCGCAATCTGCTGACCACATATATATATATATATATATATATATATATATATATATATATATATATATATATATATATAATATATTCTTTATTTTTTAACAAAGGCGTCGCCCAAAGCCAAAAAATACACTCAGAATAGCTCAAGGGACGTAATTTTTCATTAAATTCTGAGAATGCTCTTGCTTTAGCGTAGCAAGAGCATTCTCAGAATTTAATGAAAAATTATATATATATATATATATATATATATATATATATATATACATAAGTCACCGTAAACAGATGAGGCTTGAAGTTCAAAATAAAACACAGAAAATGCCAAAAATGGAGTCAGTGGAGTTGAGTTTGCAATTCACCATTTTTTAAAAATAAATGCTTCACCAAGTCAACAACAAAAGTAAAATCACCATTTATAACCTACTGGCCACCTCACAATGCGATACACTGACTATGCATGAAATGTGCCCTTATAGAGATTTTTTTTTAAATCATGGGATAAACTATAGGTGCTGGTGAAAGAAGGCTAATGAAAAGAGACGTGAAAAAAGAATTGAAATGTGAAATAATGAGTAAACAAAAGACGGGAGGTGGGGATGGATGAGCATAAAAACATGAAGATTTAAAGAAAAGATCAGACAACTAAACTTAAACAATTTACAGTGGTATGACCAGCAACAGAAAATCCCTACTTCACACAAAAAAGACTGATCACAAAAGATCTGTAGAAAAATCTGAAGCAAACCAAAAAGGAATCGACAGTGTCAGTGACACCAAGCAGGCAAGAAATACCAACAGAATGGTGAATCTAATTTCCACATCCACAAAAAGCCGCCATTTAGTGCAGACCATATCTGGACTTTTTAACACTGGCAGGCATGACTGTCCATACCTGTTGAGAACAAAGGATTGGAGACGTTATAGTCAGTCTGTTGTGACAGTGGCTGAGACTGAACCCTAGATTTATGTATCATGGGTTTACGCCCAGATGGTGGCCACTCCACGTCACCCATCTTTGGCATTTTCTCACTCCAACTTTCTCTAACTCACTGAAAAAACCACATGCATTTCAAATAAAGTAACTTAACTCACTGGAGGTGTGTCACATGCGGATAAGCAGAATTTGCCACATGTCCATATGAGGCACATCTTGAATGAGTTACACCCCTTGCCCATGAAGCCAGAACTAATGTTTGCAGTACATGTACCAGCAGCTTCATGCACAAGAGAATTAGAAATGTACCAGTAACTTTGATCTAAAATCTATTTTACATGTCTTTTTATTTAAAAAAGAAAGTACAATTCACATATTACTGTGCAATCACAACCAACAGATCCAAAATTGTTCAATATTATATAATGCATACAGTGTACTGCATTTTTACTGCACAAACTGGTAAGTAAAAGCATTTGTAACTGAATTTCTGTTGCACTATTATCACAATTAATATTTGGAGTTAACATATATGAATAATCTTTATTTAATGGGAACAACAGACTAGATGATTGTACTTTAATATATAGATACAAATCTATATTAATCTGATTTTTTTCGTTTTCTCTAAATGTTATATCATGCTTGCAATGGATCCCAGTATCATGGTGCTACATAACACCCTACACAAACTTCACACAAGTACTGTATGATGTAAATGATGTTATACAAATTCAGGACTTCCAACTAACAGCACTCTAACGAACAGGTTTTCCAAATGTGACCTTTACTAAGCAAAAACATGTAGACATTATTATCCAAAGTAAACCACATCACTGAAACTTTGTGAAGTAGCAATGAAAGGTAATGCAAAGGTGACCATCTGAAAATTGAAATGACTGAAAGCAGTCCACAGACTAACTCTGCCCCATGATCCATGGACAGCAAGAGACATAAATTTTCATGAGCCCCTGGATGAAGGAGCTCATGACAAAGTATCAACTGACAATGTGTGCCTCTTGCAGATGGAACAGGCCGGCGGTAGGGCTGAGTTCTGTCTTAACCGGTATCATTCGGAACACACCAGTGTGTGAAACAAGTTAGACTAAAATAGTTCAAGGGTAGTGCCAGAATAGCTTGGTGCCTCTAGGCACCACTCTATTCTGGCACCACCCTTGAATTAAAGCCATTGGTCTATATCCTTATCTGTAGTGTAAGTACTATAATGTAGCTTGTATGGCAGTGTACAAATTTGAAGCTTTTAGCCTCAGTATGATATGGGTTAACCAAAATAAAGCTGAAATTCAGCTTTCTGGGATTTTGAAGAAAAAGACTGTCACCAATGGAAATGGGATTCTGGCTGTACTGTGTGTACAAAGATGTTAGTTACAAAACAAGTTCCATATTATTAAATCTGCTTGTCCTGTGCCCCACAGTGTGTTCTGCAATACTAAGTAAATGCTGTTAATGATAATTATTGTGATAACAATGATGATGACTGAATATTTTGGGATCCTTGAAGAAATCCAAGCTGAGCAAGCTCATACTCACAATTGCAAGGGGTAGCTGGGGGAGGGGTAGGAGTAAGGGTGGAGTGGTGGTTGAATGAGGGGAATCATGCACACTCCACCAAACAAGGATGTAAAATAATGCAAATAGAGGAGCATACATACATGCGTGCATGTGTATTTATTTTGTACAGTTTGTGGACGATACAGATCTGTGCAGGACAACAGGAAAATTAACCCTTTGGCCGTCGGTGGTGGTTTTTGTCTCAGGTGGTGGTTTTTGTCTCATCACCATAAAAACCGCTAATGACAGTTAAAGGGTTAACCCATTTAGCCCCAAGACCGCATTTCCTCCCGACTATGTACCAGTTGTAGGAGGTAGATTGACCATGATAATTCAAGGGTAATGTCAGATTAGCTTGGCGCCTGAAGGCGCCAAGCTAATCTTGCACTATCCTTGAATTATCATGATCAATCCATCTCCTGCTGTAGGGTGTTGGGGATATGTGGGTTAAACAAGGTGGCTTCTAAGCAAAAAGGCATCCAGGTAAATAATTGCACATGTACCTAGTATGAGGTGGGTACTCATCACGCTTGCCTCTCCCCTGCTGAACGGCATGGGTACACACTGTTTACTGTGGCTGTGGTATTTTTATCCCTGCAAAGCAAGGCAGGTACTACAACTACCAGTAGCAAGGCAGCTCTCAGAAATTGGAACAACGTTTACAGGGTACCTATTCAGTGCTGACTCATGACACTTCCTGCGGTAGATGGGTCTACCGTGATAATTCAAAGGTAGTACCAGATTTGCTTGGCGCTTCAGTGCCAAGCTAACATGGTACTAACTTTGAACTACAGGAGTACAATACATCTTCTGACATTGGCCTTGAGTCATTCGAGGTCACTCCCAAAATCCGGAAGCGTGATCAGAGACACAGCAGAACCTTTTAAGAGCACGCTCCCTTTCTGTTAGAAAAAAAAAAGTGGTAGCAAGAGACAAGTACTCTTTTATGAGGAGTCTTGAGGGGCAAATGGTATCACCTGTCATTTTAAGACGGTATTTACGTGGTGGCTATAGCCCACCTGATGGACTACTGGTATATTACCAGGTGATCTCTCATAAGGGTGGTCGCTTTAACAGGTTCTGTTGTAACAAAAGAGTAGTAGAGAAGGGGATGTACATACACTTTAAGGCACGCACGCACATGCACATTCACACACACCCATAAAATCAGCAGCATACCTGCATGATTGACAGCTGCGGCATAAGAAAACCGCTTCAATTGCACGTCCCTATCGGCATCTGCCATTATATTTGCTGTAGTCGAGTCACTTCACCACATCGTACACACCAAATTCAACGGAGAAGTAATCCAAACTGAAATCTGACGGTCTTCTTTGCACAGTGTGAATTTCCTTGCGGGTCTCCATGAATGTTCTGCTTCAGTGACCACATACCATCAGTAATTATGCACACCCTGCAGCTCGATCAAACTGTGTTACAACTGACACATAATCTTCTCTTTCAGAGATGGCAAGTAATCCAGCATAGTAAACAATAGCCAGCCTGTGTTATTATTTCCTTCATTTCTTGTAGTAACTGGTCGAATATCCAGTTATTATTCAAGCCACTGGACCATAACCATCACTGCGTCAAATAGACACCAGGCAGCGGTAGCACTGAACTTGCAATGTAACCGCACTATAGTAGTTGACTATGACACTGATTCACAGCACAAACAACGGGCACACCCAAACCCGTTGTAAATTATTCTCTCAAGAGGAAGATCGTGTGCGCTGTACTGTAGTAACACTTTGCCGACAACAATGCATTCCTTCTGACTTGACTGAATATGTTTTTGTACGTGTGGGCTTCAGCCAAACAAACCCACAACCGACGTAGCGTTGCAACTGAAATGCGCCTTACTTCTTGCTGAGGGGACTCTACTGCTGTAAAACCCACCCATCTTCAACCCCTCCCTCCCATCTGCAAGAGGCATAGATTCTCATGAGCCCCTTCACTGCAGGGGCTCATGGGAATCTATGCCTCTAGCTGTTACAAATCAACCACACCTGTTCCTCAGAAGGTGGAGATCATGAGGGTTATTTACACCTGTGGCGGTGTGAATTTTCCATTGCTCCCCCACTTTACCCATGTTACCGGCTAGGTCAGGCATGACCGGGCACCGCTTATTTACCCTTGGGGACATCCCTTCTCCCCCCTACACAAAATTTGTGGGCGACTCCGACCGTATGAATCCAATGGCTGTAAACACGTACGTTGGGGACATCTCAAGTTGTAACCATGGGGGTGCTTGTGGAGGAGAGTTTTACCAGAGTGCCTTATAACTCATGAATTGTGTACTGTATGCAGAATGTCAATACTTGTTGTACATACAGCGCTGTAAAGCTATTCAGCTTGCATAACTGGCGCAGGAACCGGGAAGGGTGGAAATGTTGGGGGCCAGAGTATCCACCCACCTCCCCCCCCAGCCCCCTAATATTTTGGGAGAAATACAATTTTTAGATGAAAAATAATTTTTCTTGTTATTTGAAGAACAGAATATTTCTGGAGATCAAAATATCAACAACAAAAATTGTTGGATTGGTACATTTTGTTTTCACAAGGTTGATTACCACC
Source organism: Semisulcospira habei (assembly GCA_036245525.1). Lineage (NCBI taxonomy): Eukaryota > Metazoa > Mollusca > Gastropoda > Semisulcospiridae > Semisulcospira > Semisulcospira habei. The sequence continues at coordinate 130,199,248 of BTPG01000006.1, forward strand.
CCTCCCCCCACCCCCCCCCCCCACCCCACCCCACCCGCACCCCCCCCCCCCTCCCCTGTTTACTACAATAAATCTAAATGGACTTGCGTTTTAATAACTGAAATCATAAACACACAATGTCCGATTCAGTGCTGAAATGCCTACCAGTATCACAATCAAACGGAAATGAAGACCAAGCTGGGGACACTTGGTTAGATTCAAAGGACATACACACAGTAGGGTAGATGTATTCAGTTACACACAGTTACAAATTTCAATACCGTCCTCACAAGTAATGAAGAGGGTGCCTTTTGTCCATGTACTCCGTTTGATATCATGCACCCAAGGCAAAGGAAGTAAACATAACCGCCTGCACATTTCTGAGAATGTCAACCCTTTCACAGCCAGAAAAATGTGAACACCATCCGCCTGCAAGAGGCAAAGAACTTCATGAGCCCCCGCAAATGCGGGGGCTCATGAAGTTCTTTGCCTCTTGCTGACTCTATTATCTTGGTTCCTTGGATTGAAGGAACTATTCAACGTTGAATCTGCCTTGCTTTCCAAGACCTAATCTTGCCTCCACTGGCAGCAGGGAAGTTAAAGTGGATATTCTTGACTACCTTGTGCATGCAGTCACTGGTACTGTGAGCCCTTTGGCTGTGGGTAGCACTTATTTGTTAAAGAGATTCTGCAGGAATCAGGATGCAGTGCATGCATGGATGTATACATATCATTAACATGCTTTAAATAAATACAAACTGATAAGACGTGCAATAACCCTTCCTGAGAAGTGCAAAAACAAAACAGTTTCACAAATGAACCCTATTACATGTATGTGACAGTAACCCAATGCGCAAAAGGCCATCGGGCCAATGGCGGCCGATGTTAGCCCGCAAGCCAACAGCGGTGGGCCCCAATGGCAGCCTGATGGCCTTTTACACACTGGGAAGATAGAGTGAAGAAGTGACGTCAAATTTTGTATTCCCATTGTGCATACACCCAACAGTACTGTTTACAAAACCAGCCCAATGCATACACATGGCGGTTTAACAAAGAGTAGACTAATTAACCATCACCATCTAGCCTATGTATAGTACAACACCGAAACAAACAAACAAAAATAAAAACAATAAAATATTCTGCATACTTTTGTCAGGGTTGGCATCATCTGCAAGCATGCGCACTCTGACATCTTCATCTGCTGCAGCCATTTTTGATTCTGCACCACCGTCTCTGCATATACTGTCAAAGCTGATGCTACGAAATTGCAGCCCTTGTCAACTGCTGTTTGGCCAACACTGCTAGGTAATAGTCAAGATGATGTTAGTTGTTACACTGTTGCAGCCACCGTTTCACTGTCACAGCTACTGTCACTGTTGTACGGCCAACACTGCTGGATATTATTGCGTCTGAAATCCCCCAACCACAGCTGCCAGCCCTGGCCTTGTACAACTAATAGTTCACCATCTGCAACACAACACAATGGTCTAGGTCAGTTTATTGTGATCAATTACAGGTTAACTCCCTCCGTCTGTGTGACAAAGATGTGCATGTACCTGAGCAAGCACATGCATGTATATGTGAGACCAAGCCTTACATACTTGCAAGAGGCATATATTCTCATGAGCCCCTGCAGCTGCAGGGGCTCATGATAATCTATGCCAATGCAAACAAAACAGAGATGTCAGTAAAATGTGACTGAACCAGTATTTATTCATATAATAATGTAAAAATGTTGCCATGTTTTCCTAAAGGCTTCCCTACATGGAAAATTAAATACACAAAAAATGAAACATTTTCATTGCATCGAAATGCCTCCTCCGCACACACAGAAACGCGGTGAAAATTCATTTCGATTGGTACAGGGGAAGCAACGCTTCACAGACATATGCTCTGGTTGTATCGGTGGATATCGGGTCATATTTCTGACTACTGATGCTTAAACATTAAACATATAAGACATGTGTGCCTTCGCTTAAACAATACAAGTGACTTCCCAAACATATCGAATAAACGTAAGAGCTTTTGAATGTGTATCCAGGAATGGTTCAATTGAATCGTGGCTGCTGCCGCTGTCTCAAAGCAATAGTCGCCATCATGTAGGCTTTGCAGTGAAAGCCGATTAAAGTAGGGTTCAGAAAACTGACCTAAAATCATATTTGGGTGGTACTTTAGTGATGAGTCTTTACAGATTCTATTTCGAAAATGATCCTCCCGCTTAAATCTTACAGAATCGTGCATCACATCACGCGTTTTTAGCCATAATAGACCTGCCTCCACGCCATCACTTTATCCGTCATTTTGTGTGTTTTGGCTTGAATGACGTCAGATTAACACGTGACTGAGCGAACGACACGGATTGGGCAGCGGGTAGAAATGTTTCAGCGAAACGTTTCGGGAATAGAGACAGGTTCTATTGCTCGAAATGTGCCATTTCGCTTTTTGTGAAATGGTGAAATGTTGGAGAAATGTCTGAAATGCGCTCATTTCGATGAAATGTTCTGTTTCATGTCTCCGTGTGAGGGAGCCTTAAGCCCTTTAAGTTGCAGAAGGTGATGAAAATTCAGGCCTCTTGCAGATGGTGGAGATGGCTGAATGTGTAGTGAATTTGTTGCTGGGACTTCTGTTGCCAACGAGGAAAATTATGTGTGAAAATGTCACAACAGTGAACAACACAATTTAATCAGGTACGCAGAATATGAGTGTGAAATTACTGGTATGATTCAATACTGGTGAGTGTCTTCACCTCTTTGTAAATCATGCATACTGGTATGAAGTTAAACTGTATGCACGTGCGCGCACACACACACACACACATGCACACACACATATGCATGTGCACACAAACACACATACTCGTTCCCTCTTGTGCGCATACACACATGAACACAAATGTGTGCACACATATGCACACACAAATACAGAGCTTTAAACTGCATAACAGCAACATTAACACTGTCAATATTAGAAATTGCACACAGCATGAACACCATGCATCTTCAAGATGTTGTCTACTGGAGCAGTCACACACAACACTAATGTCAATGAATCAATAAATGGCGCATCATACACAATCTACACCCCCAGCTACTTTGCTGCAGGATTCTTAACAATGGTACACATCTTTCTGCAATTTAAACATGCCTGTGAATCAGTTTCAGATAAACTATGGACAGTTTAATTATGCACTGCTACTCCAGCATTCTACATATGTAGCATGACAACAAACAACGCCAAGCAAAACAAACAACCGACATCACAAGAATCCAACCACCACAAACTCACAGTTTTGATATCAACTTCTGCATTACAGAGTGTACAAGTTACATTCCCGCTATCTATCAATTCTTCTGTTGCTCACAGCAACTGTCACGCCCTGCCCATTTATCTACTACTTATTTGTCTACACACAAGTGAACAATGACAGCTTATGTAAGAGGCAAACTTAAAACTAAAAGGTCCAAAGTTTCTCTTTGAAGCGTATGTCACTGAATAGTTTGCAAACACACACACATGCACACGCAATGTGCATCACAGGCACCCAAAATATGCTCAAAACAAACACACCAAAGTAACTGACAATTTTAACATGGATTCTTCCAGCGCACTAAGTCAACACATGCATAGGGTCAAATGTTCAAGACACCTATTGCTTGACAGGAAGTCAAAAGTACTTCACCATAATGTATGACAGAATGTTATAATGTGTAGGACTATTTGTTTACCTGGCATTACCATAGTATTACCTCACAGAAGCATAGGACCTGTAAGCACACATTAATGTCACTGGCACACCTGAATGATAATGTAGAATAAACTATTGTTGTTCAATAATTACTGTATCCTGAATGCAAAATGAAATCAGAAAAAAAATGTACATGTATGAGACACACACAACTTTACAAACTTATTTCAGAAAAAAAGTTCTTTCACCTTTATAATGATGACAGGCCCATGACTCACTCAGCTAAATCCTATTGCTAAAAGTAAACTACATCTAAGTTTGCACTGAGGTTGACCAGTCACCCATAAGGGTGAAGCCGACCCAGAGCACGCCCCTAGAGTACACTTGGTTCACAGTTGATTTGACATAGAATCTACACTTTGTCTAACCGTAACAGACCCAGTCAGCAAATGCTATCGGGGCCGATGTCGGCCCGCGTGTCATGTGCGGGCCAACTGCGGCCGAGATCGGCCCGAAAACCTCTTGCGTACTGTGAGTCTGACAGTGCACTAGGCCAACCATGCTAAGCTCAATAAGGTACTACCCACTATCTCCACACGCACCTCCTAAATTCAAGAGGTATAGATCCTCATGAGCCCCTGCGACTGCGTGGTTATCTGTGCTTCCTGCAAGGCCCATTGTATATGGATCTACTAATATTACGTAAACTGAAGTTTTTTTGGGTGTACCGGGTAGGATGCCGCCTCCCACTCCTTCCTTCCGCATGAGGCAAACATCCTCATGAGCCCCTGCAACTGAGGAGGGCTCATGAGGATTTATGCGTCTTGCGAGGATCACCTGCATAGATCTGTTGCAAAACTTAGGTCACCTGGGAGCAGGCTGCAGATTCTCTACTAGTACTACACTGCCTGCCTACCCAATGCTTGGAATTCCCAACTCTCACTCGCCCTGATTGTATCACCTACCTCACCTGAATTTGTCATTCCAGGCCACATCCACCTGGCGTGTTGTCAGTACATGTACTACTATTTGTGCTAGTAATACAGATCTCAGACTTAATACACGGGGGTGCCTGCTACTACTGTACCAGTAATATTTCTGAATTACCAGGCTGGGCGCCTTTCAAAGGTGCAAGTCAAGCTGACTCCCCCCAAAGTTACCGTTGAATAACTTCAATAGGGTCAGAATACTTGGAGATCTCTTAATAACACGTGTCCTCTTTTTTCTTTTTTGGCACTCAACTCAACCCGCACTAGACTTTTTTTCCCAAAACCAATTTGTGTTATTACAGAAATTCATGCCACCATTACTTAGGTTAGAAGGTGAAGTTTTACATATGGGTCAGTAAATTTGGGTTGTGTACAGTGGCTGTCTCAACATGGTTGAAACAGTCATTTTGGCTAAGGAGCTACAACTTTTAACTCTTTCGAGACATGCCGCAACCGGATTCGCGGCTTAAAGCCATGAATCCGGTTGCGGCACGTCTCGAATGTGTTAATGACCTATGTTCTCTGACATAAACCCATTCACTGCCAGCTGGCACAAAGCTGTGTTTCCAAAAATCTTTGTTCATTCAATGCCAGAGAGTCCAAGCCATCCAAGAAAAAGGATACAAAGTGGTTTGAACAAGAGGAATAGATCCTCATGAGCCCCAGCAAATGTGGGGGCTCATGAGGATCTATGCCTCTTGCAGTTGGGTGATGTGCATTCATGCTCCACACAGTAAAAGGGTTAGTCCTCCACTTGTAAAATATTTACAGACACTTCCAACCACAAGTGTTTGCACACATAAAACAAGAGCAACATGTGTTATCACAAGTGTGGGCGGAAGAGTCACAAACCACTCTCATAAACTGTCACACTCACAGATAAAAAAAAAGTATGGTTATGTAATTCTGATTTAAATGTTCATCTCCTGTTTGCAATGGGTTGTCAAGCGTGCTTCAGTCCCATCAACTTCAAAGCATACTTCTACCACCAATGTTCTAGTACAAATACCGATACCAGTGATGGTGTTGTATGTCTGATTGCGTGTGTGTACCATAACTTGATTACAGGCTGCACATGGTTGCATATAATGTAGTATAACTTATTGCAATGTGCTTAGAGCTCACTGCATCTCCGAATTTAGCATTATATAAATGCTCTTATTATTACTGTATCAGGTATCAACCACAATATTATAAGACATTGAGATTGACTGAGCCAATCAGCTGGAGAAGTGACAATCTGATCAACTTCTTTAAACACTATTCTTGAGCTATCACAGTAAATTCACCTCAACTCTTTGACTGTAGGCAGTGCTTTTTGTTGAAACAATTCCTACAGGGATCATCGCCAACAAAACCACACAAAAAATGCTACCAGATGCCAAAGGGTTAAAAAAAATGTCCATGTGCTTCAGTGTTACTGCTAGCAGATTATCCTGTTAAGCTAATCTGTCACAACTTTAGAAATAATGGGGCTCAGCCTGAATGAAGCAGTCTGCCTCAAGGCAGATTTTGATTGCTAAAACGGGTGCATACTGCTAGAAACTTGCCAACGATCGGTGATTGCTTGTTGATAGCACTAAAACTATGGTATAAGATACTTAACACTACCTGTGGCTAAGTGCTGCTATCTAGCTTTAATTTGCAATATTTTAGCATTAAAAGAAACACAAATAAACTTCATATTAAAATTTACTTGTACATGTTACAAATTATTAACATTGTATGTGTCATTTTTAATGTAATTCTTTTTTTTTTCTAGATTAGGGATGCTATAATGCAAATAAAGAAAACAATGTATCCATATTGTTTTTATTTTAAATAACATTTTGGAGAAATATATTGTATCTGTAGGATATCTATATTATTATTTGAATAAATTATTTCTAGTAGTAATTTTGGCCTATCTCACGTATGTGCACTGGAGCATATCAAAGCTCCAACTCAAAGCGCTTCATCTTTTATAAATGGTAAACGCAAGGTAGCGCATCCTAAACATCTATTGTTCTGTGTGGATCTTTCTTGGTATATGATCGGTGTGGGTTTTAACACCAGATCTACGTTTCTAACGGAAGAGTTATACGTTCATCAAGCCACAAGGAGCGTCAGCAGAGCATGAATAAATAAGCCAGAGCTCAGCCGTCCTTCAGTCACAGGCTCACACACAGCCTACTCCTAACAGCGCAGGTAACAGCTCACAAACATGCGATCTATCACAGCATTTAAAAAATGCAATGAATATTATTTTACTCACACAGATATTGTGTAAAAGATGATGGACCAATCTGCGATGTTAGTGTGCGGAGATCAACATTGTTTATAGAAGACAGGCGAGCAGTCTACAGGTGCGCTATACGCCATGTTCCCTTTGAAGGATGAAAGAGTTATTTCCCATCTCACTGGATCCTCGATGTCTCAAAATCAGCTAGTGCCTTCGCTCACATTCATCCATACGTACCGGTACACTTGGCAAACGCTCACCAATTCTTAAGGAAATGGACCCATGCATGGGGACCCAGAAGTCACAGTGAAGTTTTGTTTTTTAAAAATTACTCGTGAAAAGTCAGTACGTTTACTTTGAGCTTAGTTTGTAAATTTTATTTTGTTAGCAGAAAGTCTTTACATACATTCTTTCCCCTACAATGTGACCTGCGCACAATCCGACATATATTTTGTTTTATTTATTTGCATATTTTGTTTATAGTTTAAAACAGCCAAGTAGTAGTTTGGCCAGTCCTTGAGTGGGAGGAATGAGCATGCAACTGGTCACAGACCTGATCATGAGTCTGCATAGGAGATAACATCCCACCAGTAATACAACTTGTGCGGGTAAAATGGAAAAGAAAAAAAGACCCAAAAAAACAACACATACACAAAAACATTTTTTAAAAACGCAAAAATCAACATCATAGTTTTAGTCTAGTGAGAAACTTTTAATGTGCTAGTACATTCTGCATACATAAAAAATGCACCATTCTGTAATTGTGAAAATTTATGTTCCAACATAGACAGCATGCATCTACAGTCACTGTGACAGCAATCGACAACACATCATTTGCAGACTGGAGTTTATTCTTTCTCAAAGTAGCTCACATAATAATGGAAGTACCAAGAGGTTTAAAATGTTCCAGTTTTCTTAGAACTGTTGTGTACATTTGTTACATTGCTTATGCTCGTAAGTACAGTCAAGTTTGCTTATAACAAGATTCCCATGAACAAAAGTCGGCCAGGTACATATATATATATATATATACTGACTTCCATTAAAAATGTGAAAAAGTGTCTGTAAGTGTACCCGCAAACAAAGAGCCAACCTGACAGCAAAACATGAACATATTATTTGTTGCTTAGCACTCAGCACTGAACAGACCTAGCCCACCCGACCCCCCAGACATCCAGCCGGCAGAGACCGACCTACCCATCAGCTGTGACAGACCCAGCCGGGAAGAGATCAGAAGAGCAGTGGCATTTTTGAAGAACGGCAAAGCAGCAGGCCCAGATGGCATCCCAGCGGAGTCTCTGAAAGCAGACCTAGAGACAACAGTGGAGATGCTGTACCCACTGTTTGGAAAGATCTGGGAAGAGGAGGTGATGCCGGCTGACTGGAAGGAGGGGTACCTAATCAAGCTTCCCAAGAAAGGCGACCTCAGCAAGTGTTCCAACTACAGAGGAATCACCTTGCTGTCAGTACCAGGAAAGGTCTTCAACAGGATCATCCTGGAGAGAATGAAGAGCTCCGTTGACCCCCAGCTGAGAGACCAGCAAGCAGGATTCAGGAAGAACCGATCATGTACAGACCAGATCGCCACTCTCCGCATCATCGTGGAACAGTCTCTGGAGTGGAGCTCCCCGCTGTACATTAACTTTGTGGATTACGAGAAAGCATTTGACAGTGTGGACCGAGAGACTCTGTGGAAACTCCTACGACACTACGGTGTACCCACAAAGCTCGTCCGCCTGATCAAGAGCAGCTATGATGGCATGACATGTCGCGTGATCCACGAAGGGCAGTTCACCAGGGAGCTCCAGGTCAGAACTGGTGTCAGGCAGGGGTGTCTGCTGTCTCCGTTCCTCTTCCTACTGGCCATAGACTGGGTCATGAAGATGACCACAGAGCACAGACGAAGTGGAATACAGTGGACACTGTGGACACAGCTTGACGACCTCGATTTTGCAGACGACTTGGCATTACTGTCCCACACTCATCAACAAATGCAGGACAAGACCACGAGGCTTGCTGACATCTCGTCCCAAGTGGGCCTCACCATTCACAAACAGAAAACAATGACAATGAGGCTGAACGCAACCAGGGAAGAACCAGTCTTGCTTGCTGGCACCCCGTTGGAGGAGGTGGAGTCCTTCACCTATCTCGGGAGCATCATAGACAAAAAAGGCGGCACTGATGCAGATGTCAGAGCACAAATCGGTAAAGCCAGAGCAGCCTTTCTCCAGTTGAAAAAAGTGTGGAGTTCCAGAGAGCTGTCACAACACAGTCCGGATTTTCAACTCCAATGTAAAAGCAGTTCTCCTATATGGAGCAGAGACTTGGAGATTGACAAAAACCACAGTCAACAGAGTACAGACCTTCATGAACAGTTGCCTTAGAAGAATTTTGAAAATCCACTGGCCAGAGAAGATCAGCAACGTCAGACTCTGGGAGAGAACAGAGCAGATAACAGCAGAGAATGAAATTGGGCGAAGAAGATGGGGATGGATCGGTCACAGTCTGAGAAAGCCAGCTTCCAGTATCACTAGGCAGGCATTGTCATGGAACCCCCAGGGAAAGAGGAAAAGAGGTAGGCCGAGAAACTCCTGGCGTCGAGACCTCCAAGCAGACATCAAGAGACTGGGAACCACCTGGAGTAGAATCGAAGGAGAAGCACAGGACAGGAGTTGCTGGAGGTCTCTCGTCGACGGCCTATACCCGGGTAGGGGTGACAGGCGTAAGTAAGTAAGTAAGTTAGATTTCAGCCTACTGAGCTACCTTCACACAAAAATTGCATGAGTTATCGCCCATGGCTACCTTGGAGGACATAGGGTTTCATTAGTGGTGAAAATAAGCAAAACTGATCACACTCTGTGAAGCAAGTTTCTAAAAATAAAGAACTTTTTGATTTTCATGTTTGTAGGTCATGTTGATTATTTAGGTGCCTTTGACAAAACGAAAAGTAGGTCAAGACCAAAGAGGCCGGATTATCATGCACACAGACCCTAGTGACACAACACATTGGTTGGCTTTCATCTGTGTCCTCTGCAGATGCTCCCCATTTCACTTTCAATATCCTGTGATGGTAGAGTCACTGATGATGTCATAAGTCATTGATGTGCAATTTTTAAGACCAAACATCCTATTTGCACACGACATAACACACTCTTCATAACATTTTCTAATAAATGATGTCAAAATAACCCGTATTAAAGCATAATTATTTACGAAGAAAAGCGCTATGGTGAAAAATTTGCGTTTCTTTTGTTGATCAGTATTATATATATATATATATATATATATATATATATATATATATATATATATATATATATATATATATATATATATATATATATATATATATATATATATATATATATATATATATATATAAAACAAGTTTAAAGTATTACAATGCTCATCCCATAACTGGCTCTTCATGCTTGAAATTGAACAATCATGACCAATCAACCTCCAACAGTTGGTGAAGAAAGTAGAAGAGATGCCACCAACACAGTCACATAGCTTAACCCATGTAGCCCCTAAGCATTACAGCAGGAAATGGATCAACCGTGATAATTAAATGGTAGTGCCAGATTAGCTTGGCACCATCAGCCACCGAGCGAATCTGGCACTACCCTTGAATTATCATGGTCGATCCATCTCCAGCAACTGGTACATAGTTGTCAGGTGACACCTCCAAAATTTGAGACTTGAGGCCCTGGGGTCAAATGGGTTGATGAGTGGTGAACTGCACAGTTGCCAAGTGATGACTAGAGTGGTGAAAAGGTTAACCCTTTTCATCCTGATACAATACTGCTTGAAATTAATTACACTATGATAGTTCAAGGGTGGTGCCAGAATAGCTTGGCGCCTAAGGCACCAAGCTGTTCTGGCACCGCCCTTGAACTAAAATGGTTGATCTATTTCCTAAACTGTAATGTAGCCTTCACTGGACAAATAAGCAAAATTAAACAAATCAGCCTCAGTATGTTATGGGTTAATCAGCAAACAGCCAATGAATGCATAGATTACATTTATTTTATCCAGATTACATCTTCAACTTGTTCAAGGCTCGACATCAGGTCAGCTGAGCTTGGTAGACCGAAGAAGTTTGCTGGCCTGCAACAATAAATAAGTCAATTAATGCCCCCTATTTTTCTCTTTATTTCTTGGAGACAGATTGACCATGATAGTACAAGAGTGGTTTCAGAACAGCTTAAACAAGAATGGCAAAACCCTTAAGGCTCGTGGGCATGAATGATCCAGTTCTAACGTAAGGGTTGGCTTTTGTACCTGCGATGTTTTCTCAGATGTATGCATTTTTCACACTTTTGTCGATCTTCCGTGACCCTTGACCTTTGCGAGTAGTGAAACAAAATAGTATGCATAAAAAGGTCTACTCTTATCAGCTACCTTTCTGCCAAGTCTGAGAAAAGTTTTGCCAAAGTGCTGATCAAAGCCAAAAAGCTAAAATTCTACTTTTTTCCCATTTTTTGCTGATCTCTTTTGACGCTTGACCTTTCCGATGCATCATACAGATTAGCATGCATACAAAGGTATCTCTGGACCAAGTCTGTGTTTAAAGTTGTCAATGATATTAGAGAAAAAAAAGTTTGGTCAAGAAATAGCTATTTGTGACCTATTTCCTGATCTCTTGTGACCCCTGACATTTCCAAGGGGTCATCCAAATTAGTATGCATAGAAAGGTCTTACCATCGGGTATCTCTCTGACAAGTTTGGGTCTGAAGCTATGAACCGTATTTGAGAAAAAAATATATCTTTTGTCAAAATATGGCTAATTTTTACCTATTTCCTGATCACGTGACCCTTGACTTTTCCGAGGGGTCATCCAAATTATTATGCATAGAAAGGTCTTACCATAAGATATCTTTATACCAAGTTTGAGTTTGAAGTTGTAAATAGTATTGTAGAAAAAAGAAATTGTCAAAAAATGGCAATTTGTTTACCTATTTCCTGATCCCGTGATCTTGACCTTTGAGAGAGGTCAATGAAATTGGTATGTTTAGAAAGGTCTTGCCACAATGTTTCCTTGGGGCAAGTTTCAAGACTGTGGCTTGAATAGTCTCCGAGAAAATGGCAACAGTTTACCACAGATGATGGATGACCCCGGATGAACGATGGACGGATGACCACTGGCCCAGAACATAGACTCACTTTTGCCGCATATGTCAGCAAACTAGGCGCTAAGATATTTTGACAACACATTTAAATTATCATGATCAAGCCATACTTTATTGCAGATTCAACATATGTTTATTTACCATTCTGACAGTGCTAGTTAAGACCGTGTTCTGGTGCTGAACACACGCACACTCAGAACAGTTTATGCAAAAGTACATGCATAAATTCATTACGCATCTTAAAGAACGACTAAAATGAGATCAGATATAGGTACCCTAGAAGAGCTGCACACAGTAACCATATCCATATGCACACACACACATGCAGACACGCATACACACACACACACACGCAGACACTATGACATTCACCAATACTTGAAATTAATTTTGCACATTGCACGTAATCTTCTTCTTCTTCTTTTCGTTCGCAGTGGGCTATACGGTCAGTCCAGCACCGGCGATGAATGACGTCGTTTTCTCCAGGTCTTCTCAACTGCCGTAGAGTTTGGTCTGCAGTGGAGTTGGCGACGGCCACACTTCTTTTCTTTCATTGTCCAGTAGGGGGCATCTCTGAAGAATATGTTCCGCTGTTTGGTCTTCCTGACCACAGGCGCAGGTTGGTGATGGCGCCAGCTTGAGCTTTCTGTTCATGTGAGCGTTCAGTCTGTTGTGGCCGGTACGCAGTCTGATCAGGATGACTTGCTGCTCTCTGGTCATTGTGTGGTAGTCGTCTCTGTTTGACCTCGGCCTCATCAATGCCTTGATGATTGTCTTTTGCTCACTATAGCTGACGCTGTTTTCTTGTTGATCTTTTGTGGCTCCTTCTTTCGCCAGCTTGTCTGCCCTTTCGTTTCTTGGTACCCCACAGTGGGCTGGTATCCACTGGAGAACAACTCTTCTGGTTTGTCTGACCTTCTGCAAAGCTCTGGTCAGCTGGGGGAGCTTGACGTTCTCGAGGGCCTGAAGGACTGAAAGGGCATCGGAGAAGAAGACAACTTGGTAGCATGGGTCTGTGGAATTCTGAACCATGGAGGCGACCTGCATAAGTGCTTCGGTTTTTATGCTTTGTAGTTTGTGCAGTGTTTGCCGGTGGCTACACTGGATGTGGCTCCCAGGGAACTGGATCATGATGCCAGCACCTCCATTGGAAACGGCATTTGTTGCTGATCCATCAGTGTAGATGTGGATCCATGCCTCCTTTGGGTACTATTCGTCGATCAGGGCTAGGGTGAGTGCCAGTCGAACGGTGTCATCCTGACTGTCTCCTGAGGCAGCATATGGGACACTGGTGCAGATCTGGATGTCTGATTTGTCCACTGCCCAAGGGTTTTCCTCTTCTTCTGTGATCAGAGGTCCTCGCGCTGGGACCATACGGCGTTGAGGCGCGTCCCCTGGGTGGTGGATACGGGGTCCCTCGTGAGAGGGGTGCACCGAATGAAATAAGGTGCCGTGAACCAACATGGTCTAAGGGAAGGTGACCCCGACAGAAAACCCCTGGTCCTCCTAGTAAGGGGGTTGGGCGTGGGGGTAGCTTCCCCACCCTGCAAAAAAGGAAATAGCTACAAAAACGCCGACGAAAAGACTAACAATAATTCCTTTCCTGGAGGAGGAAGGTTCTTCTACTAGAAGACTTATGACGTCCTGTGGTGAAAGCCGGAAGTCTTCGGAAGCCACAGGACCGAGCCGCCTCTCTCTATCCAGGGATACAACCATGGGCACATGGAATGTCAAGACCATGTACCAGAGCGGCAAGGCCGCCCAGATAGCAGCGGAAATGCAAAAGTACAACCTTTCCCTGCTAGGCATCAGTGAAGCCAGATGGACGCAGTCTGGCCAGAAAAGGCTGTTAAGTGGGGAGATGATTCTGTATTCAGGTCATGAAGAGGAGAATGCCCCCCATACAGAAGGAGTGGCACTCATGCTGTCACCAGTGGCACAGAGAGCGCTGATGGGCTGGGAACCTCTTGGGCCAAGAATTATAACAGCAGCCTTTAGAACCAAGAAAAAGCTCAAGCTGAACGTCATCCAGTGTTATGCGCCCACTAATGACAGTGACGAGGAAGAGAAACAAGAGTTCTACGACCGACTCCAGAGTGCCGTGGACAAATGTGCGGAGCGAGACATCACCATCGTCATGGGCGATTTTAATGCCAAAATAGGGGAGGACAACACCGGATACGAAGAGGTGATGGGGAGACAGGGACTAGGCTTGGAGATGAGTGAGAACGGGGAGAGGTTTGTAGACTTTTGTGCTCTAAACCGACTTGTCATTGGAGGCAGCATCTTCCCACACAGAAGAATACACAAAGCAACTTGGGTCTCTCCTGACCATACAACAGAGAACCAAATAGACCATATCTGCATTAGCAAGAAATTTAGAAGATCCCTTCAAGATGTTCGAGTGAGGAGGGGAGCAGATGTCGCCTCAGACCACCATCTGCTTACCTTAAGAATGAAGCTCAAGCTAAAGAAAAGCCGCACAGAGACAACAAGAAGACAGCGCTATAATGTAGGCCTCCTGAGAGAAACTGGAGTTAGAGAAGAGTTCAAACTGGTGCTGTCCAACCGGTTTCAAGCGCTACAGGAGCTAGTAAATGAAGAGGAGGCGGTCACCACAGAGCAGCAGTGGAAGGCAGTTAGAGAGGCGCTGAACTCAACCAGCAAAGACACTGTAGGGTTCAGGAAACACCACCACAAGGACTGGCTGTCGGCACAGACCTTGAAGAAGATAGAAGCGAGGAAGCAGAAGAAAGCAGCGGTCAACAACAGTCGCACGAGAGCAGCCAAAGTAAGGGCACAGGGGGAATACTCGGAAGCCAACCGCGAGGTGAAGAGGAGTATCAGGGCAGACAAGAGGGCCTACACACACAGCCTGGCAGCAGAGGCAGAAAAGGCAGCAGGCAGCGGCAACATGAAACAGCTCTACGACATTACCAGAAGATTGTCGGGTAAGTATGGCCATACAGAAAGACCAGTAAAAGACAAAGAAGGCAAGCCTATTGCAGACAGAGCAGACCAACTCGACAGATGGGCCGAGTATTTTGAAGAGTTACTGAACAGACCTAGCCCACCCGACCCCCCCGACATCCAGCCGGCAGAGACCGACCTACCCATCAGCTGTGACAGACCCAGCCGGGAAGAGATCAGAAAAGCAGTGGCATTTTTGAAGAATGGCAAAGCAGCAGGGCCAGATGGCATCCCAGCGGAGTCTCTGAAAGCAGACCTAGAGACAACAGTTGAGATGCTGTACCCACTGTTTGGAAAGATCTGGGAAGAGGAGGTGATGCCAGCTGACTGGAAGGAGGGGTACCTAATCAAGCTTCCCAAGAAAGGCGATCTCAGCAAGTGTTCCAACTACAGAGGAATCACCTTGCTGTCAGTACCAGGAAAGGTCTTCAACAGGATCATCCTAGAGAGAATGAAGAGCTCCGTTGACCCCCAGCTGAGAGACCAGCAAGCAGGATTCAGGAAGAACCGATCATGTACAGACCAGATCGCCACTCTCCGCATCATCGTGGAACAGTCTCTGGAGTGGAGCTCCCCGCTGTACGTCAATTTTGTGGATTATGAGAAAGCATTTGACAGCGTGGACCGAGAGACTCTGTGGAAACTCCTACGACACTACGGTGTACCCACAAAGCTCGTCCGCCTGATCAAGAGCAGCTATGATGGCGTGACATGTCGCGTGATCCACGAAGGGCAGTTCACCAGAGAGCTCCAGGTCAGAACTGGTGCCAGGCAGGGGTGTCTGCTGTCTCCGTTCCTCTTCCTACTGGCCATAGACTGGGTCATGAAGATGACCACAGAGCACAGACGAAGTGGAATACAGTGGACACTGTGGACACAGCTTGACGACCTCGATTTTGCAGACGACTTGGCATTACTGTCCCACACTCATCAACAAATGCAGGACAAGACCACGAGGCTTGCTGACATCTCGTCCCAAGTGGGCCTCACCATTCACAAACAGAAAACAAAGACAATGAGGCTGAACGCAACCAGGGAAGAACCAGTCTTGCTTGCTGGCACCCCGTTGGAGGAGGTGGAGTCCTTCACCTATCTCGGGAGCATCATAGACAAAAAAGGCGGCACTGATGCAGATGTCAGAGCACGAATCGGTAAAGCCAGAACAGCCTTTCTCCAGTTGAAAAAAGTGTGGAGTTCCAGAGAGCTGTCACAACACACCAAAGTCCGGATTTTCAACTCCAATGTAAAAGCAGTTCTCCTATATGGAGCAGAGACATGGAGATTGACAAAAACCACAGTCAACAGAGTACAGACCTTCATGAACAGTTGCCTTCGAAGAATTTTGAAAATCCACTGGCCAGAGAAGATCAGCAACATCAGGCTCTGGGAGAGAACAGAGCAGATAACAGCAGAGAATGAAATTGGGCGAAGAAGATGGGGATGGATCGGTCACAGTCTGAGAAAGCCAGCTTCCAGTATCACTAGGCAGGCATTGTCATGGAACCCCCAGGGAAAGAGGAAAAGAGGTAGGCCGAGAAACTCCTTGCGTCGAGACCTCCAAGCAGACATCAAGAGACTGGGAACCACCTGGAGTAGAATCGAAGGAGAAGCACAGGACAGGAGTTGCTGGAGGTCTCTTGTCGACGGCCTATACCCGGGTAGGGGTGACAGGCGTAAGTAAGTAAGTAAGTGTGATCAGAGGTAGAGTGCTCAATGGAAGGACTTCCCTGTACTGTCGAGAAAGTTGCATGCTCTCATGGACAAAGCTGCTTCTTTTAAGCCGGTTCTTGGTGAGGTTGCTCAGTCTGTGCTTCATGGGGTGGTCGGGCAAGCACTTGAGCTTCTCAGCCTGTACCATGGTTTTGGCTTCTCTCGTCTGGTTGAGAGGTTGGATTGTGGTCAGCTTCTCCATTTCCTTGATTGGAGTGGATTTCATTGCACCAGTGATGAGTCGAAGAGCCTGGTTTTGCACTCAGTCGAGGGTCTGCAGGTTCGTCTTGGCTGAGGATGACCACGCTGTGGAGCCATACTCGAGGTGGGGCCTGACTGTTCCCTGGTATACTGTCTTCAGTATCTTCTCGTTCGCTCCCCAGGTGGTGCCTGCCAGTTTCCTGAGTATGGCCAGCTTGCGCCGGGCCTTCGCCTCTGCCTGTGCAATGTGTGGTTTCCAGGTCTGCCGTCTGTCGAAGGTGACACCAAGGTAGGTAGCTTCTTCATCCTCTCTCAGAGGGGTTCCACCACGCTATATGGTTCCGGCTTTCTGCTTTGGGGACAATGTGAAGAGGGTGGTGGAGGATTTCTCCTTGTTGACGGAGATGCACCAGTTTTCTGCCCATGCATTCAGCTTATCTGCCGCTAGCTGCATTCTGTAGGTGGCAGTACTTGCATGCTCATCCTTGCACCAGATCACAAGGTCGTCTGCGTATAGGGCAGCTTTGATTCCCTTGGGCATCTCAGACACCAAATCGTCGATGAAGAGAAGGAAGAGAGTAGGGGAGAGGACTCCGCCTTGCGTGACGCCATTACGAAGGAGGAATTTCTTGCTTTTGGTCTGGTCCACGCTGACTCTTGCCCTGCGGTTGAAGAGGTAGGAGTGTATCCACTGGAATATGTTACTGGACACGCCTTTTCTCAGCAGTTTGACAAGCATCCCATCTTTCCAGACCTTGTCAAAAGCCTTCTGAAGATCAATCCAGGTTACAAAGACCAGCTTCTGCTCCTGAAAGGCATCTTCAACTTCCTGCGCCAAGTAAGTGACCTGTACTGTCAGAAGCCAGCTTGTTCAGGGGCGAGGAGGTTCCTGGATTCCAGGAAACACCTGAGGCGCTCGTTCACAATTCTCTCGAAAGTCTTCACAACACAGCTGGTGAGGCTGATTGGGCGATAGCTGGTGGCCTTCTTTGGATCCTTCCCTTTCTTTAAAATGGGGATCATGATCGCTTCTCGCCAGAGTTGTGGTAGCGATCCTTCTTGCCAGCTGCTGTTGAGGACCTCAAGTAACTTGTTTTCTGCTGCACTACCAAGGTGGGTTAGCATCTCGTTGGTGATGCCATCTGGACCAGGAGACTTCTTCGCCTTCAACTTTTTGAGAGCTATATGAAGCTCTTTGTGTGTAAGTGGTTGATTCATGGCGTCCGCTGTTGTTTGTTTGGCAAGTCTCTCTCTTTGCTCTCTTCTTGCTTCTCTCTGATTTTTGAGGCTAACATGGAGATTGCTCTCAGCTGCATAGCTTTCAGCAAATTGGTTGGCAGCATGCTTTCCTGTAAGTATCTTCCCATTTTCTTCTAAAGTGATGTTTCCTTTGCTCGTGTTCTCATCGTTCAACTGCTTGGTCAGTTTCCAGAGCTTTCTGCCATCCTTCTCAAGGTTCAAGGAGCTTGTTTTCTCTTGCCAGCTCCTGCATCTTGCCTGTAGCTTCTTCTTGAGAAATTTGGCTTTGGCTTCCTGGAGGCGGATGTTGTTTGCCTGTGATGGGTCAACTTCTGCTTCCCTTCTGGCATCTGCTAGATCATCATCCAGTTCCTGCAGTTCATTGCTCCAGTAGGACTTATAGTCTTTTCTAGCACCTCTGGGTATGGACTCACGCGCTGCTCTAAAGGATGCTCATGTTGAGGTCCTTCACCATGTTGATGTCTCGACCTTCGATTCGAATGTCTTTGGTGAGTTCGCTGGAGTGGTGTCTAAAGAGGAACCAGTTTACTCTTTTGTAATTCCACTGTGGGAAGGTTGCTTCAGCGCAGGACTCCGTGCCCAAGGTCAAAAAGATTGGCCGATGGTCATTTCCACCTAGCTGTTCTCCGACCTCTCTGCTGGCTTGCTTGTGCATATCTTCTGTGCAGAAGGCTAGGCCAGGAGTTGATGTAGCGTGCCATCTTCTGGAGTAGAACGTGGGGCAGTCAATGGGACTGTTCAACAGAATGAGATCGTTGTCGTCCTGCCAGTTCTCCACCTCTTCTCCTCTCCGATCCAAGTGGTCGTATCCCCAACTTTGTGAGTGACTGTTGAAGTCGCCCACCACAATGAAGTTGGAGGCCTTAGTGGGGATCGTGTCAAGGGCGAGTGGTCTGTCGTTGGGGCAGTAGAAGTTGACCAGCTGGAAATCTGCTGTCTTCATCTGGATCCGAATCACTTGGTACTCAGAGTTCTCCATGTGCAAATTAATCAAACAGGCGTTGATGTTGTTCCTGATCAGGGTCAGGATTCCTCCCTTGCTTTGATCTGTTCTGTCGGACCGGAAGCACTGGTAGCCTCTCACTTTGAAGGACTTTTGGGGTGTCAAGTGCGTCTCCTGAATATAGCAGATGTTGATGTTCTTCTCATGCAGGATATGCTCCAACTCAGTCTTCTTGTTCAGAATGCTTTCCAGCGCATGACCTGAAAGGGTCGCTGCTGACTGGGATTCTTCCTGGTTGTGGTGGTGCCAGTAGCTCTCCTCCCGCGTCCCCTGGCGCGACAAGACGGATGGGAGGGACCTCCAGTAGCTGAGGCTGGGTCCCTTAGAGGCATGGGACCCGACGCTGCTCCACCCTGGAGGGTCCTCAGTGGGCAAGCGCCATTATCGTCAATGCTAGTTGGCCGTATAGTCATGATTGCGGGTTTGCGTGGATCCATGGTTTATCAGAATGCGCCGTGCGGCCTGGGTCGTCCGTCTTCAGCATTCAAGGTTTCTGTCGGCATTACCTCACCCTTAGCTCCTGGTATGCGACCGTCCCTGGGAATACAGGGTGGCTAGAGCTTTATGCGGCTCTTGATCGCATGATAAACCCGTCATTGGACACATGGGGAATTTCAATGGAGGTAGCAGTGCCACCTGCTACCCCGCCCCGCCCTGGTAAGCTCATCGCCATTTGGTCCGCGACTGTTTGCGCAGCTAACCTCCATATCTGAAGGCCGTTCCCCCATCCGCCACCCGGAGACGCGCTAGGTTGGGGATGGTCGCCCCACTGAAAATCCCACCCTGGGTTAAGGAAGTTCGGCATGTCCTAGATTGCACGTAATAAATTACTGACAGATTGTTAGAACATATCACATATACTTTAATATGCCCTGAAAAGCATCGTTGTGCTGTACATACAAACTAATCACACAGTGTGTATCACAAAGTAAAACATATTGAACATGGCACTATGACAGTTATACTTAAGTAGAACTTGAGCAGTCATTATAGTCACACACATTCAAGTACACGCATGCTAGCGCACACACACATATGCGCACTCACGCTTGTATGCACATATACCAACCAGCTCCCTTGATTCACTTTGGGAGCGAACCAATGGAGGAAACCAGAGTGACCAAAGCTTTTTTTCGCAAATACTATTCACAACTTCAAACCCAAGCTTGCTACAGCGATACCTGATATTGTGTGAATAAAATAGCTAATACAGTAATAGTGTGGATAAATGTCTTTATTTTTAATTTGTTTGCTGTGGTGTATTTTTTGTTGTTGCGTGTTGCGCTGAAATGATTACACAAAATACACATTTTTAAGCAGCCCATTACACAAAATGGTCTAAGAGGGGTAGGCACCTCTGCGAAATGTGGATTGACCATCATACTTTAAGGGTGGTGCTGGACTAGCTTATGACCTCGGTCGTATAAGCACTTAGTTTTAGTCACTGTGATAAAACATTTTTTTAGGTAAAAATATGGTAATTTGGGACATATTTCTTGAGCTTTTGTGACCCTTGCCTTTTCCGAGGAATCAACGAAATTAGTGTGCATATAAAGGTCTTTTCCTCAGGTATCTTTGTACCAAGTTTGGGTTAGAAGTTGTGAATTAGTATTTGAGGAAAAGGAAATTATGTCCCCAAATAGCTATTTTTGATATATTTCCTGATCCCCTGTGACCTTGACCTCTGTGAGAAACTGTCACTAAAATGACATGTAAAGTTTAGAAAGGTCTTGCCACAAAGTATCCTTGGGCCAAGTTTGAAGACCGTAGCTTCAATAGTCTCCGCGGAGAAAATGCCACGTTAAAGTTTACCACGCACGACGGCGGACAGACGACCGCTGGCTCAGAACATAGACTCGCGTTTGCTTCGCACGTGAGCCAAAAATGTCTTTCATGCATGACAGGTCGCTGTTATGAGTAAAAAGGGCATCAGTTACTGCGACACGTTAGTGTCCATGCATTTCCAGAGTGCCGATACACTGTATGGCTCCTTCATACCTGGTCACCAGATGTCAATGTTTACACCTTCCACTGTACGGTATATCCACAGTCTAGACAACATGTAATAAGCGGCATTGAACGATGGTGTGTCTCATACACGATAGGATGGAAGTACCAGTGTTGTAAAGACGATGCACGTACTACACGTGTGACCAATGTGTGTCAGTCGGTGTCCACAGAGTCACCTGCATGTGCACCAAGGTGTAGCATCAGAGGAACGGAATATCAATTAGAACCTCCAAATTGAGCTTCAGAATCAAGCTGTACATCATTGCCGTTGTCAATGCCTCAACCGTCGATCGCTCCAGCTGACACTGCCAACACGTGGTTATGCTGCCACGCGGTAGGTGGACACACGAGTCCCAATATATCAAAGCTATCTGCTTTTGAAACCATGTCTCCAAATACAAAATTTTATCACTCCGAATATCTACACATTCACTCGCCATTTCGACCGTAATACGCATGCTAACGCACTGTCAGAACCCTGTAGTATAAAACATGATGCATCAGTGCCGGGTGAAGGGGGAGGTCGCCACACGCGCGGCGAGGCTCGCATATCACCGGGTGCGCGATATAAAACACCCGACACCGCTCTAGCGGTTTTCCGGGAAGACCGCCAACCAGTACAGCGGTTTGCCGGGCCGAAAGGGTTAACAAAAAAAGTGCTTTTTGGGGATGTACTACTGCCTTGGTCTCGTGCCCAGCGGACTCCAAATGTCTTTGAACATCATACTTTTGTACGCACCACTGTGAGCAACAACAAAGTTCTTTCTGCACACGTTGCATGCATTTGTAGCAGTGGAGCCCCCTGCTATCGCTAGTTACTACCCGTGAGTCAGAGTTCAGTGTTTCAGTGCACGCTTGGCGCGCTGTGCTGCCTTGGCTAGTCAGTGTGTAGCGGACTACACGTGCAAAGCTTAGTGACAGTCTCTGGTTCCAGAGGCTGGGAGCCTAACGGCCGATCTTCAGTCCACAATTAGCCAGCCCACCCCCCCCCCCCCCCCCCCCCTCTCCACGTAAATTGCGTATTTTAGAGGGACTGGTCGTATTCCCGTAAATTGAGCCGAAAATGCGTAAAATTACGAGCTAGCGCGTAAGGTAGGCACCTCTGATTTCGTTGTTGTACATCTTTATGGCAGAATGACAAAGGACTTAGAAGCTATTCTGGCACTACCTTTGAGCTATCATGGTCAATTCATATATTGTAGTGATTAAGGGTTGAATGGTAGAGGCCCTAAGCTACTGTAGCACCACTCTTGAATTATCATGATTGATCCATATTTTGTTGGGAGTGTGTAAGGGCTAAATGGTAGAGGCACCAAGCTATACTGGCACCATTGTTGAACTATCATGGTTCATCATAGTTTGTTGCTGTGTTTCAGGGATGAATGGTTTAATTAACACAAACCTGCATTTCTCTGTCATTCAGCATGCCCATCACAGCCACAATCTGGTACTGCCGAGCCCGGAAGGCCTTCGACGTCTTGCGTATAGCCTGCATAGTGTTGTAGTTGATGACTCCATGAAACTGCTTCATGCGAGGCTTGGCGGTGCCAGGGTCAAACAGCAACAGATTGTGCTCTCCATTTCGAAGTTCTTCCACACCAATGATGGTCCGACTATGACCTGAAAAGGCAAAAGTACTGGTCAGCTTCAGTATTACACACAACCAAATATCACAAAAGCAGATATAACGCAGTCAGGTCTTAGGCTCTCAAGTAGATACTCAATGTAAAATATCATCTGGCGGACTCCAAGCTTCATTGGTCTGTGCACCCGCGGGCCAGCTAAGGTTGGAGACAGCCAGAGGACTGTTTTAACTTCACAAGCCTATACAAGTTTAGTCCCACATTAACGTGAACACCAATAATCCGGTCTGACTTTATGGCTTCCAGGTATCATGATTTAACTCATTCAGCCCCGACACGCCCCAGCAAGACATCGATCAAGTATGATAGTTCAAGGGTGGTGCCAGAATAGCTTGGCACCCATAGGCGCCAAGCTATTCTGGCACCAACCTTGAACTATCATGCTCTCTAGAATTGTAAAACAGTCCTTCAGGGGACAACTTCAAAATTGGGGGATTTTGGTCCTGGGGCAGAATGTGTTAATGCTGCTGACCTGTGTTGAATGTGATATCATTACAACAGATGGAGCACTGACAGAGCGATGCTTTCACGATGACAGCCAGGATTCAAATGCTGTACCTGGAAGACAAGTGTTTCACATACCAGGTGGCTAAGGGTTTAGACACCAAAGCAGGAGATGGATAAGCCATGACAGTGCAAGGGTAGTGCAAAATTAGCATAATGCTTGAGAAGGCTCCGAGCATATCTGGCACAACCCCTTCACTATCATGGCATAAGCTTTATAGTCATAGAGGACTTTAGGAGGTGTCTATCAAAACTGTACATCCTGTGGGCAAGGCGTATACATGCACTGATGATGATGATGATGATGTCCACTTGTAATGCGCATCCACTCCATGCTAGCAGCATGCTCAGGGCGCAAAAAAATAAAAATAAATAAATAAATAAAAACAACACACGCAATAATTAAATAAATAAAAACAACACACGCAACTTCTGGTGCACAGTAGTCCTAGAATTAAAAGTCAAGAAAAAGTTGGGTTTTGAGGTGCCTCGTGAAGGTGCCAATGCAGTCAATGTCCCTCAAGGATTGTGGTAGTCCATTCCACAACCTAGGTCCGCAGTGTGAAAATGCCCGGAAACCAAGTCGCTTCTTTGTGTGGCTTTCAACACTTGGGGTGCAGAGTTTGGACCGGACAGCAGAATGGAGCTGCCTCGGAGGGTTATGGTGTGGGACTATTTCCTGGAGGTACTCTGGTGAGTCTGGGTCATTTATAGACTTGTGGCACAAAGTGAGAATCTTGTGATCAATTCTTTGCTTGACTGGAAGCCAGTGCAACTGCTTAAGGACTGGTGTGATATGCTCCCTTCTTCTGGTTCTTGTGACAATTCTGGCGGTCGTGTTCTGAACCAGTTGAAGACGTCTGAGTTGTTGCTCTGGCAGGCCCCAAAGACAGCTGTTACAGTAGTCCAGTCTGGATAGGACAAGGGCAACGGCGATAGCATTTGCAGCTTTGGCTGTCAGGACAGGTCGTACTCGTAGTTTCCCACGGGAGAGAAGATGGAAGTAGCGTCCCCTGACAACAGCACTGATATGGTCTTCCATGGTAAGACTGGTATCGACAAAGACACCAAGATCTCTGACAGTCTTGGAGAAAGGGATGAGAGACTCACCAACACGGCATCAAGAGATTCCACAACCAACTTCTATTATCAATTTCAAAGATGGATCAGCCATAAATATTCAAGATTTATTTATCCCTTAAGTGATCATGGCTTATCCACCTTTGAAACTGATACTAAAAGCATTGTGACCTTTGCAAGGCCATGTTATTAAAAAAACAAAAACAAGAGCAAGGTATGAAAAGAAAAGGGGAGACTGCCAGTGCTAATAATTTAGAAAGATTAGTAAAGTAGTAAAATCACTGTCATGGGAGAAAATTGTGCATTGTTAGTTATTTGGGTTTAAAGGCGTACCTCCATTGCACTGTCAGAAGGGGTGCAGCCTAAACGGCACTGTGTGCCTTTTGTGTGCCTCACATGATCACTGTCTGGCAACACCCAAGTCTTCAGTCATTTTTTTTCTCTTCACTAAATAAATAATTTACAGGTCATATCTACACATGTAAATACTTGCAGCACGCTAATAACCAGCACCAAACACAGTGGTGCAAAGAAAACGGCATTTAAAATGGTGTATATATGTGCGTTCCCTAACAAGTCTGGAGGGCACAGAATTTTTAATTTGAACTAGCTGTTTGTCAGTCAGTTTTTTCTCTTTCCAGGAGGGAGGAGCCAATCCTGTCCCTGTGCCAAGTCAAGTTCATCGCGCATGCCTCAAGGTCACTTTCGAATCTCCGCAGCAGCAGCCGATAGCCGATCCTCCAGTGCAGGAGATCTAACCTGAATGGAAAATCCGCTGCATAAACACGGCAAGCCTACTCGGTCTGCCAAAGAAGTAGACCGTGATGCCAATTGTGCAGCGCACTATCTGTTATGAGCATCTGTGCCAATTACTAGCCTCACATTAGATAGCACCACCGTGAGCCACGTCAAGAATCCCAGGCCATGCGCCCAATATGAGGAAATGTCAGCACGAAAAGAGGCCAGCATCAGATGTAGGTTGGCATGAGGCCTCTGCATCCTGCGGGTACCATGAGGATCTATGCCCTTTGTGCATTTTCTTGTTAGAAATGTGCTCTCTCTTGCGCTATCTAGGAACCAGTTCTGTACATATTTCCGCATGTGTGTGTGTATGCATGTGTGTCAGTGTGTGTGTGTGTGTGTGTGTGTGTGTGTGTGTGTGTGTGTGTGTGTGTGTGTGTGAGTGTGTGTGTGTGTGTGTGCGTGTAGGCAAAGGATAAGCAAGTCCAGTGTTTACCACACAGTTACAAATCAATTAAACAAACGCAGCTGAAAAAAAAAATCTACGATGCATGAAGGAGAGCTGCGAAAGCCTACCTTCATCTGTAATTAGTTCCATAATTATGATACGTGCAGCATAACGCTGCACAAAATGATTATCTCCACGGTTTGGTCCGCTGACGATGAGAAATACTGGCAATTCAAAGCAAAACTTCCTCGAAACACACATGAACTAACATAAAACTTCAGACTGACTTGTGTCGCTCAAGTGTGTACGGTCAGCAGATAAACATGCCATTGCATCATATAGTGTGATTTCAAACACATCTTTACATGATTTCAATCGTCAATTAAATTTTTACCTTAATAGTTTTGATTGCGCGAGCGTGTGTGGAGATTGTGGGAGATGTATATTCAAGTTCACCAAGGGAGGAGGAATGTGCTACACTGAGCAAAGGGAGAATAAATCATGTTTGTCAGAGGCATAGACCATCATGAGAACCTGAAGGTTGCGGGGGTTCCTTAGAATATGCGCCTCTCAACTGCATCATTCATTCTCATCTTGGGCCTCCCGCCGAGGAAATCATTACAGCTTTGTCTGAATCTGTGATAGTGACTAGATGCCAAGGTAACTAAACCCGCCGCCTGTTGCTGGATATGGTACACGAAATACCAGACGGCCTTGACCTGAGAAGCGGGTAGGGGTGGTAGCGAGGAGGAATGGGAGGTGGGGGGAATGTAGCCACTCCCACTAACTGTCTGTTACTGCTAGTTCGGCTGGTCACTGCCGGGTCAGTCCCATGGGACGCTGCGGCAAATGGAAGTATGCCTTTAACGCCGAGCAGGCAAGAATTGTGCATTATCGACCAATGATCACAGATCTAGTTTGGTCAAAGCACCAAAAAAAAAAAAAATTGAAAAATAAAAAATACAGGATGAACCATAACCCACGAAGTCTCTTCTATTTGAGAGCCATAACCCACAATGTCCCTTTCATATGTGAGTTGTTCTCGCTGTCAATTATCTCTATCTGTTGTCTTTGACCTGATTCTGATGTTGAAATATCTTTTATTGAAAAAGCCTAGCAGACTTGCCAATGTGTCAGTGAGTTCTACAAGGGGCACAATGCATATGCGTCACTGGTTTGAAAAATGTATTTTTCTCTAAAATGTATTTTTTCAAAAAATACTTACCGATGGCATTACTATTAGGAAGGTACACTTAGCTTACCGATTTCAGCCTAAGAACCCGTTGTGTGTTCCTCACAACCAGGGAAGTAACTCTAGCAAGCAGTTACCATGAAACCTGAGTAGTCTCCCTTCCTCATGTGAGCAGTGTATTCACATGCGTTTTTCTTTTAGGAACATGCAGAGTTGTTCATATTTTGAAGCTTATCCTTCTGATCCATTTTCCTCATCTGTAAGCCAACAAACATGCTGGCACACACAAATAAAGACAGACATACTGCGCTTCCCGCCATTAGTACGCTCTGTGAGCTCGTGTGAGCCCCTGGAATTCTGAAGAAAAATAGCGCGATCAGGAAAATGACGTCACTATAAGCTTGACGTCATGGCATCGCTAGTCTCACGACGCCATATACACGATGATGAATTTGATGTTTCATGTCACACATCTGAAAAGCACGCAGCCTCTTTTATGGCTAACTGTTTTCTTCTACACAGCCTCTTCCAGGGCTGACTGTTTGATGGGAGTATAGTGGATCCAAAACTTGCAAAAATGAATTATTATTCAAAAAGTCGAAGAGGTACAATGCTGGATTAAGAACTCATCCAATGTCTATCTCCAAGCTAGCTATATCCAAAATTCCAAGTTAATAGAACGAAAAATGCATTTTTCTCTAAAAGGTATTTTTTCAAAAAATACTTACCGATGACATGACAAATAGGAAGTGTCTACTTACTCACAATTCTAGCCTAAGAAATCCATTGTGTTACCACACAACCCAGGAGGCACTCGGGGAACCCTAGGAGGGGCCAGGAGTGGTCTCCCGTTACTGCCCATCCGGTTCCGAGTCCTCCCCTAATTCCCCAGTCAGGATGCTTAGGTCACCAGCGGCGAGCGGGGCAGGAGGGAGGGTCCTCTGAGTCATGTCATCGGTAAGTATTTTTCGAAAAAATACCTTTTAGAGAAAAATGCATTTGTTTCCTCAAAAACATTACCGATGACATGACAAATAGGAAGAATTACGAGAAGGATGAGGGTGCTGCGCCTCAGCACACCTTGGCCAAAGGAGCCATCCTCCCTGTCGCAAACTCCCGACGACCCTTGTTAGAAGTGCCCCATGGTGCCGAGGTGCTGGGAGGGAGAGTTGCGCCTCAGGGATGTCCCACATCAGCGCGAGGCTGCCTCGCTGGCCTGCCAGATCCCGGAGGTAGCCGTGGGCGAAGGTAGATCTGCCCGTTAGCCCACGGTAGCTGCGAAGGGAGACGGCGCAGCTCCGATCGAACGCAACATTCGTGACCATGGCGTGTGCCTCATGCGCACGTAACTTAAGCCTCTTAGCTCCCTGCGGGGAGGTGACCTGTTAGCGGACCGTATGACTATGCGTAGCCAGAAAGCTCGTCTGGGCTGTCATGTCAGTCGTGCCAGGCTTAAGGCCGAACGAGGCGTGATCGTCCTCCCCGGACGGCTTAGGTTCGGTGCCGGTACAAGCGTAGGGCTTGCATGGGATCATGTTGCCTGGTCTCCTGGGGGAAGATCGTCCCTCGCAGCGGCAGGAAGGTGATCACCTGTGGCGCAGTCAAGGAGACCTGGTCATGGCAATGAAGGCAGGATCCGTTGTCACGTAACGGATGTGACATGTTTTTTGTTTTTTTTTCCAAGTCGTTTTTTTTTTAATAAATCGAGGTCGCCGACCTCTGTAAATAGCCTTAGGTTAGAAAAGTTGATAAATGTATTGTAAACGCAAGCGTAAAGCCCGTGCAGCTAGCTTAACGGTGAGCGATTACAGCGGTTGCACGCTTTCGGCAAGTAGCTTTAAACGAATAGTGTTCAGAAGTACAGTCTAACTGCGAAGTAGCAGAAGGATATTACGGTGTCAGTCAGTCGAGTTAGCTAGCTCAGTGAGGGTCTGGGTCAGGGTGCGGCCTTGTTTGGAGCCCTTGACAAGCTGTGTGAGGGTTGTGTTACCCTACCTGCAATACCACTGCCAGTGTTCCTGGTTCTGGGTGTCCGAGAGACCAAGTGACGACGGCTGCTGCTCGACAGAAGACTCCTCCGGTTCGTGTTCGTCTTGTTTGTCTCGTTCTGCCGGAGGACTCACAAGTGAAAGGTAAACTATTCATGCTATTTACTCAGTGAGCTGCTGTACTCTCAGGTGTGTAAATGTGTACATAAGTTTGGAAGAGTGTGTTCATTTATTTCTTTAGTAATGCTTTAATCAAGTTTTTAACCATGTTTTTAGGTTAGGTTGTAATGCAGTGAGTTTCGGATTTATTTATTTATATTTGGGTGTCGCCGAGTGGGTTTGTTTAAAGGACCAAGTGCGTTTTTTTTTGGTTCTATTAATAGAACTAATTTAAAGGAAGTGAGTCGCCGTGTTGTCAAAATTAATTAAAGTGGATATTTTTCGAGATATATATATTTATATTGGGTCTTAGATGTAATGTAATAAGATTGTCATGTGGGGTGTTTATTGGTGATTATTTCATATATTTATATGTACATGTGAATATTTTGATAATGTTGGTTGTTGGGCAGTGGTAGTAAATGAAGATAAAAAATTTTTATTAGTAAAGTTAAATTTCAAAATTTAAAAGTAGACATAGTATAATAAAATAATGTAAACATGGTGAATATTAAATGTACATAGAAATCATTTTTATCATGATTTTATATTATGTAATATGGCCAAGGCGGGTATTAGTGTACCAGCAGGAAGATATCCTCTACAGGGTGAGATGAGAGACACAACTCACATGGTTTGTGAATAAATGCAGGAAATGCGTGCTATTCTAAAATTAACTGTGTATTGGCACTTTGACTGACAGTGCGCCTTTTTCCAGTGCACTTCTCAGATTTCTTCGACTTCTTCGACTTCTTCGACTTCTTAGATTTCGTCGAGTTCTTCGACTTCTTCGATTTCTTCATCTTCCATGATCGTCAACGGTGACGCATCATCAGGAGCTGTACCATCGTCTGCGCGGTGGCCTCGGTCAGGAGCTGGAATGCCATCGCTAACCAGTCCGGGTTGGCAAGTGCTCTGACATTGGGCTACAGCAGGCTGATTCAACGTTCCGCGCGTGGGTCGCAGACGTTCAAGTGGCGACGGCAGCAGTATTGCCAGAGCAAGTACTCTGGAATCCTGAGTCAAGCTCCACCGTTCCTGTACTGGTGCAGGGTGGGCAAGCGCAGCAACAGTGCTCTTCGGGGTATTGGTAGTAATGTTACATTATGAGCCACCCTGTCTAGTGGGGGACAGAGAGGACACTGTACAGAAACAAAGTACCCGCCTTGCATAGCCATGGTCAATTTTCATCTGTCAATTAATCATTTTCATGTGTTAATGTGTTATACGAGTGCATGTGTGTGTATGTGTGAGGGTGTGAGGCATTAGTGGGTTGGGGTGGTGTTAGAGTAAGAGTAAGTAATAAAAGAGTCGATTGTTGTTTATCACTGGTGTTGTGTGATTTATTTAGAATGGGTGGGTTTCTCGAGTGTTAGCGCTTGCATTGTCCACGGTACCCTGACTCTGTCAGGCGTGTCGTGACATCCGTAAGCCGCAGTACGGCACCATCCGCTCGAACGACAGGCAGGCAGGGCGCGCCGAAAGCGCGTGTAGCTCACGAACTCAGGCCGCCAAGGCAACAGCCAAAGGAGGCATTCTCCGAGACAAAACCACAAAACGGGCCATCCGAGGTCTCCCAAGAGCCAGGGGAAGTCTGCGAACTGGGGAAAAGTTTGGAGGGAGGTGAAGGTCGTCGCACCAGGAGCACAGTACTCGCCATCTTCCCTTGTAGCCGCGTCGTGTCAAGGGTCTGCGAGCTGTAGCGATAGCTTCCACTGCTGCACTCAAGAACCATTGGCAGCGAGGGGTCCGAGGCGAGGCTGAGAAGGTCGGTGGACGAGGACCGGTTCCAAGAGAACGGGCGACCAGAAGGACGACCGTATTGCATCCCCAAAGCTTGAGGGGACTTTGGGGATGAGGGCTGTCAGGGGGGGGGGGCCGGGGGGGGTACACATAGCGAGAAACCCGTCCCACAGGATGGACAGAGCTAAGACTGTCCAGGCCAGAGGGTCTGGGATAGGGGCGACGAATAGGGGAAGCCGGTGATCCCACCTCGTGTCAAAGAGGTCGACAGTGGCGTCTACCAAGCGCGCCGATCATCCGCAGGATGTCCTGGCGTAAGGTCCGCAAAGTAGCGAATGGCTGCGCCCGGCGGGAGGATCGACGAAGACCTTCAGTCGTCTAGGGAAGAGACGAACACAGAGGGAAAGTAGAGGTTCTAGCACCTGCGAAACAGACGGCAGAGGAGCAAGCCAGAGTCGGGAGAGGGCGCCCCACTCCGTTCCTGGATGTATGCCACCACAGTAGCGTTGTCGGCGAGGATGAGCAGTCCGTGGCGACTGAGCTGTTCCTCCCACGGGATGAGGGCTTGCCTGATCGCTAACCGCTCCAACCCATTGATGCACTGTCAGTGAACTCCGAAGGCCCGGGGCCAGACGTCGCGCGAAGGCGCAGAAGCCGGAGGGCTCCCCGACCAGTAAGACTTTGCATCGCCACGCAGGAAGAGTCATGAAGGCCGAGCGGTCAGGTAGACTCCCGAAGCGAGACACACGTCCCATCCCTCGCAGAAGAAGGGGGCGAATCAACGGAGACATAGGCACCATGGAAGAGAGATCTCCTGAGGAGGGGTCCAGAGAAGCAGGAGGTGCTGCTTTAGTGCCGGGCGTAGAGACCCCGAGGGGAAGTAGAACCGCTGCCGCAAGGAGCCACGAAGGATCTGAAGCCAGACTGCCGGAGGCTGTATCCTGCTGGGCTACCTGGGCTGCTAAGCAGCCAACTTAGGATCCGTGGCCTCAGCAATGCCCCCCGTTGAGGACGGTGGCAAACTCCCTGCCGAGACGGACGAAGCGACGACAGGGGGTGAGGTCCGACCTATCAGCGGCGACCAGGAACCCCAACCGGGACCACCCCCATGACGGTGCAACGCTGTCCGAAGACCGGTGGCCTCCACTGTATGCGCCGGAAGAGGTCGTCGAAATAGCTGAACACAGGGCTGAAAGACGGCTGCTGCGGCTAGGTCGCGACTGCGTCCCTGAAGTGGTTGAGGAACCACAGGCTGAGGTTGAGACTGCACGGCAGCGCCTGAACTGGTATTACTCCGTCGCAGGTGAACCGAAGAACTTCCTGGAGCCTAGCGCTCCTGGAGCCTAGCGCGTAGGGATTTGGAGATAAGTGTCAGAAGACCAGACAGCACAGGTAGTGCAAGAGCTGTACGGCGGGGCCGGAAGCGAAGTGGAGGGAACTTGCGAGGCCTAGGGTCCATGATGTACCGTCCGGTCAGCCCGGACACACCGACGAGCAGGGCCACCCAGGGGAGCACGGCGCAGCTGAGTCCCCGGAATCCCACAAAGCTGGGGAGTTACGGACGAGCGAGGCCATCTAGTCCAACTGCAGGGCTGGGCACGGAACCACAGCGAGTAGAAGGCAGACGAAGGCTTGGGAGGGTCCCGAGAAGCAGTCCGGACGAAAGGAACGTCGAACGTGGCCGGACACCTATGGGCGGAGAGGCAACGGAGTCCCGGAACTCAACCGGAAGAGAGCTGAGCAGTCGTAGCGCAGGTCCCGAAACCTTCA
Organism: Semisulcospira habei; assembly: GCA_036245525.1. NCBI lineage: Eukaryota > Metazoa > Mollusca > Gastropoda > Semisulcospiridae > Semisulcospira > Semisulcospira habei. The sequence goes on from BTPG01000006.1 coordinate 130,231,676, forward strand.
CACCTGTCGTCCAGCGACGACCAGCGAAGATCCCCCTCTAGAGCGGGGGGAGACGCTGAGTCGACAACCGTGGGAAGCGCAATGGAGATGCGAAGAGCACCACGTGAAAGGCAAGCATGGAGTCCGCATGCGATGACCGGGCCTGCGAGCAGGAAGCGAGGAGACGACGAAGGGGGCGAGCGAGACTGGAACCCGAAGTGGTGAGGGGGCTCCAACTGCCCTACGTCCTCAGGTGGCCGGGCCAATCTCTCTGAGCCGGGCTCCCCGCCGAAGTAGCGAGTCCCCACCAGCGGGCAAAGGAGATGAGCGAGGACTGCCAGCGGACATGGGGCGGCGCATGGCGCGCCTCACCGAGCCCTGAAGCGGGCCCTCAGCCGAGAAGCAGCTTGTCCTGTCAGGCTTCCTCCAGGAAGCGGTCGCGTTGACAGTGGTCCTGCTCCGTAGCCGGGGCTACTGCCCCCAGCTGCCAAGCGCATGCCAAGAGTAAGGGGAAGCCCCAGGTTCAGTCGTCCCTGGTCGGGTGGCACTTCGTCTCTAAGAGCCGGGCCCCGAGGGGCGGGCTCCCTGCCGGCATATAGATTCCCCGAAGGAGTCTGCGAGCGCGAGAGACGAGAAGAACTGTTAGTAGGAAGCCACAGGTCCAGCTGTCCCTGATCGTGTGGCACTTTGTCTCTAGGAGCCAGGCCCCGTGGGGCGGGCTCCCTGCCGCCATATGGACTCTTCGGAAGAGTCCGCAGGCGTGAGAGACAAGCGAGAACTGATAGCGGGCAAGGGGCGGCGCGACGCGCGTCCCCGTGGTCGGGCTCTGTGAGGCCGGCGCTATGTGCCCGCGAAGCTACATCAGTTGTCCGAGAGTGCAGGGTGGACGCGCAAACAGCGGCATCCAAGCCATAAAGTCGGTGTGGTCCCGTGCGGCCAGGAAGCAGGGCACTGGGAAGGCGTTTCAACAGGAACCAGGCCACACCCAGAAGCCAGTCACTCGCGTCTGTACACTCCATAACTGCGACCAACGAGGCGGGTTCTCTGCCGGCTTGGAGACGAACGGAGATCGACAGTGGACATGGGACAGCGCGAGGCGCGTCTCTCCGAACCGGACTCAGTGAGGCGGTATCTCTGCCTGTCAGAAGGCTTGTCCGGGGACGCTCCCTCCTGGAAGCGGCCGCTCCGATCAAACCCACTCTGTGCACTAGGTTCCTGCATCCGGCGTGGCGTCCTCTGCAAAGGTCGTCACGGTCTCGAGCGGTAGTACGCAGGGCCCAGGAAATGGCGCGACTGGAAACGGATCACACACAGGTGCCGGTCGCTCGCGTCTGTACACTCCATAACTGCGAACAGCACAGCTCAGGTCAGGTGGAGTAGGTGCGGCAAGCGTGGTCGGGGGCGCATCCGGTGCAGGGGAGACATACCTCTGGTAAGTGACAGCCAGTGGAACCCCCTGCCTCGCGTACGGGACAGCAACAGGTCACTGCAACACACAACACAACCGAAGGCACGCGGGCGAGGGGCCTGTGGGACCCCGCCCTGGTAAGGCTAGCCTTCGCAACAAAAAAGGCACAAACAGCGAGGAACAAACCTGTCAGCAAGAGCCTGTAATCCATCCCCGTAAGCTAGCGGGCGCGGGCATATGGGGCCCGGCGGAGCTAAGGTAAGCACCCTACCTTTGCGACCTACCGTCTGCGAAGAAGAGAAGCCGCGGCTAACCTCTCTGTTTGTCGATCTTGCCAAGGACAACTCTCCAAACATCAATAACAGTGCTGTACCCGTCTTCCCAGCGTGCTATTCCCTGCGATGGGTACCACCCTGCATTCACACGCGTGGCAGTCACCCTTGGTCTGGAGGGCACAGCTCCCGCCACGCTAAGGAAAGCATACAACACAACATGTACAACGAAACTCAAGCATGTCATGACAAGTATAGGCATGAAGCAAGCGTCAGGCACAGTAACATTAACAACATCATGGTGACAGCGCGAGGGCACGTGGGGCCCCGCCAAGCTAAGGCGAGCATACGACGCAAAATGCACAACAAAAATGAATTTTTTTTCTAAAATGTATTTTTTTGAAAAATACTTACCGATGGCATTACTATCTGGGAATACACTCTATTGCCTATAGATTTCAGCAAATTTGTGTGTAGCACACACCTGGGGAGGAGACACCGGGGATCCAAGCACTATGACCCCGGGTGGCCTCCCCTTACTACCCTATCCCGGCGAGCACAGGGCGACCTCGTCAGTTTCACACATAGCCACAAGAGGCAAGCGGGGCAGGTGGGAGGGCCATCCGAGTAATGCCATCGGTAAGTATTTTTCAAAAAAATACATTTTAGAAAAAAAATTCATTTGTTTTTTCAAAATACATTACCGATGGCATTACTATCTGGGAGAATGGCGAACAGGCGGAGGGTGCCGCATCTAACCATAACCCAACCACTCCGCCGGCCCCATCGAGAGAGAACTCCCGACGATTTCAGCTATGATGTGCCTAAGACGCCAGCGGCTCTCGGAGGGAGTGCTGGGCCGCGGAGATGTCGCCCACCCATGCCACGGAGTCACGTTGGCCGGATAGGTCTCTAAGGTAGAAGCGTGCGAAAGCGGAGTCTGAGCGCCAGCAACCCGCGGTCACAATATCTTTGACCGAGCAGTTGCGGTCCAGGGCTAGACTGGTGGCTACTGCTCTCACTTTATGCGCCCGGATTTGTAAAGGCTCAGCGCCGCCTGGAGAGAGGTCTTGGTAGGCTGACCTAATCACCCACCGCAGCCAGGATGACACGGTCTGGGCCGAGATGTCGTGTCTGCCCGCGGACAAGGTAAGACGAGGCGCGAGCACCACCAGCGCTGCGGCTTAGAGCGGCGCAGGTAAATCTTTAGCGCCCGCACTGGGTCCTGTTGCCGCGATCCAGGGAAGAGGTCCGCTCCACGGAGGGGCCGTATCGTTAGCACCTGAGGAGCCGCCGCGGGGCGGCGGTTCTTGGCCAGGAAGGACGGATCGGGGAGCAGCTGCGCAGAGCCGTCGGAACGAAACTGCAAACAGGCTGGGAGCATCGAGAGCGCGTGACGCTCGCTGACTCGGGACGCTGTAGCGAGAGCCAGAAGGAAACAGGTTTTCCGGGTCAAGTCTGAGAACCGAGCCAAGTGGAGGGGCTCAACCGGTCCGTATTCAACCACGTCAGTACCCAGGCAAGATCCCACCAGGGTACTAGGGAATGTGCAACCGGACGTCGGAGTTCAAAGTGAGCCAGTAATCCGACAGATCCTTGCAGGCGCCTGGGTCCGGAAGACACAGGTGAAGGTAGGTGTCCGCGATCATAGCGCGGTAGCCCTTGATGGTGACTGGGGCTAAGCCCCGGTCGTCGAAGAGCCACAGGAAGAACTCCGCCAGTTGGTGGGAGGCTAGGTTAGTGGAAGGGAGCCCCTGGGAGGTGCACCAGGTCTGAAAGACCCTCCACGTGCCTTCGTACACCTTCCTTGTAGAGAGTCTGCGGGCTGCTGCAATTGCCGCCACTGCAGCATCCGAGAAACCTCTAGCGGCGAGGGCGTGCCGGACAACCTCCAAGCGTGTAGGCGGAGGCGTTCGGGGCACAGATGGAAAAGCTGCTGACGGGGCCGCTTGAGCATCGTGGGAGGGGTAGGAAGCTCCAGGGGAGGGTCCGTCGCAAGCGCGAGGAGGTCCGTGGTCCAGCTCTTGGTCCAGTTGAAGGGGGCCACCAGCAGGAGGACCGCCGAGCATCCCAGAAGCTTCCGCAGTACCTTCGGAACGAGGACTGACGGGGGGTAGGCGTAAGCAATCAGGCCGACCCAAGGAATGGCGAGCGCGTCCACTGCCCAAGCGAGTGGATCCGGGACTGGAGAGACGTAGACCGGGAGCTGGTTGTTCCATCTGGTGGCAAACAGATCCACTAGCGGCGTTTCCCAGTGAGAGCAGATCAGGCGAAAATATCCGGGCGTAGGGACCACTCCGTGTGGAGCAACTGTCCGCGACGAGACAGGGCGTCCGCAATCACGTTGAGGTGGCCAGGGATGTGGCGGGCTCGTAGGGCAATGCCTCAATCCCTGCCCCAGAGGAGAAGGTGGTACAGAAGAATGCAAAGGCAGGGCGAGTGAGTGCCCCCCTGATTCTGTATGTAAGCCACCACCGTCGAGTTGTCGGAGAGCACGAGGACTTCCTGATTGGCCAAGGTCTCCTGCCAACGTCGAATGCCAACCCAACTGCCTTCAGCTCCAGCCAGTTGATGTGATTCCCTAACAGTTCCCGAAGCCAACGCCCGAGGCCGGGAGAAATCCGGTAACAGGTGCGCGCCCCAGCCGGCCTGGCTCGCATCTGTACAGAGAGACCACCGAGGCGGCGGGGAGTGTAGGGGCACCCCCGAAGCCAGCCAAGCGAGGTCCGCCCACCTCTCGAGGTGAGGACGAGCCAGAGGCGTGACTGGTACTAGATCCAACAGAGCGCCCGCGGGTCGCCAGTGAAGAAGGAGATGTAGTTGGAGAGGCCGAGCATAAAGTCTGCCCAAGGGAAGCCGGTCCGCAGCCGCACTGAGGAGGCCCAGGAGTTGAAGCCAGACCCTGGCGGTGAAGGAGGATCCCATCCCCATCGAAGTCGCTAAGTCGACGATCTTCTGTCGCCTGGCCAGAGGCAGGCGGACAAGGTTGAGGTCGGTCAGGAATTCCATCCCCCGATGTAGAAACCGTCGAGAGGGAGAAGATCGGATTTCCCCAGATTGAGTAGGAAACCTAGACGACGCAGAAGGGAAAGCAGGGCATCCCTGTCCGTCTGGAGGACCGCGGAAACCAAGTTGCGCAGTAGAAGGTCGTCCAAGTAATTGGAGGCCGGGCTCAAGGAGCGCTGACGGAAGTAGGCTATCACGGCGTCGAGCAGTCTTGTAAATACCCACGGACTGATGTTGAGGCCGAAAGGAAGGGCGCCGAACTGGTAGACGATCCCCCCAAGTCAACCGAAGGTACCGGCGAAACGACGGATGAATCGGGACGTGCAGATAGGCGTCTGACAGATCGAGGCTGATCGCAAAGTCCATCGGCCGGAGGGCCGCACGGAGTGTCCTGGCCGTCTCCATCCTGAAGCGAGGGGCCAACGCCTGGTTTGGGAACTAGAAGAGCCGGCTGTAGAACGCCGGAGAGTCCTGCCGCGAAACCACCTCTGTCGCCGCTTTGGTGAGGAGGGTCGCCACTTCCCCGCGCAGAGCGTCCGCCTGTGTGCCGTCGAGCGGTTCCTGGGTCCACATGGGTGATCTGCGAAGAGGTGGAGGCGACAGGAACGAAAGGTGCAGGCCTGCGGTAACGGTGGAAGAATCCAGGGGTCATCCGGGAACAGCGATCTCCAAGATCGCTGAAGAGCGATAGCCGCCCGCCGACGGGAGACCCGAGTACTGAGGGCGGGGGCGGAGGCAGGGGCGAGTCAATGAGCCCGACCGCGGCCCGATCTACGGGCACCGCGGGGCCAAGCAGGGCGAGGGGCGGGGCCGGCCTGAGTAACCTGGAATGGACGGGCCCGACCTCGTGAAGATCCGACTGTAGGAACGGAGGGCCTGAAAGACCGCCGTGCACGACCCCCGGCCGGGCGGGGGGCGCGAAAGCGGGTCGAGGCTGGGTTAGATGCAGGCTTGGGCCACAAGTCCTTGGAAGATTCCTTAACGGAGTGACAAGTGTCGCCGAACAGCTGAGGCCCACCTAAGGGGCTTGACGGAGCTGGGTCTTCACTGACAAGGGAAGGTCCGAGCAGAGGCGCAGAAGGGTATCCCTCCTCCAGAGGTCGCAATTGGCAGCCGCTGCCATGGCGTTGGCGGACGAATGGTAGGCAGCCCGGATGGCCGCTATCAGGATGGACAGCACGTCACGAAGCGGGGACTGAACCTCCAGGTCCCACGTATCCTGTAGGCACTGCAGGGCTGCCTGGGTAGCCAGTTCCAAAACCCGAGCACGCCAGCGAGTTCCGCGCTAAGGAGGCGATCCTGTCGAGAGGCCGAGGCCACGAGTTCTGGACGAGCCTGCGGCCGCCCGCCTTTACTAAGGCCGCCGCAACCACCGCTGGAAGAGGTATGGCGAAGGCTTGGGAGTGTCCAGCGTACCAGGCCTGGCGGAAGCTTAAGTTGATTCCCACCGGCGATCGAGCGGCGGTAGAGTATCCCGTGTCGCCGAAAGCGTCGTTACGCAGCTGGGCGGAGAAGCATCGGTGAGGTCCCGGAAGCCGGCTGGCTGCGGGAGGGACTTGCGGCGCTTGACTTGCCTCTGCGCGTCAACCACGGCCGAAGCCTGTCTCTTCGGAGGAGGCGAAGGCGGACAGAAGTCAGGCGGTAGGGACTTGGCGATAAGCCTTGAAGCCTCCCCAGAGTGTGGACCGTCTGTGATCCGAGCGATGGGCCGGCAATGTCTGACGAGGCGGAGGCCGACGAGACAGCGGAAAGGCGGGAAGGAGAACCCGCCGCCGAGTCCTGCAAGAAGATCGCCGAGGCCGAGTCCGTCGGATGAAGGCTGAGGACGTCCGGTTCCAAAAACTGATCTTCTCGCGGCAAAGACGAAAGGGGCGAGTGGCTACGAGAGCGCCGCACCGCCGCGCGCGAGGTAGACGCAGCCGCCCGCGACGCACGCAAAGAGGGGCGCCGCGGCGACGGAGGGACCGTGGCTAAGCGACGGTCCACCTCGAAGTCGGGATCCGCACGCGGAAGCCGACGTGAGTGACAAATCCGCGATCGGAATACCGAGGAAGTGGCCTGGTCACCCCTGGCCCGCCCGGTAGAACCGGTGCGGGGGGGGGGGGGGGGGGGGGGGGGGACCGCAAAGTGTCTCTCCTAGCCCGCTCAGGAAAGGCGGAGCGGGGAGGGGACGAATACCGGGCACGCGGCTCCCCGTCCGATGTTTCGGACCGTGGAGGACGCGCGATGATGTCACACCGGGCCCGCCTGGTCGATACGAGGCGGGGGGGGGGGGGGGGGGGGGGGGGGGGGGGAACAGTCTAGGGTCACGCCAAGCCCGCTCAGGAAAGGCGGAGCGGGGAGGGGACGATTTATGAGCCCGCTGCCCCAGCTCCGAAGCCTCCATCTGGTCGATACGAGACGGGGGGGGGGGGGGGTGGGGGACAGTCTAAGGTCACGCCAAGCCCGCTCAGGTGAAGCGAAGCGGGGAGGGGACAATTTATGTGCACGCGACCCCCGCTCCGACGCCTCGGAGCGTGGGGGGCGAGAGTCAACCACACCCCGGGCCCGCCCAGGCGAGACGGGGCGGGCGGGGGGGGGGGAAGAAAGCGAAGCATGCCGTGCCCGTTCGGAAAATACAGAGCGGGGAGGCAGCATTACTAACGGTCTCGAGTCACGTTCCGAAGCCTCGGTGCGTGAGCGAGAGCATTTCTTATCACGTTTACTCTCTTTCTTATGCTTGCGTTCCGTCACCCGCCCCCGCTCCGGAGACCTAGAGCCGGGGGTGGCCAACGAACGCTCATCTCACCCAGACCGCTCGCCCGAAGCAGAGCGGGGGGTGGGAAACAAAATGGGGCTCAAGCCACGCGCTAACGAAGCAGAGCGTGGGGAGAGTGACTCCGAAACTCGCCTACCCTGCTCCAAAGACTCGGAGAGGGGAGGGAGCGAGGTAACGGTACAAGAAGGGGACTTACCTGTGGGGCGGACAGCCCGAACGACGGAGCGGAGAGGAGCCCGAAGCGCCGAGGGAAGTACGTCCACCCGTGGAGGATCCCGGGGAGACAGAAGCGGGCGAGGGGCCCGGTCACGCCTGTAGAAGTCCCACCTGCGCGAACACCGGTCTTCCGTCCAAGCGGCGCAACCGTCACACGTTCCGTCCGAAGCACAGCCCGAACACGGCAAGCAAGAGTCGTGTGCATCATCCGGCCACTGGAAGTCCCCGCAAAGGCGGCAAGTCTTCGACACCGAAGAAGCCATAAGGCCCTAAGCCAACTACGCCGGCGAAGAAAGTCCACCGTGCACAAAACAGCAGGGCACAAGTCACGTGCGTCGTCGAACCCCAAGGCCCAGCCAAGGGTGAACTCACAAAGTCAGAGCCGGTAAAAACCGGTCGGCGCACAGTACACAATGAGTCCAATTGTCAAAAGGAAAAGCCACGAATGTAGTGAGTCCAGGGCTGAATCGAAGACTCCAAATCAAGCCCAAGTCAAAAACCACTGAAACTCATTGAACGGAGAAAGGCAAAAACTCGACCGTCCCCGGTCGAGCTATGAGTGAAACTGACGAGGTCGCCCTGTGCTCGCCGGGATAGGGTAGTAAGGGGAGGCCACCCGGGGTCATAGTGCTTGGATCCCCGGTGTCTCCTCCCCAGGTGTGTGCTGCACACAACTTTGCTGAAATCTATAGGCAATAGAGTGTATTCCCAGATAGTAATGCCATCGGTAATGTATTTTGAAAAAACAAACAAGCATTCATGACAGATTCAGGAACAAAGTAAGCGTCTGACCCGGCCCCATCCACCAACGTAATGGCGTCACGGGATGGGCTGGAGCCTAACAACTTTTCCAAATTACACAAGGTACAAGAGAGTAGGTAAGCGCCAACAATGCCACACCAAGCAACCGAAAGGTGAGTGGGCACGGGCGTGAGGGGCCCCGCCCCGCTAAGAGTTGAGAATTTTGGCGCGCAAGCAACAGCGAAGAAGAAGACTGCTTTCGTGCCTGCTCAAACCAGTGCCCATCCCGGAAACCGGCCGAGGGCCAACCCAGCTACCTTACCTTTCTGCCGGAGTGGGAATGGGGGGAGAAAATACCAAAACACCCATGGCACGACCGGGCTAAGTCCCGACGACGCACACCGTGCAGCCTGGACACTCAAGCGGGCGAAGAGGGCAGCTGCCAACGAAGAGGGGACGACAGAGCCAGGCCGTGGCACAGGCAGGGCCGACAAAGTAGAAGCCAAGAGAAAAAGCTAAAGTCCGGAAGACCGGCGAACCGGTCGAAAATCCCAAAGTCCGTAGGCTAGAGCAACACGTCTGAACAGCGTGAGCCTAAGTAGACTGACTGGGGAATTATGGGAGGACTCGGAACCGGATGGGCAGTAACGGGAGACCACTCCTGGTCCTTCCTAGGGTTCCCCGAGTGCCTCCCGGGTTGTGTGGTAACACAACGGATTTCTTAGGCTAGAATTGTGAGTAAGTAGACACTTCCTATTTGTCATGTCATCGGTAATGTTTTTGAGGAAACAATTACGGACTCAAATGTGGGTCAACCAACTTTACATAAACAGCAATTTTTCTCTTGAAAGAGTCACTTAATTTGAATATGCTCGGAGGCTCTCCGAAATACATCTCGATCAAAGCATTTCCTAACGTTTCAGGCCTGTACATACAGAAACACCAGAGATTCTTGTGTCTACACACACACACACACACAGCGCTTCCCGTCAAATGTATGTTCAACAACGCGGTTAGGCATGACATAATTTTGATCGTGTTACTTCACTGTCAGAGTCCGATGTGTACCTGCCTATGTTCATCGTTTACATGCTACAGAACGTGCTCTGACCAGCCCCATCAGGCATAGGAATTGCCCAAGCAAAAATCAGCTGAAAGTAGGGGGGGGACCTTCAGCCTGATACAAAAGGCCTTGTTTCCAGGGGCCAAAAAATCAAACCTAGGGGGAGGGGGAGGGGGTAGGCGCTAGACCTTGCTTCAAGGGACCGAAAAATCAAACGGGAGGGGGGGGGGGGGGGTAGGCGCTAGACCTTCAAGGGACCGAAAAATCAAGCGACGAGGGGGGACGGGTGGGGGTAACTGAACACAGTGCGCGTCTGCCCACCTAGGTTTACTGCGCAGCGCGCAGCACACTCTGGCTGCGGGCCAAGGACAATTCCCATGCCTGTCTTGTCTGCTTTGCTATTAGATGGCGGCAACAGAAATAGGATCCGAGGATTTTTCTTTTTTTCCCGAGGAATGTGAAATTATTTCCGCGGAAAACCGCGGATCAGAGGACAATTCCCATGCCTGCCCATCTAAAGTCTACCGTGGAAAGAAGGGTGCGCTAAATAAGCAACTGGAAGCAATGATGCCCCCCACCCCCAAGGGGAGCATATCACCTATTCACTGGATTTCCAGCCTCTTGATGCATGGAAATTTAGATCTAGGTACCCCAAGAGGGGTCCAGATTGTTTAGCTGGTGTGGACAGCTGTTTTGGTCTAGGCGACCTCATCAGCACACCATTCGGCATACTGGTGGAAAGGCAGGAACTTCTGCCTACCTGCAAAGACAACCACATTTTACTGTGGTGTCTGCAGGGGCATACATGCCATGCCTCCACCTGGAGCTACATTTCCATGCACCCTAAGAGAGAACTTACTAAAAGGGGGGGAAGGGGTTGCAGTCGAAATTGTAGTAATAAATAAAAAGAAAAGGGGAGACTGCCAGTGCTTATAATTTATCCCTTTTTTTTCTTCTTTTTTTTTGTTTTGTTCTTTGACCAAACTAGATCTATGATCATTGGTCGATAATGCACAATTCTCTTCCCTGATAGTGCCAGGGTGGAGAACAAGCTGAAGTCAAAATCTCTGAAAAGTGGCCGGGGTCCAGTGGCCAGATATTTTTATTTTTCATTTTTAGAGGTAAATATTCTGGTTTCTTGTGAGAGATAGCACACAGAAAAGACTCAAATTTGACTACATGCAAACTCAAGATTACAGAGTAAAATACATCATCAAAGGGTCTTCCCGGTTAATCACTCGTGAAAAGCACGACATGATAGGCTATTGATCAGTATCACAATAGACTAACAATGGCCGACATAGAGGACTGACCTTCCAGTGAACCGCCAAACGTTCAACATCGCTATCACCCACTTACGTAATCAAGTGATGAGTATTTATTAACAGGGCTTCTGTTTTCACAACAGGTTAAATGGTCTGTAGACCCCCAGGTATAAATTTTTGAGGGTAAACAGACCACCATCTGAGCATAATAGAGGGTCCGCAAATTTATTTAAGAACAACTGCATCATCTGTATGTTCTTTAAAATAAATTAACTCATTTTGCTCTCTCCTCTTTAAATTTTTTGTGACAGTGTGTGTGTGTGTGTCCTTTCCATGATTCTGATTTTTTAACTGGTGAGCTGTCGTACAAAAGCCTGTATTTATTTGTATGATCATTTGATAATGTATTGTAACAGAGAATATAGCCTTTTCTGCTGAATGCAGAATGACAACCAAAGTCTGACTTTTCTTCTTCTTCTTCTTCTTCTCGAACGCCATCACACTTGGAGTTTGGCTCTCAAAATGAAATCTGTGGTCTTTTAGAGCACCTCCACAGGCCCGTACAGTTTCTCTTGTAGAGTGGCGGGCTTCTGCCATATCTCCTCCCTCAGCAGCTGGTGGTTCCCACAGTCCTGGAGGATGTGCTCTGTGGTCTGCTCTGCTTCTCCACAAGGGCACAGGGGAGATGGCATGAGGTGAAAGCATCTGTGCAGGTGGAAATTGCGTCGGTTGTGCCCGGTCCTCAGACGGAAGATGGTCACCTGCTCTTGACTGGACAGCTGATGGTAACTGTCTAGGGGCCGTTGCGGTGGTCTGTACACAGGCTTAATGATGGTCTTCATCTCTGTGAAGCTGACTCCATTTTCGTCTTGTTCTTTCTCTGCGCCCACTTTTGCCATTCTGTCAGCTTCTTCATTGCCGTAGATGTCACAGTGTGAAGGGATCCACTGCAGCACCAGTCTGGTGCACTTGATGTTTTGCAGTGCCTCTTGTAGACGTGGCAGTTTGCTTGCTGTTGCTGCCTCAAGGACAGACATGGCATCAGTCAGGAAGACAATCTGGACATCAGGGTCTGCAGTGCCACTAAGGGTGTTTGCAGCACGGACCAGGGCTTCCACCTCAGCTCTGTAATTTGTGCAGTGAAGGCATGTTGATACTGCCTCTGCCTGCCATTTTCCATTTGGGTACTGAATGTACACCCCCGCCCCTCCATTCTGAACTGCATCTGTGGCTGATCCATCGGTGTATGCCCGTATCCATGCTTTCTGGGGATACTTTTCTTCGAGCATGGCCAGTGTCAGGGCTTTCTTGCTCACAGTGCTGTGCTCATCTTTGGTGGTGATGTAGGGTACCGTGGAAGAGATGGTGATGTTTTCTGGCTTACTTTCCCATGGTGGAAGGTCACTAGCAGGATTCAGAGCCTCTACCTGCGCAGGGAGCTTTGCCTGGTATTTTCTCTGCAGAGCTCTCGTCTCCTTCACAAAGCTTGATCTTTTCAGTCTCCCTGAGGTGTCTGACTTGTCTAAACTCTCTCTCTCTCTCTCTCTGTGTGTGTGTGTGTGTGTGTGTGTGTGTGTGTGTGTGTGTGTGTGTGTGTGTGTGTGTGTGTGTGTGTGTAAACTGATGTACCTAAACGTTGGTTTCAACCCATTTAACCCGAAAGACGTATTTCTCCAATGTTAGAGCTTTTGCCTAATAACTGTGTACCAGAAGATGGATCGACCATGATAAAAAAAAAAAACTGACAAACTTATTTCTGTTCAAATTTCTGGACTTGCTTTTTGAGTTTGCCTCCATGCATAGTGTGCATGTCATCCGTGTGCCGTCGTGCTTTAGCCACGGAAAATACACACAGCCATGAACTCTGAAACTGCGTCGCAGCGGAGGTGCCACACATGGCCTAAGGGGTATAGTCTGGTTGCCATTTAGTGATTTTTAGTATAACCTAAAAAAATGTACCTCATAATTGTTCTGAGCGGTTTTCAACTCTTTGGTACCCATAGATTACAGAGCCAACTGATGACACTCTGTCACTGTTGATATATTCAAGATGGCCGCCAAGATGGCTGCCTAACTATAAAAAATGCCATAAAACATGTTCCATGCAACACAGAGGGCTATATTTTAATGAAATAAACAGGAAATATGATTTAGGTGACATTGAAATGAATAAGTATACTTCTGATGTTTGTTTACATGCATATATTATTCAAGATGGCCACCAAGATGGCCACCAAAACATTACAAATGATGTGAAACATGTTCTACGCCAGAGTGCCCATTTTGTGATAGAAACCAGGATATATAATTTATATGATATATTGCAAGAGTTAAGACATACATTATTGACCTGTAATTAGATGCTGATTATTCAAGATGTCTCCCAATATGGCAATCAGTATATTTTAAAAACTGACCCTAATATAATTATGTTATGTACCAGACAGAATGCTCATTTTTGTTGAAAACAGCAAGAAGTATAACAGTTGTAGTGAGTGAAACACACAATAATTCTAACATTTGATTGGGTGTACATTATCCCATATGGCATTGTTATGTGTCGTAGTCGTAGTATGATAAACACACCAGACGCACGCACGTAAGTTTTTTTAAAATAAACTTTGTTCAGCTGCAACCCGTCACACGTGGCTTAAGGATGTAGGCTACACTGGAGTAACAGTTCCAACAATATTTTAATTCAGCAATGTGATCCCCACACAATGCATTCCCAAATGCACCAACACTGATACAATATCTCTTCTGCAAATGTCAACACTGGCGACACAAAGTTCCTCACACAACGTACACCACCGTTACGCTGCGTCTTTCACAGTGTACACCCTATACGGGCCACATACCTATGATAAACTGTGTGTCCCTACAACTAACAATGCATGACAATGTACACACGTGCTTCCTAGCACCAACTTTTATAGTAAAACGACTTTCCAGAAAAATCTAATGAAATCACACAACGCAACCAATCAGAACGGAACACGCAACTGAAACTCATAAATATTAATAAAAAATGAACTTTCTAGAATAACTACAATAGTCTACAAAAATTTTACTGCTCATTTCAGCCCCAAATCCTAGTATGTAATGACGTCACACAAAAGTATGGCACACCGTTCACGACCTTTCATCACATGCAAAGAACGGCTGCTAAATTCACGCGCACAGAGAACAACTATGGCTAAAAATAGAGCAACTCTACTACTGCTATCCTCCGTGCGACTTTGCTAGAAGCTTCCGGACTAAACTTAGCGTATCATAACAAAACCAAATCCGCTATCTGCGTTAACAATAGAGAATCTCACTGAAAAGGTACGTGATACGTAACCATGATAGCTCAAATAAATATCAGATCGTTTCCTACGATTAACACATGCATGCTCTCACAGAACAACACAACCACAATCGTAACAGGCATCCAAGATGGCTACCGGAAATTATGATTTAAATGGAACATGGACTCTCCATTATACCAGTCATAATGCAACACTTTTTAAAAAATCCGAACAGAAAATGTAAACAGAGGAAAAGTCACTGATATTTTGTGATGTGACTGTATATATTTATAGACCTGCAAGAGTACTTAGCATTTGAAAATTCAGTCTTTTATGGGTCAAGGACACAGTCAGTTACATCTCGCATTCCTCTTCTTCGTCATCTTCATTTTCTTGCACAGCTGCACGTTTTGTCCACAGGTTTTGGCAGTTCTCATTGAGATGACACCTGCAGAAGACTGTGCATATCATTTGTGCTGTGGCACATCCACAACGTGCTGTTGAACAGGGTTCATCTGTGCCACAGCCACATTTAACATCCTCAGTACTTCCGCAGATGCGGCTTCGATGCCAGGAGGCAGCCTGATAGGCATCAAAGCCAAGTTGTCCTTGTACGACATAAAGCCAACTGGACTGAGATCTGGTGGATCAGGATTGAGAGAAGTCTTCCAGAGACATGCTTGCAAATGGCCACGCTTCACGTTCTCTTTGAAGGCTGCTGTCGTTGGTAGTAGTGACCAGCTTTGGAGTGGACACCACCTTCTTGGACGTTCTTACTAGCCATGCTTCGTACCTGATCTTTGACATGCTCTCTGTACATCTGCACCCATAACAAGCACCAATAAAATGGGTTGCCTGGTGGATGTCACTTAAACTGGCATGTGGGTACCCCAGGCTTTGAAGACGAAACCCTTTGAGAAGCACCCTTAGGACTGTACCTTTGCCAATGCCCCACATATAGGCGACTGTGTCACAGCCTGAAAGGGCATGTGCTGCAAGCAGTTCAGGCACAATATCCTTGTGTTTCTTCACACTTGCCGCTATGTCAACAGAGGTCTTCTGAGTGCTGGTGCCTTCCATCACAAGGGCAGCAGTAATCTTGCAAGACATGTAATAATGTAAGAGCAAAATGAACACATCTGTGTCATCTGACATTATCCTGACGGATGTGTACCCGTGCTCCTCTGCCCGGATTATTTGCTGGGCAATAATGATGTCAGCTTTTTCATGAGTTGTCCGCATATCATCTGCTGAGGAGGGGATGCCCTTCATGACTTCTGTTGGGACGGATCATCACCGGTCAGTAGCAGCTTGTGTTAAATGATTCTCTTGGCCTGAAGACCAGCCACTTTGTCTAGCAGTTGCTCACAGATGACGGCGATGAGCTGTGTTTTATTTTCCGTAACAGTTGGTGCAACGTTTTGAGGTGGTAGTGGAGTGTCTGGCCTCAGCTGGTGACGTCTTGTGGCTGTTTCCACAGTACGAGAGGATCTGGTGGTACTTTTGATGCTGAACGGATAGTACCTGTCAAAGACAAGGTACACATCACTTTCTCCGAGCTTTGTGATAATGCAGCCTAGAAAGCTGTCCACATACATTTGCATAGAGCCTTGCAATGGCTGGTATATTGTCCACATCACTGCACAGCCATCTATGATGACAACATCTGCCTTCTGGCATGTACGTACGGACATCTCGCACTGCAAGTTTCGTTCAGTACTGACTTTGTTGTAGCAAGTCTCATGTGTCCATTGTCAGTAAACATAGATGTCGGGATTGGCTCCAATTCATGTTGTAACAGGTTTTCAAGGTCTAGATTTCTTGTACTCATCAGGCCCATAGTTTTGCTGTAGATCAGTTCGTGTCATACGTTGCTCCAGGTCCTTGTTTCATCTTTTTCTTGCTTACTGCCATGTTGACAACTTCTTTTGCTCAGGGAGGCATTGAATCCGTCAAGCACGTTTTTTCAAAATCTTGCATTTGTGAAATTCCCAACTCAAGAGCTCTATCAACATTGACGCTCTGGCTGGATATCATTCCCGTCGCAATGTTGACAATTCCATTGCTTGGGTGGTCATCTGGAGTGAGTGGGTTGTTGCAGGCTTGAAATTACTTTCGAATTTCTTCTCTGTCTTTTCCATCAGACTGTATTCGGGCTTGAATCTCTTCTTTGTGAACAATCACAAGTGATGCAGTGTTGTGTTCTCGGATTTTAGCAATGTCTCTGATGTATGGAGACTGAGTGCCCATCTGTTCTGCGCCCAAGGGATGAGTGTAATGCCGATCAAGCCACCTGGACCGTACCCATATCTCATGAAAGTTGTTTCAATGAGCATGTCAGACCAAATGCCATTCCAGAGTCCAGGCTTGTGGCGCATCACGTGCTCTCCTCAGAGAAACCTGTCTAATACGTTCTTCGGCAGACGCTCCATAGACCGTTAGGTAGTACAGCCTGTACCTCGCATAGTTCCAATGATCAACAGCAGCACACACACCGTGCCTGCTTGCACGCGTGCACATACGCATGCACGCACGCACGCACACACACACACACACTATTTCTTACTGACATATGTAGTAGCTTCTCTGCATGTTTTAGTCATATTTCTGTTTGTTACGGCAGTTTGTGCTTTATAACTAAAAAGTACCAAAAAAACACGATTATTAACTTATGACCATTATGGGCTTCCATACTTTTTCCAACGTAGCTTTACCGTCTCGCACATGTGTGTATTTTGTCTCCTACTTCTATGATAACCCTGATGTATGACTTCCAACAAAAGATTTGCCTTTACAACGCAAATTAACATCAGCATTATTTAGTACATTTTACAACATGACATTGATAATATAGGCCAAACTAACAAATAATCTCGACCTAGTCCGGGACGGCCCGGGCCGCGGCCAGGACAGCGGGGCTAAAAAAGAATGACACATCTCCTATCCTTATAATATTAACATTGAACGACAAAAAAAACGCAATTAGAAGAAGTACTTTGAACGAAAAGTAAATAAAATATCCTGGAAAGATTAACAACACTGCATGATGATCAGATTGGCCGTGCCACTAATCATTAGTTACGGTCGGCCGTTAAAACTCTACTGGTCAATCCTTAAATCATCTGCAGGAAGTACAACCAAAAGGATTTAAACGGGTACTCAGTACCGGTTTGTCTTGCGTGTTGGCGTGAAAAAAAATCCACTCAAATAAACAATAATGTCCAAAAGCGATGTACTCTGGAACAATGTTTATGTGCTGACCCTTCACTGATAGCGGTCTGAAATCTTTGGTAATTAAACCCCTAGGAACTCAAGCCACCCGAGGAACGTAGGTACAAAATGGGATCAACAAGAGCCTTTGATTCTCCTGAGCCCCTGCACCTGCGGGGGCTCATGAGGATCTTTGTTTCTTTCAGTTAGGCGGTGTTCGTTTTCTCCCGAAAAAATAATGAAGGCAGGCACTGTATTGCGCACATTAAAACCCGGTCTGACGGCGAATTCGTCAAATTCGATCAGCATAAATCAAATTATGTGTTATATGTTGTTTAAATTGTTTGACGAGACACGCATCGCGATTAGGACCCAAAACAACATAAGCTTGCCCAAGTTTTATTACATATACATCAAAATCAACTGCAAGAGATTAATTTATTTTTTGGGTGATCGTGACAAGTTTACCAGTAGCTCCATCCCCGCCGACCCAGGAACTGCGCGTCAATCGTCACTTTCAGAGTCTGCTCGCGTACACGGCGGGAGTCAGCAAGAGACGTAGATTTTTGTAAGCCTCCGCTCTCAGCGGAAGCTGATGAGATTCTATGCGTCTTGCATATGCTGAGCGGCTTGCCGGCGCTTTCGGTACAAGCAGGTGTATGTCGTACCGCGTAGGTAAAACTAAACAGCGAGTTTTATTTTTTCTTCAATTAATTTTAATAAAAAATGCTCAAGGATGACAGAGTGTCATCAGGTGGATATATAATCTGTATGCATCAGAGAAGTGAAAACCGCTGAAAAAATTTATGTGGACGTTAGAAAGAGGTATCAGAGGCTTCTTCCAGACTTGTATCATTTCAGGTACTGTCGCTTGTCGATGAAGACGGTGGTGTCGAAGTGGAACTACCTTCTAAGCGATTATCAAGATCAGGACGGTGCCGGATTGAAGAATTCGAAGCATTCCAGCTTCCTTTGCTTTTGCTCCGTAATTTACAACTTCGTTCAAGATCGAAAGTGAAACGTGCAATGCCGCATCCCATAATAGTATAAATGGTGACGTCACAGCAAGTAACGCGTTCATCATGTAGCGCGCACTTTGTAATAACATGCTGACACCACACGAAAACTTGCCCGTCCAGTGTGACACTCACACGGACCCCGGAGTCAGGGCGATTCTGAATGCAGCCGCGACCAAGCGAGCGGCTAAACGAACCAAATCATCACTAAAAGTAGAACGACTGTCACCGACCTCTGTAAGGGTACGGCCGGCATGGTAGCGCAAGAATGATGTGTCTTGGACGCAGATGCACTGAATTTTAGTACGTCTGACTACCTCTTAGTTATATTTTCAGTACGTGATTTTGAGTTTTAGTGTGCCAGAGATGCACTAAAACGGAAGCCCTGTGAGTAAGCCTTATACTTATAATGGGCAGTGCATACAGTAATGTTACACTCGCGGGCGCCACGTTCAGTGACGCCGGATCAAGTAAAAGCTGGACACGGACCTGAACTGGTCCTATTTTTTTAAACTCGGATCGAGACTTGGAGAAAATGTTTCGCAAATTTTTCTCGGAACTCTATTTCATTTTCTTGGAAGTGACGCTACCTTTCCTCGGAAAATCGTGGATCTGAGGAGAGTTCTCCACCCTGTGCTTTTACCTACTTTACTTTGTAATCTTTCTAAATTATTAGCACTGGCAGTCTGCCCTTTTTTTTTTGTCATATATTACTACAATTTTGACTGCACCCCCTCCCCCCTTTAGTAGGTGCAAGGGGGACATAAATAGGAATTCCACATTATCTTGATAATTTGGTCTTTGCCTTGTTGGAGATGTGAACATATTCTATGTTATGACCTACAAGGTCATTGTTTGACAAAAAAATTGCCAACTTCTGTTAAGCACATGGCACAAAATGTTTGACAAGGAGACAGTGCATACTGAGACTTTTTATATTTGTATTACTATATTATTATCTTTTAACTTTTGTTGCTGTGATTTGTTTATTTCTGAACAAAACAAGGGAAAAATCAATAGAAATTCCACCAGTATGCTAAATGTTGTGCTGACAAGGTCACCTAGACCAAAACAGCTGTTCACACCGACTAAACAATCTGGACCCCCCTTGGGGGACCTAGATTTAAATTTCCATGCATGAAGGGGCTGGAAATCCAGTGAATATGTGATACGCCTCCCTTCGGGGTTGGGGGGGGGGGGTGAGGGGGGGTGGGGGGTGGGGGGAGAGGGAGCGGGGGAGGGGGGGGGGGGAGGGGCTTCCATATTCACTGCTTCCAGTCGCTTAGCACACCTTTCTTTCCTATCCTTTGTTTTTCTCAGTCCTTGGACCAGACTAGACCTATGATCATTGGTTGATAATGCACAAAATCTCTCCCCTGACAGTGCTTTTACCTACTTTACTTTGTAATCTTCTAAGAGCAAGATAGTCATTTCATTTCACCTTGATGCTGCAGGTAGAGTGGTGGAGTGAAGCCAGTGGAATTTTTGAAGTAATCTCTGACCCAGTTGAGCATTGTTGGATGGGTGTTATCTGGCCCTGACGGCAAATGAAAATCTAGCAACTGGCACCTGCAAGTGAACAAGATAATTTGATACCAGGTACATGTCCATCATAGGTTCAGCATTAGTGAAACAACAACCAACAAACCACCTCAACTCCAACCATCATGCCCTTGGGTTTTTGGAAAATCGAGTAGCTGCACCTGCATGCAAACAACGTAATTAATTACACTGTACACATAGCATTGTCCAGGACTTCCAAGTTTTCACCTTGTCTTGCCATTTGATGCCCATGAGTGAGCGCAGAGATCTCATGTGGAAACGTTCAAGCTGCTTGAGGTGCTTTCTGTACAGCGTCCATGACTCACAGGCGTAGAGGAGGCTGGGGAGGACTACTGCCTTGTAGACTTTGATTTTGGTGGAGAGCTTGACGTTGTTATTCAACACACGAGTGCGCAGACAACCCAGGGCTTGGCTGGCTTTGCTGATGCGAGCTGCGATTTCCTTGTCGATAGTACCGTCAGAAGAGATGCTCCCCAGGTACCTGAACTGGTCAACAGTCTTCAGCTCGGTGCCTTCGATATACACTTTGGGTGGGGGGGCTCTTGTGCCTGGGGCTGGTTGGTGCAGGACCTTGGTCTTGTTGAGACTGATGGTAAGGCCAAACAGTCGAGAGGCTTCCGAGAACCTGTTGACGATGGTCTGGAGGTCAGACTCCGTGTGCACCATCAGCGCACAGTCATCAGCAAACAGCGCCTCAAGGATCAGTCTCTCGATGGTCTTGGTCCTGACGTTCAGTTGACGGAGGTCGAAGAGAGAGCCGTCTAATATGTACTTCAGGTACACTCCCTTCTCAAGGTCGCGTACTGCATGGGTCAGGACACACGTGAAGAACAAGTTGAACATCACGGGGGCAAGAACACAACCTTATTTCACACTGTTGGAAATGTCAAAGGGTGCGGATGTGTCGCCGTTTGATTGGACAACTCCTACCATTCCATCATGGAAGAGGCGGATGATGTTGGTGAACTTCCTGGGGCAGCCGAGCTTTGCGAGGATGACCCAAAGTGCTTCTCTGTTCACGGTGTCGAATGCTTTGGTCAGATCTATGAAGACAGCGTAGAGGTCCATGTGCTGCTCAATGCATTTCTCCTGGACCTGTCTCACAGAGAAGACCATGTCGACCGTGCTGCGGCCAGGTCTGAAGCCACACTGAGCCTCTGGGAGTGCTTCCTCAGATACAGAGCTGATCAGGCGGTTGAGGATGACTCTTGAGAGGATCTTGTCAGCAATGGACAAGAGTGAGATCCCTTGGTAATTGGCACAGTCTGCTTTGCTGCCCTTATTCTTGAACAGGGAGACGATTGTAGCATCTCTAAATTCCTGTGGCATGTTCTCCTCTGCCCAGATGCATGTCAGAATGTTGAGGAAGGCGTCAAGGGTCTCAGGTCCAGCTGCTTTGAAGAGCTCTGCGGGGATGCCATCCATGCCTGCAGCCTTGCCGGAGCTAGTCTGGTTGATCGCTTTCTTGACCTCGTCCAGGGTAGGCGGGAGGTCAAGATCATCCAGTGTCGGCTTCTGGGGAATCATGTCCAGGGCCTTGGGGTCAACAGTGGAAGGCATGTTCAACAGATTTGAGAAGTGTTCTCTCCAGCGCTCAGTGATGCTGCCTTTGTCCTTCAGCAAGGTGAAGCCGTCGGAAGAAAAGAGAGGGGTTGTGCTGGGTCTGGCAGGGCCATAGACAGCTTTCATAGTGCTGAAAAACTCCTTGGAGTTGTTGGATTCAGTAAAGTGTTAGTGTTCTTTTGCCTTGCTGTCCCACCAGGTGTCCTGCATGTTGCGGAGCTCTCCCTGGGCTTTTCTCTGGAGGTGTTTGAAGCGGTCCTTCTTGGACAAGGAGTTGATGTCATTCTGCCACTCGATGATGGCACTGCGCTTTTGCTCCAGTAGCTTGTTGATCTCTTCATTGTTCTCATCGAACCAATCCTGGTGTACCCTCTGCTTGGGTCCAAGCATGTCTTTGGCAGACTCCGCCACCATCCCCTTGAACTGGTTCCACATTTCAGTTGGGTTGCCAGTCAACGGTCCATGGGCAGTTAGCAGGTCATCAAGGTGGGACTGAAAGTTTTCCTTGACGTCAGGGCGCTTAAGCTTGCCCAGGTTGAATGAAGGTTGGGTGAGCTTCGGCCTCTTCCTGTGTGCTGGTGCAATGTGCAGGTTGAGGACAGACCGCACCAGCTGATGGTCGGTCCAGCACTCGGCTCCTCTCATGGCTCTGGTGATTCTGACATCACGAGTATCCCGCTGACAGACAATGACATAGTCTATGAGATGCCACTGCTTGGACCTGGGATGCATCCATGTTGTCTTGTACTTACTATCCAGCCTGAAGAGGGAGTTGGTGATGGCGAGTCCATTCCCAGCGCACAATGTCAGTAGCAGCAGGCCATTGCTGTTCATCTTGCCCAGTCCGTGTGGGCCCATCACTCCTTCCCAGCAGTCACATTCGCACCCAACTCGAGCATTGAAGTCACCAAGCACGATGGGTTTGTCACTTGCAGGAGTGGACTTCAGGAGGGAGTCGAGGCTCTCATAGAACGCCTCCTTGCAAATGGCAAGACAAGGTGACAAACCTGGAAATCCTGGACAATGCTGGCTTAGTGAGTGTTGAAGCCTTGATCTTAAAGACACAACTTCGCTGGACAGGTCATGTCATACGCATGGATGATTCTCGTATGCCATGCATGGTGCACTCTGAAAAGGCCACAGGAAGAAAGGACGGCCAAAGAAACGCTTCAAAGACTGCATAAAATGAATTTTTCTTTAAAATAATTTTTTTCGAAAAATAATTACTGATGGTATTACTAATAGGAATGGTTTCTTAGCTAGACTAATTTTAGCCAAAATTGTTGTGTACGAGTATGGCCGTGATGGCAGGTGAGGGGCGCCATAGCCTAGGCGGTAACCTGAGTAGCCTCCCTTCCAACCCAACCGTGCATGCGCTCAGCGGAAGCTCACCAGTCAGTTTCTTAGCGGACCAGCGGCAAGCGGGGCAGGTGGGAGGGACCTTCGAGTAATACCATCAGTAAGTATTTTTCGAAAAAAATTATTTTAAAGAAAAATGAATTTTTTTTCTAAAATGTATTTTTTTGAAAAATACTTACCGATGGCATTACTCAGACTGCCCTCCCACCTGCCCCGCTTGCCTTTTTTGGCTATGTGTGAAACTGACAGGGTCGCCCTACGAATGCCGGGATAGGGTAGTAAGGGGAGGCCACACTGGGCCCCGGTGCGTGGATCCCCGGTGTCTCCTCCCCAGTTGTGTGGGTTACACAACGTTTGGCTGAAATCTATAGGCAATTGAGTGTATTCCAGATAGTAATGCCATCGGTAAGTATTTTTCAAAAAAATACATTTTAGAAAAAAAATTCATTTGTTTTTTTCAAAATACATTACCGATGGCATTACTATCTGGAAGAATGTCGAACAGGCGGAGGGTGCCGTTCCTATAACCGCAAACCCAACCACCAGTCGGCCCAGAGAGAGAGAGAGAGAGAGCACTCCCGACGATTTCAGCTATGACGTACCTAAGACGCCAGGGGGCGCGCGGAGGGAGTGCTGGGCCGCGGAGATGTCGCCCACCCGTGCCAGGGAGTCACGTTGGCCGGATAGGTCTCTGAGATAAAAGCGGGCGAAGGTGGAGTCAGCTCGCCAGCCGACCGCTGTAACAATATCTTTGACCGAGCAGTTGCGACCCAGGGCAAGACTGGTGGCCACTGCTCTTACTTCATGCGCCCGGATGTGAAGAAGTCTATCACCGTCTGGGGAGAGGTCCTGGTAGGCCAACTTAATCACCCACCACAGCCAGGACGACACTGTCTGGGCTGAGATATCGGGCCTGCCTGCGGACAGTGGGAGGAAGAGGCAAGAGCGCCCCCGGCGTCGCAGCTTAGAGCGACGCAGGTAAATCCTAAGCGCCCGCACCGGGTCCTGTTGACAAGACTCAGGGGCCATGTCCGTTCCACGGAGAGGCCTTACGGTCAGCATCTGAGGGGCCGCCGCAGGGCAGCGGTTCTTGGCCAAAAAGGATGGGTCGGTGAGAAGCTGTGCAGAACCATCCGAGCGAAACTGCAAACAGGAGGGAAGTACCGAGAGAGTGTGAAGCTCGCTCACTCGGGACGCCGTGGCGAGAGCCAGCAGAAAACATGCTTTCTGGGTCAAATCTGAGAAACTAGCCAAATGTAGAGGTTCAAAGCGGTCCGTGTTCAGCCACGTTAGTACCCAGGCGAGATCCCACCGGGGAACTAGGGACCGAGAGACTGGTCGTCGGAGCTCAAAATGTGCCAGCAAGTCCGTCAGATCCTTGCAAGCGCCTGGGTCTGGCCGGCCCAGGTGGCGGTAAGTGTCCGCGATCATGGAGCGGTATCCTTTGATGGTAACGGGTGCTAAGCCTTGTTTTTCAAAGAGCCACAGGAAGAACTCCGCCAGCTCCGGGGTGGCTAGATGTGTGGGAGGGAGACTTCTGGGGGCGCACCAGGCCTGAAGGACTTGCTCTCATATACCCGCCGTGTAGACCGTCTGCGGGCTGCTGCAATAGCCGCCACCGCCGCATCCGAGAAACCTCTAGCGGCGAGGGCTTGCCGGACAACATCCAGGCATGAAGGAGGAGGCGCTCCGGGCACGGATGGAAAAGCTGCTGGCGGGGCTGCTTGAGCATCGTGGGAGGTGTAGGGAGCTCCAGCGGCGGGTCCGTCGCTAGCTCAAGTAGTTCCGTGGTCCAGCTCTTGTTCCAGTTGAAGGGGGCCACCAAAAAGAGGACTGCGGAGCAACCCAGAAGTTTCCGCAGAACCTTCGGAACGAGGACTGACGGGGGGTAGGCGTAAGCGATCAGACCATCCCAGGGGATGGAGTCTACCGCCTAGGCGAGTGGGTCCGGGACTGGTGAGACGTAGACCGGGAGCTGTTTGTTCCATCTGGTGGCCAACAAGACCACTAAAGGCGTTTCCCACCGGGAGCAGATCAGGCGAAAGATGTCCGGGCGTAGGGGCCACTCCGTGTGGAGCAGCTGTCCGCAGCGGGACAGGGCGTCCGCGATCACGTTCAGGTGGCCGGGAATGTGGCGAGCCCGTAGAGTAATGCCCCGGTCCCTGCACCAGAGGAGGAGGTGGTAAAGCAGAATGCATAGGGAGGGCGAGTGTGTGCCCCCCTGGTTCTGTATGTAAGCCACCACCGTCGAGTTGTCTGAGAGAACGAGAACGTCCTGGTTGGTCAAGGTCTCCTGCCAGAAACTGAGGGCCAGCCAAACTGCCTTCAGCTCCAGCCAGTTGATGTGTTTGTCCGACAAACCCCGCGGCCAAAGGCCCGAGGCCGAGACAAAGTCCGGTAACAGATGCGCGCCCCAGCCGGCCTGACTCGCGTCGGTGCAGAGAGACCACCGGGGCGGAGGCGAGTGAAGAGGCATGCCCGTAGCCAGCAAAGCGATGTCCGCCCACCTCTGGAGGTGTGGACGAGCCAGAGGAGTAACCGGTACAAGATCCGCAAGGGAACCCGACGAAGGACGCCAGTGTAGTAGGAGATGTAGCTGCAATGGGCGGGCATAAAGCCTGCCCAAGGGAAGCAAGTCCGCAGCCGCACTGAGCAGGCCCAGAAGTTGAAGCCAGACCCTGGCTGAGAAGGAGGACCCTACCTCCATCGAAAGCGCTAGATCGACGATCTTCTGCCGCCAGGCCAGAGGCAGGTGGACTAGATTGAGATCGGTCAGGAATTCCATCCCCAGATGTAGAAAACGCTGAGAGGGGGTAAGATCCCATTTGCCCAGATTGAGAAGAAACCTGAGGCGACGCAGGAGGGAGAGCAGGGCGTCTCTGTCCTCTTGGAGCGCCAAGGCTATCAGATTTCGCAGTAGTAGGTCGTCCAAGTAATTGGACTCCCTGGAGGCCGGGCTCAGGGATCGTTGGCGGAAGTAGGCCATCACCGCGTCGAGGATCCTCGTAAAAACCCACGGACTGATGTTGAGGCCGAAGAGAAGAGCGCAGAACTGGTAAACGACTCCCCCAAAGGCAAACCGCAGGTATCTGCGAGAACGACGGATGAACCGGGACGTGAAGATAGGCGTCAGACAGATCGAGGCTGATCACGAAGTCCATCAGTCGGACGGCCGCTCGGAGGATCCTGGCTGTCTCCATCCGGAACCGAGAGGCTGAAATGAACTTGTTTAGCGCCGACAAGTCAATGACTGGGCGCCACTTGCCTCCTGGTTTGGGAACGAGAAAGAGGCGGCTGTAAAATGCTGGTGAGTCCTGACGCGAAACCACCTCCGTCGCTGCTTTGTCGAGGAGAGCCGAAACTTCTCTGCGCAGAGCGTCTGCCTGAAGTGTCGAGTGGAGACTGGGTCCACATGGGGGACCTGCGAAGAGGCGGAGGGGACCGGAACGAAAGCTGGAGGCCTGTAGAAACCGTGGAAAGGATCCAGGGGTCGTCTGGGAACAGCGACCTCCAATGGTCGCTGTATAGAGACAGCCGCCCGCCGACTGGAGACCCGGAAAATGCCGACGGGGGCGAGGGAGGGGGCAAGTCAGCGGGCCCGACCGCGCCCGGACTTACGGGCGCCACGGGACCAAGAGGGGCGGGAGGTGGGGAAGGGCTGAGTGGCCTGAGGAGGGCGAACCCTACCTCTAGCCGAACCGACTGGAGGCAAGGAGGGTCTAGAAGACCGCCGGGCACGACCCCTGACCGGGCGGGGGCCGCGAAAGCGAGTCGATGCAGGCGTGGAGACAGGTCTGGGACACAGGTCCTTGGACGAGTCTTTAACTGACTGCCACGTGTCCCCGAAAAGCTGAGATCCACCTAGGGGGGCCTGTCGAAGCTGGGTCTTCCCCGACTTCGGGAGATCCGCGCAGAGATGCAGAAGGGTATCCCGTCACCAAAGATCACAATTGGCGGCCGCCGCCATGGCGTTGGTGGAGGAGTGGTAGGCGGCCCGGTTGGCCGCTATCAGGATGGACTGCACATCGCGGAGAGGGGACGGAACCTCCAGGTCCCAAGTTCCCTCCAGGCACTGCAAAACCGCCTGGGTAGCCAACTCCAGGAACCCTGAGCACGCCAGCGAATTTCGCACTAAGGAAGCGATCCTGTCGAGCGGACGAGGCCAAGCTTTCAAGACAATTCTGCGGCCGCCCGCCTGGACTAGGGCCGCCGTATCCACCACTGGGAGAGGGACGGCGAAGGCTTGAGAATGTCTCGCGTACCAGGCCTGGCGGAAGCTCAAGCCCTGCAGGCCACCGCGAGTTTGAGAAGAATCCCGTGTTGCCGAAGTTGTCTTGTCGTAACTGGTCGGAGAACGCATCTGTGAGGTCCCGGAAGCCGGCAGGTTGAGGAAGGGACTTGCGGTGCTTGACGTGCCTTTGTGCGTCGACCATAGCGGAAGCCTGTCTCTTCATCGGGGGTGAAGGAGGACAGAAGTCGGGCGGGAGAAACTTCGCAAAAAGCCGGGAGGCCTCTTCCAAGGAGCTGACCGTCTGCGAACCGAGCGAAGGGCCGACGATGTCCAAGGAGGAGGAGGCCGACGAGAACGCTGATAGGCGGGAAGGGGATCCCACCGCCGAATCCCGCAGGAAGATGGCTGAAGCCGAATCCGTAGGATGAAGGCTGAGGACATCCGGTTCCGAAGAACTAGACCGTCCATCTCGTGAATGCGAAGAAAGGGGCGACCGGCTCCGACAGCGCCGCACCGCCGCGCGAGAGATAGACGGGGCCGCCCGCGACGCCCGCTGGGCGGAGCGTCGCGGTGACAGAGGGACCGCAAAGGACGGACGGTCAGCAGCGAAGCTAGATTCCGCACGCTGGTGTCGGAGACCACTCTCCGAACGTAACCGGTCTAGCGACGTAGCGGTCTGGTCACACCGGGCCCGCCTGGAAAAAACGAGGCTGGGGGGGGGGGGACCATAACGAGTCACGCCTAGCCCGCTCAGGAAAAGCGGAGCGGGGAGGGGACAAAAATCGTGTATGCGGCCCCCGCTCCAAGGCCTCGGAGCGTGGGGGACGCGCTGTGATGTCACACCATGCCCTCCTGGTCGATACGGGGCGGGGGGGGGGGGGGGGGGTGAGGGGCATTTTAGAGTCACGCCAAGCCCGCTCAGGAAAAGCGAAGCGGGGAGGGGACAATTCATGAACACGCGGCCCCAGCTCAGGCGCCTCTGAGCGAGGGGGACGTGTGTCCGAGTCACACCGGGCCCGCCTGTTCGGAACGGGGCGGGGGGGGGGGGGGGGGGGGGGGGGACTGCCTATGGTCTCGCCAAGCCCGCTCAGGCGAATCAAAGCAGGGAGGGGACAATTTCTGAGCACGCGACCCCCGCTCAGACGCCTCAGAGCATGGAGGACGAGTGTCAACGTCACCCCTGGCCCGCCAAGACGAGACCAGGCGGGAGGGGGACGAAAGCGAAGCTGACCCAGCCCGCTCGGGAATAACCGAAGGGGGGGGGCAGCACTGCCAAGGGCCTCAAGTCACGCTCCGACGCCTCGGAGCGTGAGAGAGAACCTCTCTTAGCACGTTTTCTCTCATTATTACTACGCTTGCGTTCTTTCAACCGCACCCGCTCAGGAGACAAAGAGCGGGGGGGTGGCTGACGAACACTCCGCTCGCCTAGACCGCTCGCTCGAAGCAGAGCGGGGGGTGAGCGAACCCGATGGGCTCAAACCACGCGCTGCCGAAGCAGAGCGTGAGGAGCACGACTCCGAAACTCGCCTACCCTACTCCAAAGACTCGGAGTGGGGAGGGAGAACCTGTGAGGTAATGGTGCAAGAAGGGGACTTACCTGAGGGCTGGACAGCCCGAACGACGGAGCGGAGCGGTGCCCGAGGAGCCGACGTAGCGACGACTACCTGTGGAGGATTCCGGGGAGACTGAAGCGGCCGGGAGGGCCGGTCGCGCCTGTAGAAGTCCCACATCTGCGACCACCGGTCTTCCATCCACTCGTCACACACGTCACAAGTCCTGTCCAAAGAACAGCCCGAGCACGGCAAGCAGGCGTCGTGGGCGTCGGAGGGCCACTGAAAGTCCCCGCAAATACGGCAAGACTTCAACACAGGAGTAGCCATAGCGTCACTGATAAACCCGTACAAAGGCTAAAAGTCAAGTCGCACTCCTACCAAGTTCACAAAGTCACGTGCGGAAGCCAACCACAAGGTCACTGGCGAAGCTCACTGAAAGTCAAAACCGGTCCGAACCGGACGGCGCTCAGTTCAAACACAGTAGTCCACAAACTACGAGTAGGAGAGAAGTCAACGAAGTAGAGAGTCCAAGGCTATGAAAAACCCTCAAAGTCGAAGGCCAAAAATCTATCAAACTCTGGTATAAAAAGTTCCGAACGGAGTAAGGCAAAAACTCGACCGTCCACGGTCGAGCTATGAGTGAAACTGACAGGGTCGCCTACGAATGCCAGGATAGGGTAGTAAGGGGAGGCCACCTGGGGCCCCGGTGCGTGGATCCCCGGTGTCTCCTCCCCAGTTGTGTGGGTTACACAACTTTTGGCTGAAATCTATAGGCAATTGAGTGTATTCCAGATAGTAATGCCATCGGTAATGTATTTTGAAAAAAAAAATTCATTTGTTTCCTCAAAACACATTACCGATGGTATTACTAATAGGAAGAATCCCGAAGAGGAGGCGGGTGCCGCTATAACGCCCCTAACCCACGCCTTAGAGGCTACTAGAGCCACCATCCCTAAGCAACCTCCCTCTAATTTTAGCAAAGATACTTATGGCGCCAAGGGCACCGGGAGGGAGTGTTGCGCCACCACGAAGTCTCCCACCAGCGAGAGGTTCTGGCGCTGGCTGGAGAGGTCCCACAGGTAGAAGCGGGCAAAGGTTGTCTCCGCTCGCCATCCTATGGTCGCCACAATGTCTTTGACAGCAGAGTTGCGGTCGACAGCAAGGCTTGCGGCCATGGCTCTGACCTCGTGTGCCCTGAAGATCATTCGTTTGGTTTTATCATGGGCGAGGTCCTGGTAGGTGGAGCGTATCACCCAATGGAGCCAGAAGGATAGCGTATGGGCTGAGTTGTCATTTCTACCTGGGGACAGAGGGAGGGGTGGGCGGGTGTGTCCCCTTCATAGCGGCTTAGACCGGCGCAGGTATACGCATACGGCCCTCACCGGGTCCTGTTGTCTGGACTCCCGGGTGGGCCTGGGTCTCTCCATGGTTGAGTGGTGACCAACTGCGGGGCAGCCAAGGCGCTAGGTTCTTGGTGAGAACGCCGGGTCATGTAGCTGTAGTGCCGAGCCGTCCGTCCGGAACTGCAACAAGCGGGGCGTGCTGATTGGGCATGCAGCTCGCTGACCTTGGACACCCACGTGAGGGCCAGAAGGAAGCAGGTCTCCAGTGTCACGTCTGGTAGTCTTGCCAACTGGATCGGTTCGAAGCGGGCCGAGATGAGCCAAGCCAGAACAGGCCAAGACAGGTCCCATCGCGGCAGCAGGGAGCGAAGGGCGGGACATTGTAGACCAAAGAGGGCCATCAGGTCGGCGAGGTCTTGCAGTTATCCGGGTCGGGACGTCCCAAGAGTCGGTACGTGTCAGCGACCATGACATGTAGCCGCAAATGGTGATCGGTGCTAACGCTGGCAGGTGAACCACTAGGAAGGTGTCCGCCAGCTGAGTTCTGTCAAACACGGGGGACAGGCGCATGCCGTCAACAGTTGCACAGGACTCGCCCCTTCCCTTCGTAGAATCGTCTGGTCGAGATTTCACGGGCTGTAGCGATGCTGCCACTGTCGCACCTGAGAAGCCTCTGGAGGCGAGGGCTTGCCGCACAATCTCCGGGCGTGAAGGAGGAGCCGTTCGGGACACGGGTGGTACAGTGCCTGTCGTGAAAGCCGAGCATCGTGCGCAGGGTGGGAACCGCAGTGGTGGAGTCGTGGCGAGGTCCAGGCGGCCGGTGGTCCACGACTTGGTCCAGCAGAACAGGCCACCCGGAATAGAATCATGTTGTACCCGCTGAGCTTGAGTAGAACTTAGGGACGCGCACCGTCAGCGTAGGCGACCAGGCCGTCACACGGGATGGAGGAAGCGTCGACTGGCCAGGCAAGCGGGTCTGGAATCTGCGAGATGAAGCGGGGAAGCTGTCGATCTCATCTCAGCGCGATCAGGGGAAGTGTCCGCTGCGCAGATCACCCGAACGATGTCTGGATGGGCCCGTCCACTCTGTGCGGAGAAGCAGGCCGCGACACGTGAGGAGTCGGCAGGTCATGCGGAAGCCCCGGGAAGTCTCTTGCTCAGAAGTGATGTCACGATCTTCACACCAACGGAGATGCAGAGGAGGAAGTACAGGGAGAGGAGGTGTGCCCCGCCTGCTTCTGAAGTAGTCGACCATTGTGGCACCGTCAGAGGGGGCGAGAAGCTCCTGGCCTCGGGGATGTGGCACCCGAAGCTGGACAAGTAAGACTGGAGGCCATCCGGCGGAGGCAGGGTAGGGTCTTGGTAACAGTGGAGCGCTCCTGGTGGCGGGACTTGTGTCGATGTGAGGGACATCTCGGGAGGAGGGGAGGAGGTGAGAACTCCCGTTGCGCACCAGTCGGGATCCGTCCCGTGAAGAAAGAAGGTGAGGGCCTAGCATCGGTCGCACCGGAACCTGAGACTCGAGGTCGCCTGCCGAGGGTCGTCCGGGGGGAAGCAGGAGTTGCTAAGGCAGGGGCAGAAGAGACATCAAGGGGGAGAAGGTCCGCCGTGGAACTTACCCATCCCCGACGCCGAAGTCCCTGTCTGGCGGAGTACATCTGTTCTTGAGACAGCCGCTGTGCTGGGTTTGCGAAGAGCTGCGTTCGCTGCTTCAGAAGTTGCCCTTTGTGAGGTCGGTGCGAGGTCCCATCTCCGGTAGAGAAGCGGCACTAAGGCGAGAGGTTAAACTTGCCCACGTAGACCAGGAACCATGCAGCCGAGCGGATCCCAAGTGCGTCTCGACCCATCTCAAGAAGGGCTCCAACCGATTCCGCGAGGGGATCATCTAGGTATGTCGATGTGGAGCACAAAGACGTCCGACTGGTCCTGTCTGCAATGGAGTACAGCCACGGTAGAACCCCCAGAGGCTGCGAGAGCCACCGGAGGGAGTACCCGACCCCGGCAGGTCACGCCGTCAGGGGTAAGCGAAGGGAACGGCTGTAGACGTTGTCCTCTTCTCCTTCCTGGGGAAGACCAGAACGCAATGCCGTCCGAGGAGGACTCCGACCAGCTCTGTATCATCTAGGAAGTCACCGAGTCCGGGCTGAAGGCCCAGTCCAAGTCTGCACTGAGGCGAAGTCTCGGACGGGCTCCCCGCCGAAGGATGGGGCAGTGACGAACTGGCACACAAGGTGCGCGCGTCGACTGTTGTAGCCGCTACCAAGTCGGGAGGTTGAAGCGCAGGGAGCAACTGAAGTCTCTGTTCACACAAAGTGGAAGCCGACAAGGCGTCAACCCAGGAGTGGTAAGCAGCGGGGTAGGAGAAGACCAGAAAGCCAGGAAGCTCGCAACCGCGGCTAGAGGAGGGAGTGTCTCCGATCCTTGAAGCTCAGAACGATAGTGGCTCAGTCCTTTACTTCTTCTCGAACGCCGTCATGGAGTTTGGTTTTCTCGAGAAACTGTGATCTTCTGTATCGCCTCCGCAGGGTCAGTACAGTTGCTCAGTCATGCGTAGTCAAATGCCGTCTTCGCAGGCAGACGTGCCAAGACCCGGGCCGGAGAAAAACGTGCTAATGTCCTGGGGTGCTGGCAGGCACCCTGTGTCGTCGCCGAAGCTACTAAGGAATAACGGTTCGTTAGCTGACAGCGCTTAACTTACCTTCCAGCTGTAATCGCTTGCCAAGTGTACACGTCACCAGACTAGTAGTGGCTAGAAGCCGCCCCAGAGGTGGGGTGGCGAGCCGAGGACAAGGCTGCACTCGCCGTATTCTGTGCGTCGCACGGGCCGCCCACGACCTGCAGTCTCTACCTGTCCAGAGTAAAGCACTGTCCCTGGGATGGATGCCGTATCTCCGTGCTGGGCTGGCAGGCGTACGGCGCAACCAGTGTAGGCCTAGACGACCGGAAGCGACAGGCGAGAGGCTGCCGCTACTCCTGTAGTCTCGCCCGGGGCGACGGTACTTGTAACAGGCTTGAGGCGGAACACTGCTGTTGGACTTGTGGAAGGATCGGTCGACCTAAGTCTAGTCCCGACGGACGTCCGCTAGGTTCTTCCCACTCCGTGGTCCATACGCACCGTCCTGAGGGTAGACAGGGCGTGTGAATCGGCGTGAGCCAGGCTCATCTCTAATTAACCTGGCGAGCGGGCGTCCGCAAGCCCCGCAGAATTGTCCGGCCGTGAACTCCTTCCATCGACCCTCCGCCGCGAGGTGGCCCCAGACGCCTGGGCGGAGAACCACCAATGACAAATCCTGAAAAGAGTGGGATGCCGAAGCTTCAAGTAATCTGATCGCAATCCCGACTCGTCGCTACTCAATCCCCGACGAGTGGGAGCACACTAGTCCAGCCGTCCTGTCCACTCATGGCCCCCGGTCACTGCCTATGAACGGGGCGCCGAACGTCCGTGCCGGCCTAGAGTCGAGGAATGGGGGGCCCGCACGTCACGGGCCAACCTCATACTGGGTCATCTCCGAACTTACAAGTTGGTTGGCACCGGCCGATATCCTAGGCAAGGTGCCCGTCCTGCTGCCTAAGTCACGCACGTGCCGCATGGCCCAGCATTCTCGTCCCGCCGAAGGTATAGGCACTTACCACGGCCGGGACATCTTATCTTGTCTGTACTGGCGTATACCCCAGGTTGCAGCGGACGTGTGGCCCGGCGTGACATCTCGTCGCATGCCGCGCCGTGTCTACTGCTTTCAGCCCGGGAACGGGAGCGCGTCTGGTCGAGTCCCACAAGAAAGCGTCCAAGCCTAACAAAAGGTAACGCGTAGGGTAACACCTCCACCAAAACCCTACGACCGGTTTCCACAGCTTTACACAGTCTGAAGCTAGAGTCATAGACGTACACAACCTTCCACTGTCTAGCAAA
Organism: Semisulcospira habei; assembly: GCA_036245525.1. Lineage (NCBI taxonomy): Eukaryota > Metazoa > Mollusca > Gastropoda > Semisulcospiridae > Semisulcospira > Semisulcospira habei. The sequence goes on from BTPG01000006.1 coordinate 130,265,422, forward strand.
GAAACTGACTGGTGAACTTCCGCTGAGCGCATGCGCGGTTGGGTTGGAAGGGAGGCTACTCGGGTTACCGCCTAGGCTATGGCGCCCCTCACCTGCCATCACAGCGATACTCGTACATAAAAATTTTGGCTAAAATTAGTCTAGCTAAGAAACCATTCCTATTAGTAATACCATCGGTAATGTGTTTTGAGGAAACAAAGACAGCCTCAAGTACTGCGCCTTCCCAGTAAAGGAACTTGAAGCACAAGCACAAGACAGATCTGGCTGGCGTGCCGCCACCAGGAAAGCCTGCACGCTCTTTGAACAAAATCGGCGCGAACGGATCACCAGTGCCAGAGCTCGCAGAAGGACCGCATCGACTCTCCCTACAGCTACGTTCCAGTGCCCCCATTGCCCTCGCAGGTGTAGCTCCAGGATTGGCTTGGCCAGCCACACCCGCACCCACAAATAGAAGTCATGCACAATGACGACATCATCGGCTTCGATGGTCTACCCATTAGATTAGACACATAGGACTGTATGCATTACATGCACATCATTAATTCATCATCCAAAAACATCTGCCCCACCCTCCCCCTGCAAAGTCAATTTGGGTCCTAACATTACAAAAAGCAAGAATCAGAAATTGATGCCCTTATAGAGACAAGTATATGTGCACACTCAAGTGAACACACTGGGCCATAAGATCAAATTCCCCAATCAGAAGACTTTAAATACAGAGATAAATCAACCAAGATAGTTCAAGCATGGTGGCAGAATAACTTGGTGCAAAAGCTATCAGGCTAGTTAAGTCTCCTGTTGTAGTGTTTTAGAGATTAACAAACAAAACAGAAGAAGAAGAAAAAAAACTTAATTCAACAGCTTAAATTACTTTATATGAAGCGAAGACAATGTAGCCACTATTTCTGTAGCTCCAATCCACTTTCGTGTGTTGATCACCCTACCCCCTAGCTGTTCACATCCCTGAGGGTCATATCCAGCCTGCCATGCCCTCTCTATCAGATGCTGTAGCTTCTTGATGGATGGTATCTTGTTCACACCTGGAAAGATGTGAAACGAACATACACTTGACCTTCAGCACTAAGTTTGGTAAACTGATCTATCATATATATTATATTGAGCAGCATTTTGCTTGATATAGTGCGGATAACAGGCAGATGTGATTACGAGACCTGAATCAAAATGTCCCGAGTCGGTACGACGAAGACATTTTGATCGAGTCAAATAATCACATCTGTCTGTTTATCGGCACTATATCAAGCAAAATGTTAATCAATATAATATGTACCCAGTCCAAAACAAAACTTTACCAGAGTCCTTCTGATTACCGCCATTGGTGCTGAAGTGGTCAATTACACTATTTTGGACATAAAACTTCCCAGCTTGACACTACTAACCGAAATGTACTCAGCGCAAATCCACCCAGGCATACATCTACACAGTGCCAATGTGTTTCTCTGATTTTCCATTTATTTTTAGAACTAAATAAACTCAGCATGAATCTTCACAGCATGATTCCACCCAGCATAAATCGACAAAGGTTTGAATTTACTCAAATAAAAAAATATCTCAATGGAATAGCGACAGCACACATTCACACTGGGTAGATTTACGCCCAGGTTCATTCAGGCTGTGTAGACTTTCGCTTGATATTTTCACATTTTTTTTAGATTTGCGCTAAAACATACCGAAACTTAGCCTTTCAGCACCACTGATACTGGCACTGTGTGTACTACACGAACTAGAACAATCACGTTACCACAAAACTCTTTAATGTCACAATCTAGGGCCCGCATAGTCTGGAGTTCACGTCAGACTTTTCTGAAATGTTGCAAAGGAAGTGACATGACTTAAAGTTTACATGTACATAGGCTGAAGGGAACTTTACCGTCCAACCCCAAATGTATGCTTCAAACATACAGAACCCAGCAAATCTGACACTGCTAAACATGTTTCATCGCACATATTCCTCTCGCATGCCTCCGATGTTGGAGAAGAAACCGATGTGTGTTTGTCTCTGTCCAAATGGTGACCCTGTTGTGTGCCATGTATTGGACTGTCGACTGACTCAGTGCGGAGATTTTGTTTGACTGTGTAGACATCATTGCTTTCTATAATCGTGCGTGTTGTAGAGCTAAGTCTACTTGTAATTAGAACACGGATAATGGCGGAAAATGCCAGCAGGTTTGTTTATTTAGTCCTTTTCTAACGTTGTCACCATCAATACCGGACATCAGTGTCGTCAATCTCAATAGTATGGTGATTGGATTCGTGTGTTCGCTGCTGTGTATTCTCCGTTTATGTGTGTGTATGGGAAAATAATTTTGAGCGTGCGTACACACTAAGAAGTATTTTATTACTAGTGAGCATAAGGAGCTTGCTAATGTGACAGTACATTTAGCGTTTTTGCATTGCGGACAGGCAAGCACCAAGATCGAGTCTTTCTGGTCTGCAAGGGATTATGGGAAGGAAAGCATATCGAGCAAGCTCATGAATATTAATTTGCTTGTTATACAATATATCAGTACATGTGTCAAAGAAGGGGAAATTTTATTGAGTGGGTACATATATATATATAACTTGTGCATGCAGCCATGTACCGGTACTGTAAACAACAGGGACAACAGGTTTAATTCCTTATCACCCATTCTTTTAACGTGGCATAGTTAACAAGGCAGTGCCAGTGGCTGTATATATTATGAAGGGTTTAGAGCCTTGAAAACAAAAAGGATGATAGTTTACTGTCACTCACCATTAAAGAGGACCTGCAGGTATGTTGCATCGTTAACAAGACAAGAAAGCAGCATCTGGAAGTTGCGGTAACCGCATCCCCATCCTTTATCGCCAAAGGAACTGCTGAAGTGACTGGCACTGTTGCAAAGGTACACATGAGACACAAATCTCGGGCAACCTGGGCCTCTGTAGTAGGCCTGCAGCTTTTCAATAATACCTGGAAAGTAAAAGGCACATCTTCAGATCAGTTCAGCTCAAGATGGGATCTCTCCACTTGGAAAAGTCAATACAAGCTCCAGCCTACCCCTCAAATGGGATGTATTGTAAGACGTTTAGTTACATACATGTATGCGTGCTGGTATGTGATTTGGATCAATGAACTTGGGCTATAAAGTACAAAATCACACACAAGCATTTTTTCTTTACATATTTTTTATTTACTTATTTGTTTTATTTGATGAATTGTCTTGCAATGTGAAATTGTAAGACATAAATAATTGAAACAGTAATTATACAGGACAGAAAATAAAACAGATGAATGTGAAACTCTGAGACATCCAGCATTGATCATCCAGCATTGATTTATAAGGCACAAACGAATACAATAAAAGAAAATACACCTCCTGACATTTGTGTGAAAAACTTGGATGAAGGTTCGATAAATATGTAGTAACTCAATTCATATGAAGTTCTGTACCAACAACACATGTGCTCCCATCATCCACCCCTGATTGATCACTGAGAGTCTGCTGGACTTTCCGATCATGTGCCTGCATCACAGTCAGCTGGCCACTGGTAACAGCCTTCTCTAGATTTCTCTCAAATTGCTGCTTGGCTGTCATGGAGGTGTCCATCCCAAACTGCGACTAAAAACATAAGAATGGAGCTCATGACGTCAATGAAAATGACAATACACTGAACCTTAATCCTTTGGCCTGCATGTATATAAACACGTCTGCAGTCCCAACACAGCATTTGAATCCCAGCCGTCAATGTGAAAACACAGCGCTGCCTGAGCTACAGCTGTAGCCGAAGGTGTACCTTCAGACCCAACCCATTAACTCATTCAGCCCTGATGCACTACAGTCAACTATGATAAGTCATAGCTTGGCGCTTGTCGGCGCCAAGCTAATCTGGCACTGCCCTTGAACTATCATGGTCGATTCATCTCCTGCAACAGGTGCGTAGTCGTTAGATGACGCCTCCAAAATTTGGGAAATACGTGCGTTGGGCTGAACGCGTTAAAGTTGAAATTCACATATTTTTTATATGTCCTCTAATTATTACAGTCCAGGCGACAGACTGACAATGATGGTTCAAGGGTGTGCCAGAGTAGCAAGACACCTCTAGGCATCAAGCCATTCTGGCACAACCCTTTAACTACCAGTACCACAGCTTATCATTATTTTGATGCAGCATTGTGTCAGGGCTACATGGGTTGATTGTATATGAAAAGATTCCTAAACTGTAGAAGAATTAGTAAATAAAACAAACCAAAATCTGAATTTCTATGCATCAAGTGCCTGGAAATTCAGTGAATGTGCAGATACAAACCATTTCGTCCTATCTTTTTTGTGTGCTTTTATGAACAAAAACTATGATCACTGGTCAATTAATGCACAGTTTTCTCCCCTGACAGTGGTTTTACCTACTTACCTGTACAAAAATTAGTATTATAAAATTCATTTTTCTCTGAAAGGTATTTTTTCGAAAAATACTTACTGATGACATGACTTTATGGAAGTGTCTACTTACTTGCTCAATTTTAGCCTAGAATCCGTTGTGTGCCAACACAACCCGGGAGGCACTCGGGGAACCCCTCGAGAGGCCGAGCGTAGTCTCCCATTCCTGCCCTACCGGTTCCCGGTCATGTAGTAGACCAACCAGTCAGATACTTCGCTCGCCCGCGGCAAGCGGGGCAGGTGGGAGGGTCCTCCGAGTCATGTCATCGGTAAGTATTTTTCGAAAAAAATACCTTTTAGAGAAAAATGAATTTGTTTCCTCAAAAACATTACCGATGACATGACTTTATGGAAGAATTGCGAGAAGGAGGCGGGTGCCGCGTATAAACCTCCCCGAAGGGGTAAACTGGCGCCGTCCTCCCTGTCGCAACCTCCCAACAATTTTAGCGAAGTATGAATGTACGGCGCCCATGGCGCCGGGAGGGAGTGTTGCGCAGCGGCGGTGACTCCCATCAAGCGAGATTGTCTCGCTGGCCTTTCAGATCCCGGGGGTAGAATGGGCGAAGGTCGAATCTGTCCTCCAGCCCATGGCTGCCACAACAACAAGACCAGCCACTTGGGTACGGTTCGAGGCGCGCCGCTGTAGGCCAGGCTCAGTGAGGCGGGCAATCTGCCGGCAAACAGACCCTACGGAAGGATCAGCAGGCGTGACAGCGGGCGCCGTCCTGTGGTCAGCCGTTCTAGCCAGCAGAGGTAGATCCCGGAGGTAGAAGCGGGTGAGGGTCGATTCTGCCCTGAGCGCATGGTTGCCACAATGTCTTGGACCGCGCAGTTCCGGTCGAACGCGACGCTCGTGGCCAAGGCCCGTACCTCGAGTGCGCGTAATCCAAGCCTCTTAGCCCCTCTAGGGGTTCCCCGAGTGCCTCCCGGGTTGTGTTGGCACACAACGGATTCTAGGCTAAAATTGAGCAAGTAAGTAGACACTTCCATAAAGTCACGTCATCGGTAATGTTTTGAGGAAACAAACAGCAGTACCTAATAAATACAATACCTGCCTAAAATGTCAAAAAATATATTCATATATGCTAAAATAAACCTACCTGCACTTGTTTAAAACTTTGTGTTTCCTTCTGAGCCTTTTTTCTCTCTTGGTCTTGAAGCTCCTCTGCCAACTTGCGGTCTTGATCTGGAGATAGCGAGAACAAATGGATAGTCCAATCTGACATTTCATTTACATACCCACCCACCCCTTCCCCCCAAAAAAACAAAAACAAACAAAAGAATAAAGCAAAACTTTTTTTTTAAATCTACAAATGAAATCTTGAGGGACATTGGTTACCTCCTTAGATCTGCCACAAATGATGTAAGAAAGGTTACCAGTGTGGTCTTGAGGTTGTAATTAATTATTCATCAGTACTGAGTAGACAGCTGGGATTTTACAGAACTGCTTTAGCAGAAATATAAATGTCATCATACACAAACAGGCAAAGTAATTTGTTTAAGATTTCAAATAAAAACTCTAATGTAATAATAATGGAGAAATTTGTTATGCACTTATTCTAAAAGTAGCTCTAAGCGCTGATACAAAAGAAATCTAAGAGCTAACACACACACACACACACACACACACACACACACACACACACACACACACACACACACACACATGACAGTGATGATGACTCTGTACAATGGTTGGGGATTTGGACTAGTCAAAGGCAGTGTTGATGAGATGAGTTTTGAGAAGTGATTTGAAGGACGGGAGCGTTTGACAGTTATGGACAGGGGCCGGGAGACTGTTCCAAGTGGCAGGGCCAACATGGGAGAAGGCACGACCACCACGTGTTTTACACTTGAAATTGGGAAGGCAAAATTTACGTGTCAAAGGAAGAGCGGAGGGAGCGAGATGGAGTATACAGATAGAGCATGTCAGAGATACAGGCAGAAGAAGTCAGGCTGATTGAGTAAAAACAGCACATGCAGGACAGTTTGTACAGAATGCGTTCTTGTACGGGCAGCCAGTGGAGTTTCTAAAGGGTGGGGCGGATGTGGTCATGTCTAGGCACACGCAGAACTAAACAGGCAGCACTGTTTTGCACTCTCTGCTGTTTATAAAGCTAGGGTTTTAGGCAGGCCAGAAAGGAGAGAGTTACAGTAATCTAACCATGATAAAACAAAGGAGCAGACAAAGGCGGCAGTTGCTTCATGTGTCAAATACTGTCTAAAACACTGCTGCTGCGCCCACGTTCAATGAAAGCTAACACAACAAATTCTCTGTATTTGAAGGGTACATTCTGACAGGTACAGAAAAAATAAACAGCCATTTGTCATCGGAAAAGGCTTACAGTCAGAATAGGAACACAGAGGCCAGTGTGTGACTGGCTGATGCACATGTGAATGTTTATGCTGTTGCGATTTGCACAAGGTTCTGCAATGACATAAACGCTTATCTTTGTGTACTTACTTCAAGTACTGATTTACTGTCAATGTATCCTAGCACTTGTACTTTACACATGTAGTTTTGCAATCAGTACCAACTTACTTATCCAGAACATGGCAAAAAGTACACTATGATGGATTTTCTACATGCTGTCTGTCAAGCTGACAAAACGTTTTAAATTCCTAGTGGAAAGACTGACCGAGGATACTGTTACCATACCGTATTATTGTATAACCATATATATATATATTTATATAATTATAAATTATGCCATACTGAATTGTAAGTACAAGTATACCTTCGGGAGCTGTGAATGACGTATTACTATTAGACTGGAAGTGTTCATTGACATGAGCTGCCAGAAGAGCTGCACTGCCCTGTTTGATGACCAGCCCACACACTGGACACTCATGATCTTTACTATTGGAGTTTGCCCCTAGCCTGGACATTCGTTGACCTCCAGATGCCATCCTACCATTTGCAGGTGATGGGGGTACCCACTCTTGCATGGAGCTGCCTCCCCCAATTTCTTTTTCAGGGTGCTCCATATTCACATGTTGAGCAAGATCATTGGGACTGTCAAAGACATTATCGCAGAATGGGCATGTGTACAGAAGGCTGGTCTCTAGACCATCCAAAAAAGCATCCTGTGTCAAGTGTTCTCTGTTGACATGGTGGTTTATTGCTGATTCTGATACAGTCTGAAATGAGCAGAATGGGCACCCAAAAGTCTTGTCTGCCAATGGGTTGTTAGTGGACTGTTTTGTTTCATTTACAGAACTTGTGTTGCTAGTGGTCACAGACGCCAAACTGACACTTGATGCTTGAACAACATAAGATTTTGATGAAGTACCCGATTCTGGCTTTGTGTCCTGATTCTGCTGAAGTCTTTGAGTAGATGACTTCAAACCATCATTGTTATTAACTGTATCTTTCTCCATACCAAGTATTATTGGTATATTTGAGCTACACTCTGTTTCTTGTTTAGCTGCGTCACCATCCATACACTTTTTGTAAGCCTCCTTCTCCTCAAAAGATTCATGCACAAAAATTACCTCCGATTCCTCATCACTTAAATATGCATTTACAGGACTGCTCTGGGGACAATCAGACAACCTCAGACTTTCGTGATGGCTATGCTGGTCAGAAACAGGCACTTCTGAAAATGATGTTTGTTGCTCTGGGTCCAACTCCTCCTTACAATCCATTTCTCTGTTGTCATAAAGAAATGTGTCGTCTGCATAAGCTTCACCGCATCCCAGTCCATCAATAAGATCAGCATGGTCAGTAATTATGTGCCTCTCAGCCTCCTCTTCTTTGGTAAAGACAATATCGCACAGCGGGCAGGCATTCTGTTCTATATGTTCAGTTCTGATGTGAGCTTGAAGTGTTTGCTGCGATGGAGCGTTGAAGTCGCAGAACATGCAGAAGGCTTCATGTTGCTGAGATTCTTCATTTGCTGATGGATTAACAGAATTGCTGACACCGCCTGGTGCACCATGTACAAATTGCAAATGCTGTACCATGGCATCTTGAGTGAATCCTTCGGCATCACACAGAAAACAAGAAAATGTCTCAGATTTATATCCCGTATGAAACATAATTGCCAGTACCTCAAAACGATCCAGACGTTAGCAACATCCCAGAAAGGGTACTAGAAATACAATAAAAGAAGGCGCCTTCAAATAAAACATCCGCCCTTTTCTTCTAGTCATTTCGGATTTCCCTCGGTAGTGTACTCTGGAGTAAAGCTTTTTGGTTGTTGTTTTTTAAACGCCATGTTGACACATTTAAAAAATAAAAATAAAAATAAAAAAAACTAAAAAAAAACTATCAAAGTACACGTAAAAATGTCTTGAACAAGAAAAAAATAATATCACAACAAATGCAGCTGACATTGCTGTTGTATGACCAATGGTGCACAAGTTATTGGTTGCTTTCCTTTTGCTTGGTTTCGTTTTCGTGTTGCAACTCTTCTGTGCAGAAAAGAAGAAAAACAACTGGGAATGTGTCCATGTCAAAGACCACAATTAGCATCCCCCGTGACCACATCTATTAAAATGCCTTAGCTTTGGTCCCAGTCATCCCCTAATTTGTTAACCTCCTAAACAACACTACCGACCACTTGCTGCATATTTGCCATGCAAAAAAATTTAAAAAGTAAGGATATCAGCCGTCTCATTTCCTGGCTATCAACATGACTCTGTAACAACCCTACACCCAAGCGCAGCCAGAACTGGTACACACCTCAAATCACCATCCGCTTGGCAACTCAAACTGAGCCAAAAAGAGTCCGCTGGTTAAGCCAAGGCTTGTATGAAACAAAGCACCAAACCCATGTCTCTTCTCATCTATCAAGAGATTTCAACCAAATTCCAGCATAGTTTCTCTGTACAAAATGCCAAGGAAGGCAGAAGATGTTTTTAAAAACACCGGTCCTTGCACTGCCTCACCTACCTCATTTGATTATACATGTACCTTGACCTGTAAATCAATAATCAGGTTTTCAATGCCAACTCGCCCTGTCAAGTCGCCAAGGTAAAGAGTCAATTCGCCATGGATAGCTATCATCTCGCCCAAAGTAGCAGTCAACTCGCCAAAGACGCGAGTCAACTCGCCCAAACAGTTTTAGTCCCTCGTTTGGACCCTCACATGTGTCTATGTATCCAAAAATATTTGTGGATGGTTATACAGTGTGTGTGTGTGTGTGTGTGTGTGTGTGTGTGTGTGTGTGTGTGTGTGTGTGTGTGTGTGTGTGTGTGCTTTACTAGTGACAGAAATAATAATAATAATAATAAGCGCATTAAATAGGCGCTTTATCCCAATCGGCTCAAAGCGCCGCCGCGAACTGAACCCAACAAGCACGCTCACATGAATCACGCGCATTCACTCACACACTGAATGTAAACACAGAACTTTCACGTGGTGCTAAGGGCATGCTCAAGCGAGCTACTGTAGTTTTTGGAAATTCAAAATCGTTTGTATTTGAAATTTGATTAAGTGGACTGAAACTGATACCAAAGAAATGATTTAATTATCACTTCATAATGTATGATGTATTCCATTGTTGTTGTTTTTTCGTCTATTCAGTATCCTTTCTAATCAAGTTGTTTCCCTAATCTTGTTTTCATCAAAATATGGGGCAACAGAGAGCAGCCACTTACCTCAGCAGCCAGCAGAGAGTGCAACCACTAATCTTAGCAGTCATCGTATGAGATATACAGGCTGACATGAAATTTTTTTTAAAAAATGTTCCCCAGTGGGTGTAAACCCTGATACATTGAGAAAAGTGGAATAGAACAGCCACCTAGGAAAACTAATGGTGCTCTGAAATTATATGCTTGTAGCTTCTTCACAAAGGTGCAGCCGTGTTTAGAAGTTAGAAAAGTGAGACTGCAAACAGCCTTGTGTTGTAAGTCTGTTACTATATATTTATAGTAATAGACTAAACTTGTATTTGTCCGTGTGTGTGTGTGTGTGTAACATGATTCAATGATGGGGGTAGAAGAGGGGTCACATCACGACGCATGAAAAATAAGTTAAGGAAAACATGGTGCACAAAAAAATACAATTTCCAGAACATGGTGCATGAAAAATTACAATTTCTTGAGAATGATTGTAGGAAATTTGGCATGCAGTATATACGACTTCACTTTAAAGCATTTCCAAGCAGTGAAACCGTAAGATGTACACGTAGAAGACTGAAGTTACACTCACCCAACATAATTAATGAGTACATAAATTTTGAAAACAACGCCAGAGTTTTGAGATGATGCTCGGGTCTGTCGATGGGTCTCTTAACTGCTGATGGTTTCGCTCTCGTTTTGAAGGCCGTGGATGCCAAGCTTATCAAGAGATTGTCTGGGCTACTGTCTGTATACATAGTGAGGTTACGTTTACGCAGAACGACTCCCAACAAAAAATGCGAGCGAAGTCACGGCTGAAAACCAGCTTGATATGTAAAATATCACCACAAACATCTCCAAGAGGCATAGATCCTTGTGAGTTCTATGGGCTAATGAGGATCTATGCCTCTTGGAGATGTTGAGTCTTATCTATGCTATTGGCAGAAGGTGGTTATCCGACATGCTGTCGTTCGTTGCTGGAAGGTGTTCGTATCAAACGTAACCTCACAAATGCCTCATTGCATTATGGATATGTTTAAAAATGTCCCCAGATCATTATTTTGTTGTTGTTGATGCTCATTGTTATTTTTCTTATTTTGGCTTGATATGGATGCATACTTTTTATTGTGTCATTAGTAGGTGTCACCCAGGGGCGGATCTTTTGTTTGTGACCTTCAACCTGACACAGAAGTCCTCCAATGCCAGACGTTTTTTCCCATTGGCCGAAAAATCGAAAGGCGGAGGAAGGGAGATGGGTTCCAAACTCGAAAAAGGGACAGTGATATAGCATTTTAAACAAAATTTGGCCTGGGTGGGGGGGGGGGGGGAGGGGGGCAGTGTGTGTTTGTGTGCGTGTGTATGTGATTCAGTTATGAATACACAGTATGCAAAGTGCGAATTCTTTAAATAAACCCAACTTTCTACTTGGATTACTTCAAAGCATACATCATATGCAGAACAAATAAATGTGTACTTTTCGATTTCAGAGAGCAGATATATCTGAATAAAGCTGCACAACTCTGAAAATTCTACTTATCGAAATGACATAGGGAATGACGGATAAGTCGAACGGAAATAATCCACTTCTGATTCAAAACATCTATTTTATTCTTATAATAATGAATATTCAATTTGCTCGATATGGCCATGTCTTCTAACACTGATACTGCACCCCGATTCACGTGCGCGCACGCACACACACACACACACACCGGCACACACACACACACACACACACACACACACACACACACACACACATACACACAAACACACATAAATGCCTTGTAAACACTCACACATGAACATCACCGACAGAAAACTGAGCAACAAAAGACCAGTCTATGTTATTAATCATTTAAATCTGCAATAACTCAATCGAGAACCATCTTTTCAAAGTGTACGTGTATCCATATATGCAACATGCATATGGACACGCAGCACCGTAAAAGATATGTATCGATACAACAATTCTGGAATGCATTGTAATCCCTTTATGCATGCAGCCACCTGTACTGGAAACAGTACTGGTAGTTGCATGTGGAAGTTGGTAGTGCTTTTTGTGGCAATAACTTCTGCGGGAATCATTGCAACAAAAAACTCTACCAATAGCCAAAGGGTTAAAAGTATTCATTACAATCTAGATGCTATTATTGAAGGGACAAGGACTTCCAGCTGGCGCTGATTTCGTCCAGGGGGAGGGGGGGGGGGCATGGGGGTGGGGGTGGGTGGGTGGGGGGTGGGGGGTTCGCTCTGGCCGGCCCGCGCATCGCTAGTTTTATAATCTAGTATCATGGCCGCCCGCACCCTAAGGGGGTCGAGTCGTAGGGGTGGGGGTGGCTCATGGAGAGTTGGGTCTCCTTCGTTTATTCTATTATTATTACTTATTAGTATTCATTACGCCTCTACTGAAGCAGCTGCACTGGCTGCCCGTCAAATTCCGTTGCCAGTACAATTGCAACTTTCGCCTATCGGCATTTTGACGGATCTCTCCCGCCGTACCTCTCTGCCAAGCTGTCTTCCTATCAGCCATCACGCACCCTCCGTTCCTCCAGTGAAAAGCTGTTAAAAATCCCGAAGCTTAACATGACAACTGTCGGGGAGCGTTCTTTCACCTTTTTCGCCCCAAGTGTGTGGAACTCGCTGCCAACGGAAATGCGGAATCTGCCCACATTGTCACAGTTCAAGGCTCACTTAAAGACTTTTCTTTTTTGTCGGGCATTTAACACTTAGCTCATATTTAGCTAACTGTTGACTGACTGCCACCTATTCTGATCCCAGGGGAAGTGAATGTAAGGTGTGGGGAAGGGATGGGGTGGTTTAAAGTAGTGTATAATTGTGCGTGTGTGTCTGAGAGAGAAAGGGTGTGCTGTTGTGCATGCGCAGTGAGTCCAGTGTTTTCCTGGAGAACAGTGCTTTCACAAGAACTATGTATTATTATTATTATTTATTATTTACATGTGGTGGGGGGGGGGGTGTTTTTATAGGGTGGGACAGAGTCTCCAACGGCCTCCTCCTTTCTCATCTGGGCTTGGGGACCCGCAATGGCAGAGTCGATCCCTCCCTCCTCCCACTTTACGAGGTATGATTTTTTTTTTAAGTCATGAGAGTTGGGCGCGGCTGCAATTGCTCTTATTTACACATTGATATGAATATTATTTTGAGAAATTCCTTAAACTTCTGATCTTTGTTTTGGAACAGTTGAAGTAGTGCGCAATGACCATGACCTCCAAAAACTACCTATGAAGAATACCCCATGATACTTACTTGTCCTGTAACAATATCCACAAGAAACAGTCCAGTCAAGAGTGGATGACCTTTAACTCTTTCGAGACGTACCGCATCCGGATTCACGGCGTAAAGCCGCAAATCCGGATGCAGCACGTCTCGAAAGAATTAATGAGATGAGACTAATGGCACGTTTTGTCATATTTCCAGAACTGGCAGCAACAATTTCTCCATTTTTTAAACTTAGTCTTCAGAGGTCCATGTCATTGTTCATATTGCTCAGAGTGTGATGTCTGAGACCTGTCTTAGGGGATTAGACTGTCAGTTGCCTCCCCTGTGTGTGCTAGCATATTGTCACACAGTTTTTCCCTTGATCAAAGCTGGCACATTCTGTCTGCAATCACTTCCCGATGAAACCCACTACTCACACAACGCAAATATAGACTTTGTTATTTATGGTAATGCACACATACACTGGCACTCCTCCCCCTACCCCCACACTCCTCCGCCCCCTCCCCACCCATATTTATCATATGTTGTTGCTGGAAAAATTGCTGAGAGCCCCCGATCACACTTATGGCAAGAGGGACCTAAATGTGGAAATCGCTTTGAAAGTGTGTTGTCTTTTTCTGTTATCAGTTGGTATTCAACTTGAATATCAAAAACAAAAATGCACTGGACAAGATCGTAAGGGTCGCATAAAAAATCATTGGTGAAAATCAAAGAGGCTTGCAGTGTTTTGTAGAGAGACAAACAGTTAAAAAGGCATTCTGTATTCTGGCTAGCAATGATCATGTTCTGACCGCCGAGTTTGACTGTCTCCCCTGGGGACGTCGGTTCTGCTGTCATAAGACGAACAGACTGACGAAAATTCTCTTTTGTCCCTACTGCAATTCGACTCATTAATGATGCCCAAGTGCGAGTGTGCGTGTGTGCGTGTGCGCAAGCTCATGTATTATTAGCAGCAAATCGTGAGCTTTTCTGCGAGAGTTTTCTTTCACAAGTGATAATGTCAGAAACGTCTTTTTTTTCCTCTTAAATTTCAAGTTATCAATTTTTATTTTAAATGTTTTTAAATAATATTATATTTCATTTATTATTTTCTTTTGTTTCATTTAGTTCATTAAAAAATGAAGAAGGTATTATCATTTACTGCTGTGTATTGTGTGGTGTCATTTAGTGATATGAGCTGATATGTGCACATGTTTTGTTTATTAATGTTGTACTGTTTTAAATACTTACACCCATTAGATTTTATTCAAATTATTTGTATCATTATTGTGTGTATGTTTTAATGTAATTTATTTTATTTTATTATTTTTTATTTTAATTATTTATTTATTTATTTTATTTATTTATTTATTTTTTTTAATTTTTTAATTATTATTATTGTATTTTTTAATTTTTTTTATTTTTTTGGGGGGTGTATATTTGAGTCATCGAGCCTCTTGGACCACTTTAACTGCCCCTAGCGGAATGAATAAAGTTTCTTGAATCAAATTGAATATCGCTGAGGGTGATGATGGGCAGTGACATGACCTTTAGCCTGAGAGCCTACCTTTGGATCCACCACTGCACACAGACACACACACTGACACACTCAAACACGCGCTCCTATACAAATAGGAACAAGGAAGCAAACGATCTTCGGCGACTTGACTTCATGGTTGGGCGAGTTGACTCCTGCCTTATTATTTTTATTAGGCGACTTGACATCTTGATTTGTCGAGTTGACTCATACCTTGGGCAAGATGGCATTTGGGGCGATTTGACCGGCAACCTCTGTTCCTTCTCATACTTCAAAAGGCAGAACCCAACGGAAAAAGGAACACGCTTAGAAAAGAGAGTTACAACACAATTTATTAATATTTTGGGTATTTACCCTTTTTTCATTACTGATCGCAGAAGGAATGGGGCAAAATATGTAATAAATTGTGTTGTAACTGTCATTTCTAAGCGTGTTTCTTTTTCCGTTGCGTTTTTCTCTGCATTTCAGCTTGGACCAAGAATAACTGGACCAGTTATTGTTGGTCCAAGATTTCAGGAACTTGTCAGTCACCTCTTCGGTTCTTCCCATCCTTCGTATGTATTGACCAATAAAAATCCACGGCACAAGTGAATTCTTCGAAGGCAACAAGGTTAGGCTGCCTTCAACTCAGTTTGTGATTAGATGAAAACAAGAATGTCTCGATTTGCGATAACAGCCTCCGGTGCAGTGGCAAAGTCATTTTCACAACAACAGAGAATGGTCAGCGTGCTTGGGGCGCGCTTAGCTCGCACTGGCGTTCAAGGAGTCCGACTTTTACATGTGTCGTCTGCTAGCCGTGGCTCAGCTGGCGAAGGTATGCAAACGTCTACAGATACTGTGTTTTTATTTTGTTTTCTTGCTAATCCCGTTACATAAGACAACTACGTATACTTTAGTGTGTGAAGTTTCACATTTTGGTGGCTTCGTGTCGCTGACAGGCCTGTGGTTGCCCATTTATGCACGACAGAGTAGAGACCACAATAAATAAACAAGGCGTGTTTCGTGGCATGTTGCCCATTGATGTACCACAGAGTACTGACCAAAGAGCGACATCAGTGTGCACATTTCCTGTCACGATCAAGCCAGTAGTGATTCTGGGTTGTAACTATAATCAGGATCAAGATACACACACACAAAGACGTGTCATTCGTCGTTTAAAATACATAAATAAACATTACAAATTGTCATACACAGTATGATACAATTGTGTTTTTCGACAATACCAGTTTTGCTGTTGGGCGCTATTTTGTCCATGTACTTCTGAAAGAAGAACGTTTTCAAAAAGCCTAGCATGAACACTAGGTACACGTAGAACGCGAGAGCCTGATCACATGAGAAATCATATGCGTAATGAAATGTTAGTCTTTTTACGTCTTATAATTTTGACATCATGTAATGCATGTGTGAAAAATACTTTTGATGAACACTTTTCCAAGATGCAGATGAATTCTTGTTATTTGGAATATGACTTGTGTGCATATACTTGCTTTTTTATGTCATCATTGAGCACACTTTCAAGCTGGCATTGGGTAAATGATACACGTCGACTAAAATATGTACTACATGCAGGGAGCCACAAATCCACTTGTCCGTCAACAAATACAAGAAGATTTTTTTGTCAGACAAGGTGGTCATGTTTCCATGAGTCAAAATGGCAATCATGTTTCCATGAGTCAAAATGGCAAATGCAAATTTT
The DNA here is from genome assembly GCA_036245525.1 of Semisulcospira habei. Classification (NCBI taxonomy): domain Eukaryota; kingdom Metazoa; phylum Mollusca; class Gastropoda; family Semisulcospiridae; genus Semisulcospira; species Semisulcospira habei. Next base: position 130,281,854 of record BTPG01000006.1, read on the forward strand.
ATTGTGCACACACATGTTGAGTGTTCAGGCTACCAGAAAAAAAATAGGGCACCCAGATTTCACTTGGATGACAGCGCAAATGGCTGCTAGGACTTCTAATAGGGTAATAAAACATTTGGTGTTCCCTGTACATGTGAAGCATACTTATGGTATCATGGGCTTCTGTCACACCAGAGTAATATGTTCTGGATAACATCTGGATTCAATTTGTTTATATTTTAGGTTTCATTTTTTCCCTTGCTTCCGTGTCTTTAAATTAGCCCTGAGAGTTTGGGTGGTCAGGTCAGTCAGCTTCAAATGGGTGATTGACTTGAAGTTATCCAACACAAGACTGATCAACCAGTCTTTAGCAGTTAGCCACAAGTTCTCTTTATTCCTTCCAAACAGATGTTAACCATTATGTTTGTAATATGTAACCCTTTGAGTGTCGGTAGTGGTTTTAGTCATGATGATTCTGACAGGAATCATCACGACTAAAACTGCTGCCAACACACAAAAGGTTCATTGGGTTCATTACCATTTCCTGAGAGAAACTGACGAGCAGTCATGGCAACCATGTTTGTATTAATGCGACTGTCCTGTATTTATTTATGACAAGCATATGTCTCGGAATTTCAGGTTTCCACAGACCTTCCAATTTTGACAAGAAGATACTGGTTTGGACCAAAAAGTACTCAGATGTGTCTGAGGTACCTTCAGAAGTCTCGTAAGTAGAAACTATGCCTGTCTTGTTGGACAGATTACCTCACTTAGGTTGTCAGCATCCAGCAGTTTGACACAACTTCTCCAGTCAATAAACTTATAAAGGGCTAACAGTTTGTAAAGTTTATAGCATGTTTTACGATAATGCTGCACAAAAGGGCTAACTTGAAGGGAAATGCAAGTCTGCCCAACAATTTAGATAAATCGATCTGTCATTAAAAAAATCAACAATAAATCAATGAGAACTTCTTCCATGCTTTCGGTTATAGATACAAGAAGGCATTGAAAATGCAGTCTGAGCAGATGATGGGGAGTAGCATATGTTTGTGAAAATGCAGTCTGAGCAGATGATGGGGAGTACCATATGTTTGTGCGCTTGGTGATGTCATAGTACCACAAAACTGCATCACGTTTGCTTGCCTCCTCCCCATTTATAGCCACACACATATCTATCTATCTATCTATATCCCGTAGTCTTGCCGACCGTTGGGGCACCACTGATGACTTGGCAACCAGCTCCCTCCATTCCTCTCTGTTCTCTGCCATTCTCAGCGTATCGCCCAGCTTCAGTCCTGTCCACTCTGAGATATTGTCCTCCCATCTTTTCCTCCGTCTTCCTTGCACAGTGCCTTGCAGGATTGTTTTGGCAAGCCCTCCTGAACGCGTGACATGCCCATACCACTTCTCACACACATCTCAGATCTCACCAAATGTCCAGGCACAGACACAAAAAAAGTGCTTACCTGTGCAACCAATTTCTTCCTTTGCCACCTGTCATACCTTGATTGACATACACAGAGATGATATCTCATGCTCAGCCTTTTGCTGCCGATCAGCAAAACCAGTTGTCTTGTCACCACATCTACTGTCAGTCATTAGGAAGACTTGGAAGACAAACGAAGTGCGTTTCGTTAGCCCGTTTTGTTAGTGATGTCACGAGACTGTGTGTACTTCCTTACGAACTCGTACGACCTCGGTTGTAAATCTTCGTCCGATGGCCAGTTTTCACGAAACAACTTTTGCAGGTCGATTATGAGTAAAACATCCTTGATGCGACACCACATCGTGTTAGATTTAAGCGGGAGGGCCATTTTAGAAATGCACTCTGTCAACAATTATCACTAAGGTACCACTAAAATATGCTTTTATGTCAGTTTTCTGAACCCCACTTTCATCAGCTGTCGTTGCAAGGCCTACAAAATGGTGGTCTTCGCTTTGAGCCGGCTGCGTCGATTCACTTTGACTGTTGCTGTTTACGCACCCAGCACATCACATATTTATTTGGAACGGCTGCTAATTCACTTCTATTGTGTATGCGAAGGCACACATGACTTATTTGTTTAATCTTTTTGCGTCAGTGGGCAGAAATCGAGAGCGATACCCAATACGCGTGCCTGTGAAGAGTTATCTTCTTTGCACTAACGAAACGTCTCGGTGCCAGCCATCTAAGCCGCATCAGCGGTTCACGCACCCAGTTTCGTATCGTAGGACCGAAACAAAATGAAGTTGATTGGTCATTCTAAGTCTCCCTATTGTTGGGACTGTGCCTTTCTTAACCAGTATCATACCGACGCTAAAAGCTTCAATTTGTACACTGCCATATGCAAGCTACATTATAGTACTTACAGATTAGGATATAGACTAATGGCTTTAGTTCAAGAGAGGTGCCAGAATAGCTTGGTGCCTTGAGGAGCTCAGCTATTCTGGCACTACCCTTGAACTATTTTATTCAAATTTATTTCACACACTGGTGTATTCCGAATGATAAGGGTTAAGGTATTTTTTACCATAAAAGTTGAGCGAAGTAGCTATATTGCCACAGAATATGCCTTTGAAGCAGTCAGGTGTGAAGCGATCTTTGCACACAAAATGACTTTTTCCATTTGTAATCATCTACATTATCCATTCCTTAGGTTCTTAATAACTTTTCATTCATCATGTTCTTTGGCCATGCTTGGCAACATTTCCAATCTTCAGCAGACTTTTTGGGATTAGGAAAATGAAAAAAACTCTTTGCACTGCAGCATTTTTACAATGCCCATCGGGGTACTGTGACTTCACTACCTGGAATTTGTCTGCTAAGGATGCGCTTGCTTCAGCATGCCACCCTTCCGTCAGCAAAGCCACAGTTTTGAATAAGCACTGGAGGCTTCTAGACGCATTTGTTGTCACACTTGCCTTTCCTTTTTGACATTTGAATGAAACAATATTGTTCAGTATAGTCTTGTGCATCTACTGTGGGATTTCAGGGTATTTACCCAACCACATTTAGTAGTGCACCTTCTTGTGTGTGTATGTGTTTCTCCTGCCTAGTTCCTAAGTTCCAGAAAAAGACATGGGTTAAAGACTTGACCTGATGCATCCTTTTTACTTAATTTTAGGGATGTATATGATCGTCTTGTTCTTTGCCTGCGAATTTTTCTGTGAGCTGGTGACTGGATGCCTGATAGGGGGGGGGGGGGGGGGGGGGGGGGGGGCAGGGGATCTGACTGTATGTCCAGCGCTGAGTAATTCCCCTGGGTATGTGCACTATTCTACCAACGCTAGCCTTGCCTATCTGGTTGTGAGCATTCTATAAGTATAACTTCAGAAAAATTTGTATCATTATATATATTGTCTTGTGCATCTACTGTGGGATTCAGGTTATTTACCCGACCACATTTAGTAGTGGACCTTCTTGTGTGTGTGTATGTGTGTTTCTCCTGCCTACTTTCTAAGTTCCAGAAAAAGACATGGGTTAAAGACTTGGCCTGATGCATCCTTTTTAGGGATGTATATGATCATCTTGTTCTTTACCTGTGTATTTTTCTGTGGGTTGGTGACTGGGTGCCTGATAGGGGGGGGGCAGGGGATCTAACTTTATGTCCAGCGCTGAGTATTGTCTTTCTGTTCTAATCGTTCATACTTGAAATGTAATGATCGACGTTAACCTGACTTGCCTAGAGTTGCTTCTCTTCATTTGATTTATAACCTAAACAGTTAAACTCTCAGCCAGCCTATATGAACGTGTGCAGTCCCAAAGATTCATTTGAATCCAAGCCATCAGCGCAAAAGCATAGTGCCAGCTGCTGTGTGCATGGCTAAGCCGAAGGTACACCTTTGGGACCCGACCTTCTAGCAACATTGTTGTTTTTCATTTTATCAGACATGCTCATTGGATTGTTCCCCCTCCCCCCCCCCCCCCCCCCCCCTCTTGTGCAAGCAGTCCCCACCCGGGTCTGCCCTGGGGGACTTGGGTGGGGTTAGGTATTTTTTAGTTCCCAGGGTCACCCTGGTCAGCCCCACAGGGTGGGTTTTTCTCTCTATTCTGGGGCATGCGTTTCTGTCTACCCTTTGTCCATTCACCTGTATTTGCCTTTTTAAAACTCTCACTACTGTCTGCACTGCCTGTAGCTCTTGATATTGGATGTGTGTTGCTAAATGGTCTTAGCTTTATTTAGGCCCCATGTGTTAGGTTTATTTAATGTATTTGACCGGCTGGTGACATACATTCAATGTTCTGTTTATTTTTTTTTCACAAGCAGTGCAGGCACGTCCTGAGAAAGCCTTGTTGCTGTCGGGACGTTAAGCAATGTACAATCAATCAATCTTGTGCAAGCAGTTACTTTTTCAAGTACATGTACCAGTGGTTGCATTCACTGTAGGGTTAATTTGATTTTTTTCTAGGAATACCCAGATGAAGAAGGCTAAAGACCTATTTCGTATTCGAGTCAACTTGATGATGATAGCAGCTACAGTGGTTCTGGCAGTCGTGTATGCCTGGTCGGGTCGAAGAGCAGCTCAGCAGGGAGACAGCATTGCGCTCCGCAACAGACTCTGGCATGCTAGTTCCAATGAGAAATGAGAGAAAATGTCATTGCCAGATATTGGAGGGTTGGGGTGTGTGGATGGAAGGGTGCGCAGTGGGGGGGGGGGGCGAACAGGACACGCTGCGAGAACATGGTCGCAAGGGTGTGGCAGTGGGGGGGGGTGGGCGGTGCCAAGGGATATGCTGTGGGTTGGGTGGGGTAAGAAGAGTTGGGAGGGGCCGCGTGGGGGTGGGGTTCGGTTGGGTAGGCGGTGGCTTGTTAGGTGTAAATAGGGAATGTGGTGGAAAGTGTGGGCGCTTGGTTAGGGCGGCTGGGGGCATGGGGTGGCAGTGGTGTGGTTATCTTGGAGTGGTTTGCACGCCTCAGTGGGTGGGGTACGGGGGAGCATGAGATTGGGGTCGGGGCCGGTGGGGGTGGGAGGGGTATGTTAAGGATGTGAGGTTGGGGTGGGTGGGTTGGGGTGGTGTTGGGGGGTTGTCAGTGGGGGGGTATGGTTGGTAGTGGAGGTGTGGATGGGGTTGATGGATGTTGGTTGGGGTGGTGGAATAGGGGGTGGTGGGTGGGGGGGGGGGGGGGGTGGGAGGTGGTGGTAGTTGGGTGGGTGGTGGAGGGGAGGTGTTTTGTTTTATAGGTGGGGGGGGGTGGGGGTTGGTGGGGGTGGGGTGGGGGGGTGGGGGGTGGGGGGTGGGGTGTGGTTGTGGGGGGTGGGGGTGGGGGGGGTGTGGGGGTGGGGTGGGGTGTGGGTGGGGTGTGGTGGGGGGGTGGTGGGGGGGGTGGGGGGGTGGGGGTGTGGGGGGGGGTGGTGGGGTGTGGGGTGGGGGGGTGGGTGGGGGGGGTGGGGGTGGTTGGGGGGTGGGTGGGGGGTGGGGGTGGGGGTGGGGGGGTGGGTGGTGTGGGGGGGTGGGGGGGTGGGGGTTGTGGGGTGGTGGGTGGGGGTGGTGGGGGTGTGGGGGGTGGGGTGTGGGGGTGGGGGTGTGGGTGGTGGGGGGTGGTTGGGGGTGGGGTGGGGTGGGGGTGGGGGTGGGTTGGGGGTGGTGGGGGTTGTGGTGGGGGTGTGGGGTGGGGTGGGTGGGGTGGGGTGGGGGGTTGGTGGTGGTGGGTGGGTGGTTTGTGGGTGGGGTGGGTGGGGGGGTGGGGTGGGGGTGGGGGGTGGGTGGGGGTTGGTGGGGTGGGTGGTGGGGGGTGGTGGGTTGGTGGGTGGGGGGTGTGTGGGTGGTGTGGGGTGGGGGGGGGGGGTGGTGTGGGGGTGTGGGGGTGGGGGGGGTGGTGTGGGGGTGGGGGGTGGGGTGGTGTGTGGGGTGGGGGGTGGTGGGGGGGGTGGGGGGTGTGGTGTGGGTGGGGGGTGGTGGGTGGTGGTTGGGGGTGGGGGGTGTGTGTGGGTGTGGGGGGGTGGGGTGGGTGTGTGGGGTGGGGGTGTTGTGGTGTGGGTGGGTGTGGGGGGTGTGGGGGGTGGGGGGGTGTGGTGGGGGTGGTGGGGGGGGGTGGTGGGTGGTGGGGGTGGGGGGTGGTGGTTTGGTGGGTGGGGTGGTGTTGGGGGTGGTGTGGGGGGTGGGTGGGGGGTGGTGTGGGGTGGGGTGGTGGGGTGGGTTGGGGGTGTGTGGGTGGGGGGGGTGTGGGTGTTGGGGTGTGGGGGGTGGGGGGTGGGTGGTGGGGGGTGTGGGTGGGGGTGTGGGGTGGGGGGGTGGGTGGTGGTGGGGGGGTGGGGTGGGTGTGGTGGGGGGGTGGTGGTGGGGTGGTGGGGGGTGTGGGTGGTGGGGGTTGGTGGTGGGGGGGTGGGGTGTGGGTGGGGGGTGGGTGTGGGGTGGGTTGTGTGGGTGGGGTGGGGGGGGTGTGGTGGGTGTTGGTGGTGGGGGGGTGGGGTGTGTGGGGGTGGGGTGGGGTGGGTGTGGTGGGTGTGGGGGGTTGGGGGTGGTGTGGTTGGGTGGGTGGGTGGGTGGGGTGTGGTGGTGTGGTGGGGGGGTTGGGTGGGGGGTGGGTGGTGTTGTGGGTGGTGGGTTGGTGTGGGTGGGGTGTTGGGGTTGGGTGGGTTGGTGGTGGGTGGGTGGGGGTGGGGGTTGGTGGGTGTGGTGGGTGTGGGGGGTGGGGGGTGGGGTGGGGGTGGTGGTGGGGGGTTTGTGTGGGGTGGTGTGTGGGGGGTGGGGTGGTGGTGGTGGGGGTGGGGTGGTTGGGTGGGGTGGTTGGGGGTGGGGGGGTGGTTGGTGTGGGGGGGTGTGGGTGGGGGTGGGTGGGGTGGTGGTGTTGGGGGTGGGGGTGGGTGGGGGTGGGGGGTGGGTGTGGGGTGGGTGTGTGGGTGGTGTGGGGGGGTGGGTGTGGGGTTGGGTGGGGGTGTGTGGGGGTGTGGGGGGTGGTTGGTGGGGGGGTGGGGTGTTGGGTGGGTGGGTGGGGTGGGTGGGGGTGGTGGGTGTGGGTGGGTGTGTGGGTGTGGGGGGGGTGGGGTGGTGGGTGTGGGGTGGTGGGGGGGTGTGGGGTGTGGTGGGTGTGTTGGTGGGTTGGGGGGGGTTGGGGGTGGGGTGGGGGGGTTGGGGGTGGGGGGTGGGGGGGGGGTGGTGTGGGGTTGTGGGGGGGTGGGGGTGTGTGGTGTGTATGTGGGGGTTGTTTGGGTGGGTGGGGGGGGTGGTGGTGTGTTGTGTGGTTTGTTTGTTTTTGTGGGGTGTGGTTTGTTTGTGTTTGGTGGTTTGTTGGTTGGGACAAGAGGGGGATTATAAGTATGTGTTGGTGTGTGAGGATGTATGGTTAGGTGAGGTTGGTTGTGATGATGGGGGCGGGTGTGTGTGGGTGGGGGGTTAGTGTGTGGTGGTTGTTCTGACGGACTATCCCAGACTCCTTGTTATTCAGTGCGTTATTGCTAAATCTTGCGGAATATATACTACGGTAAGATTGATAGTTTGTCTGTTAAATTTATGATATTTAGAAACAAGAAAAGGCCTTGCGGTTGCTGTAGTGCGCCGAGACTGAAAGAAACTTCAGTACTGACAAATCGTAGCTAGCCGAGTGAGTACGACCGGCTTTAGTATTGCGTTCTACTTTAAACACAACTGTGAGTAAAAAGACCGATGTTTTACAGTTTCTTGGTGGTACCGTACGAAAAAACATGACGAACCCTATTCAATATGACAGCCTCCGGTTATTTTTGCCAGTTGTTTAATTTAGCTAGGCAATGTAGCGTTAGACCTTTTAAAAAACAACTGCGTAGAAACCCGGTCCTGACAAGCCTTCAATTTTGTAGAGTCACTCGGTGTCAGCGTGTTATTACGAAGTTAGCGCAGCCTAATGTAAATTGTTTACACCACCATTGAGCTATCTTAAACCAGTGGCCAACCACATGCTATTACAGGTAACTATGCTGTGTCGCGGAAAATAGACATATCGATCTTGCTTCGCCGTTACGTGAAGGCTGTAGACTAAACTATGTAAGTCAACAACGCTGGACCACGCGGTGTTAACAGAATATTGAGCTTTCTCAATCAGAGTCATTTGCTATCATTCTGTGCCGTAGACAACTAAGAAATGATAGACGGAACACACAGAGTTAAATGATTCTGTTTAGGGCCTTAGCATGTCTGTGAACTATTTCATGCGATCTTGGTAACCAACGTAAACATATGACGTATGTCCTTAGCAAATCGTCCGACAGTGTCGGACGATTCGTTAAGGTAAACAACAGAGACTGTTTGTAGCAACCACGCTGAGTGAGCACCAGGGTGTAACCATAAGATAGTGCAGTCTCAAGAGAGCCATTTGTTATCACTTTTGTGTCACGAACAACTAAGAAATGAGAGGCAGAGAGACAGAACACAGAGTTAAATGACTCTTAACATAAAGTCTTCAGTCTTCTGTTGACACCCTGGCCGTTAACAGCGTTAGCGCGGTTTCTAAGCTAGATTGTACGTAGCAACCACCGCTAGCGGTAACTGAACAGCGCGGCGAAGATTGCAGACAGTGTCATTTGAGTACAGCGAGGAGACCAATACGTCACTAGCTGCAATGCGGAAGTTGCCAGTCTACTCATATTTTATATTTAGCGCAGTATCGATTTGAGTACGCAACCTGTGTATCGCGTGTCATACAATGGTGTGACGAAGCCTGACGGTGTTTTGCGGGCGAGTCTACAATATTTATGCTGAATAAAGATTTTGTGTTTGTCTGTTTGTCTATGCATGTGTGTGTTTGTAGGTATGTGTGTGTTTGTGTGAGTGCATGTATGTATGTATGCGTGTGAGTGTTTGTAGGTATGTGTGTGTGTGTAAGTGTGTGTGTGTGAGTGCATGTGTTCGTCTGTGTGAGTGCATGCGTGTGTGTGTGTTTGTGTGAGTGCATGCGTCTGTATGTGAGCATGTGTGTATTATATTAATCGGAATGCGTCTGCCTGTAATGTGTATGTGTGCCGTGTGTGTGTGTGTATGTACATCCTGTGAACCGGGGACACACACGGGTTATACACCCACAATCGGGGACTTCCAGTAAACAGGGGACGTCGCCGGTTCCAGACGATTTGAGTTATCATTTGCGACATATATTATGACTGAAAACAATGTTACTGGTGAAATATGAGCAAAATCTGACGTATCCGGTTCGTATGGTTACATACACCAAAAAAAAAAAAAAAAAAAAAAAATTGACATACGCACTTGATAACATTTTTTTTTTTATACCTACAGATGCTTGATAACAAATTTCCAAAGTCACCAATAACTGACAAATTACTTTTCAGGTAACTTTTTAAAGTTCCTATAAGTTAGTTGACACAAGAAGTTATAAGTGTCTTAAAATAAGAACTTATAATTTCTTATAGGAACTTAAACATAAGAAATTGTAAGTTCTTGACTCAAGTTACAACTTAAGTCACAACTTACTCGGACAGATTTGTTAAGATACAAGGACAATGAAAAAACTTTTTTTTAGTAGTAGTCTGGTGGTGGTGGAGCTGATGGGGTTAAATAGTTAGGCAACATGACATCTTTTTGCGAAGTGTAATGAAAAAATAATAAACGATTACCAAATCTGATTTTTATTTGCTTAAAAGTAGACCTTGAAGTTTCTGTGTGGTTTCCTGAACACCAATCTGTTTTCCCATTTCTAAAAAACTAGCCTTTAGTTCTTCAACATTCACGGGAGATTGACTAAGCATCTTATTCTGAATTTCAGACTTCTGTTTCTTATAATTGTTCAAATCATCCTGCACTCTCTTAAATTCCTCGTCATCAATAAAATTATCATTTAATGCCTTACTGATAATAAGTTTAATACTGCTCAGCTTTGCACCGGCCAGCGTACTCAATGCTTCATGTTTCTGTAATTTTGTGTGAAACCTCTTGTTTAAGGCTTCCAAACCAAAGCAAGCCAGGCATGTAGCAACGCTAACACCCTCAACTGCAATTCCAATTAAACTTCCAATTCCTGTGGCAAACAAAACAATACCCCCCACAGAACATCCAGCTGAAACAGCACCAACAGCCATAGATGTGTTTTGAACAGAATTGAAAACGGTCTGATACCTCCTTTTACACCCCCCACCCGGGTCTGCCCTGGGGGACTTGGGTGGGGTTAGGTATTTTTTAGTTCCCAGGGTCACCCTGGTCAGCCCCACAGGGTGGGTTTTTCTCTCTATTCTGGGGCATGTGTTTCTGTCTACCCTTTGTCCATTCACCTGTATTTGCCTTTTTAAAACTCTCCCTACTGTCTGCACTGCCTGTAGCTCTTGATATTGGATGTGTGTTGCTGAATGGTCTTAGCTTTATTTAGGCCCCATGTGTTAGGTTTATTTAACGTATTTGACCGGCTGGCGACATACATTCAATGTTCTGTTTTGGTTTTTTTTCACAAGCAGTGCAGGCACGTCCTGAGAAAGCCTTGTTGCTATCGGGACGTTAAGCAATGTACAATCAATCAATCAATCCTTTTACACCTAGTGTACCTCGCCTCTTCACTTTCCAAATATTTAATTGCTTCTGTAATATTATTTAATCTGAATGCGTCTCCCTGTAACATTTTATCGGGTGCAATTGGCACATGTGGATCAGGTGCAAGCGTTGTTTTAGTCGTCACAATTGATTCAGTCGGCTCAAGCGTCGGTAGTATTGGATAGAATTTTACCATTTTTTTTTAATTGACAAATATTTTTTATTTAATCAGCAATTACATTTTGTAACTCGTCAAAAGTATACAATTTGCTGGCGTAATAAAATGAAACAAGATCAATGTGTTCAAGGTTTATGAAACTTAAACGAACAAAAGTTAGTTTATCAACAATTATCTTGACAGCTGGAACACTGCTCAAAACTTCAAAAACATCCAGATTTTTTCTAATGGCAATAAAGACCTTTGTTGATTCTGATACTGTTTCATCCCATGTAAGCTTTATTCCCTGTGCTATATCTGCCTCTTTGGCAGAAGATATAGACCTCATGATAATTTCAAATACTATTGTCGCTTTTCTTGCGATGGTAAAGTTTGCTGGTGCAAACACGACCTTTGCATCAGACCTGCCCTTCCTATGTGTAAGAAGATACCTCCGTTTCTCATAATTTTCAACTTTAACTTTTTCTCTGCTATTGTTGTCTTGTGCAAAGCTTGGAACAAGGCTTACAATCAGCGGCCCAGAGTTAACAACTTTCCTAAACACTAAGGCACCTTCATCATCAGTGTATACATAAGGACTAATAAATTCCAACTTTATATCCCAGTCAATTGTGGGTGCTGGTGTAGGCGCAGGCGGCACAGGTGAAACTACCCACTTATTACCTACATGTATTAAGTTGTATGGTGCATTATTTACAAGAGTAGGTGCAACTGGTACAGTAACATCACGCAGCTGACCAAGTTTAGGAATCTGTCTTTCACCGTCTTTCATGTCAACAATTACTTTCTGCTTGTACATGCCAGTTGAATCAAGTTCAAAACCATATACTTCTCCAATTTCTCCCTCCTTCTCAAAATCCTGTACGTCTGCCAAATCTTTCAACTCTGTTACCGGACATGCAAATGGTATGATTCTCGACTTTGGACCACCACTCATTTTTATAAACAAAAATAAAATTATTTAATTTCCAACACAACACTAAAATCATGCATTACAACTGGTTTGTTATCCTGATTAGTTACAGATATACACAGTGACTCAAAGAAACTGGAACCTAATTTCTTAAACTGAAAATTAGGAAATCTAACAACTACACTTTCACAATAGGGTGCAGTTCCAGCTGGCACACATCTCAACAAAGTCGAAGGCTTTCCATTGTGTACATTTTCAGTAGTGTTTAGTTCTTTCAAATACACATTAAATACTGTGTGTACTGCCAAATAAACAGGGCATCTACCAATTATTTTTTGTTTTTTGGGTGCAAATAGACCTAAATCTGTCAGTTTCCAATCTTTATCATCTGGAAATTTTATAAAGGTGCAATAAAAACCAAGTAAAGTTACAAGAGCATTTGATAAAGAAAAATTACTATCTTTTGGAAATTCTAATGTAACAAGTAGGTTAGCTGGATTTAAAGTTGCTTTAATTTTAAATTTACTTTGAAACCATTCAGCTATAGTACAAAAGTCATAATACCCAGCTGGTAAAGTTTCAGTCATGTCATAAAAAAATACTTTATAACTTGTGTCATCTGTTACATTAAACCATTTTACTGTGTAGAACATTTCATGGATAGCTATAGCCTTGCTACCATCACGATTATCAATCCCATTAGTTAACCACACTGGTTTGCTTGTGTCAAGATTTGTTAAGGTAATAAACATTTTTATTATCTCATATAAAAAAGAAGGATGGAATTTAAATCACCAACCATTACCACAACAAATGCATTTCAATTTAACGTGGATGCAAAATACAATGTTGCACCTACTTATGAACAGAAAACAATTCAACTAAATCAGCTCGACATAGCTGTGTCAGACGCAAGAGTACAAGATTGATTGTACATTGCTTAACGTCCCGACAGCAACAAGGCTTTCTCAGGACGTGCCTGCACTGCTTGTGAAAAAAACCCTAAACAGAACATTGAATGTATGTCGCCAGCCGGTCAAATACATTAAATAAACCTAACACATGGGGCCTAAATAAAGCTAAGACCATTTAGCAACACACATCCAATATCAAGAGCTACAGGCAGTGCAGACAGCAGGGAGAGTTTTAAAAAGGCAAATACAGGTGAATGGACAAAGGGTAGACAGAAACACATGCCCCAGAATAGAGAGAAAAACCCACCCTGTGGGGCTGACCAGGGTGACCCTGGGAACTAAAAACTACCTAACCCCACCCAAGTCCCCCAGGGCAGACCCGGGTGGGGGCGCAAGAGTACAAGATTTATTCCAAGTGAAAGTACCGAATCCATTTGATCATTACCTAAACCCTCCAATAACAGATGATGTAACTGCAAGAAAGTGGTCTTCAAGTCCACTACAGATGTTTCAAAACCAACTTAACTTTGTCATACTGTGTTCAACTACAGGCTGTGGTGTTTCATTCACAGACCATTTGAATCACTCAAACAAACTGATTAGATCTGTCTATCGTTTCCACACTTATTACCAGCTTAGAAAAAATACTGTCAGAACTCCATACACCACTGCCCACTGAATCCAGTTTCAACAGGTTTAACAACCCCATGGATATGAAAGCATTTGAACGGATTTGTAATGAATTTAACATCAGTCCCAGGTGTGACTTCACACAAAAACTTGATGATCACAAAGGCATGGGTACATTGTATTATGCTATGAGTCACAGACAATACCCACAAGATTACTACCCTGGTTACACTTCATTCTCATCAAAATCACAAGTCTGGTTAGGTTCCATTGAACAGAAACAGACTAATGCCTGGACCACATTTATCTTAGACAAAAGTGACGGGTTTACTCAAGCAGGAGTCGAGCGCGTCAATGAGTCTATCAGAACATATGTATGGTGTTTACTAGAAGCACAATCATTAACAAAATCAAACATTTTGAATGGAAGTGGCAAATTTGAAGCACAAAAACAGTTTCTTGCTAATCTAGAAGATTCAATAAACTCAACAGTTGATCTCCCATCTAGCATACAACGCAACCAAGACGTTTTAAGATATGCAAGATCAAAAGTTGACTTTGTAGTAGGCATCGGGTTATACATGTTACCATCTGACCTTCAACTCCAAATGGGGACAATCACAAATTATAATAATGAAATCATTGTTGCTGGTGTTTGTCAGAAATTAGGACTCAATCTGTAAACTTGGGGGCCACAACCACACATGTACAGTTATTAAAATCATTACAGACACCTCCGGCCCCAACACCGGCACCCATACAACCAGTACAGTCAGCCCCGGATCCAACACCATCCCCTGACACACATGAGTCAGAGAGAACTGGAACTGCATTGGTAATAGGTCTAACGGGGTTAGGGGTTTTACTTCTTTATCCGTTTCATTAAATAACCCACCATCAACCCTCCTACTGTAACCAAAAATACCCACACATGCTCTGCCATAAACCCTACTACCTTTGCTGCAGTAGTAATCAACCAACTGACAACAGTACCTATTATGCCAGGCAAAGCATCCATTGCTTTCAGAGCCAATTTCTTAAGCAAGTCTGATATGTGAGACAGTTGCTTCTTTACCCATGACTGTAAATCTTTTGGGTCTGTGGGAGCCGGTGGGCCTGGTGGACCTGGCGGTGCTGCACCCCCACCACCACCGCCACCAGAGACAGCTAATACAACAGTACTGATAATAAATCCAAGAGCAGTAATTAAACTTGCAATTGTAATACCCTGCTCTCTGAAAAGTGTTTTAAGTCTCTCAGCCAGAGTAGTGTCTTCATGAAGTATTTTCTGAATAGTTTCTCTAATCCTGTTGACCTGTGTTTTCAGTTTTTGTCTTCCAATACTAATTGTTTCTAACCTTCCTGATCTTTCTATCTGCAAATCATTTAATCTGTGTTGTATTCTTTCTTTCATTTCTGTGTCAAGATTCCCATTGTCTGCTGTAGCCAGTTTCTCTTTTTCACGTTCTATGTGTTTATCAAGCTCACCTAGTTTGGCTACATTATTCACCATCTCACCTCTTATCGTCTGCAGTGTTTTATCCAACCCTATAATCTCCCGCATTGACAAAGGTGGATCATCTATTGTTTTCATAGCATCATTTATTTGTCCTTCTGTAAATGAGGTTTCTTGTATCACTGTGTTTGCTATTTCTGGTAGGCTTGTTACTGGTGCCATTTCAATTTCTTGCCCTGTTGGTAACTTTGTGTGTCATGGAGGGCACTAACCAGTCTAGGCACAAGTGGCGTGACAGGAGACCCTCCAATTCCAAGGTACCTTGCCAACCCAGAGTTACCACCAACTTCACCTTTAATTGTACTTAAAGCTCTAAACTTAGCAGTGTTATTTTTATGTGTTAGATATATTTTCCCTCTGTCTGTATTTACAAATAAGTGTCCTTTATCATATTCAAACTTACTTACTTACTTACGCCTGTCACCCCTACCCGGGTATAGGCCGTCGACGAGAGACCTCCAGCAACTCCTGTCCTGTGCTTCTCCTTCGATTCTACTCCAGGTGGTTCCCAGTCTCTTGATGTCTGCTTGGAGGTCTCGACGCCAGGAGTTTCTCGGCCTACCTCTTTTCCTCTTTCCCTGGGGGTTCCATGACAATGCCTGCCTAGTGATACTGGAAGCTGGCTTTCTCAGACTGTGACCGATCCATCCCCATCTTCTTCGCCCAATTTCATTCTCTGCTGTTATCTGCTCTGTTCTCTCCCAGAGTCTGACGTTGCTGATCTTCTCTGGCCAGTGGATTTTCAAAATTCTTCTAAGGCAACTATTCATGAAGGTCTGTACTCTGTTGACTGTGGTTTTTGTCAATCTCCATGTCTCTGCTCCATATAGGAGAACTGCTTTTACATTGGAGTTGAAAATCCGGACTTTGGTGTGTTGTGACAGCTCTCTGGAACTCCACACTTTTTTCAACTGGAGAAAGGCTGCTCTGGCTTTACCGATTCGTGCTCTGACATCTGCATCAGTGCCACCTTTTTTGTCTATGATGCTCCCGAGATAGGTGAAGGACTCCACCTCCTCCAACGGGGTGCCAGCAAGCAAGACTGGTTCTTCCCTGGTTGCGTTCAGCCTCATTGTCTTTGTTTTCTGTTTGTGAATGGTGAGGCCCACTTGGGACGAGATGTCAGCAAGCCTCGTGGTCTTGTCCTGCATTTGTTGATGAGTGTGGGACAGTAATGCCAAGTCGTCTGCAAAATCAAGGTCGTCAAGCTGTGTCCACAGTGTCCACTGTATTCCACTTCGTCTGTGCTCTGTGGTCATCTTCATGACCCAGTCTATGGCCAGTAGGAAGAGGAACGGAGACAGCAGACACCCCTGCCTGACACCAGTTCTGACCTGGAGCTCTCTGGTGAACTGCCCTTCGTGGATCACGCGACATGTCATGCCATCATAGCTGCTCTTGATCAGGCGGACGAGCTTTGTGGGTACACCGTAGTGTCGTAGGAGTTTCCACAGAGTCTCTCGGTCCACGCTGTCAAATGCTTTCTCATAATCCACAAAGTTGACGTACAGCGGGGAGCTCCACTCCAGAGACTGTTCCACGATGAT
Source organism: Semisulcospira habei (assembly GCA_036245525.1). Classification (NCBI taxonomy): domain Eukaryota; kingdom Metazoa; phylum Mollusca; class Gastropoda; family Semisulcospiridae; genus Semisulcospira; species Semisulcospira habei. The sequence continues at coordinate 130,297,963 of BTPG01000006.1, forward strand.
GCGGAGAGTGGCGATCTGGTCTGTACATGATCGGTTCTTCCTGAATCCTGCTTGCTGGTCTCTCAGCTGGGGGTCAACGGAGCTCTTCATTCTTTCTAGGATGATCCTGTTGAAGACCTTTCCTGGTACTGACAGCAAGGTGATTCCTCTGTAGTTGGAACACTTGCTGAGGTCGCCTTTCTTGGGAAGCTTGATTAGGTACCCCTCCTTCCAGTTCCAGTCAGCCGGCATCACCTCCTCTTCCCAGATCTTTCCAAACAGTGGGTACAGCATCTCAACTGTTGTCTCTAGGTCTGCTTTCAGAGACTCCGCTGGGATGCCATCTGGCCCTGCTGCTTTGCCATTCTTCAAAAATGCCACTGCTTTTCTGATCTCTTCCCGGCTGGGTCTGTCACAGCTGATGGGTAGGTCGGTCTCTGCCGGCTGGATGTCGGGGGGGTCGGGTGGGCTAGGTCTGTTCAGTAACTCTTCAAAATACTCGGCCCATCTGTCGAGTTGGTCTGCTCTGTCTGCAATAGGCTTGCCTTCTTTGTCTTTTACTGGTCTTTCTGTATGGCCATACTTACCCGACAATCTTCTGGTAATGTCGTAGAGCTGTTTCATGTTGCCGCTGCCTGCTGCCTTTTCTGCCTCTGCTGCCAGGCTGTCTGTGTAGGCCCTCTTGTCTGCCCTGATACTCCTCTTCACCTCGCGGTTGGCTTCCGAGTATTCCCCCTGTGCCCTTACTTTGGCTGCTCTCGTGCGACTGTTGTTGACCGCTGCTTTCTTCTGCTTTCTCGCTTCTATCTTCTTCAAGGTCTGTGCCGACAGCCAGTCCTTGTGGTGGTGTTTCCTGAACCCTACAGTGTCTTTGCAGGTTGAGTTCAGCGCCTCTCTAACTGCCTTCCACTGCTGCTCTGTGGTGACCGCCTCCTCTTCATTTACTAGCTCCTGTAGCGCTTGAAACCGGTTGGACAGCACCAGTTTGAACTCTTCTCTAACTCCAGTTTCTCTCAGGAGGCCTACATTATAGCGCTGTCTTCTTGTTGTCTCTGTGCGGATTTTCTTTAGCTTGAGCTTCATTCTTAAGGTAAGCAGATGGTGATCTGAGGCGACATCTGCTCCCCTCCTCACTCGAACATCTTGAAAGGATCTTCTGAATTTCTTGCTAATGCAGATATGGTCTATTTGGTTCTCTGTTGTATGGTCAGGTGAGACCCAAGTTGCTTTGTGTATTCTTCTGTGTGGGAAGATGCTGCCTCCAATGACAAGTCGGTTTAGAGCACAAAAGTCTACAAACCTCTCCCCGTTCTCACTCATCTCCGAGCCTAGTCCCTGTCTCCCCATCACCTCTTCGTATCCGGTGTTGTCCTCCCCTATTTTGGCATTAAAATCGCCCATGACGATGGTGATGTCTCGCTCCGCACATTTGTCCACGGCACTCTGGAGTCGGTCGTAGAACTCTTGTTTCTCTTCCTCGTCACTGTCATTGGTGGGCGCATAACACTGGATGACGTTCAGCTTGAGCTTTTTCTTGGTTCTAAAGGCTGCTGTTATAATTCTTGGCCCAAGAGGTTCCCAGCCCATCAGCGCTCTCTGTGCCACTGGTGACAGCATGAGTGCTACTCCTTCTGTATGGGGGGCATTCTCCTCTTCATGACCTGAATACAGAATCATCTCCCCACTTAACAGCCTTTTCTGGCCAGACTGCGTCCATCTGGCTTCACTGATGCCTAGCAGGGAAAGGTTGTACTTTTGCATTTCCGCTGCTATCTGGGCGGCCTTGCCGCTCTGGTACATGGTCTTGACGTTCCATGTGCCCATGGTTGTATCCCTGGATAGAGAGAGGCGGCTCGGTCCTGTGGCTTCCGAAGACTTCCGGCTTTCACCACAGGACGTCATAAGTCTTCTAGTAGAAGAACCTTCCTCCTCCAGGAAAGGAATTACTGTTAGTCTTTTCGTCGGCGTTTTTGTAGCTCTTTCCTTTTTTTGCAGGGTGGGGAAGCTAACCCCACGCCCAACCCCCTTACTAGGAGGACCAGGGGTTTTCTGTCGGGGTCACCTTCCCTTAGACCATGTTGGTTCACGGCACCTTATTTCATTCGGTGCACCCCTCTCACGAGGGACCCCCTATCCACCACCCAGGGGACGCGCCTCAACGCCGTATGGTCCCAGCGCGAGGCATATTCAAACTGATTAGGATCTATTACATCTGGGCGAACACCGACACTGTCATAAAATGAGTTTACTTTGTCTTTTAACAGTTCGTGATACATACAACTACTACTAGTTACCATTCCAGTCATATCTGTGATACTGGTATCCGAGACATTCATGTCATCCATTTCAAAATCTTCATGACCAAATCCTCCCGCTGCCATTGTTTTTTTTATTAATTTAATATTTTTATTATGCATAATAAAAATGACAACATATTACGGATCAAAGTTAGACCCAAACAGAAAACTACGTGAGCCTCATGGTGTTAGGGGCATTAAACAATCAATTGTCATCACAAACAATCCAAGTACCATAGACCAGAACCAAACACTTACAGTCAAGTTTCCAAACCTAGGTCCCAGTGACGTTATTGTTCCTGGCACTGCACGCCTTGCATTTAATATCGAACTATCATCAGACGCAGATGTAAACAGAACATTAGTTAACAATCTTGGTAGAGCAATTGTTAGAACTATTACAGTAAAACTTGAAGGACAGGAAGTGTTTAGTCTTGATGATGCTGATGTGTTCTACTGCTACAAAGATTTGTGGCTCACAAGAGAAGAACGAGAAGATCGTATTTACCAAGGCATACAGACAGATAATGTTGGTTAACTTCGAATCGACGCAGCAGATAAATCAACGTCAGCAGCCAAGGACGTTATAATGGCCGAAACATATGGAACCAGGTTTTACATTCCACTTGAGTTTGAAATCCTAACAGCTCATTTACCTTATTACCAAGGAGCACTGAATGACCGTCTGAGCTTTGAACTAACTTTCAATGACTACTCCAAAGTTATTAAATCATCTGATCTCAGTGCAACATATAAAATTTCTAACATTTCTTTGGAATATGAAATTGTTACACATACTGAACTAGCTAGACTCATACAAAATCAGTACCAGTCAAAACTGTTGATTTATTATGAGAGGGTGATTAGACATAGTTTAATGCATAAAGACAAGAGCGACCCAATGTGGAACATAAACTTGAACACACCTGCCAGATCACTAAAAGGCATACTCATGTTGTTTATTGAACCCGCAGCTCCATACAAACGGGATTCAGAAAAATTCTACAATCCAAAGATTACACATTTGTCTTGTACAATCGAAGGCCGTCATAATCAAGTGTACGCTTCAGGTTTGTTACCTTATCAACACTACGATGAGATCACAAAGTATTTTGCGGGTGGAAGGATTAGAGATAAACCTGCAAACATTGCGTGCAAAAATTTACATCTGTATGACGTAAGGATTGGTCAATACCTTACAAATAAGTATGCTCTTTGGTTAGACCTTCGCAGTACGGATGATGACTACCTTCATGGGTCGGGTCGAAAAGTTGAGAACGGCAGTGACGGGATTACAATTCAGATACAAAAAAAGGTTGAATCCGCTGCAGCCATAAATATATATTTGTATTTGATATATGGCGCACAACTGATCATAGAAGAGTGCAGACTAAAGGGTGTCATGTATTAAATTATATTCTGTATTAAAATGAACTTAATGACACTCGACCCACACTGTGGTTTGCTTTGTGGGGCCACAGGGTGTGGTAAAACTGAATTTGTACTTAACCTCTTACAAACAAGATACATCCATCAATTCGAAAACATTGTAATATTTTGTCCTACTATTAAACACAACAAAGCTTATCACAATCGTTTATGCATTTGGTCTGACAGCAACATTTACTTAGTTGACCCTGAGAAAAAACTGAATGACTACCTACAATATTTTTACAAGCAATTCGAAAGACAGCCAACGTTGTTTATAGTTGATGACTGTTCTGCAGAGAAAGACATTGTCAAGAAAAGAAACACATTAGCAGAACTTGCTTTCAGTGGCAGGCATGCAAACATCAGTGTATGGATTCTCACTCAGAAATATAATGCTGTACTGAAAGATTTTCGAGAACAGTTAAAGTTTATCTGTTTGTTTTACTGTAAGGATCGTGACAGCTTTGAAGACTGTCTCAGAGAAAACGATGTCATCCCAAATAAGCATGAACGAGATGATGTGAAAAATAAACTGAAATCAACTAAGCATCTAAAGCTCATTTTAAAGACAGATCAGCCCACAGGGTATGGGTTAGTAAATTAATTTATACATTTGTTTGTCCAATAAAAAATGACAGACGGACAAACCCAAGTGTTTGATGTTACAGAATGCTTCAAAGATGTTAAATGTTTTTATGACTTAAAATCACGCGTGTTTGAACCCCGCTTAAAACTCACAACACCACCGCTTGCGCCAATGAAGATATACATGATATATAATGTTACTTTGGAATATTCTGATGGATCACCACGTTATGATTACAAGACTGTCGATCTTAAGACAAATGCTTTTAAAGTTTATGATTGATTGATTGATTGTACATTGCTTAACGTCCCGACAGCAACAAGGCTTTCTCAGGACGTGCCTGCACTGCTTGTGAAAAAAAAAAAATAAACAGAACATTCAATGTATGTCGCCAGCCGGTCCAATACGTTAAATAAACCTAAGACATGGGGCCTAAATAAAGCTAAGACCATTTAGCAACACACATCCAATATCAAGAGCTACGGGCATGGTAGTGCAGACAGTAGGGAGAGTTGTAAAAAGGCAAATACAGGTGAATGGACAAAGAGTAGACAGAAACACATGCCCCAGAATAGGAAAACCCACCCTGTGGGGCTGACCAGGGTGACCCTGGGAACTAAAAAATATCTAACCCCACTCAAGTCCCCCAGGGCAGACCCAGTTGGGGGTTAAAGTTTATGATGATAACCACTTGCGCTGGTTTGAGGCACTGTGTAAAAACATATTTGATCAACTAAGAAAACTACATTGTTATATTGAAAGTGTTACATTCAATAAAGTGATATTGCACCTGCAGGACAAGACTTCAAGACATGCATCAGGAAAGTGGTTAACTTGTTTATCATAACTACCGATAATACAGTATTACATATGGTGTGTCAGCGGTAATTTTTTTTCATTTATTATTTTGTCGGACAAATAAAAATGACGGACAATTCTCAAAGCCCTGGCTCGTCAAACCCTGGCTCATCAGGCTTAAGAAACGTGTTTCACACAACAGACTTGCCTATATCCAATAGTAACAATGTTTATGAATCGATAGAAAACTCTTTTTCTGTCATACAAAATAATCTTCTTACAGGTAGTGTAAAGATTCAGATTGTTGCGAAAATAGAATTTACCAGAGTAGACGGTGAAGTGATTGTATCTTATATATCGACAAGACAACACACCATTAACACAAGAAGAGAGCTGGAGAACGTGTTTAGAGACAGACTGTTACCTGACTTCCTCCAAGCAATTGACAGTGCAAAAATGAAGGGGTCTGGTTGGCACGAAGGACATGTACATGAACTACAATTAAAGCAGTCAAGGTATCATCCTATATTAGGTAAATCATGGATATCACTGCCAACAGAGGTTGCAAACAAAAAGGCTGTTGTTAATATTCAGAACAATGATAATTTTTGTTTTATGTGGTGTGTGCTTGCTAAACTACACTTTATAAAATCAAAACCTGAACGTGTATCTAACTACACCAAATTTGTTAACGAACTCAACTTCAGTGGCATTGATTTCCCTGTTAAAATAGAAGACATAGACTTGTTTGAAAAACTAAATCCTGGTATATCTGTAAATGTGTTTGTGTGGAATAATGAGTCTGTTGACAAGTTACAACCCATTAGAGTATCACCATTGGCTCCAAGCTACGGACAGCCAGAAGATAAACATGTTGACATGTTATTAATTGGCTCTGCCGGTGATGACAATAACTTTCACTACACAGTTATCAGGAATATGTCACGACTAATTCATGGGCATACAACAAAACACAATGGCAAACAGGAAGTGTGTAAAAGATGTTTACAAAGATTCTCCTCTATTGCAGTAGCGCACAAACAAGTTTTACATTGTAGGTCAGCTGATGACATACAAACAGTACTTAAGTATCCAGATCCTGGTAGTCAAGTATATTTTAAGAACTATGGGAATCAGCAAAAGCTGCCGTTTGTAGTGTATGCTGATTTTGAATCAATGGTAGTACCATATGAAGGTCCTGTTCCAGAATCATTACCAAAGACTATAAAGTTGAGTGATCAAGTGGTGTGTTCTTTTGGATACATTATTGTTAGGTCAGACGGTTTGCATTCAGAACCTGTTATCTACAGAGGTGAAAATGCAGCAGCTGAGTTTTTAACAGAAATGAGACATCTGTATAGTCAGGTAGTACAATATCTCACAACATGTCAGATGCCTTTGGTGATGACAGAAAAAGACAAACTGAAATTTTATACAGCTGTGACGTGTTGGATTTGTGAACAACCTCTGGGAGGTGATAAAGTTCATGACCATGATCACATAACTGGATGTTACAGAGGTGCTGCACATAACAATTGTAACTTGTTATTAAAAATAGATCCTAAGACATATAAGTTACCAATCTTTCTTCACAATCTCAAAGGATATGATTCACACATTATCATGCAGGCTGTGGACGAGTCTTACAAAAACATTAATTGTATAGCCCAGACAACTGAGAAATACTTGACCTTTAGGTTAGACAAATTAGCATTTTATGACTCGATGCAACATTTGTCTTTAGGTCTTGCTAGTTTGGCAGAAGGACTGACTGAGTATCCAATAACAAGTAAATATTTTGAGCCAGACTTGATCAAAAAAGGTGTTTATCCATATGAGTACATTGATCACTGGGTTGTGTTTGAGGAAAGGAGACTGCCACCAAAAGAGAAATTTTATTCTACACTTAATGGTAAAGGTATTTCTGACTCTGAATACCAACACGCACTTGATGCGTGGGATAAACTAGGGTGTCAGACAATTGGTGACTATCACGATCAGTACTTGAAAGCTGACGTTTGTTTACTAGCTGATGTATTTGAAAGTTACCGTGAAAAGGGTTTGTTACACTACAGTCTTGACCCGGCTTGCTACATAACTAGTCCTGGCATGACATGGGATGCATTTTTAAAATCCAGTAAGATATTTATAGATCTGTTGTCTGATCGTACGATGGGTGAAATGGTGAAACGCGGATTGAGGGGAGGCATTAGTATTGCAGCGAACAATTACGCCAAAGCCAACAACAAATATCTGGATGACCCGGACCAGGGGTTTGACCCCTCAAGCCCTGGGTCAAGGTCATTCATTATGTACGTAGTCGCTAACAATTTGTATGGCTGGGCGATGTGTGAATTATTACCCTTGAAAAACTTTTGTCTGTATGATTTGTCACAGTATGATGTAACAGAGTCAGGGTTAACAAACAATATTATGAATCTTGACTGGAATGATGCAAAGGGTTGGATCTTTGAAGTAGACCTGGAGTACCCACACCACCTACATGATTACCACAATCATTATCCATTGGCTGTTGAGAAAATGAGTATGACAGGGAAAAAAGAAGACACTAAACTTGTGCCAAATTTGAGTGACAAATTCAATTACGTTTGTCACTATCGCTTGTTGCAGTTTTACATCAGACATGGGTTAGTACTAAAGATTGATTGATTGATTGTACATTGCTTAACGTCCCGACAGCAACAAGGCTTTCTCAGGACGTGCCGGCACTGCTTGTGAAAAAAAAAAAAAAAATAAACAGAACATTGAATGTATGTCGCCAGCCGGTCAAATACGTTAAATAAACCTAACACATGGGGCTAAATAAAGCTAAGACCATTTAGCAACACACATCCAATATCAAGAGCTACAGGCAGTGCAGACAGTAGGGAGAGTTTTAAAAGGCAAATACAGGTGAATGGACAAAGGGTAGACAGAAACACATGCCCCAGAATAGAGAGAAAAACCCACCCTGTGGGGCTGACCAGGGTGACCCTGGGAACTAAAAAATACCTAACTAGTACTAAAGAAAGTTCACAGAGGTATTCAATTTGAACAGAGTTCTTTCATGAAAGATTACATAATGAAAAACACAACATTGCGTGCCAGAGACGGCAACACTGCATTTGACAAAGACTTCTTTAAGCTTATGAACAATTCCTGTTTTGGGAAGACTATGGAAAATCCTCATCACCGCAAAGATGTGAGACTGGTCACAACTGAATCGGGTGCAATTAAACTTACAGGTAAACCTCAGTACACAGGGTACAAAGAGTTTCATTCGTCATTGTATGCAGTGTCACTCAAAAAAAAGATTGTTAAACTGGACAAGCCAGTATTCATTGGTATGACAATTCTTGAGTTATCAAAATTATTGATGCTTGAATTTTATTATGATTACTTTAAACCAAAGTATCCTGAGTGTCGTCTGCTATACACTGACACTGACTCTATGATCATTGATGTGCCTACTGAAGACTTTTATGAAGACATGAAAACAGAGTTACATATGTATGACACGTCTGACTACCCTAAGGATCATCCACTGTTTAGCACACAAAACAAGAAAGTGCCTGGAAAGTTTAAGGATGAACTGAATGGTGTGCCAATAGTTGAGTACGTTGGACTGAGATCAAAAATGTATTCTATACTGCATCAAAAAGGTAGTCAGTCGAAAGCCAAAGGAATAAAAAAAAAAACAGCAATAAAAAATAAAGACATTCGGCATGAACATTATAAGCAAGTGTTAGATGGTGCATTAATGCCTGATTATCCAAACAAGTCACTGAGATCAAACAAACATAATCTTGAAATGATCCAAACACATAAGAAGTCACTTGCAGTTGGAGACACTAAACGTGTGTTTCACACTAAGGAAAAAGCTTATGCGCCTGGACATTACAGGCTCAAGTTATCTGAAGAAATAGCTGATGAACTGGTTGATGAATTAATTGATGAGTTAGTTACTGAAATGAGTAACGGTGTCTGGGGGAATAATCTGTAATTCTTCTCTGACAAATGCCCTCTGTGGTGCAGGGTCGTAAGGTAATATATTGTTGCGTCAGGACCGGGGACTATTTTTTTTATATTGTGTACGGACGTAGACCAGATGGGGTCTGTCGCTCTGCGCTTCACGTCGTTTTCTGATTCTCCAGGTTGATATAAATATCTTACCTGTTTAGTAAATAAACTTGTATCAGGTGCGGGGGTTGGTCCTGTTTTTGGGTCTGTAATTGTTTTCAATTTAATAGCGTCAGCTGGCTTAGGGTGTCCTTCATTATTCATTGCTTTTATCACATGTGGCAATCTCTTTACCCACTCAGTGTTACGGGTGTCATGCATGAGTTCCTTTGAACACTGGTAGCTGAAAAGTCTTTCTGATAACTGTTTGTTAAAATTCTCTACAATTGCCTGTGATCTGTGTACGCCTGGAATGCCTCGTCTAACCAGTACGCCGTGCTTCGCAAATAACTGGTTAACAGCACCTTTGAATTCTGATCCGTCATCAACTTGAACAAGGGAATTTTAAAGGACCTCGACTATATATATTTTTTTAATGCTGTAGCAACTGTACTGGCTGTTTTGTCAGATATGGGTTCAGCGTCTTTGTACCTTGAAGCAATGTCTACAACAGTCAGTGCGTATTTGTATCGTTTCTTTCTTATTGTGTCATGGGGTAAGAACAGGAGGTCCATTTGATGTGTGTCATTTGGTGTTGTGTTTTCAAAATGAGGTCTTGTTAGTTTTCTTGGAGCAAGGAGGTATATTTGCCATATTGCTTGTCTCTGTAACCATTGTTTTATCTCATCGAGTGATATATCTCCGCCCACAGCGGCATGTAATTTCTGAATAGCGGTTGCTCCTTTCCAATACCCTGATAGTGAGTAATATATTTTCGATAGTTTATTTTCAACCCCGGGGTCTTTCATTTTTTCTAGCAATATAAAGTCCCGTAAAAAATACAAATGTCATTCCCACTAGAACAAAGATTATCTCTCCGTTTCTTTGTTGTGTGCTTGGTTGATAGTAGTCGCTAAGTTTTGGTTTTGGGATAGACATGTCATTACCTGTGACAAGATAGTATTCACGAATTGCGTCATCGACATTAGAAAATGTATGTTGTGCGTGACCTTCAAGTCGGAGTTTTTCATTGATGAAATCAAGCTTTTCAATTCTATTCTTTTCATATTCCTGCTGGGCTTGAGCAACTTTTTCTGATGCCTCATTGTGACGTTTCATTTCTTCTGCTGATTCCTCTCTACCCACTTTTGAAAAGAGATAATTTGATCCACTAAAAGCCATTGCATTAACCATCGCACCTCTAATTATTACTGCTAAAGTCGCCATACTTATTTTATTTACATAGAAACATTTTCTGGAATAATTCCTTGCTTGACGAGAAAGTCTTTCGTCGCAATTGACGCTGTTACAACAGCAATTAGCTTAGCGCTGTCTTCGAAATCTAATCTACTCAGGTCTGCTGATTTCATTTTAAGTAGACTTTTTCCCAACATAGAGAAAGCTATTGCTAGTCCGCTGATTACGGTAGAGTGATAGACAAGGTTCATTAAGTTCTTTGTGTCGCTCATTTTCTAAGGCAATAAAAATGTAAATAATATTTTATTTACTCCATATAAAATGGGTCATCGGCTTTGGATGTTACTGGTAATGTGGCGACTTCTGGTTTTGTTTTTGGAGTGTCTGATTTTTTGGACGCTGTACGAGTCTGTGGTTTGTATTTTTTGTATAACTGATACCCTACGTAACCAAATCCGACAACAAATCTGGCAACTATATATTTTGTTGTTTAAGGTTCGGGGTTAGAGTTAGACTGGGTTGTTTGTCTCTCACTTTGATGAGGGAGTGACGGTATTGACACAGGTCCTGTTGGTCCTGACGGTGGATCAGATACATGAGCTTTTTCTGTTTGCGCTTGAAGCTGTAATTTTTTTTGTCTGTTATATTCGGCTAATCTTTTTCCAGCCTCAACCCTGCCTGGACTTTTAGTCTTAGTCACAGTTTGAACCTGTGTCAAGACAGGGTTCGGTTGTGGAGTCGTCTGGGTCTCGTCCATTTTCTACTGCAGTAAAATTTAATTTTGAAAAATCAATATGACTCCCGGTAACAAGCAAGGTTACGACAGGTGCAAGGTAATTGCCAAACTTGTAAAACATGACACATGCTAATTTGCCAATTGAACTTGAAACAATAGGATTGCTTTCAAGGTCGTGTGATATCCGAGATAAGCCTTTGACTTCCCCGAAACAACTACAGACAAAAGACGCTGTTTTTTAAGAGTCTAAGTTTTTGTTTTCTACAGCATTGATATCGTTAAGAAGAAGTAATTCGTCTTGGTTCATTTTAGAATAAAAAATATTAATTTTAATGTCATTGATTTTAGAAATCTTTATTTTACCGAAAAAAATAAGGGGAAACCAAGAAAAATGGGCGGCGTGAAGGCGTGGTAGTTTGTGGTCAAAAACAGTGGAAATTTGGGGTCTATAAAAATTGTCCAAATTTCATATTCTCTATTTTTCAAATAAAAATAAAGAAAATATGGGAAAAATGCATGGTGTGACGAAGTGTGTTTTGTGGGAAAATATCGTAAAATTAGGGGGTGTATAGAAATTGTCCAAAACCACCCATAGTTCCTATCTCTTCCAGACTAAGGTGAGCATGTCATGAGTGTCGATGCACCCATGGCACCATCAATATTGTTTTTAAGGGATTCTCCTCTTACTCGTACATTGTGACAGTAATCTAACTATTTTGTTTTGGACTACATGTAGTAGAGAGAGAACAATAGAGATTTGAAAAGTATCAACAACAATAATGCCGCATCGATCGATAAATCATGCCATTTTTAACAATAACCGCATTGATCCCCCCATCACCTCCCCCACTATCACCAATACACCCTGTTAATTTTTTTTTAAATGGCGATCATGATCAGTGCGGCATTATTGTTTTTGATATTTTTCAAATCTCTATTGTTCTCTCTCTAACTATTGTCTCTGTCAACACCTAATCATCCAGCTGACCAAGTGGTGCCAAGTAAAACTTCATACTTATTAACAAGTTGCAACTAACTTTTAGGAACCTGCAGAGGCAACCTTTAAGTTAGTTGCCATAAAAAACATATTAATTACTTACCATAAGAATTTATTAATTACTTACACTAAGTTCTTAAAAGTTCTTGTAACAAGTTGACTCTAGTCAACAGATACTCAGTCAATTTTACCAAGATACAAGGACAACAAAATATTAAAAAATTCTGGCGGTGGAGCGGATGGGTGTAAATAATCAGGCACAAGTGGTGTAAGTGTTGTGTTATCTCTCTGTGAAGTGTAATGAAAAAATATTAAACGATTACCAAAACTGATTTTTATTTGTTTAAAAGATTTTGAAGTTTTTCCGTGGTTTCCTGTACACCTATCTGTTTTTCTTTTTCTAAAAAAACTAGCCTTCAGTTCTTCAACATTTACGGGAGATTGACTCCGCATATTATTCTGAATTTCAGACTTCTGTTTTTTAGTAATTGCTCAAATCATCCTGCACTCTCTTAAATTCATCGTTATCAATAAAATTGTCCTGCAAGGCTTTACTAATAATAAGTTTCATACTACTCAACTTTGCTCCAGCGAGCGTGCTCAATGCTTCTGCAACTTTGTATAAATCTTTTGTTAAGGCCTTCCAAACCAAAGCATGCCAGTCCTGTGGCAATGCTAGCTCCTTCAAGACCAACTCCAATTAAACTGCCGATTACAGTTGATATCAAAACAATACCCCCTACAGATAATCCAGCTGAAACCATACCCACAGCCATAGATGTGTTTTGTACAGAATTGAAAACTGTTTTATAACGTCTTTTGCATCTAGAGTATCTCACCTCTTCACTTTCCAAATACTTCAACGCGTCTGTGATATTATTTAATCGGAATGTGTCTGTAATGTTTTATCAGATACAATTGGCACATGCGGATCAGTCGTCACAAGTGTCGTAAGTGTCTCAGGCGCAAGCGTCGATAGTTGCGGATACAAGTTCACCATGTTTTATTGACAAATATTTTTTTATTTAATCAGCGATTATATTTTGCAACTCGTCAAAAGTATACAATTTGCTAGCGTAATAAAATGAAACAAGATCTATGTGTTCTAGCTTTATGTAACTTAGACGAACAAAAGTTGTTTTGTCGACCACTATCTTGGCAGCTGGAATACTGCTTGAAACCTCTATATCAACACCTTTTTTAATAGCAATAAAAACTTTTGATGACTCAGTCGTAAGACCAACGCCACCGGAGTCCCTGAAATTTAAGTGAAATCCGATACGCCCTGACCCCGGGGTGAGGTCGGAAACCTCATCAAGCCGATGTGAGCACTCGTGTTTATGTTCATGTCACTCGCGAAAATGTTCCCCTGTCATACATAGATCCCCATGAACATTCACAGGCTGTCATCTCACGAGAATCTGTGCATTTTGCGGCCCTATTTACATCTACATTAGCTCCCATAAATGAGTGAAATCTTGCGGTCATATTCACATATCAAGGGCCCTCCGTCTACAAGAGGTATAGATTTTCATATGCAAAAGGTTGTTGATGATCATACAGCTTTTAGCAGAGATCGACCCTGTGTTCATCCTACGGTTAAGATGTGTGGACGTCAGTATATAATTCTGATGTGTATGCTGTGCACATTTCATTTCTGCAGTTGCTGGAGATATAATTTTTTAAAAATCAGCTGCGAATTTTCTTTGTGTTTTTTTTGGTGATATTGTGTGTCGTATTCGGATATATCGCTTAACAAGTCTTAGATGGTCTCCAAATTTGCGGCCGTTGTCAACTTGAACTCAGCGAAGATGTCGGCATTATGATTATCCGACCAAAGGTAAGAGACATTTTATTACTATTTTTCTTCCGCATTTCGTTCACTTCAGCCGTGGCGGCAGGCTGCCGTGATATTTTTCACTGTGTAACTGTTGTTACAAAATATAATGAAAACATGGTTGAAAACATGCACTTGTGCATTAATATCCTGAAAAATATCACTTAGTTCAAGAAGACAGTCAGTACACCCATCGGGATATGGCTTTAGTGGACCGCTCCTCGTTAACCCCAAAATTTAACAGCACTCAGCACACACAACTACGCTTACATTTCAATGGAATGATTCAAGTGTGTCCATGTTATATGCCTCGATTGAAACGCCTGATCGATCTGACCTGCATATACCGTCCTTTCCGCAACTTATATCAACCTTAAAATTATAAGAAAGCACATAAAACACAATATTCCAAGCAATGACGATGATTAAACAATGCCGGCGCTTACGTATGCAGGACTGATGTTTTCTTTGTAGATGCTGCCTGCGATTCTAATTCCATCACTGAAACATCTCGGTGTCTTAGCAGAAGACGAAAATTTCTGGATACAGCTTGATCATTTTTATGAAACTCTGAAACAAAGGAAACTACCCTCTGGCCCTGATGTGCCGAGAAAGGACAATGTGGTTATTTATTTAAAAAAACTGACAGGAGCCAGTCGTTCGTGCGAACGAGGAAAGCTACTTGTGAACTTGTGGTCAGTCATCAAATTTTGTTTTGAAAATTTCCAAAAGTCTACTTTCTGCAAACAAGTGGCTGCTGAAGTTTCACAAAACTTTGTTGAAACTGGTCATAAAAAGGGAGAGTTGTGTGACGGTGGTGCATCTGTTGACAAATCTGTTTTGAAACTCTATCAAGAAATATCCAAACAACCACTCCACCATGGTGAAGTTGAAAGCCTTCTCTTAACTCGAGACATTGATAATTCGGAACTTCACAATCTGCATACAGAATACAAAGAGCATTTTTCTCCTATTGAGTGGGAAAATAAAGGATTTTGAACTACATTTTCATCATAATTTTGAAGATCACACCCAGCTTAGTTACGAAGAACTGTGTAACAGAAAATGGTGGGTTTTTTTAAAAAACTGCATATCAATTAATAAATAGCAGCCTGCGCTGCAGAAATCTCTTCAAGAAGTTGTCCGACGTGACACACGCCGACAGGCAGCAGCTGCTTACTTAGACGGCGTCCTTCTCGTCGGTCGGTGCCAACATCTACCAAAAGTCATCAACGAGAGCATTGTGGAGGCGATTGGCGAAGGGAAGGAAGACTTTAACATTGTATGTGCCCCTTGTCACGTGAGTTTGTGCCGACACGAAAAAGGTGTGCATATATTCATTGAAGGAAAATTCGGAAAGCAAAAATCTCTAGACTTTTTAGCCAAGGCTATAGAAATTGAGGTTTCACAGCATCATTGTGAAATTTGCAGAGAAATAAGCTTTTTTAAAAGGGGTGCTTTTGTGAAATACTGTGAGGGGGGGGGGGGGGCAACGACTTCTTGCCGAAATTCTCAGGCATTACTGACCCATCAGACAATGCTCGACACTGACAATCGTCAAGAGGAATCTGTTCAACAGCTTGGTTTGTTTTGAGAAGGAACGTGAACTAGTCACGTCTGGTCAGTTGGACCTGGAAGCATACCTACGACTAATAAAATATTTGTACTGCCCCAAGAACAACGATCCCGACAAACTGACTTTGGAAGAAGTGCGACAGCTATCCATCAAGCCGCTGGGGAGGCTACTGTACGAAACCCACAACTCTGGATGCCGCCGGAGTCAGCTTTGCGGCACCTTGGACAGCTTGTAAATCTACAGATAGAATATCTGTTTACAGCAGGCGATCATGCTGCAAAGCTGCCTGATTTCATGAAATATCAGTGTTTCATGAAAGACGGTAAAGGCAACGTCAAGTACAACTTCGGCCCTGAAAGTCATGCCAGCGACCTGGACACATTGCTAAACATTCCAACAGAAGAGCTGGCAGCTAGGATTGCGCAGTCACGAAAAAGGCCGAGGACACACACGAACACTCCTGCCAGACGAAAAAAAGGGCCACAACTAACATCCACACCTAGGTAATCATTCTTGCGTGCGTGTGTGTAGTATCTTTTGTATACAGTTTATCGTTATCTTTTACATTTATCCGTTTTGAGATGTGTTCATAACGACAGATTTTGGGTATTTAGATAAAAATTATTTTCTTTTTTTTTCCGTTCACACTTCAAAATATAAATAGTACAAAAATGATTTCTTTTCAATTTTTTTCAGAAAACAAAGGCCTCTGGCACACAGTAGAGACGAAGACATGCAGCCGCCGGTATCGCCGGTATGACCCTCTCCAGCCTTGCCAGTCAAGGTACTAAATACATTAAAAACTTAGTTTTCCTTCACTTACAGAACCAATGAATTAATTGAATGAAACCAGTTACTGTTAGTACACAGCTTTCTGTTTGTCTGTAAAGTATGTCGGCTGTATTATTTCTGCCCAATCACACAAACACATGCCTCA
This sequence comes from Semisulcospira habei, assembly GCA_036245525.1. Lineage (NCBI taxonomy): Eukaryota > Metazoa > Mollusca > Gastropoda > Semisulcospiridae > Semisulcospira > Semisulcospira habei. The sequence goes on from BTPG01000006.1 coordinate 130,314,453, forward strand.
AGATAACAACAGAATGTAGGCCCATTGACATTTTCTTCCATTCGACATTCACTGAATGTAATTATTATTTGTACCTTTTTTCAGGGATGCCAGTTACGACCGCCGAGGCAGGATTTCCACAAAAAGGCACACTAATTTCAATAAGTCATGCTCGTGACAACAAGCCTTCCAGACCCTTGCCAAGTTGACCAAACCAGTGCAGAGTTCATCCTCTAACCCTCATTCCAGAGAGAGTGGTTCACACATGGGCGTTTGGGTCCTACTAATAGAATGATACGTGTTTTTTTGTTGTTGTTGTTTGTTTTAAAATATTATTACTCATAGTGTACAGGCGCATGTTCATGTGAAAGAAAAAAACAACAGCAACATTGTATCTACGTAACACGAGCGCATTTCAGTGGAATCAGAATTCGCCGGTTCAGCGTGGGAACTCACAATTCAGTCTAGCAGGATATTGCTGGAGTGATTGGATGTAGCACATATTAACTGTAATATTATGATCTGAAATATACACACTTAAATGACAGTGCAGTGACGTGTGCTAAGCCTAATGGCAGGCTTAAGAACAACAAAGTGAAGTCCGCTGTAGACAAACACTGCCGAACACAACTCAATATGTGTGAACTAGTGTAAGTGTGTGTATTCGCCATGTACATTAATATACTATACATTAGCGTTAAACATTTCCATACTTTATTTTGTTTGTTTAATTCCGTTGTTTCCTGTTCAGTGTGTGTTTGGTTTTACTTTGAAAATACGTATATTGATATGAGTGATGCCGGCTGTGACCCTGAACGTATGGCAAAAATGTCAGTCTGCGCCCTTTCTGCGCTGGAACATGGACAGCGGTTATAGAAAATCCGTTCAATCGTGCCGACTGTCGCAGCTTGAGTCAGAGACTGAAGTAAATATGACCCATGTTAGAACTGTCAGTTTACACAACTGACATTGATTCTAATGCATTGTTTTCAAATTCAGATTACACATTAGTATCTTATTCATTTAGCAGTTCACACAATTGCCCAAGACATTGCCTCTACTACATACATGAAACCAAATTATAAATGTACTATTTCTGTACTGTAATGCGAAGACGAACATGTTCGCGGTGGTATTCCTGTGCGTCTTAGCAATGGATCATTGACATCTGCTAGATATTTAGTTAGGTGGATAGTTGATCAACGAATTGTTCAGTCTGTTATAGTTGTGTTCTACTTCTAGTAACTCGTTTTGCTAAGTAACTGTTTATATCTTGTTTTTCTTCCTGCTAAAAACATTCATTCTGCCTTTTCTATCAATTGACACAAACGTTGTTTTCATAAAGATACACTGACTGAGTGACTGTGGTGTTCAACTATCCAGTGGCCCATATTCCTTGAGAGTGGCGAGGAGAAGTTTAGGCGCGGGCCGGGAAGGAGGAGGTTTAATTGATTGATTGTACATTGCTTAACGTCCCGACAGCAACAAGGCTTTCTCAGGACGTGCCTGCACTGCTTGTGAAAAAAAAAAAATGAACAGAACATTGAATGTATGTCGCCATCCGGTCAAATACGTTAAATAAACCTAACACATGGGGCCTAAATAAAGCTAAGACCATTTAGCAACACACATCCAATATCAAGAGCTACAGGCAGTGCAGACAGTAGGGAGAGTTTTAAAAAGGCAAATACAGGTGAATGGACAAAGGGTAGACAGAAACACATGCCCCAGAATAGAGAGAAAAACTCACCCTGTGGGGCTGACCAGGGTGACCCTGGGAACTAGGGGTGGAGAGGTGGGGTGGCGTTTTAACGGGGAGGCCGTTCAGTTATATAGTTATATGTATAGTTATATTTTCTAGCGTATTTCATGTTTCTGTTTTTTGTTTGTTTTTACTATTTTTTTCCGTTCACAACAGCGTATTTTCATGTCATGTTCTGTACATTTCATGCCAGAACAGCCGTTAGTTCTCTTCAATTTGGATATTAAAACATGAGATGATTGATATGGTGATTCGATCAAAAGTCACGACTGAGTCACTACTTTCGCAATAACATGCAATATCTAATGTTGTTAAGTAGCCAGAGTACAATAACTGTTTTCCTCCTCATTATTTACGTGTGCGTGCAACTTTAATAAATTACAATATTAAATATATTCAGCTGTGAGATCTGTAATCGATCATGAGGGGGATGGAAGGTACCAGGTTGTTCTTGTAAGGTTTATGTGATAGTTGTCAGTATTAGTATAGTTGTCAGTATTAGTATAGATGTCAGTATTAGTACAGTCTCTAATTTTGGCGTGCATGGGTGCCTGTGTGTATATGTCCGTCTTGTCCATTTTTTCAACCCCACCCGGGTCTGCCCTGGGGGACTTGGGTGGGGTTAGGTATTTTTTAGTTCCCAGGGTCACCCTGGTCAGCCCCACTGGGTGGGGTTTTCTCTCTATTCTGGGGCATGTGTTTCTGTCTACCCGAGGTCCATTCACCTGTATTTGCCTTTTTTAAACTCTCCCTACTGTCTGCACTGCCTGTAGCTCTTGATATTGGATGTGTGTTGCTAAATGGTCTTAGCTTTATTTAGGCCCCATGTGTTAGGTTTATTTAATGTGTTTGACCGGCTGGCGACATACATTCAATGTTCTGTTTAGTTGGTTGTTTTTTTTCACAAGCAGTGCAGGCACGTCCTGAGAAAGCCTTGTTGCTGTCGGGACGTTAAGCAATGTACAATCAATCAATCAATCAAACCATTTTTTCACTTTACTTTATATATATATATATATATATATATATATATATATATATATATATATATATATATATATATATATATATATATATATATATATATATATATATATATATATATATATATATATATATATATATACATATTTATATATATATATATTTATATGCTCCCATCCAGACTGAAATTACCCCTTCCTGGGATAAATTAAGGGTTTTTTACTTGATTTTGAACTTCGTTGGCTATTTTATCCTTTTTAATTGTGATCGATATCGTAATTATATTGTATGGCTGAGCCGCTTGAAATTACTGAATCCAATCGCTTTACTGAATCAATAATAACACACTCAACTTTAGGATGCAAACGAGGCCAATCTATGTAAAAATTCAAAAAGAGCACTTTGATTCGGCAGCAGCCTTTACAACATGTATGGGCTCATGAAGATCTATGCTTCTTGTGGTGTAAAGAAGTACCCAACGGAGAAAGAAACACCCTTAGATCAGTCGCTACTTATCTTCATTCGCAGAAGGAATGTGGCAGAGTTGCCACATTCCTTCTGTGAACGAAGATAAGTAGCGACCGATCTCTCTGTTTGTTTGTCTATTTTGACAAAGGGTATTTACCCGAAATATTAATAAATTGTGTTGTAACCATCTTTTCTCGACCTCAGCAAGTGTTCCAACTACAGAGGAATCACCTTGCTGTCAGTACCAGGAAAGGTCTTCAACAGGATCATCCTAGAGAGAATGAAGAGCTCCGTTGACCCCCAGCTGAGAGACCAGCAAGCAGGATTCAGGAAGAACCGATCATGTACAGACCAGATCGCCACTCTCAGCATCATCGTGGAACAGTCTCTGGAGTGGAGCTCCCCGCTGTACGTCAACTTTGTGGATTATGAGAAAGCATTTGACAGTGTGGACCAAGAGACTCTGTGGAAACTCCTACGACACTACGGTGTACCCACAAAGCTCGTCCGCCTGATCAAGAGCAGCTATGATGGCATGACATGTCGCGTGATCCACGAAGGGCAGTTCACCAGAGAGCTCCAAGTCAGAACTGGTGTCAGGCAGGGGTGTCTGCTGTCTCCGTTCCTCTTCCTACTGGCCATAGACTGGGTCATGAAGATGACCACAGAGCACAGACGAAGTGGAATACAGTGGACACTATGGACACAGCTTGACGACCTCGATTTTGCAGACGACTTGGCATTACTGTCCCACACTCATCAACAAATGCAGGACAAGACCACGAGGCTTGCTGACATCTCGTCCCAAGTGGGCCTCACCATTCACAAACAGAAAACAAAGACAATGAGGCTGAACGCAACCAGGGAAGAACCAGTCTTGCTTGCTGGCACCCCGTTGGAGGAGGTGGAGTCCTTCACCTATCTCGGGAGCATCATAGACAAAAAAGGCGGCACTGATGCAGATGTCAGAGCACGAATCGGTAAAGCCAGAGCAGCCTTTCTCCAGTTGAAAAAAGTGTGGAGTTCCAGAGAGCTGTCACAACACACCAAAGTCCGGATTTTCAACTCCAATGTAAAAGCAGTTCTCCTATATGGAGCAGAGACATGGAGATTGACAAAAACCACAGTCAACAGAGTACAGACCTTCATGAACAGTTGCCTTAGAAGAATTTTGAAAATCCACTGGCCCGAGAAGATCAGCAACGTCAGACTCTGGGAGAGAACAGAGCAGATAACAGCAGAGAATGAAATTGGGCGAAGAAGATGGGGATGGATCGGTCACAGTCTGAGAAAGCCAGCTTCCAGTATCACTAGGCAGGCATTGTCATGGAACCCCCAGGGAAAGAGGAAAAGAGGTAGGCCGAGAAACTCCTGGCGTCGAGACCTCCAAGCAGACATCAAGAGACTGGGAACCACCTGGAGTAGAATCGAAGGAGAAGCACAGGATAGGAGTTGCTGGAGGTCTCTCGTCGACGGCCTATACCCGGGTAGGGGTGACAGGCGTAAGTAAGTAAGTAACCATCTTTTCTAAGCGTTTTTCTTTCTCCGTTGGGTACTTTTTTGCATTTTACACGCTTGGCAGTCACTTTTGTGGTCTGGATTTCTTGTGGATGGAAGGCCCTGGATACGCATATAAGTCCTCAGTGGCTTACTCGTGCGAGGGATCTAATAAGGATGTAAAGTGAGTCTGCAAAATGCACAGATTCCCATGAGCCGATCCAATATCTGGGGGTTCAAAGTGATCTATGTCAACTGCAGTTGTACTGGTCTGACTTAGCTATTAGACACTGTTGCCAGCTAAGAGAGGAGCGCTGGTAACGGCTTAACAAAACAAACATGAGGCGGCGCTGGGGCTGATGACAGATAGCGTGACCCTCACCCACCTGACTTACCACAACCCTCCCCCTCCCCTTGGCGATGGTCCTATTACTGGACTCTTGCACTGTGTCATCCTACGTAAGTTTGATTCCCTGTGCAATATCTGCCTCTTTTACAGAATCTACAGACCTCATGATAATTTCAAATACTATTGTCACTTCTCTTGCTATGGTAAAGTTTGCTGGCATAAACACAACAGAAGTATCTGATCTGCCTTTTCTATGCGTAAGAAGATACCTTCGTTTCTCATACTCTTGCACTTTTAGTTTTTCTCTGCTATTGTTGTCTGGGGCAAAACTTGGAACAAGGCTTACAATCAACGGCCCAGAGTTAACAACTTTCCTAAATACTAAGGCTCCTTCATCATCAGTATAAACATAAGGACTAATAAATTCAAACTTTATGTCCCAGTCAATTGTGGGTGCTGGAACAGGCACAGGTGAAACTACCCACTTATAACTCACATTTGTTAAGTTGTAGAGTGCATTATTTATAGGAATAGGAACAGTGACATCACGAAGCTGGTCAAGTTTAGGAATTGATCTCATTGTTCCGTCCTTCATGTCATCGATTACTTTCCGCTTGTACATACCAAATGAATCAAGTTCAAAACCATACACCTCTCCTACCTCCCCCTCCTTTTCAAAATTTTGTACGTCAGCCAAATCTTTTAACTCTGTTACCAGACACGCAACTGGAATAATTTTCGGCTTTGGACCAACACTCATTTTTATAAACAAAAATAAAATTATTTAACTTCCAACACAACACTAAAATCATGCATCAGAACTGGTTTATCATCTTGATTAGTTACAGATAAACACAGTGACTCGAAGAAACTTGAACCTAATTTCTTAAACTGCACAGGAAATCTATCAACTACACTTTCACAATAGGGAGCAGTTCCAGTCAGCACGCATCTCAACAAAGTCGAAGGTTTTCCATTGTGAACATTTTCAGTTGTGTTTAGTTCTTTTAAGTGAACATTTAGTACTGTGTGTACTGCCAAATGAACAGGATATCTTCGAGTTTTTTTTTTTTTGGGGGGGGGCTTTATATATCTGTTATCGTTATCTAATGCCCAATCTTCATCATTAACTGTATCTAAATGTTCTATGTTGTCCTCGTTTAAAAAACCAAGTAGCATTATAAATTTGCGTGTGAATATAAACTTACTATCTTTTGGAAATTCAAATGTAACAAGCAAGTTAGCCAGATTTAAAGTTGCTTTAATTTTAAATATATTTTGAAACCATTCAGTTAAAGTACAAAAGTCATAATACCCAGGCTTTAAATGAGCAAAGAAAATACATGTACCACCTCTATTTTCATTTACAGCATATGTACCACCATCTGTTACATTAAACCACTTTACAGTGTAGAACATTTCATGGATAGCTACAGCCTTGTTACCATCTTGATTATCAATCCCATTAGTTAACCACACTGGTTTGCTTGTGTCAAGATTTGTTAAGGTAATAAACATTTTTATTATCTCATTAAAAAAAAAAAGCACAATGGAATTTAAATCACCAACAAGCATCACTACAAACGCGTTTCAATGTAACGTGGATGCCAAGTACAATGTCGCCCCAACTTATGAACAGAAAATAATACAACTAAATCAGCTCAACATAGCTATATCTGAACAAGATTTATTTCAAGTGAAAGTACCCAACCCCTTTGACCAATATCTAAACCCTCCAATTACAGATGATGCAACTGCAAGAAAATGGTCCTCAAGTCCACTACAGATGTTCCAAAACCAACTTAACTTTGCTATACTATGTTCAACTACAGGCTAGGGTGTTTATTTTACAGACCACTTGAATCACTCAAACAAACTGATTAGATCTGTCTATCGTTTTCACACGTATTACCAGCTTAGAAGAATACTGTCAGAACTGCATGTTCCACTGCCCACTGAATCCAGTTTCAACCATTTTAACAACCCAATGGATATGAAAGCGTTTGAACGGATTTGTAATGAATTTAACATTGGCACTAAGTATGACTTTACACAAAAACTTGATGATCACAATGGCATGGGTACATTGTATTAACTATTATGCTATGAGTCACAGACAATACCCTCAAGATTACTACCCTGGTTACACTTCATTCTCTTCAAAATCACAAGTCTGGTTAGGTTCAATAGAACAAAAACAGTCTAATGCCTGGACCACATTTGTCTTAGATAAGAGTGACGGGTTTACACAAGCAGGAGTCAAACGCGTAAATGAGTCTATCAGAACGTATGTGTGGTGTTTACTAGGAGCACAATCACTAACAAAATCAAACATTTTAAACGGGAGTGGCAAATTTGAAGCACAAAAACAGTTTCTTGCAAACCCAGAAGACTCGGTAAACTCAGTGGTAGATCTCCCATCAAGCATACAACGCTACTAAGACATTCTCAGATATGCTAGATCAAAAGTTGACTTTGTAGTTGGCATCGGGTTATACATGTTACCATCTGACCTTCAACTCCAAATGGGGACAATAACAAATTATAATAATGAAATCATTGTTGCAGGTGTTGGTCAGAAATTAGGACTCAATCAATCTGTAAACTTGGGGGCAACAACAACACATTTACAGTCATTAAAGCCATTAATAATGCCAGCCCCGGTACAGACAGTAACAACCCCGGCCCCGGCCCCAACACCGACACCAGCTTTAACACCGGTACCTGTACAGACAAACACACATGTCAGAGAGAACTGCATTGGTAATAGACCTTACTGGACTAGGAATATTACTTCTTTACCTGTTTCATTAAATAACCAGTTATTAATCCTCCTATTGTGACCAAAAAGACCCACACATGCTCCGCAATAAACCCAACTACCTTCGCTGCTGTACTGATCAGCCAACTGACAACACTTCCTATTATGCCAGGCAAAGCATCCATTGCTTTCACAGCCAATTTCTTAAGCAAGTACCGGCCTCAGTAGCGCAGTGGTTAGCGCATCGGACTGGTGGCCGGGAGATCCGGGTTTGAATCCCAGCCGAGTCAAGCGGGACTTTTCCTACCTGGGTCGGCTCCTACCCAGAGTGGGTGTGCTATGGACCCAATGGGAAGGCTGATGCCACGCAGCCGAGACTCACCCACTTCACGGGTGCGACTATGGGGGTGTTACCCGGGTTATCAATATCAGCGCCAGGAAAGGACCTCGTTTGTGCTTTGTTAACGCTGGATTTGAATCGTCGAGGCAGCAAGATGAAGTCAATCTGGTTATGGACCAGGCCTCCTGGCGATTGCCATGTCACTGTTCTTGACTTCTTGTGTGGATGGAGGGTATTAGCAACGGTGAGACGGTGACTCTGTGCGAACTCTAAAAGTCGCAGGCCTCTGTCGTTTGTTTCTCCAAGGCCAAACTTGCCAGCTGTTCCTGCCCATTGTTGGTAGGCGTCAGGGCCGATCTTTGCATTCCAGTCACCGAGGACAGTCAGAATGTCTTTCTTAGGTGTTTTCTTGATGATGTTGTCCAGTTGTTCGTAAAATTCTTCTAATTCTTCATCATAGTGATCTGCTGTTGGAGCGTATACTTGAATGATAGTGATGTTGTGCGGTCGGGCGGAGATGCGGATGGAGATTAGTCTGCTTGACACGGGGGTGCAGCTGATGACAGTTCCAGCCACCTCTTTCCTTACGATAAAAGCTACGCCATGTTCGTGCTTGGTTTCTTTTCCGCTGAACCAGATTTTATGGCCTTCATCTGTTGTTGTTTCTCCGAAGCCTGTCCATCGAACTTCTGCAAGTCCTACAATGTCACAGCGATAGCGCTTCAACTCGTGGGTGAGTTCCTTCACTTTGCCGCACTGGTAGAGTGTGCGAACGTTCCAAGTTCCAATAGTTATTCCTTGCGTGGGCAGCTTGATGGTGGGTTTGGTTCCAGTAACACACTTGTCGCCCCCACCCTGGAGACCTCCAATGGGGTGCGCGGTCGTTGGTGATCCGGGCCCCGACCGATCCGGCATGTTATTCTTATTCTGTTGCTTGTCCATCAGTCCTTTCAATGGGCTTAGGCGAACTTGGCGGCGCCCGTCTCCTCTCCAAGTATTTCAACTGACTGAGAGACGCGTCAGCCCCTCACAACGTTTCGCCCGCCAGCAGAAGCGGTTACCGGGGTGTGGCTAGGTAAAGGACCTGGAGCCAGCTGTGAGAGTTGAGTGCCATGTGAAGACCAGTGCTCCCGCCTGCCCCAAGAGGCGCTGCTGGCTGAAAAGTCAAAGGTACTACTTCTCCATGAACACTCTACAACCCCCTGGCATTGAAACGAGATAGCAAGAGCCCTCGCATCAGATTCGACCTCCAGAAACTAAAAGACCCGGAAGTAGAAGAGCTCTTCCAAGCCCAGGTGGGAGGCAGATTTGCAGCCTTGGCTACTTTGGACTGTGACGTAGACACCCTTGCTGGAAATATAAAAGAGGTGTTACTTTCTACAGCAGAAGAAGTGCTGGGGAAGCAGAGGAAGCGCAAACAGCCCTGGGTCACCGATGACATCCTCGATCTCTGTGATGAGAGGAGAGCCTGGAAGAAAAAGAGAGGCCAAGACCTCACATCAGCAAACAAGTACAGACTTGTCAACAAGAAGATCAGGAAGAGGATGAAAGAAGCCAAAGAAGATTGGATTGAAGACCAGTGTTGTAGCGTGGAAGAGGGCATGGCAAACGGCAACAGCAAGAAGGCTTATGAAACGCTAAGGACCCTCACCAAGACTCAACAGCGAACAGCCACAGTCATCGAAGACAGCAGCGGCCAACTCCTTACGGAAAATACTGCTGTACTAAACAGATGGACTGAGTACTGCCGAGACTTGTATAACTACAAGGCTGAGCCAGACACCAGCATCCTCCAAAACAACCAGGCTGGGGCCAGGATAGTTAGTTAGTTAGTTATTTGGGTTTAACGCCGAGCAGGCGACTAAGGCCATCTCACGGCGGGATGGGTAAAAATCTGGTCAGCCAGACTAAAAGCAAGGTCTTAAGACAAGATGTAAATATAGATTAAAAATCTCAGGCTAAAATGTCGCACATGTCTGGTAAAGAAACGTCTACAGACTCTCAAAAAGGGCAAATAAAAAATTCACATAGTCTATGAATGCTCAGATCTTGTTAAAAATATTGCATTCTCTCAAAAAATTGAAGATTTTGTCCGGGGGAACATCCCGGAACAAAACCTTCAAGGAGTCTGCTGTGAAGTGTTTATATCTGGTGTCAATTAGGTCAGCACAATACAGCAAAAAGTGTCGAACAGAAAACTGCTCATCACAGGCAAAACACCATGGACGCTCATCCTGTTTAAGTAAGTAAGAGTGCGTAACATATGTGTGCCCGATGTGGAGCCGAGCAAGGACAGTCTCCTCACGGCGGCTGCCGCAGCGGAAAGGTAGACTGTCAGACAACTTAGGAAGAGCTTCATGAAGCTTGTTCCCTTCCTCTTTGTCCCACTCGGACTGCCACTCGCGGGCTATGTACGCACTAATAACAGGTTTAAAATCACTATAGACAGTCTGTGTGTCAGGGACAGGGTCACTGCGGGCACTGTTGGCAGCAGAATCTGCGATTCTGTTGCCTTCGATGCCCACATGGCCTGGGACCCAAATAAAAATGATGTCATAATATTCCTTCATCAAGTCCGCGTAGAGCTCTCTAATCTGCACCAGCAGTGGATGGTCTGTTCCCGCGCCCTGAAGGGCCTGCAGGGCAGAAAGAGAGTCAGACAGAATCAGGAAGTTCCTTTCCCGAGACTGATAGGCATGCTTGAGTGCTAGCAGAATGGCCTGCAGTTCTGCACTAAATACAGAGGAATGGTCAGGGAGACGGAGCTTAAATGGGCGTCTAGGATGGCGAGAGGACACTGCAGCCGCAGCCACTCTTCCATCCTCAGACTTGGACCCATCCGTATAAAGACGACAATAGCCAGGAAAAATTGAAAGGAGTTCATTGAGGCTCTGTTGGTATATGGCTGGTGGAGTACAATCCTTCTTGTGGGCAGTCAAGTCCAGCAAGATGTCAGGAACTGGTAGTAGCCAGGGTGGAGTGACGTGTTGCAGAGATTCCGAAACTTTGTCCAGGTCCACTCCGGCCGCCTGCAGATGAGGTCGGACACGGAAGGAAAGTGGACGGACAGCTCCCGGATGGGCATCGTAAATCTCTGCAAACGACGGGTTAAAAACACAATCGTAGGCAGGATTTTCTGGATGGGCCTTCAGCTTCAGAACGTAGCTGAGCATGAGGCGGATGCGGCGGAGCCTGAGAGAAGGCTCCCCTGCCTCTGCATACAGACTAGGAACTGGAGATGTCCTGAAGGCTCCCAGACATATGCGCAGACCTTGATGGTGAATTGTGTTCAGACGCTGCAGAACAGACTTGGAAGCCGAGCCATATACCACAGAGCCGTAATCCAGTTTGGACCGAACAAGGGCCCGGTACAGTCGAAGTAAGACGATGCGGTCTGCACCCCAGTCAGTACGACCAACGACACGAAGAATGTCGAGGGCCTTCCGACAAGAGGTTCTAAGGTAGTTAACATGGTTGCAGAAGGTCAATCTTTTGTCAAAGATGACCCCCAAAAACTTAGCCTCTTCAGCCACCTTAATTGGCACTCCAGCAATGCTCAGGCTAGGTTCTGGAAAAAATTTCGTCTGGTTAGTAAAATGCACACAGACTGTCTTGGAGGGCGAGAATCTGAATCCACTGAACCCACCCCTGGATGCGATCAACGCACAGCTGCAAGCGCCTCTCAAGGGACGCAAGTCCTCGACCTCGTGCACACAAAGCAAAGTCGTCCACAAACAAAGAGCATTCAGAATCATCCTTGACGGCCTTTACAATGTTATTTATTTTAATGCTAAATAAAACAGGAGATAGAATACTGCCCTGCGGGACACCCATCTCCTGTTCAAAGGAGTCGGAGAGGGTGGAGCCCACACGGACATGGAACGACCTGTTGGACAAAAAATTGTGAATAAAAATGGGCAGATGCCCTTTAAAACCCATGTCCGACAAATCAGACATTATACCATGCTTCCAGGTAGTGTCATATGCCTTTTCAAGATCAAAGAAAATTGCATAGACATGCTGCTTGTTGACAAAAGCATCTCGGATAAAAGACTCAAAGCGGACTAGATGGTCAGTTGTACTACGGAAGCGCCGGAAACCGCACTGGAGGTCTGTGATGAGACCCTGTGACTCAAGATGCCACACCAGTCGGGCGTTGACCAAGCGTTCCATAGTTTTACATAAACATGATGTCAAAGCTATTGGCCGGTAGTTGCCCGGGTCGGAAGGATCCTTACCCGGCTTGGGAATTGGCACAACCACAGCCTGGCGCCAAGATGGCGGAAAATGACCGGTTATCCAGATATGGTTAAAGGCCTTGAGAAGTACAAGGAGTGAATCCTCAGGCAGATGTGTTATGAGCTGATAATGGATGGTATCTAATCCAGCAGCAGAGTCAGTACATTTCTGCATGGCTTGCTGCAATTCTGAAAACGTAAAAGGGGCATTATAGTCTTCCAAGTTATCCGATATAAAATCACAAGCACAAGATTCTCGCTTCTCCTTCTCTCTCTGGAAGAAAGGTGAATAATGCTCTGTTGAAGAATTATGGGCAATGGTGGAGGCAAGCAAAGCTGGGGCCAGGAAGGCTGAAGACCTGCCAGTGTTAGCTGAAGAGGTGGAAGCAGCCGTACGCGGCCTGAAGGGAGGAAGGTCTCCAGGTGTAGACAACGTACCTGCTGAACTGTTGAAACATGGAGGAGAAGTAACAACGAAGGTCCTCACTACACTCTGTCAAAAGATCTGGGAGCAAAAGAAATGGCCAGTAGAATGGACACAGTCTCTAGTGATCCCGCTCCCCAAGAAAGGAAACCTGAAACAGTGCCAGAACAACAGAACTATCAGTCTGATAAGTCACCCTAGCAAAGTAATGCTTAGAATCATTCTCAACCGCCTCAAAACTTTCGCCGAGGAACTGCTGGCAGAAGAACAGGCTGGCTTCAGAGTTGGAAGAAGCACTGTAGAGCAGATTTTCAACTGCCGCGTCCTGATCGAGAAACATCTGCAGCATCAGCGCGAACTCTACCACAACTTCATTGATTTCAGGAAAGCATTTGATCGCGTCTGGCACGACGGACTCTGGCAAGTCATGAGATCGTTCAACATAGAGGAGGGACTGATCCAAATGATAGAAGCGCTTTACAAGAACGCCTGCAGCGCGGTTCTACTTAACAATCAGTCAGGCGAGTTCTTCAGGACGACGATCGGTGTCCGTCAAGGATGCCTGCTCTCTCCTGTCCTTTTCAACATATTCCTGGAGAAGATCATGCAGGAAACCCTCCACGACCACCATACTTCAATCTCTATTGGTGGCAGATCCCTGTGCAATCTTCGATTCGCAGACGACATTGACCTCATGGCAGGCAGCAATAGTGAGCTCCAAAACCTGACAGACAAACTTTCAAGTAGCGCAGGGTCTTATGGCATGGAGATCAGTACGGATAAAAGCAAAGTGATGATCAACACCACAAGCGACAGCAGCAGCAACATTCACATGAACTGCCAGAAGCTAGAAGAGGTCAATAGCTTCAAGTACTTGGGAGCCACCCTGTCCAAAGACGGTAGTTGCATAGCAGAGATCCGTATCAGGATAGGTACAGCAACATCCGCAATGGCCAGGCTGGACAGGATATGGCGAAGTAACTCCATCAGCTTCACCATCAAGTACAGGCTTTACAAGTCCCTCGTAGTGTCTATTCTGCTCTACAGCTGTGAGACTTGGACACTGCTTGCAGACTCAGAAAAGAAAATCCAGGCCTTTGAGAACAAGTGCCTGAGGAAGTTGCTCCGCATCTCGTACCGCGAGCACAAGACCAACGAATATGCACGGAGCATCGTCACTTCCCTGGTGGGCCCACATGAACCCCTTCTGGCAACCGTGAAACGGCGCAAGCTTGCTTGGTTTGGCCACGTGACCCGACACAACACCTTGTCCAAGACTATCCTCCAAGGCACTCTCGAAGGAAGTCGTAGGCGAGGTCGTCAGAGAAAGAGTTGGGTCGCAAACATAAAAGAATGGACCGAACTCGAGATGCCAGACTTGCTTGCCACCGCCCAAAATAGAACTCAGTGGAGAGCACTGTCTGTTGCTGCTGCCTTTCAGTCCCCCCAACGCCCAGTTCGGGCAAGAGACTGATGATGATGATGATGACCCGGGTTATGACGCATCGCAAGGTGTGAATGATTACACGGCTGGCACCGCAGGTGTCCGCAAGTCCCGGGCCTGGTTAATACCAGGATATTTATGACAGGAAGCGTGGAATGCGGCCCTGTCACGCAGTCCCTAACCACATGGACCACCATGGCATCATCATAATTATCATCCTCATCATCATGCAAAAAATAAAAAAACGCTATTCCAGGTGCCTCTGACCCCTCAAGTCTCCGTCTCATGGTGACCTCAGCCCAGTCCGGCCTCTAGGAGCCCTAGGTGCGCGGTTGTCTTCGGCCAGATCCTGCTGCTGTGCGTGGAAGGACGTAGTGGTTGACTCGCCACCTCTGGGGGGAGCTCTCACTCGTTGACTCCATGAATAGCAACAACAAAAAAATGGCGTAAGTAGGAAGACCACCGAAGTGACTCGGCAGTAGTGCGGAGTTTCCTCCGGAGGGAGTCCCCTACTACCTGACAGCAGCGGGGCCGGGAGTCTGGCTGGAACAACTGGAAGGCCTGGGTGAGCACACTGGGGTTGATGGGGGTGAGCGGTGTGGGAGGAAGACCTCTGAGGTCGACAGAGGAAACTTGGAAGCAGCAAAAAAAATAAAAAATAAAAAAAAAATCTTAAGCAAGTCTGATATATGAGACAACTGTTTTTTTTTTACCCATGTTTGTAATCTTTTGGGTCAGTTGGGGCTGGTGGACCTGGAGGTGCCGGTGGAGGAGGGGCGCCACCCCCACCTCCAGAGACAGCCATTACAACAGTACTGATAATAAATCCAAGAGCAGTAATTAAACTTGCAATTGTGATACCCTGCTCTCTGAAAAGTGTTTTCAATCTCTCAGCCAAAGTTGTGTCTTCATGAAGTCTAATCCTGTTGACCTGTGTTTTCAGTTTTTCTCTTCCAATACTAATCACTTCTAGTCACCCTGATCTTTCTATCTGCAAATCATTTAATCTGTTTTGTATTCTTTCTTTCTTTCTTTTTTTTTTTTTTTTTTTTTTTTTTTTTTTTTTTTTATTTCTGTGTCAAGATTCCCATTGTCTGCTGTAGCCAGATTTTCTTTTTCTCTTTCTATGTGTTTATCAAGCTCACCTAGTTTGGCTACATTATTTACCATCTCACCTCTTATTGACTGCAGTAATTTATCCAAGCCCATAATCTCCCACATTGACAAAGGCGGGTCGTCTATTGTTTTCATAGCACCCCACCCGGGTCTGCCCTGGGGGACTTGGGTGGGGTTAGGTATTTTTTAGTTCCCAGGGTCACCCTGGTCAGCCCCACAGGGTGGGTTTTTCTCTCTATTCTGGGGCATGTGTTTCTGTCTACCCTTTGTCCATTCACCTGTATTTGCCTTTTTAAAACTCTCCCTACTGTCTGCACTGCCTGTAGCTCTTGATATTGAATGTGTGTTGCTAAATGGTCTTAGCTTTATTTAGGCCCCATGTGTTAGGTTTATTTAACGTATTTGACCGGCTGGCGACATACATTCAATGTTCTGGGGTTTTTTTTTTTTTTTTTTTTTTTTTTTTTTTTTTTTTTTTTTTCACAAGCAGTGCAGGCACGTCCTGAGAAAGCCTTGTTGCTGTCGGGACGTTAAGCAATGTACAATCAATCAATGTTTTCATAGCGCCATTTATTTGTCCTTCAGTAAATGAGGTTTCGTGTATTACCGTGTTTGCTATTTCTGGCAGGCTTGTTACTGCTGCCATTTCAATTTTGTGTCCCGTTGGTAACCTTGTTTGCATGTCGTGAAGAGCGCTAACAAGTCGAGGTGCAAGCGGTGGTACCGGAGGACCGGGAGACCCCCCCAATACCAAGGTACCTTGCCAACCCGGAGTTACCACCGACTTCACCTTTAATTGTACTTAAAGCTCTAAACTTTGCAGTGTTGTTTTTATGGGGTACTTTTCCTCTGTCTGTATTTACAAATAAGTGTCCTTTATCATATTCAAACTGATTAGGATCTATTACATCTGGGCGCGCACCAACACTGTCATAAAATGAGTTTACTTTGTCTTTTAACAGTTCGTGATATAAAGGAGAAGTATTTACCATTCCAGTCATATCTGTAGCACAAGTATCAGGGCCATTCATGACATCCATTTAAAAATCATCATGATCAAATCCTCCCGCTGCCATTGTTTTTATTAATTAATTTTTTTGATTTTTGCATAATAAAATGACATTGTCTTAAGGATCAAAGTTAGACCCGTACAGAAAACTACGCGAACCTCTTGGTGTTAAGGGTATTAGACAATCAATTGTCATTATAAATAATCCAAGTACCATAGATCAAAACCAAACTTACTGTTAAGTTTCCAAACCTAGGTCCCAGTGACGTTATCGTTCCTGTCACTGCACGCCTTGCTTTTAATATTAAACTTTCATCAGAATTAGATGTAAACAGAACACTAGTTAACAACCTAGGCACAGCAATTATAAAGACTATTAAAGTTAAACTTTAAGGCCAGGAAGTGTTTAGTCTTGACGATGCTGATGTGTTCTACTGCTATAAAGATCTTTGGCTCACTCAAGAAGAATGAGAAGACCGTATTTATCAAGGCATACAGTCAGATAACATTGCTAAACTTTGAATCGATTCAGACGACAAAGTAACCACTACAGCCAAGGACGTTATTATGGCAGAAACAAATGGAACCAGATTTTACATTCCACTTGAATTCAAAATCCTAACAGCGCATTTGCCTTATTACCAAGGAGCACTGAATGACTGTCTAAGCTTTGAACTAACTTTCAATGACTACTCAAAAGTTATTAAATCATCTGATCCCAATGCAACATACAAGATCTCTAACATCTCTTTTGAGTATGAAATTGTCACACACACTGAACTAGCCAGACTCATTCAAAATCAGTACCAGTCAAGACTGCCGATTTATTATGACCGCGTGATAAGACACAGTTTAATGCATAAAGACAGAAGCGATCCAATGTGGAACATCAACCTGAACACGCCTGCTAGGTCACTGAAAGGCATACTCATGTTGTTTGTTGAACCGGAGAGTCCATACAAACAGGATTCAGAAAAATTCTACAATTCAAAAATTACACATTTGTCTTGTACAATCGAAGGTCGCCCTAATCAAGTGTATGCATCAGGAATGCAACCTTATCATCACTACGATTGATTGTGCATTGCTTAACGTCCCGACAGCAACAAGGCTTTCTCAGGACGTGCCTGCACTGCTTGTGAAAAAAAAAAAACTGAACAGAAATTGAATGTATGTCGCCAGCCGGTCAAATACATTAAATAAACCTACAACATGGGGCCTAAATAAAGCTAAGACCATTTAGCAACACACATCCAACATCAAGAGCTACAGGCAGTGCAGACAGTTGGGAGAGTTTTAAAAAGACAAATACAGGTGAATGGTTAGTTAGTTAGTTATTTGGGTTTAACGCCGAGCAGGCGACTAAGGCCATCTCACGGCGGGATGGGTAAAAATCTGGTCAGCCAGACTAAAAGCAAGGTCTTAAGACAAGATGTAAATATAGATTAAAAATCTCAGGCTAAAATGTCGCACATGTCTTTAAAAGAAACGTCTACAGACTCTCAAAAAGGGCAAAGAAAAAATTCACATAGTCAATGAATGCTCAGATCTTGTTAAAAATATTGACCAAGGGTAGACAGAAACACATGCCCCAGAATAGAAAGGAAACCCACCCTGTGGGGCTGACCAGGGTGACCCTGGGAACTAAAAAGAACCTAACCCCACCCAAGTCCCCCAGGGCAGACCCGGGTGGGGTCATCACTACGAGATCACAAAATATTTTGCAGGTGGGAGACTTAGAGAAAAACCAGCAAACATAAATTGCAAAGATTTACATCTGTATGACGTAAGGATCAGTCAATACCTGACAAACAAGTATGCACTTTGGTTAGACCTGCGTAGTACAGACGACGACTACCTACACGGGTCAGGTTGTACTGTTCAAAACGGCAGTGACGGAATTACAATTCAGATACAGAAAAAGGTTGAAACAGCCGGAACAATAAACATATATTTGTATCTGATTTATGACGCCCAACTCAATATTGCAGAAAGTTCATGTTTATTAAAATTATATTCTGTATTAAAATGAACTTGATGACACTCGACCCACAATGTGGTTTTGTGGTGCCACAGGCTGTGGTAAAACTGAATTTGTACTTGACCTCTTACAAACAAGATACATCAATCATTTTGAAAACATTGTGATATTCTGTCCTACGATCAAACATAACAAAGCTTATCACAACCGTTTATTCATTTGGACTGACAGCAACATTTATTTAGTCGACCCTGAGAAAAAACTAAATGACTGTCTACAGTCTTTTTACAAGCAATTTGAAGGACAGCGAACTTTGTTTATTGTTGATGACTGCTCTGCAGAGAAAGACATTGTCAAGAAGAGAAACACTGGCAGAACTGGCCTTCAGTGGCAGACATGCAAACATCAGTGTATGGATTCTCACTCAAAAATATAATGCTGTATTGAAAGATTTTCGAGAGCAGCTAAAGTTTATCTGTTTGTTTTACTGTAAGGATCGTGACAGCTTTGAAGACTGTCTCAGAGAGAACGATGTTATCCCAGATAAACACGAACGAGACGATATGAAAAACAAACAGAAATTGACTAAGCATCTAAAGCTTATCTTAAAGACACATCAGCCCACTGGGTATGGGTTAGTGAATTAATTTAGTCTTTTGGTTTGACCATAAAAATGACCAACAGACAAATCGAGCGAGCGGAGCAAGCTATTGATATTACACACTGCTTTAAAGATGTTGAGCACTATACTGACTTAATATCATCACCCAAACAGCCTCACATAAGCCTTTCAGCACCAGTGGAGATACACATGTCATATAATGCGACTTTAGAATTTGTTGATGAGCATCCAGTTTTGGAGTGCATGACTGTTGATTTTAAGACACATTTCTTTAAAGTTAATGATACCAACTGCAACTGGTTTGAGATACTTTGTTATAGCATATTTAAACAACTACGTAAACTAAATGTTTATATTAACTGTGTTACAGTTAATAAAGTGGTATTACACATACAGAGTCAGCGTTAATATTTTTTATTTAATATTTTGTCGGACAAATAAAAATTATGGACAATGCTCAAAGCCCTGGCTCGTCAGGCCCTGGCTCTAGTCCATCTGGCTTAAGAAACGTGTTTCACACAACAGACTTGCCTATATCTAATAGTAACAATGTCTATGAATCGATAGAAAACTCTTTCTGTCATACAAGATAATCTTCTTACAGGAAGTGTAAAGATTCAGGTTGTTGCTAAAATAGAATTTAACAGAGTAGATGGTGAAGTGATTGTTTCGTATATCTCGACAAGACAACACACAGTTAACACAAGAAGAGAATTGGAGAATGTGTTTAGAGACAGACTGTTGCCTGACTTTCTTGAAGCAATTGACAAAGCAAAAATGAAGGGGTCTGGTTGGCACGAAGGGTATGTGCATGAACTACAATTGAAGCAGTCAAGGTATCATCCTATTTTGGGTAAATCATGGTTGCCACTGCCAACAGAGGTTGCAAACAAAAAGGCTGTCGTCAATATTCAAAATAAAGACCACCATTGTTTCATGTGGTGTGTGCTTGCCAAACTACACTTTGTAAAAACAAGACCTGATCGAGTATCTACACCAAATTTGTAAACGAACTCAACTTCAGTGGTATAGATTTTCCTGTTAATGTACAGGACATAGACTTGTTTGAAAAACTAAATCCTGGCATATCTGTAAACGTGTATGTATGGGATAATGAGTCTGTTGACAAGTTACAACCCATTATAGTATCACCACTTGCCCCAGCCTACGGAGAGCCAGAAGATAAACATGTTGACATGTTATTAATAGGTGATAATAATAACTTTCACTATACAATTATCAGGAGTATGTCACGATTAATTCATAATCATGTATCAAAACACATTGGCAAACAGGAAGTGTGTAAAAGATGTTTACAAAGGTTCTCCTCTATAAAAGTGGCACACAAACATGTCCAGCACTGTAGGTCAGCTGATGACATACAAACAGTACTTAAGTATCCAGATCCTGGTAGTCAGGTATATTTTAAGAACTATGGGAATCAACAAAAGCTGCCGTTTGTAGTGTATGCTGATTTTGAATCACTGGTTGTTCCGTATGACGGTCCTGTTCCAGAATCATTACCAAAGACTGTAAAGTTGAGTGACCAAGTAGTGTGTTTTTTTGGATACATTCTTGTTAGGTGAGACGGTGTGCATACAGAACCTGTTATCTACAGAGGGGAAAATGCAGCAAGTCTGTTTTTATCAGAAATGAGACAACTGTATAGTCGGGTAGTACATTATCTCACAACATGTCAGATGTCTTTGGTGGTGACAGAAGAAGACAAACTGAATTTTAATACAGCAGAGACATGTTGGATTTGTGAACAACCCCTCCAAGATGATACAGTTCGTGACCATGACCACATAACTGGATGCTACAGAGGTGCTGCACATAACAATTGTAACTTGTTATTAAAAACAGATCCTAAGACATACAAGTTACCAATCTTTTTCCACAATCTCAAAGGATACGATTCACACATTATCATGTGTGCTGTAGATGAGTCTTACAAAAACATTAGTTGTATTGCTCAGACAACTGAAAAGTATTTGACTTTTAGGCTAGACAACAAATTAGCATTTTATGACTCCATGCAACATTTGTCTTTAGGGCTTGCTAGTCTGGCAGAAGGACTGACATCGTTTCCTATAACAAGTAAATATTTTGAGCCAGAGTTGATTAAGAAAGGTGTCTACCCCTATGAGTACATTGATCACTGGGTTGTTTTTGAGGAAAGGAGACTGCCACCAAAAGAGTCATTTTACTCTACAATAAATGGTAAAGGTATTTCTGACTCTGAATACCAGCACGCGCTTGATGCATGGGGCAAATTTGGGTGCCAGACAATTGGTGACTACCATGACCATACTTGAAAGCTGACGTTTGCTTGCTAGCAGACGTATTTGAAAGGTACCGTGAAAAGGGTTTGTTATACTACAATCTTGACCTGGCCTGCTACATAACTAGTCCTGGCATGACACGGGATGCATTTTTAAAATCCATTAAGATATCTATTGACCTGTTGTCTGATCGTACGATGGGTGAAATGGTGGAACGTGGATTGAGGGGAGGCATTAGTATAGCCACAAACAACTATGCCAAAGCCAACAACAAATATCTTGACGACCTTGACTTTGACCCCTCAAGGTCAAGGTCATTCATTACGTACGTTGACGCTAACAATTTGTACGGATTCGCGATGTGTGCGTTATTGCCCTTGAAAAACTTTCAACTGCATGATTTGTCACAGTATGACATAACACACTTAACAAACTATAGTATGAATCATGACCGGAATGATGCAAAGGGTTGGATCTTTGAAGTCGACCTGGAGTACGCACACCATCTACATGATTACCACAATGATTATCCCTTAGGTGTTGAGAAAATGAGTATGATGGGGGAAAAAGAAGACACTAAACTTGTGCCAAATTTAAATGATAAATTCAGTTACGTTTGTCACTGTCGCTTACTGCAGTTTTACATCAGACATGGGCTAATACTAAAAAAAAGTTCACAGAGGCATAAGCTTTGATCAAAGTGCTTTCATGAAAGATTACATAATGAAAAACACAACCCTGCGTGCAAGAGATGGCAACACTACATTTGACAAAGACTTCTTTAAGCTTATGAACAATGCCTGTTTCGGCAAGACGATGGAAAATCCTCATCACAGTAAAGATGTGAGAGTGGTTACAACTGAATCGGGTGCAATTAAACTTACAGGTAAGCCGCAGTACACAGGGTATAAAGAGTTTCATCCGTCATTGTATGCAGTGTCACTCCAAAAAAAAAGATTGTTAAACTGGACAAGCCAGTATTCATTGGTATGGCAATTCTTGAGTTGTCCAAATTATTGATGCCTGAATTTTACTATGATTACTTCAAACCAAAATAACCTGAGTGTCGTCTGTTATACACTGACACTGACTCTATGATCATTGATGTGCCTACTGAAGACTTTTATGAAGACATAAAAACAGAGTTGCATATGTATGACAAGTCTGATTATCCTAATGATCACCCGCTGTATATCACAAAACAAAAAAGTGCCTGGGAAGTTTAAGGACGAACTGAATGGTGTGCCAATAGTTGAGTACGTTGGACTGAGGTCAAAAATGTATTCCATATTACACCAGAAAGGCAGTCAGTTGAAAGCCAAAGGAATACAAAAAAAACAGCGATAAAAAATAAAGATATCCGTCATGAACATTACAAGCAAGTTTTAGATGGAGCACTAATGCCTGATTATCCAAACAAGTCACAGAGATCAAACAAACACAATCTTGAAATGATCCAAACACATAAGAAGTCACTGGCAGTAGGAGACACAAAACGAGTGTTTTACACCAAGGAAAAGGCTTATGCACCTGGTCATTACAGACTTAAGTTATCTGAAGACATTTGTGACGAGCTCATTGATGAACTGATTGACGAATTGGTCAAAAGTGAGTAACAGTGTCTGGGGGAATAATCTGTAATTCTTCTCTGACAAATGCCCTCTGTGGGGCAGGCTCATATAGATAATAAATTGACGCGTCAGCTCCAGGAACTATTTTTTTTTATATTGTGTATGGACGTAGACCAGATCTGTGGAAACCAGCTCACCCACGCCTTCCAAGTCCGGACAGGGGTGAGACAGGGGTGTTTGCTGTCACCGTTCCTGTTCCTTCTGGCCATCGACTGGGTCATGACGACATCCACAGCACAGAAGCGAAATGGCATCCAATGGACACTTTGGACCCAACTGGACGACCTGGACTTTGCAGATGACCTAGCCCTGCTCTCGCACACCCAACAACAGATGCAAGAAAAGACAGACGCAGTGGCAGTGAACTCCGCAAGGCTAGGCCTGAACATCCACCGTGGAAAGAGCAAGGTGCTGAAAGTCAATGCTGCCAGTGGAACGCCCATCACACTGGAAGGCGAGGCGCTAGAAGAGGTGGAGAGCTTCACCTACCTCGGCAGCATAGTTGACAAGAAGGGTGGGACGGATGCTGACGTGAAGACCAGGATAGGCAAGGCCAGGGCAGCATTTCTCCAGCTAAAGAACGTCTGGACTTCAAGAGATCTGTCAGTCGACACCAAGATCCGACTGTTCAACACCAATGTGAAACCAGTACTCCTCTATGGAGCAGAGACCTGGAGGACCACAGTGTCGACCACCAAGAAAATACAGACGTTCATCAACAACAGTCTGAGAAGGCTCCTCGGGATATGCTGGCCGGACAAAATCAGCAACGAGGAATTGTGGCAGCGGACAAAGCAGAAGCCTGCAGAAGTGGAGCTTCAACAACGCCGCTGGAGATGGATAGGTCACACACTACGCAAGCCAGCAACCACCACCACAAAGCAAGCCCTAAGATGGAACCCACAGGGAAAAAGGAAGAGAGGTCGGCCACAAAACACCTGGCGACGTGACCTGGAGACAGATGCCAAGAAGATGGGCCACACCTGGGGACAGCTGGAGAGACTCGCCCAGGACAGAGACGGCTGGAGGGACCTTGTCCGCGGCCTATGCCCCAGGGGGGGGTGATGGGCGTAAGTAAGTAAGTAATGGACGTAGACCAAATGGGGTCGGTTGCTCTGCGTCTGACGTCGTTTTCTGATTATCCGGGTTGATATAGATATCTTACCTGTTTTGTAAATAAACTTGTGTCTGGTGGTGGTGTTTTTAGTCCTGGTCCTGACGCCGGAGGTATTGTTCTTAATTTAATAGCATCAGCGGGTTTTACATGACCTTCGTTATTCATTGCTTTTATCACAGATGGTAATCTCTTAACCCACTCAGTGTTACGTGCATCATGCATGAGTTCCTTAGAATACTGATAACTGAAAAGTCTCTCTGACAATTGCTTGTTAAAGTTCTCAACTATTGCCTGTGATCTGTGCACACCTGGTATGCCTCGCCACACTAGCACGCCATGCTTCTTCAAATAACTGATTAACAGCGCCCTCAAAACTCACTCCCGTCATCGATCTGCACAAGTCTGGGAAATTTTAAAGGGCCTCTTTTATAAATACTTGATAATGCTGAAGCAACCATACTAGTGTTTTTGTCAGTTATAGGTTTGGTGTCCTTATACCTTGAAGCAATGTCAACAACAGTTAGTGCATACATGTACCGTTTCTTTCTTATTGTGTCATGCGGTAAGAACAGGAGGTCCATTTGATGCGCGTCATTTGGTGTAGTGTTCACAAAATGAGATATTTTTCTTGGAGCAGGGAGATAAACCTGCCAAATTGCTTGTCTCTATAACCATTGTTTTATTTATAATAATAATAATAATTACGGTATTTGTAATGCGCTTATCTTATAATAATTATAACTCTAAGCGCGCACTCACAACTCGCGCATGCATGTGCACGCTTTAGACAATGACTCACGTACCACAAATAGTGAAATACATTACGACGGTCAGCTTGCGGTGGGGAGTGTGGTGATATAGTGCTAAAACTGTTGAAAGAGGTGAGTTTTGAGGGCGGACTGGAAGGAGGAGAGAGAGTTTCTGACGGAGAGAGTGTTCCAGATGGATGCACCATAGACGGAGAAGGAGCGGGGGCCGAAAGTGTTGAGTTTGGTGCGAGGGATGTGGAGGCAGAGAGGGTCGGAGGCAGAACGGAGGGAGCGGGAAGGTGTGTAGGGGTGAAATAAGTTGGAGAGATAGGCAGGAGCGCAGTTGTTCAGGGATTTGTAGCAGAGAGACAGAATTTTGTATTGGATGTGGGGGATGGGGAGCCAGTGAAGGAGTTTGAGCAGGGGTGTGATGTGGTCGGATTTTTTCTTTCTGAGGACGAGGCGGGCAGCATTGTTCTGGACGCGTTGGAGAGTGAAAGTGGTGGAGTGAGGGAGGCCGGAAAGGAGAGAGTTGCAGTAGTCGATGCGAGATAAGATGAGAGAGACAGCAAGTTTGGTGGCAGCTTCGGTAGTGAGGTATTTTCTGATCTGACTGATGCGGCGGAGGTGGAAATAGCATGCCTGGGCCGTGGCGGAGACGAAGCTGGTCATGGACAGAGAGGAATCGAGGGTAACGCCGAGGTTCTTGGCTGAGTCAGAGAGGGAGATGGGGGTGCTATCGAGTTGAAGGTGGAGAGAGGGAGGGAGCTGGGAGAGTTTCTGGCGAGTGCCTACCAGCATGGCTTCCGTTTTGTCGTCGTTCAGTTTAAGCTTGTTTGCTGTCATCCAGTTTTTCACGTCTTCGTAACAGTCAGCCGTGCGGGTCAGTAGTGACCGAGTGTTGTCGAGTTTGTCTTTGTCTAGCAGTTGTGAGTCGTCAGCGTAGAGGTGGTGGTGTATGCGGTGAGACTGGATGATGTTGGACAGGGGAGAGGTGTATAGTGTGAAAAGGACCAGGCCCAGGACGGACCCCTGTGGAACTCCGCAGGAGCGCATGACTGGGTTGGAAGAGACGCCGTTGATG
This sequence comes from Semisulcospira habei, assembly GCA_036245525.1. Taxonomy (NCBI): domain Eukaryota; kingdom Metazoa; phylum Mollusca; class Gastropoda; family Semisulcospiridae; genus Semisulcospira; species Semisulcospira habei. The sequence goes on from BTPG01000006.1 coordinate 130,340,293, forward strand.
GTGACGGACTGCTGTCTGTCGGAGAGGTAGGAGAGAAACCAGGAGTGAGCAGAGTCAGTGATGCCGAAGGAGTGGTGGAGTCGGTGGAGGAGGATAGAGTGGTCAATAGTGTCAAAGGCAGCAGAGAGATCGAGTAGTGTAAGAAGGGAGATGTTGCCGGAGTCGGTGGAGAGAAGCAGATCGTTTAAGATATGTAGAAGGGCTGTTTCAGTGCTGTGATGTTTGCGATAGGCAGACTGGAATGGACTGAGGAGGTTGTTGTCGGTGAGGTGGAGGTTGAGCTGGTTGAGAACAACCTTCTCAAGAAGCTTGGACAGGAAAGAGTTAGTTAGTTATTTGGGTTTAACGCCGAGCAGGCGACTAAGGCCATCTCACGGCGTTGGACAGGAAAGAGAGATTGGAAACTGGGCGATAGTTCTTGAGTTCGTTTGGGTCGAGGTTGTGTTTTTTGAGGAGAGGACGGACGATGGCGGACTTGAAGATATCCAATATTTGATTGAGTGTTACATCACCGCCTATGGCCGCATGTAATTTCTGAATCGCGGTTTTTCCTTTCCAAAACCCACAGGAGAGCAATATATTTTTGACAGTTTATTTTCGATGTCTGTCATTTTTTCTAGCAATATAAAGTCTAGTAAAATATACAAATGTCATTTCCACTAGAACAAAGATTATCTCCCCATTTCTTTGTTGTGGACTGGGTTGGTAATAGTCGCTAAGTTTCGGCTGTGGGATGGTCATATCTTCACCCGTAACAAGAAAATATTCTCTGATTGCGACATCGACATTTGAAAATGTATGCTGCGCATGACCTTCTAGTCTGAGATTTTTATTGATAAAATCAAGTTTCTCTATTCTTTGCCTTTCATACTCCTGCTGGGCTTGTGCTATTTTTTCTGACGCGTCATTGTGTCGTCTCATTTCTAGACAAGATTCAAATCTACCCACTTTTTAAAAGAGATAATTTGACCCACTGAAAGCAAGTGCATTGACCATGGCGCCTCCAATTAAAACAGCTAAAGTCGCCATACTTTTTTTTATTTACATAGAAACATTTTCGGGAATAATTCCTTGCTTGACGAGAAAGTCTTTTGTAGCAATTGACGCTGTGACAACTGCAATTAGCTTTGCCGAATCTTCGAAGTCTAATCTACTCAAGTCTGCTGATTTTATTTTCAGAAGACTTTTTCCCAGCATAGAATAAGAAACGGCTAGCCCACTTATTACAGCAGAGTGATAGACAAGGTTAATTAAGTTTTTTGTTTCACTCATTTCTAATGCAATAAAAATTAAATTAATATTTTTATTCACCGCATAAAAAAATGGGTCCATGATTTTGGGTGTTGCTGGTAATGTGGCGACTTCTGGTTTTGTTTTTGGAGTGTCTGATTTTTTGGACACTGTTCAAGTCTGTGGTTTGTATTTTTTGTATAATTGGTAACCTACGTAACCAAATCCGACAACAAATCCAGCAACTATATATTTTGTTGTTTCGGGTTTAGACTCGGTTGATAGTCTCTCACTTTGATGTGGGGGAGATGGGGGTGACACCGATGGGGTTGTTAACAATCCTGATGGTCCTGACGCGGGTCAGTTACATGAGTCTTTTCTGTTAGCACCTGAAGCTGTAATTTTTTTTGTTTGTTCCATTCGGCTACTCTTTTTCCCACCTCTATACGACCAGGGCTTACAAATGGCAGGGTCACAGATTTAAGTGACAACCCCTGCCACTCTAATTTGCTGAGACGAGAGTGACTTAAAACAATTAAATGTGATGCGTGTTGCCGTTCACTTTTATTCAATCCCCTGTTTAAAACCTATTGGCATACCTCGGGGTCACCATTGCGATATTATAAATACAGTTTCAGTCAAGACATAACGTATGTTGTTTATTATCAAGTGCCGGTTGGCACACACCTGGCATTAGACTTGAATTGCCTTACGAATCAATTACAGTGACATGTGCAGTTTCCTTAAAGCAAACATACCTGACACAAAAAAACTAGACCGAAAGGGTTGACTGCCAGTGCTTGTAATTTAGAAAAAACGACCAAGTGAGTAGGAAAAGCACTGTCAAGGGAGAGAAGTGTGCATGATAGACCAATGATCATAGATCTACTTTGGTCCAAGCACACACAAAAAAAAAAAGATAGGAAAGAGGGGGCGCTAAATAAGAGACTGAAAGCAATGCATATGGAAGGCCCCCCCCCCCCCCAAAGGGGGGCGTATCACATATCCCACTGTTCTAGCCCCTAGGTGCATGGAAATTTAAATCTGGGTCCCCCAAGTGGGGGTCCAGATATTGAGCCGGTGTGGACAGCTGTTTCGGTCTTTGCGACCTCTTCAGCACACCATCGGCAATACTGGAGGAAGAGAAGGAACTTCTGCTTACCTGCAAAGAAGACCACATTTTACTGTGGTTTCTTCAGGGGCATACATTCCATGCCTCCATCTAGAGCTAAATTTCCATGCACCCTAAGAGAGAACCTACTAAAAAGGGGGAAGGGGTTGCAGTCGAAATTGTAGTAAAAAACTAGACCGAAAGGGTTGACTGCCAGTGCTTGTAATTTAGAAAAAACGACCAAGTGAGTAGGAAAAGCACTGTCAAGGGAGAGAAGTGTGCATGATAGACCAATGGTCCAAGCACACAAAAAAAAAAAAAAGATAGGAAAGAGGGGGCGCTAAATAAGAGACTGAAAGCAATGCATATGGAAGCCCCCCCCCCCCCCCCCCCCCCGAAGGGGGGCGTATCACATATCCCACTGTTCCAGCCCCTAGGTGCATGGAAATTTAAATCTGGGTCCCCCAAGTGGGGGTCCAGATATTGAGCCGGTGTGGACAGCTGTTTCGGTCTTTGCGACCTCTTCAGCACACCATCGGCAATACTGGAGGAAGAGACACAGTACTGCCGATTATTGGCTTTGCACTGATTTATAACTCACTCAGCACCCTGGCCAAGTGAGAGCATACAGGTTGCAATGCCATACGCGGCAATACCATACGCGGCATGTGCAGCGTGTGCGGCGACATATGCGGCACCATATGCGGCGTAGAACACAAAAACTGAAAATCAATAACACATCACACACACATTACAGTGTACAAATAGCAGAGACCACAAAACCTGCTCCACGAGACTGTGTGGGAGCGTTAAATAAATTTGTTCTGAAAAGACAGAAATAGTTTTTAAAACTCAGACAAAACCGGATGAAACGCTATAATGTATGCACAGTACTATTTACCGGATGAGATGTTATGACGTCAGCTGTCATGCCGGTAAGTTTTTTAGGCTGTGTGTGTGTGTGTGTGTATTTGTGTCTGACAGTGTGTGTTAGTGTGTGTGTGTGCGTTAGTGTGTGTGTGTGTGTGTGTGTTACCTGCCTCTAACAAAGCCTGTTTTAATCAAGACATAACGTATGTTATTTATTAGCAAGTGACGGTTGACACTCACTTGACAGTGGACTTGAAATGTCTTACAAGACAAATACAGTGTTTGGTGCCCCGCTGGCAACTGAAAATCAATAACACACTACACATACACTACAGTGCATAGAAACGGAGACACCTCACAAAACGTGCTCGACGAGTCTTTGTGTAGAAACGCTAAAATAGGCTCGCCAGGTTGTTTGCCTCTATAATTATACAAACACTTTTAGTAAGACAGAGTTCGCACCACTGTTTTAGGCATGTTCAAAACCGGATGAGATGTTATAATCTATGCATGGTACATTTTACCGGTTGAGATCTTAGGATGTCAGTGTGTATGTGTGTGTGTCTGTTAGTATGTGTGTGTGTGTGTCTGTTAGTGTGTCTGTTAGTGTATGTATATGTGTGTCTGTTAGTGTGTGTATGTTTTTTAATTAACAGTGCATGTTTAGGTGTTGACAGAGACAATAGTTAGAGAGAGAACAATAGAGATTTGAAAAATATCAAAAACAATAATGCCGCACTGATCATGATCGCCTTTTTAAAAAAAATTAACAGGGTGTATTGGTGATGGTGGGGGAGGGGATGGGGGGGGGGGGGGGGTCAATGCGGTTATTGTTAAAAATGGTGTGATTGATCGATCGATGCGACATTATTGTTTTTGATGCTTTTCAAATCTCTATTGTTCTCTCTCTGTAGTTGTGATGTCTAATACATGAACAAGATGAAGATTTCATCCCAAAGTCTACCGTATTGTTTGGAGCTCACATGTTTTCTTTTAGAAGCATTCAGAGTTATTTTTAAGCTTATTTTTCTGATCCATTTGCCCCCTCTCTAAGCCAACCTCTGATCAACACCCGGCGCACACAAATAAAGACGGGCACACTGCCCTTCCTGCCATTAGTACACTCTGTGGTAGCGACAGGAATTCTGAAGAAGAATAGCACAAGCAGCAAAATGACGTCGCTATAAGCGCCGCATCTTGGCATCGCTAGACTCGCTATGCCGTGTACGCAGTAACAAATTTGATGTTTTATGTCGCTCATCCGAAACGCATGTAGCCTCTTCCAGGGCTGACTTTTTTCTTCCACAAAGCCTCTTCCAGGGTCAATTGTTTGATGGGGAGCATATAGTGGCTCCAAAACTTGCAAAAATGAATTAATTATTATTTTGAAAGTTGAAAGAGGTACAACGCTGGATTACAAACTCATTCAATATCTCCCTTTAATCTAGCTGTATGAAATGTATCTAGTAAGAATAACAAAAACTACCGACTCAAATGCGTATCAATCGGTTTTTGTGAAACGGCCATTTTCTTGTCAACATGTAACCTAATTAAAAGTTGCAAAAATGTTGATAATACATACAATTTTATAAAAGAAATTGACATTTCACACATTTGCCGGCCTCTTTTGACCCTTGACCTTTCCAAGGGGTCATCCAAATTAGTATGCATAGATACCCCTTTCCATCAGGTATCTCTGTACCAAATTTGGGTTTGAAGTTGTGTCCTCCTAGTAAGGGGGTTGGGCGTGGGAGTAGCTCTCCTCAAGATTGTGAATGACATGCTTAGGACAATTGATGATGGACTGGACATGTCTCTGTTCTAGCCATGCTCGATCCGACAGCCGCCTTCGATACAATAGACCATGAGATCTTTCTGCACCGACTTCATTCCACATTTGGCATCATGGGTAGTGTCCTGTCCTGGTTCAGATCTTACCTGACTGATTGTCACCAGACTGTTGTCATTAACAGCTACCGGTCGAGTCCTTCTCTACTGCGCTTCGGGGTCCCCCAGGGCTCAGTCCTAGGCCCCATTCTCTTCATTCTCTACATCCAGCCTCTTTAATAATAATACATAGTTCTTGTATAGTGCTGTTGTCCAGGAAAACACTGGACTCACTGCGCATGCACAACAGCACACCCTCTCTCTCAGACACACGCACGATTATACACTACTTTAAACCACCCCATCTCTTCCCAAAACCTTACATTCACTTCCTCTAGGATCAGAATAAAAGGCAGTCAACAGTTAGCTAAAGATGAGCTAAGTGTTAAATGCCCGACAGAAGAGAAAAGTCTTTAAGTGAGCTTTGAACTGTGACAATGTGGGCAGATTCCGCATTTCAGTTGGCAGAGAGTTTCACACATTTGGGGCTAAAAAGGTGAAAGAACGCTCCACGACAGTTTTCATGTTAAGCTTCGGGATTTTAAAATGTTTTACACTAGAGGAACGGAGGGTGCATGATGGCTGATAAATATACAGCTTGGCAGAAAGGTACGGCGGGAGAGATCCGTCAAAATGCCGATAAGCGAAAATTGCAATTTTGTACTTTCCAGTGTAATTGAGAGATTATCGGTTTCCCACCATGGCTTTGCCGATGACTCCCAGCTGTACAAACAAGCTACTCCCGACCAAGTCCCTAGCGCCATCCTAAACCTTCAGAACTGTATCTGTGATGTCAAAGAGTGGATGTCATCAAACAAACTTCAACTTAGTGATGATAAAATGGAGTCTCTTATAATCAAACCCCCCAGATTGACCAGTTCACTTTCCCTCTCCATGTCCATGGCCATAGGAACCAGCATTATCAATTTCTCACACACCACCAAGAATCTTGGAGTAACCCTGGACGAAACACTGTCCATGAACCAACAGATTGTCAACACCTGTTGCACAGCCTACATGGAGCTCCGTCGCATTTCTTCTATCAGACACTATTTGACCATCGAAGCCACAAAAACCCTCATCTGTGCATTTGTTCTTTCCAAGCTGGACTATTATAATTCACTGTATGCAGGTTGTCCCAAATCTCAGATAGACAGGCTTCAAAAAGTTCAGAATTCTGCTGCGAGGCTCATCACCAAAAAGCACAAAGCTGATCATATTACACCTGTAATAAAATCCCGCCACTGGCTCCCTGTGGCTGCAAGAATTCAGTATAAACTTTCTTCTGTCTGCTTCAGCTGCATTTCCACATCAAGCTCCCCGTACCTGTTTTCTCTCCTGCAGCTGTACACTCCCTCAAGACAACTCAGATCCTCTGCTGACAGCCACATTTTGCGTGTACCTTTTGTCCGTACTAAGTCTTTAGGCTAGCAGTCTTTTTCATATCTTGGGCCGCTGTACTGGAACGAACTCCCCTCCCATGTCCGCCACAGAGTTCAAAAGACGTTTTTAAATCTAGTACTCAAACCAAGGGGAATCACAGCGCTGGACAGACAACAGTTAGATCCCCTGCCCCCGCGGGGGCAGGGGATCTAACTGTTGTCTGTCCAGCGCTGTGATTCCCCTTGGTTTGAGTACTGACAATTCTGCCAGCGCTAGCCTCACCTATCTGGTTTGTGAGTAGTTTTTAAATCTGCACTAAAAACACAACTTTTCCAACTCCATTACGCCACCGATTAATCATTGACTGCTGAGGATTCTGTTGTAGTTTTGCTGTGGTGCCTGGAATGTGTGTGTGTGTGTGCGCGTGTAATATTGTGTACAGTTTTTGTAATTGTATTTTTGAAATTTGTGACTTGTTTCATATATGGGGCTGGTCGTAGCGTTTTCTTTAGAATGCACACAATGTGCTGGGTGGGCAGACCCCAAATTCTGGCAAATAATTAACAAGATAAAAAGACTTAGTACAGACAAAAGGTACACGCATAACGGCTGTCAGCAGAGGATCCGAGTTGTCTTGAGGAGGTGTTCAGCTGCAGGAGAGAGGACAGGTAAGGGGGGCTTGATTTAGAAATCTTGCTGAAGCAGACAGAAGAAAGTTTATACTGAATTCTTGCAGCCACAGGGAGCCAGTGGAGGGATTTAATTACAGGTGTAATATGATCAGTTTTGCGCTTTTTGGTGACAAGCCTCGCAGCAGAATTCAGAACTTTTTGAAGCCTGTCAATCTGATATTTGGGGCAACCTGCATACAGTGAATTATAATAGTCCAGCTTGGAAAGAAAAATGCACATATGAGGGTTTTTGTGGCTTCAATGGTCAAATTGTGTCTGATGGAAGAAATGCGATGCAGCTCCATGTAGGCTGTGCGATAGGTGTTGACAATCTGTTGGTTCATGGACAGTGTTTTGTCCAGGGTTACTCCAAGATTCTTGGCGGTGTCAGGTGTGTGAGAAATTGATGATGCTGGTTCCTCTGGGGGGTGAACTGGTCAATCTGGGGGTTTGATTATAAGAGACTCGGTTTTATCATCGTTGGTCAGGAGTAGTGTGTTTGTACAGCTGGGAGTCATCGGCAAAGCCATGGTGGGAAACCGAGAATCTCTCAATTTTACACTGGATGTAGAGAATGAATACATAAACTTAGCCTGATAACTTTCGCATGCATATTTGTTGGTTGTGATGAGAGATGTGCCTAAATCTGCCAATTTTGCTATTTGATGCATGCCACTGTTGAATATTTTAAAACCCTTTTTAGGATGGCATAACTTCTAAACTTCTAAAGTATAGGAACTTTAAACAAGAAAGGCAAAGCTCGTATGGCTCACGTGTATGACCAATGCACATATGTGTGACCTTTGTGACAATAAGTAAAGGGCTGGCTTCAGCACCAGGGAAATCCATGTTTTTTCAAAAAAAGCATTTTTTACACACGTCAAACCCCCATGACCCTTGACCTTTGCAATGAGTCGACTAAATTAGTATGCATAGAAATGCCATCAGCGAACTTAAAAAAAAATTTGATTGAAAAGTTTGCACTTACCGACCTCTTGTGACCCTTGACCTTTCCGAGGGGTCATCCAAATTAGTATGCATAGAAAGGTCTTACCATCAGTTATCTTTGTACCAAGTCTGGGTTTGAAGTTGCGAAAAGTATTGAGAAAAAACATTTTTGGCTCACATGCGAAGCAAAAGTGAGTCTATGTTTTGGGCCAGTGGTCATCCGTCCGTCGTCTGTCCGCCGTCGTTCATGGTAAACTTTAACGTTGGCATTATCTCGGAGACTATTTAAGCCACAGTCTTCAAACTTGGCCCAAGGATACTTTGTGGCAAGACCTTTCGAAACATACCAGTTTGAGTGACCTCTTACAAAGGTCAAGGTCACATGGGATCAGGAAATGTCAAAAATAGCTATATTTTGACATAATTTATTTTTTCTCAAATACTATTCACAACTTCAAACCCAAACTTAGTACAAAGATACCTGATGGTAAGACCTTTCTATGCATACTAATTTGGTTTACTTCTCAAAAAGGTCAAGGGTCACGAAGGGCTCAGGAAATAGGTGAAAAATAGCCATATTCATATTCTGACAAGATATTTTTCTCAAATACTATTCACAACTTCAAACCCACATTTGGTACAGAGGTACCTGATGGTAAGACCTATCTATGCATACTAATTTAGAGCAGCAGCTTGTCATCACCAACACTACTTTCCAGCAAAAGGACAGTCAAAAGACCACCTGGATGCATCCTCGCTCCAAACACTGGCACCTTATCGACTATGTCCTAGTGCGTCAGAGGGACCGCAGTTATGTCCTCCTCACCAGAGTGATGCCCAGCGAAGAGTGCCACACTTACCACCGCCTTGTCCGCTGCAAACTCAGGCCAAAATCCAAGAAAGGGGGGCCCCCTAAGAAAAAGCTTGATGTTGCCAGCCTTCAGCGTGACGACGTAAAAGCTGCCTTTCAGACAGATTTACAGCGCAGGCTCACAGACACAGCTGACCCAGCAGACTCCTCCCCTGAAACACTCTGGGAACGGCTGAAAACTGCTATCGCAAAATCCTCTGCAGAAGTCCTGGGTTTCGCTAGAAAGAGGAACAAAGACTGGTTTGACGAAAACGACGTAGAGATCCAGGAACTCCTAGCAAAAAAAAGAGCCGCCCATCAGGCCCACCTAGCCCAGCCTTCCTGCCCTGTGAAGAAGTCTGCCTTCCGCCTCGTCTGCAGCAGTCTCCAGCGCAAGCTCAGAGATCTCCAGAACGAGTGGTGGACCAGACTTGCACAGAGGACCCAGCTTTGTGCTGACAACGGTGACTACAGGGGCTGCTCATGGCCCCAGGCACCTGACACAAAGTTCCCTGCGAAGTGCTGATGGACAGGCACTCCTCACAGATAATAACTCCATCTTGAAATGCTGGTCAGAATACTTTCAGGACCTCTTCAGCGCTGAGTGCACTGTTCAAGAAGCAGTCATCCTCCAAATCCCACACCTCCCAGTAAAGGTTGAATTGGACGAACCGCCCACTGCTGAAGAGACCCTCACAGCCATCCACCAGCTAAAGAGTGGCAAAGCAGCAGGCATTGACGGAATCCCACCAGAGATCTGGAAACATGGAGGCCCCGCACTGCACAACAAGCTCCATGACCTCTTTCTCTGCTGCTGGGAGAAAGGAACACTACCAAAGGATCTCCGCGATGCAGTCGTCATCACCCTGTACAAGAACAAAGGAGAGAAGTCTGCCTGCTCCAACTACCGTGGAATTACCCTGCTGTCCATTGCCGGGAAAATACTCGCAAGGCTGCTCCTGAATCGGCTGGTACCTGCCATTACAGAAGACCACCTCCCAGAGAGCCAGTGTGGCTTCAGAGCCAACAGGAGCACCACCGACATGGTCTTTGTGCTGAGACAGCTTCAGGAGAAGTGCCGCGAGCAGAACAAAGGGCTGTACGTAACGTTTGTCGACCTAACAATAGCGTTTGACACTGTGAGCAGGCAAGGCATGTGGCGGATCCTGGTGCGACTTGGCTGTCCCCCAAAGTTCCTCAGCATGATCGTCCAGCTACACGAGGACCAGCAAGGCCAGGTCAGACTCAACAATGACCTCTCAGAACCATTCCCCATTCTCAACGGTGTGAAGCAGGGCTGTGTGCTGGCACCGACCCTCTTCACCATCTTTTTTAGCATGATGTTGAAGCAAGCCACATTGGACCTCGACGATGAAGTGTACATCAGGTATCGTCTCGATGGCAGCCTGTTCAACCTCAGACGACTGCAGGCCCACACCAAAACCCTAGACCAACTGATTCGTGAGCTGCTCTTTGCTGACGACGCTGCCCTCGTTGCACACACAGAGAGAGCCCTGCAGCACATCACATCCTGCTTAGCAGACGCTGCCCAGCTCTTTGGACTCGAGGTCAGTCTGAAAAAGACAGAGGTTCTCCATCAGCCGGCACCCAAGGTAGAGCATCGCCCTCCCCACATCACCATCGGCGAGTCTGAACTGAAGTCAGTGCACCAGTTTACCTACCTTGGCTGCATCATCACGTCAGACGCCAAGCTGGACAGCAGGCTGACAAAAGCAAACAGCGCTTTCGGGCGTCTATACAAGCGGGTGTGGCATAATCAACAGCTGAAAACAGGCACCAAGATCAGCGTGTACAGAGCTGTCGTCCTCACCACCCTGTTGTATGGTTCCGAGTCCTGGGCCCTCTACCGCAGCCAACTACGACTCCTCGAACGCTTCCACCTGCGCTGCCTGCGTACAATCCTTGGCATTCACTGGAGTGACTATGTCACAAATGTCGAGGTCCTTGAACAGGCAGAAACTGTGAGCATCGAGGCTTTGCTGCTGCGGACACAGCTCCGCTGGGCTGGGCACGTCTCCAGGATGGAGGATCATCGCCTACCCAAGATCACCCTGTTCGGTGAGCTCGCCACTGGACACAGAGACAGAGGGGCACCAAAGAAGAGATACAAAGACTGTCTCAAGAAGTCACCTAGTGCCTGCCAAATCGACCACCGCCAGTGGTCTTCACTTGCTGCGGACCGTGACACCTGGCGCTCCACCATTTACAAGGCAGCTGTCTCCTTTGAGGACTCTCGCAGAGCAGGCCTTAAAGACAAGCGGCTCAGGAGAAAAAACAGAGATGCCGCAACTCAGAACCCTGGCCAGACCTCCCTCTGCAGCCACTGCGGTCGAACCTGCCTGTCCCGGATTGGCCTCCGCAGTTACGAGCATGCCTGCAGACGTCGTGGACAACCCCTATAGAATCTTCGTTCGCGAAGTCAAGCGAATTTAGATTACTTCTAGAAAAGGTCAAGGGTCATGAAGGGCTCAAGAAAAAGTTCCGAAATAGCCATATTTTGACAAAAGATGCTTTTTCTCAAATACTATTTACAACTTTAAACCCAAACTTGCTACAGAGATACCTGATGGGAAGACCTTTCTATGCACACTAATATGGTTGATCCCTCAGAAAGGTCAAGGTCACGAGAGCAGGATATAGGTGAAAAATAGCCATATTTTGACAAAAGATGTTTTTTCTCAAATACTATTCACAACTTCAAACCCAAATTTGGTACAGAGATACCTGATGGTAAGACCTATCTATGCATACTAATTTGGATGACCCCTTGGAAAGGTCAAGGGTCACAAGAGGCTGGCAAATGCGTAAAATGCTGATTTTTGATAAAATTGTAGGTATTACCAACATTTTTTCAAAATTGTCAGCCAAATTTGGTACAAAGATAGCTGATGATAAACTCATCACAAAGGTCAAGGGTCACGGTGGGGGGGGGGGGGGGGGGGGGGGGTTTGACAGATGTGTGAAAAATGCTTACATTTTCAGAAAATATAGATTTAGCTGCTGCAGAAGCCAGCCCTTGTCACAAAGGTCACACGTATGTAAATCGGACACACATGTGAGCCATAATGGCTTTGCCTTTCTTGTTTTGTCAAAATATGGCTTTTTAAAACCTATTTTGGGATCATCCCTTTACCTTTGTGATGGGTCAACTAAATTAGTATGCATATGAAGCTCTTATCATAAGCTACCTTTGAGCCAAATTTGATTGAAAACTTTACAACAAGATGAGGATTTCATCCCAAAGTCTACCGTATTGTTGGGATCTCAGATGCGTTTATCTTTTAGGAACATTCAGAGTTGTTCGTATTTTTAGACTTATAATGCTGATCCATTTCCCTCCTCTCCAAGCCAACCTCTGATCAACACACACAAATAAAGACGGACACATGGCGCTTCCTGCCATTAGTAAGCTCTGTGGGCTCGTGTAGCGACAGGAATCCATCTCCTTCTACTCTAACCCACCCTCTGATCCACACACACTGGCACACAGAAATAAAGACGGTCACATGGTGATTCTCGCCATTGGTAAGCTCTGTGGTCTGGCGTAGCACAGCTATTTTGAAGAAAAATAATAGCACGAGCAGCGAAATGACGTCACTTCAAGCTTCACGTCATGGCATCATTAGTCCCACAACGCTGTGTTCATAGCGATGACTCGATGTTATACATCACTCATCGCAGTACTAACATTTGATGTACCAGAGGATCAACTTTGCAAAATTTCACGACTAGGGCTTACAGGTCACAATTTTGACCTAATCCTACCACAGGGCCGGGACAAACAGCAGGCTTATGCAAACACGGTTTATGAAAAATCATTAATGAGAAGATAGCTTTTTTTTGTAAAAGAAAAATTAAAGTTATGTTAGCTGTTTTAAAAATGACTCCAAAAAAGTGGTGCAGAAAATTGTCTGATTTTCACACCTAGGGCATACAGGTCACAGTTGACCTAATCGTACCCGACAGCCGAGACAAACTGTAGGCTTATGTAAGTAACGTATACAAAAAATCATGCGATTATTAATGAGAAGACTGGGGTTTTTTTTCATAAAAAAATGATTGAATTGTTTTAAGATTAACCTATTTAATTCGTGAAATTAATCCCCAAAACGTGAAAATATATTTTTTAAAAAAAATATTTGATTATCACTCAAAATGTTCTAGAGGTACAATGCTGGTTAATGAACTCATTCACTATCTCCCTTTCATCTAGCTATACGCAAAATATCTAGTATAAATAGGAAAAATTACGGACTCCAGTGTGGATCAACCAGTTTTTGTGAAATGGCCATTTTCTCACCAATGAGCATCTTAATCAAAACATCAAAAAAAAGCTCTCGTGATAATTCTTTTAGGGACAATATCCTAAAATTTCAAGCTTGTCCATCCTCAAACGTGGTCTCTAGTCGTTGTTTCATGCACACACACACACACATACGGCGCTCTGGCGCCCAAAAGACGTTCTCTAGCAAGGTTGCGTAGCTAGACATGACGTCATCTAGTCACTTTTTTGCCAGAATTTCTGCCCCACACGCCAAAAATGTCATGTGCATGCTCCAGAATGGGCTCCGACCAGCCCCATTTCAATTTACCGTATTTCCAATACAGTGGACAAAACTGTTGATAAAAACTATAATTCTATCAAAAATTGGCATTTTACATGCATTTGCCAACCACTTGTGACCCTTGACCTCCAAGGGGTCATCCAAAATAGTATGCATAGATAGGTCTTACCATCAGGCATCTTTGTACCAAGTTGTGGTTTGAAGTTGTTTAAAGTATTTGAGAAAAAAACATCTTTTGTCAAAATATGGCTATTTTTTACCTATTTCCTCATCCCTTGACCTTGACCTTTGAGAGGTTACTGAAATTGGTGTGTTTAAAAGGTCTTTCCACAAAGTATCCTTGGGCCAAGTTTAAAGACTGTGGCTTGAATGTCTCCGAGAAAATGCCAACACGGACGAACGACCACTGGCCAAGAGCATAGCCTCACTTTTGCTTCGCATGTGAGCCCAAAATTCATTACATACTAGGTATTGGGTTTAATCAGTACAGCAAGAGGGGACAATCTAAAGATTATGTAATTATGTCACCGTAAACTTTGTATTGCACAAATTGTGATTTATTCATAAACTACAAAATATACAAAACAAGATGGGATGAACCATAACCCACACAGTCCCTTCTACATGAGAACTGTCCTCGCTGTCAAGGGTCTCTACCTTTTGTCAGTGACCCGATTCTGATGTTGAAATATCTCTTATTATTGAAAAAGCCTTACAGATCTGCCAGTGTGTCGGTGAGCTGTGTACGGGGTGCGGTGCATACACATCACTGGTTTGTCAAACATCATTTGTCATAAGCATTTTTTGGTTTTTACGTAATAGAAATATGAGAAATATGTCACATTTAGAGTATTGCGTAAATGTCTCTGTGGTGACAGATTTGCTTCTTTTACGTCACCGCCACTGTCTGATTTTCTCCAGAAGTCAAGTTTTTTTTTACTGTTTTAATTTTGTTCTCAAAATAATTAATTTTTACTGAAGAAGTTGAAAGGGTACAAAGCTGGCTAACGAACTTATCCAATGTCTTTCTCCAAACTAGCTATATCCAAAATTTCAAGTAAATATGACAAAAATTATGGACTCTAACCTGGGTCAACTGACTTTCTATAAACGGTCTTTTATGTCTTTTATGTCTTCAATGAGACATTCAACTACAATATGCTCTCTCGGCCACCCCTCGAATAAGTATTTCGCCAAGTTTCAAGCTTGTGCATACAGAAATATCTGAGATTCTCATGTCTACATACATACGCACACATACATATACGGCGCCAAATGTACGCTCAGAAGTGAGGTTAGCGCAACCAGACATGACGCAATCAGGGTTAGAAATACTTTTCAAAAGTACAGGGCCCTTCAGACCCCCTGTTAGCATGGAGCCCCACAGGAAAGTAAGGGACTCATGAACCATTAGTCGTACAGGTTAAAAAATATAAACAAAATGTCTGATTCTGCAGAACATTGTTTGCAGGAGGCAGAAGATACCGTCACATGATTTACGGACAAAACAGAGAAACATGGGAACTCTCCTTCGAGGAGGAAGCGGCTTTAGCTAAAAGAAGCCGAATAGCGAGCTGCAAACAGGAGAGTGAACGTATCGTGCTAGACCGCTATGCAGCAAAGAGAGGTTGATGCAATATGTGCTGTGTGAAAAATAGGCGGCCATGTGTGTTTGGTGAAAAGTTCGACATGTGTCGGGACTGCGCTGATGCACTGACTACTGCCTATCGCTGCTTTAAGACAAAACACAGTAGGTCTGAAAAGAAGGGGGCACGTTGGGCCCCGTGGACATGAAAGTAGAGGGCCGAGGCCAAAGTAAGGTGCTTTTTGCCCCGGGCCCCTGGTTATTTCGAAATCGAACCCCGCGCAATTTTTATCTTGTTACTTCAGTTGTCAGAGGCTTAGACCTGCCCGCATTTGACATCATGGACATGCTATTAAATTCGCCCCACCCATCCAACAAAGTTCCTTCTATAAACAGAAGGGACTTACAAACTACAGCTCTGAAATTTTGCACATTTTTGCACAAATACATATTTTCTAATGCGCTCTTTTCAATTGTAGTAATTATCAGTTGTTTTTTGTTTTGTTTACAATTTGAAATTTTTGGTGATCTTACATACATGTGGGCACACCTAGCCTCTAAAAGAAATTCTTGTGCAGGCAATCATCAGTACACCTTTTTGTGCGCAAACCAATCAGTAGCAAAAAAACTCTTAACATTTCAGTCTGTCTGAAAAAAATCTCTTTTTTCCCCCCCACAAGCTACTAGTGCTAGTCTGTTTACATCATTGAGGCGTCTCTCGATCACCCCCCCACCATATGTGCTCAGTGCACAAATGCTGTACACACAAATGCTAGATCAACAATGCAATTTAGCAGACTAATTGTGAATGCAAGCGATTAAATCAGTCTATGAAGAACATGATGGAACACTGAAAAGCAAGAATTGTACTTTCAAACACACGAGGTGATGTGATTCTCTCAGGGTTCAATTGATTATGTGGCCAATTGCAAGCTTTAACTCGTCTGAGATGTGCTGCCTTCAGATACACGGCTTAAGCCTGGCAAGCAACGAACCTGGTTGTTTTGTCGTACCTCAGTGTGACTTCTAGAAGCACGTGGTTCTACAGCATGCTGATTGGTCGAGGGGCACTTGTGCGTGCCGTTTGAGTGACATTTCAGGCAAAGAATGGGTCAGTCTAATGCAAAATGAAAGGCTGCTACAGGACTGGCAGAAGTATGTGCTCCATGGTCTGACCACAAATTCAAACAAAGCACAACTTGCCTTGTGAAATTTGGTATTAACCTGACTTCGCAACAACTCATTCAAAAACTGGCAATATCATGAACACTCCTACCACCCATTCCTCCTCAATCACCCCAAAGGAAAGACAGACAGGAATTATTCCTCTGTGCATGTGCACTGGTGCTGACCTTGAAGGTTCTGTCTTTTATTACTTCCTCCACATTCAACTCTTGTTGCATCAGACGTAGCTGCAAACAGCAACAAAAATGACCGTAGTGTAACAAATGCAATGATCTTAGACTTAAAATCAAATCCAAAAGTTACAATCTGAATTAGGAAAAAAAAAAACATGAAAATGAATTGTTATCAAACATAAAGCCACTTTACACTAACTACGAAATTGCACCAACCAGAACGATCACAATTAAATTTCATAGTTACATCATAATATGTTAAATGGACCAAAAGAAGGTACATATACTCTGTTCCTGATTTCTCTACTTTAAAAAAGTGGTGCATAAATATGTTACTTTTTTGTTTGTTTTTAGCAGCACAGACTGCTGTGAGAGCCAACACAAGTGATCTCTCTTGAGTTGTCAGTTTAGGATTGGCATGATAAATCATAAAACAAGGTTGGTCAGGCAAGCTGAAACTGAGTAGGGGTGGGGTGGTGGGGTTAAGTTTGTTACCTACCTTCTTTTGGGTTAAGAAGTTAAGAATATGCCTTCGTATCATTGTTAATTTAGTAATTACATCATTAAAATCATCATTAAAATAATCATTAAATTTAAAAGGACTGCAGTAAATAAACAGAACCTTCAGCAGTACATCTGGTGTTGAAAACATTTAAATTAAATGAGCATAGACACACAATTTATTAACTTGGCTGATGAACAAGTTTCTAGAAATTGCATTTTGTTCTACATGCATGTACTTGATGTTATACATCACATGATTCAAATCACAAGCTCACCTTTGTTTGCTCCTTTCTGAGCTTCTTCAGCACATCACCATCATCAGGATTGTCCAGTTTCAACTGTCGTAATATGTTCACATCATTGGACACTTTGGAGATACACTTCTTGATCACAACCTCTCGAGATTTGTATGATTCTTCCATCTGCAAGAAAGCAGAAGCTCAGTGTACTGGTATCAACTAAACTGGCATTCAAGATGGCTGAGGACAGTGCCAAAGCAGAGAGGAAGGAACAGCAGAATAATTACTTAGAAAAGAACTTAGTCTTCCTCATCATGAGGGTCACAATGAACGACTTTAAAAATATCAATGCATCGGCATGATGCACGCATTGCAGAACTGTGCGTCAGAACTGAGACCCTTGGCTGTGTGTTATGGGAGTACCCCTGACACTGACAGCATGAATTATCAGTGCCACATAAGACAAGAGGAAATCTTAACCAAGGTTTGAATAACCAACCTCTCAAATTTATCCATAACAAGGTCAGTGTTTTGTTGTTGTTGTTGCACCCTGAGCATGCTGCTACTAGTGCTAGCATGGAGTGGATGCGCATTACAAGTCAACATCATCATCATATGACAGAGGCTGAGGCTGAATGCAAGTTAAAACAACACAATCTAGACACCTTGATTATACTTTTTATACTATGAAAAATTACCGACCTTCATATGTAACAACAAAAGAGTTTTCTTTTGGTTATTTTCAAGACTTAAATTGCTGTACATAAAAATGGAGAGCTGTTGGTACCCCACACAACATAATCCCTTGGCAAACAGTCAGTTATAACAACTTTCCAATTACAGCTCTGACTTGATATATCTAGCTTCATTATATCATGATCCCGGATATATCACGGGAGGGACCTTGGATCCCAGAAAAAATCAGACCGGCCGCGGACACCAGTGAACCGCGATATATCTTTGTCACCAGCCCAGACCCCCCTCCTGAAACCTCTCCCACAGTTCATTTAATGTGTCTTCAAGGCATACAAAACACAATGGTTTACACATAATTGTACTTTAATGAGTTATGTTACCGAGCACATGGATGATACAGGGTAGTATTTAAATAAATTTAATGTTTTGTTCCTACCATCCTGCATAGACATTCTCATAACACTGAACAAATAAAAATAATAGTATTATACCTCTTCATACAGACGTTTGCACTCCTTGGTAGCATCCACCTTCCCAGCAAATGACTGTGTGGGTACTGTTGTGTTCAATGCATTTGTAATCCTGTCATCGATCAACCGCATTCGCTTAAGGGTCTCCTGCTCGAAAAAGGATACATGACTGAAATTGCCTGTAAGATTAGACTGAGAAAAAGAGTACCGATTGACAAAAAGACACGGTCTTCGGTTGTGTACAAAATACTAAATAAGCAGAATGCTGAGGCTGGGCATCTTACACACGAAAATAAAACTTAGTAGATTTGTCTAATATGGCCTGTAGCAGACGAACTTTGTTATGCCCTTGGGGAAGCTAATACATGTGCCCTGAATATAAACGAAAATATCTACGAAAAGCAAAGCTTCTAATTTCATTGAAATACACTTTCTCCCAACGGTGTTCAATTGTTTAAGCACAGTAAATCCTAAGCGTGCGAACTCGCCTCTTACTTACCTGAAATCCTAAAAAATCGTCACACACGACGACTGCCTCACTCGGTACGGTCATGGGCGCAGCCATCTTTGACAACTAATCTCGTAGAAGGGCCTCGTATTGCTGAGAACAGTTACAATCGCTGACTATATTTTAACAATATGCACTTTCTTCGATATTTTAACACACGGATGAGTCAAGAGATTAGCAAAATTAATTACTTTTTCAAATAACAGTTAAAACGATTGAACATCCGGCACATGCTCAGTCGATGGCAAGTTGTGACTGAAAAAGCGAAGAAGGGGCTGTGTGACTAAAAATCGTAAAAATTGTGTTCTTTCGTTCAGTTTTTACGAATTGTTGAACGGTAAGTTGAAATATTTGAATATCTTTGTTGATATTTTGCACTACATTTGACATTTTCTTTTACATTGGCTTCGGAATAGAATGCGTTCCTCTATCCTGATTGCCAAATTTATTGATCAAGAAAACCTCGTGCGGTCACATTGTGAATGTGAGTAGAGGAGAAATTTTCAGAAACAAAGTGAACATCCTGGTCGTCAGCGACAGTAATTTTATGATAGTACTTTCCATTTCTATGTTTTATACTAGATAAGTGGTCGAGTTTAAGAGAAAAGCCATTGTCTAGTAGCATATTGTTTTGGCTTTAAGTTTAATTTCACAATCAGTACCAAACTACCATCAGTACACCCAACATTACCTACGTCTGTAGCACTAGTGTAATTGTTTTAACTGATCACGATCCACAATACAAATATCATGTACATTATTTGTTCTTGTAAAATTTGCTGATCTCGTCTTCATTTCAACAGATTAAAGTGACCTTTTTTAAAATTTATAATGTCATCGACGACCTAAAGTGGAACGACTTTTTTGCAACACCATTCTGTGGCAGAACCCGAAATTCTGAAGGGAAAATATTTGTACAGCACTGTAACACTAACCTGTGGAAGTTTTGTTTTAATAACAGAGTTGCCATTGTTTGGAATGACCTACCAGTTTCATTAAAAAAACATCTAATATAAATTCTTTTAAAAACCAGCTGGACGAATTACCAAAATTTAAAGAGATTTTTTATTCCTATGATGAATGATTTTATAGGAAAATTGCATGCATAGCAGACCCATTAAAAAAAAGAAAGAAAGAAAGGACATTTATAAAGGCCTCACGGCCTATTTTGTCCTCACAATACTACTACTACTAGTAGTAAGGAAGGTGTTTACGTCAAAAAGTGCCTGGTTTATAATCTCTTTTCTGCTGCTGCGGCTGGCAACCAGAGAAGTGAAGTGATCGTGATCACCTTTATTTTTTACCAGCAATTTAATATTCCCACCATTATTGATGTGACCAGTGGGATCTAAAAAGTGGTCCAGTCTTGTTTGCATACATGAAACTGAAAGTTATCTACTTCATGGCTGGCTTTGATTGCTAAAAGTTTGCTGATAGTTTGACTAGTAGTAGTACTAATAGTAGTAGTGGTGTCTGGAGTATTCAAAGGGAGGGGGGGGGGGGTCACCTATAATGGGGGAACAAGTCACCTCTCGAAGGTTAGAGAGTAGTCCACCAGTTTAGGTCCCCACTTTCACACTCAACTAGTCTCACTTGTGGCTCCACGTAGCTGCAGCATGCGCAGTGGCCACACCACGGGCAACAGCTTTGACTGGCTGGCTAAACCAAGTGAAGGGATACCGGGGGGTCTCAAACCCTTGGTGAGGCAGGACTTGCTCATCCTAGCATGCAAAGTCTGTCACCGGCTGACTGGGCGGAGGAAACCCAATCAAGGGTTCAACGGCCAAGAAGGCGGGTCAGCAGTGCACTGTGGAGTGCATAGGGCATGTCGGAGCACAGAAGAAGACATGGCCATCCACTGCAGCCAAGGAAGCTACCAGTTGTAACGTCTCATCGTGCCACTGGACTGTTTTCTGCGGCCGAGAGGGTGGGGTTGCTTCAGCGCAACAGCTTCTCCACCAAAATCTCCTTCACGTGCAGGTTTTGTGCATGGACCTTCACCAAATCTACTACTTCATCTTCTTTTTTCTTCTGCTTCCTCCAGAAGTCCTGCGGCGATGGGGAACGGGCGAAACGACAGGTAGAGGTTACTACTGGGAGTCGCAGCTCCGAACCTGCACATAGGCGGTCTGTGGACCAGTGGTCGCTCTTCCCTGTACCAGGGGCAGCAGGGAAGTTTGGCAGCATCCCAGGTGGCTGAGCAGCCCTCTTCAGGACAGCACTGCTCACCCTAGTAAGGGAGGGAACTAGAAAAGGTGTTCCAAACATTGCCTGCCCTACATAAACCGGTCAGCTTACCGCGGCTGGCGGTTTAACCCTTTTATGCGGTCGAAAAGAAAAACAAAAAAAGAAACTTACTCTCGGTACGTGGAACGTACGAACCCTGTTGGACAGAGATCAGACGAAGAGACCACACAGAAGAACAGCCCTCATAGCCAGGAAACTGGCGAGATATAAAATCAACATTGCAGCTCTTAGCGAAACCAGATTTTCTGACGAAGGCTCGATCTGTGAACCTGAGGGTGGGTACACCTTTTTCTGGAAGGGCAAAGCTGAGAACGAAGACAGGATACTTAAGGACCTCTTCAGCGCTGAGCGCACTGTTCAAGAAGCAGTCATCCTCCTTCGCCATCCGCACCACGCTCCTCTGACAGCTGCCTTCTCTTCCCACTGGCATCAGCGAAAGATTGATGAAGCTCCGTTTACCCATCTCCCACACCCGACACGTCGCTATCATCAGTGCCTATGCTCCGACACTAACCAACGCCGATGATGACAAGGAGGCGTTCTATGAGAGCCTCGATTCCCTCCTGAAGTCCACTCCTGCAAGTGACAAACTCATCGTGCTTGGTGACTTCAATGCTCGAGTTGGGCGCGAATGTGAATGCTGGGAGGAGTGATGGGCCCACACGGGCTGGGCAAGATGAACAGCAATGGCCTGCTGCTGCTGACATTGTGCACTGAGAATGGACTCGCCATCACCAACACCCTCTTCAGGCTGTCTAGTAAGTACAAGACAACATGGATGCATCCCAGGTCCAAGCAGTGGCATCTCATAGACTGTCATTGTCCGCCAGCTGGATACTCGTGATGTCAGAATCACCAGAGCCATGAGAGGAGCCGAGTGCTGGACCGACCATCGGCTGGTGCGGTCTGTCCTCAACCTGCACATTGCATCAGCACACAGGAAGAGGCCGAAGCTCACCCGACCTTCATTCAACCTGGCCAAGCTGAAGTGCCCGGACGTCAAGGAAAACTTCCAGTCCCACCTTGATGACCTGCTAACTGTCCATGGACCGTTGACTGGCAACCCAACTGAAATGTGGAACCAGTTCAAGGGGATGGTGACGGAGTCTGCCAAGCAGAGAGTACACCAGGATTGGTTTGATGAGAACAATGAAGAGATCAACAAGCTACTGGAGCAAAAGCGCAGTGCCTCGAGTGGCAGAACATCATCAACTCCTTGTCCAAGAAAGACTGCTTCAAACACCTCCAGAGAAAAACCCAGAGAATGCTCCACAACATGCAGGACACCTGGTGGGACGGCAAAGCAAAAGAACTTGAACACTTCGCTGAATCCAGCAACCGTGGCGCAGTGGTTAAGGCGCCTGCCACCAATGCTAAAGGTGCGAGGTTCGATTACGGTTTCCGGCGTCGGATTTTTCTCCTCTAGTAAATGTCACCGTTAATCCGGGCAGACCGTCGGGGGTTCTTTCTCCGGGTACTCCGGCTCTTCCTCCCCCACGACTTTGGTATCAGCTTCAGCCCACTTAATCAAATTTCAAATACAAACGATTTTGAATTTCCAAAACTTCAGTAGTTTGCTTGAGCTAGCCCTTAGCACCACGTGAATGATCTGTGTTTGTGTACAGTGTGCGAGTGAATGCGCGTGATTCACGTGAGCGTGCTTGTTGGGTTCAGTTCGCGGCGGCGCTTTGAGCCGATTTTCAATTGGGATAAAGCGCCTATTTAATGCGCTTATTATTATTATTATTAACTCCAAGGAGTTTTTCAGAAGTATGAAAGCTGTCTACGGCCCTGCCAGACCCAGCACAACCCCTCTCTTTTCTGACGACGGCTTCACCTTGCTAAAGGACAAAGGCAGCATCACTGAGCGCTGGAGAGAGCACTTCTCAAATCTGCTGAACCTGCCTTCCACTGTCGATCCTGCGGCCCTGGACATGATTCCCCAGAAGCCGACACCGGATGACCTTGACCTCTCGCCAACCCTGGATTAGGTCAAGAAAGCGATCAACCAGACTAGCTCCGGCAAGGCTGCAGGCATGGACGGCATCCCCGCAGAGCTCTTCAATGCAGCTGGACCTGAGACCCTTGATGCCTTCTGCAACATTCTGACATGCATCTGGGCAGAGGAGAACATGCCACAGGAATTTAGAGATGCTACAATCGTCTCCCTGTTTAAGAACAAGGGCAGCAAAGCAGACGGTGCCAATTACCAAGGGATCTCACTCTTGTCCATTGCTGGCAAGATCCTTGCGAGAGTCGTCCTCAACCGCCTGATCAGCTCTGTATCTGAGGAAGCACTCCCAGAGGCTCAATGCGGCTTCAGACCCGGCTGCAGCACAGTCGATATGGTCTTCTCTGTGAGACAGGTCCAGGAGAAATGCATTGAGCAGCACATGGACCTCTACGCTATTTTCATAGATCTGACCAAAGCATTCGACACCGTGAACAGAGAAGCGCTTTGGGTCATCCTCGCAAAGCTCGGCTGCCCCAGGAAGTTCACCAACATCATCCGCCTCTTCCATGATGGAATGGTAGGAGTTGTCCAGTCAAACGGTGACACATCTGCACCCTTCGACATTTCCAACGGTGTGAAACAAGGTTGTGTTCTTGCCCCCGTGATGGTCAACCTGTTTTTCACGTGTGTTCAGACCTGTGCAGTACGCGACCTTGAGAAGGGAGTGTACCTGAAGTACAGACTAGACGGCTCTCTCTTCGACCTCCGTTGACTGAACGCCAGGACCAAGACCATCGAGAGACTGATCCTTGAGGCGCTGTTTGCCGATGTCTGTGCGCTGATGGCGCACACGGAGTCTGACCTCCAGACCATCGTCAACAGGTTCTCGGAAGCCTCTCGACTGTTTGGCCTCACCATCAGTCTAAGCAAGACCGAGGTCCTGCACCAACCGGCCCCAGGCACAAGAGCTCACCCACCCAAAGTGTACATCGAAGGCACCGAGCTGAAGACTGTCGACCAGTTCAGGTACCTTGGGAGCATCATCTCTTCTGACGGTACTATCGACAAGGAAATCGCAGCTCGCATCAGCAAAGCCAGCCAAGCCCTGGGTCGCCTGCGCACTTGTGTGTTGAATAACAACAACGTCAAGCTTTCCACCAAGATCAAAGTCTACAAGGCAGTAGTTCTCCCCAGCCTCCTCTACGGCTGTGAGTCATGGACGCTGTACAGAAAGAACCTCAAGCAGCTTGAACATTTCCACATGAGATCCCTGCGCTCACTCACGGGCATCAAATGGCAAGACAAGGTGACAAACCTGGAAGTCCTGGACAATGCTGGCTTAGTGAGTGTTGAAGCCTTGATCTTAAAGACACAACTCCGCAGGACAGGTCATGTCATACGCATGGATGATTCTCACATGCCACGCCAACTCCTGTATGGTGCACTCTCAAAAGGCCACAGGAAGCAAGGACGGCCAAAGAAACGCTTCAAAGACTGCATAAGAGACAGCCTCAAGCACTGCGTCTTCCCGGTAAAGGAACTTGAAGCACAAGACAGATCAGGCTGGCGTGCCGCCTCCAGGAACGCCTGCACGCTCTTTGAACACAATCGGCGCGAACAGATCACCAGTGCCAGAGCTCGCAGAAAGACAGCGTCGACTCTTCCCACAGCTACGTTCCAGTGCCCCCATTGCCCTCGCAGGTGTGGCTCCAGGATTGGCTTGGCCAGCCACACCCGCACCCACAAATAGAAGTCATGCACAATGACGACATCATCGGTTTCAATGGTATACCCATTAGTAGTACTGTAATGGCGATACTGTTCACAAGGCCATGAAGGTTACAGTTTAAATAAAAATGTTGAGCAAGTGTTCGTAGACTATCATCATTGTATTTGTAATGATTGATTGTATTTATAAAGCAAAAAGTACATAATGAACATATATATCATATATATGTAACAATAACACTATCTTGTTATTGTCATAGAGTTATCAGTCTGTCACTCATCTAACAACTCTGACTTGCTTTTCTTCAATGCAGTTTTACATAAACTTGCACACAAAATGGCTGATGCGTCAGGACCTGCCAACCACAGACTCAAGGCCTACAAAAACAAAGCCCTTGACACACAGGAACTGCGGCGCAGGAGAGAAGAAGAGGGAATTCAGCTTCGCAAACAGAAGCGTGATGAGCAAGTGAGTAAATGTAGACTTTCCATATCTGATCATCTTCCTCTGTGACATCAGTGCGCTCAGAATCTGAAATACCAACATTAACTCATTAAGCCGTGAGGGCAAAATTCTCAGATTGTGGAGATATCCTCTGAGGTCGCAGTTTTCGCTCAATGTGCAAGCGAAAAATACACATACACAATCACAACTTCAAACCCAAACTTGGTACAAAGATACCCCATGGTAAGACTCTTTTAAAATACTAATTTGGTTGATCCCTTGGAAAACCCAAGGGTCACAAGAGCTCAGGAAATAGGTCCAAAATAGCCATATTTTGACAAAAGATGTTTTTTCTCGAATACTATTCACAACTTCCAACCCTATACTTGGTACGGAGATACCTGATGGTAAGAAGTTTCTATGCATACACATTTGGTTGATCCCACGGAACAGTCAAGGGTCACAAGAACTCAGGAAATAGGTCCAAAATAGCCCTATTTTGACAAAATGTTTTTTCTCAAATACTATTTACAACTTCAAACCCAAACTTGGTACAAAGATACCTCATGGTAAGACCTTTCTATGCATTCTAATTTGGTTGATCCTTTGTAAATGTCAAGGGTCACAAGAGCTCATGAAATAGGTCCAAAATAGCCATAATCTTTGACAAAAGATGTTTTTTCTCATACTATTCACATCTTCAAACCCAAACTTGGTACAGAGATACCTGATGGTAAGACCTATCTATGCATACTAAATTGGATGACCCCTTCGAAAAGGTCATGGGTCACAAGAGGTCAACAACTGTGTATAAAATGCCAATTTTTGATAGAATTGTAGTAATTATCAACATTTTTTGAAAACTTTTCAATCAAATTTGGCACAAACATAGTTGATGATAAGGTAGGTTTTGAAAGGTCTTGCCACAACAGGGCTTCCGTTTTAGTGCGTCTGTGACACATTAAAACTCAAAATCACGTCCTGAAAATGTAACTAACGGGTAGTCAGAGGCACTAAAATTCAGTGCATCTGCGTCCGTGACACATCATCCTTGCGCCACCGTGCGTAACCTAACAGGTAGGTGACAGTCGTTCTATTTTTAGTGACGAGATGGTTCGTTTAGCCGCTCACTTGGTCGCAGCTGCGTTCAAAATCACCCCGACTCTGGGGTCTGTCCGAGTGTAACTGGACGGGCAAACTGTTAGTTTACGTGTGGTGTCAGCATGTTATTACAAAGTGCGCGCTACATGTTGAACGCGTTACTTGCTGTGACGTCACCATTCATACTATTACATGTACTATTATGGGATACCGCATCATGCATTTCACTTTCGATCTTGATCGAAGTTGTAAATGGCGGAGAAAAAGCAAAGGAAGCTGGAATGTTTTGAATTCTTCAATCCGGCATCGTCTGGTCGTGATAATCGCCTAGAAGAAAGTTGCACTTCGACACCGCTGTCTCCATGGACAAGCGATAGTACCAGAAATGATACCCACCTTGAGCCGTGTGTGGCACCGCCGCTGCGACTCGCAGTTTTCAGTTCAGAGTTCATGGCTGCATGTATTTCCATGTCTAAAGCACGACGGCACACGGATGACATGCGCAATGTGCATGGAGGTGAACTCAAAAAGCAAGTTCAGAAATTTGAACAGAAATAAGTTTGTCAGTTTTTTTTTTATCGTGGTCAATCTATCTTCTGGTACACAGGTATTAGGCAAAAGCTCTAAAATTGGAGAAATACGTGGTGGTATGGTATGGTGTCTCCGAGGCGCACATATCGATCTATTTAAAGATGCTCAAGGCGCTGTAGGGATGGAAGCTGAAGCTTTGAAAGCCTGCTGCTGCTAAGCGCTACTTTATCTGCCTCTACACAGCTATTAACTTCGGTGCGTATGATATAAATTATTTCTGTTTCCATTTCACCGGCCCTACCGAGCCTTCTCGTTTCGAATAGTGGTAATGGATTTTTAACGTGCGCACTTAATGATTATGCGTGCTGTACACACATAGGCGAGACAAACACCATAAGCCGTAAATTTGACTCGATGGGAATGAGGAAAAGTCCACATCCCATTCCTGGATTCGAACCCGGGATCTTACGACTGCTAGCGCAATGTCTTATCCACTAAGCTACATATCCTATGTCTTTTGGGTTAAGTGGGTTGAAACCAACGTTTAAGTACACATTAGTTCACACACACACACACACACACAGTTTAGACAAGTCAGACTTTGGTTGTCAATCTTCATTCAGCTTACTTATGCCTGTCACCCCTACCTGGGTATAGGCCGTCGACGAGAGACCTCCGGCAACTCCTGTCCTGTGCTTCTCCTTCGATTCTACTCCAGGTGGTTTCCAGTTTCTTGATGTCTGCTTGGAGGTCTCGACGCCAGGAGTTTCTCGGCCTACCTCTTTTCCTCTTTCCCTGGGGGTTCCATGACGTTCCATGTGCCCATGGTTGTATCCCTGGATAGAGAGAGGCGGCTCGGTCCTGTGGCTTCCGAAGACTTCCGGCTTTCACCACAGGACGTCATAAGTCTTCTGGTAGAAGAACCTTCCTCCTCCAGGAAAGGAATTACTGTTAGTCTTTTCGTCGGCGTTTTTGTAGCTATTTCCTTTTTTGCAGGGTGGGGAAGCTACCCCCACGCCCAACCCCCTTACTAGGAGGACCAGGGGTTTTCTGTCGGGGTCACCTTCCCTTAGACCATGTTGGTTCACGGCACCTTATTTCATTCGGTGCACCCCTCTCACGAAGGACCCCTATCCACCACCCAGGGGACGCGCCTCAACGCCATATGGTCCCAGCGCAAGGCTTCATTCAGCAGAAAAGGCTATATTCTCTGTTACAATACATTATCAAATAATCATACAGATAAATAATACATGTTTTTATTGTGAGAGAGAGAGGGAGACAGACAGGCTTTTGCACGATAGCTCAACAGTTTAAAAATCAGTGTCATGGAAAAGACACGCACACACTGTCACAACAAATTTAAAGAGGAGAGAGCGAAATGAGTATAATTTTTTTTTTTTTTTTAACATACAGATGATGCAGATTTTCTTAAATAAATTTGCGGACCCTCTATTATGCTCGGATGGGGGTCTGTGTACCTTCTAAAATTTATACCTGGGTGTTACGATTGTGGTTGTGTTGTTCTGTGAGAGCATGCATGTGTTAATCGTAGGAAACGATCCGATATTTATATGAGCTATTATGGTTACGTATCATGTACCTTTAAGTAAGATTCTCTATCGTTCACGTTGATAGCGGAATTGGCTTTGTTATGATATGCTAAGTTTAGTCCGGAAGTTTCTAGCAAAGTCGCACAGAGAATAGCGGTCTATTTTTGTTATGCGTAGATTCGCTGAGAATAAACCAGAACGTTCCAACTAGGTCGCGCTGTCTAGTGACCTCGCATGTGTGACATCAAAGTGTAGGCAACATTTTGCAACACAGTAGTAGAGCCGCTCTATTCTTAGTCATAGTTTTCTGTGCGCGTGAAGTTGGCAGCCAGTCAGTGTGTTTTTGAAAGATCGTGAAACTTCTGGAAAATTCTGGCTAGGTCGTGAACTGCCTACCATACTTTTGTGAGACGTCACAACGCGCCGGGATTTCCCAACATAGAGGCTAAAATTAGCAGTCAAATTTTTGTAGACTATTGAAGTTTATTCTAGAAAGTTCTTTTTATTTAATATTTATGAGTTTCGGTTACATGTTCCGTTCTGATTGGTTGCGTTGTGTGAATTTGGTGGATTATTATGGAAAGTTGTTGTACTATAAAAGTTTGTGCTAGGAAGCACGTGTGTACAGTGTCATGCATTGTCAGTTGTAGGGACACACAGTTTATCGTAGGTATGTGGCCCGTATAGGGTGTGCCTACCCGGCACCGGCCTCCACGTGGCGTAGGTGGGTAGTCCGCTCAGTCCCTGACTGAGTGGGCTAGCGGACGGGTGCCATCTTTGTCCAGGATTAGGACTTGATGTCAGCAGATATGTTGTTCAGCCTTTTCACTGGTCCGGTTTTTAAGGAGCTGTGCTAACCTAGGTCGTACCATGTTGGATTGGTCCTTAAAAATACTCGTGACTTTTTGGTCCTTTGGATCCCAAGTGTTTGCCGTGCTTGGAGACCCGTGTCGGGGGAGAAGAGGATCCTGGTGGCTGAGGTTCCCTTTGGGCTGCGGCTCACTGGTGCCAACACTCCACTTCGGCCTTGACTTCTACCTAAACGGGAGGCTAGTCGTACCGGCCTAGTCAATCGGCTCTTGTCACGTTGAGCCCTACCCCACTGTTGACATGCGGGTTGCTATACGGAGCACCATGCTATAGCTTCTGCAGCTGATTAGGTGCTTTACGCCAGTATTCCCCTGCATTCAACGGTGTGATAGAAGGCGGTGGCTCAAACGGTTCAATCGGGCTTACTCCCTTGAGTATATCTTTCGGGCAGTCTCCATTGTGCGTCGGCTGGAGACCCGCCGACAGTTGCACTTTCCCTTGTTGGGCTCGATGGCGGGCGGGGACCCCCGGGGGATGAATATCTCTACTAATATAATATGGATACAACCAAAAAACCAAAACTAGCACAGAAACGGCGCATAGACACCGACATTGCACATGACAGTGATTCAGACTGTGAGGAAGCGACGCCTCAGGCGTCGGCCGTATGGCCTCGCTTCCTCATTGTCCATAGCAAGGTGAAGGAGAAACCAGTTACCAAGCTGCATCCTTTTCTGGTGGGGGAGACCCTCAGGAGCCGTGTTGGCAGGCCTGACGCCCAGCGCCTCAGGTCTGGTGACTTGCTGGTGGAGTGCCGTACTCGGGCACACTCCAGCGGGCTGCTGGGGCTCTCTTCCATCGGAGACACTCCTGTGGAAGTCACACCCCACAAAACTATGAATTCGTCAAGAGGCGTAATCAAAGATCAAGCTTTGGCAGAACTGTCAGAAGATGAACTTGTAAGGAACCTTAAGTCTCAGGGGGTGACTTGCGTCAGGCGCTTCGCTTCCAAGCGAGGTGGTGGGGAGATCCGTCTCCCTACCATCATCCTGACGTTTGGCACCCCCACCCCTCCTACTACCATCTGGGGAGGTTACTACTCCCTGAGAGTGAAAAAGTACGTCCCTCTTCCCCTCCGGTGCTTTAAGTGCCAAAAGTATGGCCATGGGCAGAAGACATGCCGTCAGGCAGAGGCTTCATGCG
Organism: Semisulcospira habei; assembly: GCA_036245525.1. Lineage (NCBI taxonomy): Eukaryota > Metazoa > Mollusca > Gastropoda > Semisulcospiridae > Semisulcospira > Semisulcospira habei. Next base: position 130,370,761 of record BTPG01000006.1, read on the forward strand.
CCCGTTGCACTAGGCCCGGACACTCTGCTGAGTCCTGCACAGCCACCCCCCTGTGTGTGAATTGCCAGGGGGCGCATATGGCTTCGGAGTAGAAATGCCCTCGTTGGATATCCGAGTGCAAGATTCAGCAGGTGCGTGTGGAGAAGGGGCTGTCCTTTCTGGATGCCAAAAAACTGGTTGAAGGCCCTGGTGCAGCTGCGGCTGCCCCAACCTCTTAACACCTCAGTGTATACTTTTAGTGCAGCGGTGGCAGGCAAGCGCCCCACCAAAGACTTTTCATGTCAGACCCCAACTTCTTGGTTGGGGGCGGAGCCTCGGCTCATCTCGCCCCTGGAGAGTAACCCTCCTCCGGTGGTGACAAGGAGCCAGGGAACGCAGAAGGCGGACACTGCCGGTCCGGTTGTGCCGCCTTCTGTTGCCCCTAAGCCTCAGCCCCCACCCAAACCTGTTAGTCAGTCAACTCCAAAGGCTTCTGGCTCTGGTCAGCCTTCTAAGGCCGCTAACTCTAGCGGCAGGAACGCTGCCCAGGACCAGAAGTCTAAGAAATCTATGGGACCACTGTGCGCACGGGCCCAGAAGGGGAACACAGATGTGCCCCTTCAAAACAAATATGCTGCACTGGAGGAGCGGATGGAGGGAGTGGAAGTTGTTGTTGCTGATGCTGCGGCAGCTCCACCCCCTTCCTCTCCGAAGAACCAGAGGAGGCCCGGGAGCCGGCCCCCCTCTGTTTCTTCAACTCCTTCCAAGGTAAAGGAAAAAGGGGGGAAAAACTCCTTACCCCCAGATAAGACTTAATCATGGACTCTTTGCTTCAGTGGAATTGTCGTGGTTTTCGAGCTAACTTTGAGGAATTACGTCTTTTAGTCAAGTTCTATAACCCCTCAGTCATATCTCTTCAGGAGACTTACCTGAAGACTTCTGACCCTGTGTCTTTTAATGGTTTTAATGTTATACATAAAGGCTCTGATTCGGAGAGGCGCTCGGGTGGAGCGGCTCTTCTCATTAGTAGCCAAATTTTATGTAGCCCTGTTAGCATCGACACCTGTCTTCAGGCTGTCGCTGCTCGGGTTACCTTAAAAAAGACCATAACTATATGCAGTATTTACCTGCCACCATCACTGCGGGTCTGTAGCAATGATATTTTTCACTTAGTAGATCAACTGCCCCCTCCCTTTATTCTCATGGGGGATTTTAACGGTCATGCTCACCTTTGGGGTAGTGACCACTATGATGGCAGAGGTCAGATGTTAGAAGATGTTTTTTCTCAACTTAACCTATGTGTCTTTAACGATGGCTCACCTACATACTCTAACTCAGGTTCCGGATCTAGTTCTGTTCTAGACCTCACTGTGTGTGATCCTTCTCTCATGCTGGACTTTGACTGGAAGGTTCACGGCGACCTGTGTGGTAGTGACCACTTCCCAGTAGTCCTGTCATCGGTCAGCTGTGAGGAGGATTCGCCGGTGGGGCGCTGGAATCTCAAGAAAGCTAACTGGTCTCTGTTTGCCTCTCTCTGTCAGTCTCGTCTTACAGAGGAGGTGGTCATGTCAGCTGAAGAACCTGTTTCTTGTTTTACTTCTATTTTGTTGGAGGTTGCAGGTGAAACCATCCCTAGAACTTCCACATCACTCCCTCGGAAGCCGAGAGTACCATGGTTCAATGAAGAGTGCCGCAAGGCCCAAACAATGCGCAAATCTGCTCAGCGACGTGCATTTCGTAATCCGTCGCAAGCAAATATTTTAACCTTTAAAAGACAGCGGGCGAAAGCCCGTTATATTTTTAAACGTGAACGCCGTGCTTCCTGGAGACGCTTCGTCTCATCTTTATCTTCTAGGACTCCGTCCCAAAAAGTCTGGAAGGCTGTTCGAAGAATTGGGGGCAGGGGTGGCTCGGCTTCTGTCGGCCATCTTAGAGATGGTGCCAGTTTGGTCACAGATAAAAAGGCTGTGGCCAATTTACTTGCCTCCACCATTGCCCATAATTCTTCAACAGAGCATTATTCACCTTTTTTCCAGAGAGAGAAGGAGAAGCGAGAATCTTGTGCTTGTGATTTTATATCGGATAACTTGGAAGACTATAATGCCCCTTTTACGTTTTCAGAATTGCAGCAAGCCATGCAGAAATGTACTGACTCTGCTGCTGGATTAGATACCATCCATTATCAGCTCATAACACATCTGCCTGAGGATTCACTCCTTGTACTTCTCAAGGCCTTTAACCATATCTGGATAACCGGTCATTTTCCGCCATCTTGGCGCCAGGCTGTGGTTGTGCCAATTCCCAAGCCGGGTAAGGATCCTTCCGACCCGGGCAACTACCGGCCAATAGCTTTGACATCATGTTTATGTAAAACTATGGAACGCTTGGTCAACGCCCGACTGGTGTGGCATCTTGAGTCACAGGGTCTCATCACAGACCTCCAGTGCGGTTTCCGGCGCTTCCGTAGTACAACTGACCATCTAGTCCGCTTTGAGTCTTTTATCCGAGATGCTTTTGTCAACAAGCAGCATGTCTATGCAATTTTCTTTGATCTTGAAAAGGCATATGACACTACCTGGAAGCATGGTATAATGTCTGATTTGTCGGACATGGGTTTTAAAGGGCATCTGCCCATTTTTATTCACAATTTTTTGTCCAACAGGTCGTTCCATGTCCGTGTGGGCTCCACCCTCTCCGACTCCTTTGAACAGGAGATGGGTGTCCCGCAGGGCAGTATTCTATCTCCTGTTTTATTTAGCATTAAAATAAATAACATTGTAAAGGCCGTCAAGGATGATTCTGAATGCGCTTTGTTTGTGGACGACTTTGCTTTGTGTGCACGAGGTCGAGGACTTGCGTCCCTTGAGAGGCGCTTGCAGCTGTGCGTTGATCGCATCCAGGGGTGGGTGTCTTTCAATGGATTCAGATTCTCGCCCTCCAAGACAGTCTGTGTGCATTTTACTAACCAGACGAAATTTTTTCCAGAACCTAGCCTGAGCATTGCTGGAGTGCCAATTAAGGTGGCTGAAGAGGCTAAGTTTTTGGGGGTCATCTTTGACAAAAGATTGACCTTCTGCAACCATGTTAACTACCTTAGAACCTCTTGTCGGAAGGCCCTCGACATTCTTCGTGTTGTTGGTCGTACTGACTGGGGTGCAGACCGCATCGTCTTACTTCGACTGTACCGGGCCCTTGTTCGGTCCAAACTGGATTACGGCTCTGTGGTATATGGCTCGGCTTCCAAGTCTGTTCTGCAGCGTCTGAACACAATTCACCATCAAGGTCTGCGCATATGTCTGGGAGCCTTCAGGACATCTCCAGTTCCTAGTCTGTATGCAGAGGCAGGGGAGCCTTCTCTCAGGCTCCGCCGCATCCGCCTCATGCTCAGCTACGTTCTGAAGCTGAAGGCCCATCCAGAAAATCCTGCCTACGATTGTGTTTTTAACCCGTCGTTTGCAGAGATTTACGATGCCCATCCGGGAGCTGTCCGTCCACTTTCCTTCCGTGTCCGACCTCATCTGCAGGCGGCCGGAGTGGACCTGGACAAAGTTTCGGAATCTCTGCAACACGTCACTCCACCCTGGCTACTACCAGTTCCTGACATCTTGCTGGACTTGACTGCCCACAAGAAGGATTGTACTCCACCAGCCATATACCAACAGAGCCTCAATGAACTCCTTTCAATTTTTCCTGGCTATTGTCGTCTTTATACGGATGGGTCCAAGTCTGAGGATGGAAGAGTGGCTGCGGCTGCAGTGTCCTCTCGCCATCCTAGACGCCCATTTAAGCTCCGTCTCCCTGACCATTCCTCTGTATTTAGTGCAGAACTGCAGGCCATTCTGCTAGCACTCAAGCATGCCTATCAGTCTCGGGAAAGGAACTTCCTGATTCTGTCTGACTCTCTTTCTGCCCTGCAGGCCCTTCAGGGCGCGGGAACAGACCATCCACTGCTGGTGCAGATTAGAGAGCTCTACGCGGACTTGATGAAGGAATATTATGACATCATTTTTATTTGGGTCCCAGGCCATGTGGGCATCGAAGGCAACAGAATCGCAGATTCTGCTGCCAACAGTGCCCGCAGTGACCCTGTCCCTGACACACAGACTGTCTATAGTGATTTTAAACCTGTTATTAGTGCGTACATAGCCCGCGAGTGGCAGTCCGAGTGGGACAAAGAGGAAGGGAACAAGCTTCATGAAGCTCTTCCTAAGTTGTCTGACAGTCTACCTTTCCGCTGCGGCAGCCGCCGTGAGGAGACTGTCCTTGCTCGGCTCCACATCGGGCACACATATGTTACGCACTCTTATTTACTTAAACAGGATGAGCGTCCATGGTGTTTTGCCTGTGATGAGCAGTTTTCTGTTCGACACTTTTTGCTGTATTGTGCTGACCTAATTGACACCAGATATAAACACTTCACAGCAAACTCCTTGAAGGTTTTGTTCCGGGATGTTCCCCCGGACAAAATCTTCAATTTTTTGAGAGAATGCAATATTTTTAACAAGATCTGAGCATTCATAGACTATGTGAATTTTTTTATTTGCCCTTTTTGAGAGTCTGTAGACGTTTCTTTTCCAGACATGTGCGACATTTTAGCCTGAGATTTTTAATCTATATTTACATCTTGTCTTAAGACCTTGCTTTTAGTCTGGCTGACCAGATTTTTACCCATCCCGCCGTGAGATGGCCTTAGTCGCCTGCTCGGCGTTAAACCCAAATAACTAACTAACTAACCGTATAGGGTGTACATTGTGAGAGACGCAGCATACATTGTAAGAGAAACGCATTGTGTCGCCGGTGTTGACATTTTGCAGAGTAGACATTGTATCAGTATTGGTGCATTTGGGAATGCATTGTGTGGAGATCGCATCGCTGCAATAAAATATTGTTGGAACTGTTACTCCAGTGTTGTCTACAACCTTAAGCCACGGGTGATGGGTTGCAGCTGAATGAAGTTTCTTTAAAAGAACCTTATGTGCGTGCCGTCTGGTGTGATATCATACTACGACCACGACTCAACACGTAACACTGGGGGTCTACAGACCCTTTAACCTGTTGTGAAAACAGAACTAACTTACTTATGCCTGTCACCCCTACCCGGGTATAGGCCGTCGACGAGAGACCTCCAGCAACTCCTGTCCTGTCCTGTGCTTTTCCTTCGATTCTACTCCAGGTGGTTCCCAGTCTCTTGATGTCTGCTTGGAGGTCTCGACGCCAGGAGTTTCTCGGCCTACCTCTTTTCCTCTTTCCCTGGGGGTTCCATGACAATGCCTGCCTAGTGATACTGGAAGCTGGCTTTCTCAGACTGTGACCGATCCATCCCCATCTTCTTCGCCCAATTTCATTCTCTGCTGTTATCTGCTCTGTTCTCTCCCAGAGTCTGACGTTGCTGATCTTCTCTGGCCAGTGGATTTTCAAAATTCTTCTAAGGCAACTGTTCATGAAGGTCTGTACTCTGTTGACTGTGGTTTTTGTCAATCTCCATGTCTCTGCTCCATATAGGAGAACTGCTTTTACATTGGAGTTGAAAATCCGGACTTTGGTGTGTTGTGACAGCTCTCTGGAACTCCACACTTTTTTCAACTGGAGAAAGGCTGCTCTGGCTTTACCGATTCGTGCTCTGACATCTGCATCAGTGCCGCCTTTTTTGTCTATGATGCTCCCGAGATAGGTGAAGGACTCCACCTCCTCCAACGGGGTGCCAGCAAGCAAGACTGGTTCTTCCCTGGTTGCGTTCAGCCTCATTGTCTTTGTTTTCTGTTTGTGAATGTGAGGCCCACTTGGGACGAGATGTCAGCAAGCCTCGTGGTCTTGTCCTGCATTTGTTGATGAGTGTGGGACAGTAATGCCAAGTCGTCTGCAAAATCGAGGTCGTCAAGCTGTGTCCACAGTGTCCACTGTATTCCACTTCGTCTGTGCTCTGTGGTCATCTTCATGACCCAGTCTATGGCCAGTAGGAAGAGGAACGGAGACAGCAGACACCCCTGCCTGACACCAGTTCTGACCTGCAGCTCTCTGGTGAACTGCCCTTCGTGGATCACGCGACATGTCATGCCATCATAGCTGCTCTTGATCAGGCGGACGAGCTTTGTGGGTACACCTTAGTGTCGTAGGAGTTTCCACAGAGTCTCTCGGTCCACGCTGTCAAATGCTTTCTCATAATCCACAAAGTTGACGTACAGCGGGGAGCTCCACTCCAGAGACTGTTCCACGATGATGCGGAGAGTGGCGATCTGGTCTGTACATGATCGGTTCTTCCTGAATCCTGCTTGCTGGTCTCTCAGCTGGGGGTCAACGGAGCTCTTCATTCTCTCTAGGATGATCCTGTTGAAGACCTTTCCTGGTACTGACAGCAAGGTGATTCCTCTGTAGTTGGAACACTTGCTGAGGTCGCCTTTCTTACTTACTTACTTACTTACGCCTGTCACCCCTACCCGGGTATAGGCCGTCGACGAGAGACCTCCAGCAACTCCTGTCCTGTGCTTCTCCTTCGATTCTACTACAGGTGGTTCCCAGTCTCTTGATGTCTGCTTGGAGGTCTCGACGCCAGGTGTTTCTCGGCCTACCTCTTTTCCTCTTTCCCTGGGGGTTCCATGACAATGCCTGCCTAGTGATACTGGAAGCTGGCTTTCTCAGACTGTGACCGATCCATCCCCATCTTCTTCACCCAATTTCATTCTCTGCTGTTATCTGCTCTGTTCTCTCCCAGAGTCTGACGTTGCTGATCTTCTCTGGCCAGTGGATTTTCAAAATTCTTCTAAGGCAACTGTTCATGAAGGTCTGTACTCTGTTGACTGTGGTTTTTGTCAATCTCCATGTCTCTGCTCCATATAGGAGAACTGCTTTTACATTGGAGTTGAAAATCCGGACTTTGGTGTGTTGTGACAGCTCTCTGGAACTCCACACTTTTTTCAACTGGAGAAAGGCTGCTCTGGCTTTACCGATTCGTGCTCTGACATCTGCATCAGTGCCGCCTTTTTTGTCTATGATGCTCCCGAGATAGGTGAAGGACTCCACCTCCTCCAACGGGGTGCCCCCCCACCCGGGTCTGCCCTGGGGGACTTGGGTGGGGTTAGGTACTTTTTAGTTCCCAGGGTCACCCTGGTCAGCCCCACAGGGTGAGTTTTTCTCTCTATTCTGGGGCATGTGTTTCTGTCTGCCCTTGGTCCATTCACCTGTATTTGCCTTTTTAAAACTCTCCCTACTGTCTGCACTGCCTGTAGCTCTTGATATTGGATGTGTGTTGCTAAATGGTCTTAGCTTTATTTAGGCCCCATGTGTTAGGTTTATTTAATGTATTTGACCGGCTGGCGACATACATTCAATGTTCTGTTTATTTTTTTTTTCACAAGCAGTGCAGGCACGTCCTGAGAAAGCCTTGTTGCTGTCGGGACGTTAAGCAATGTACAATCAATGTACAATCAATCCAACGGGGTGCCAGCAAGCAAGACTGGTTCTTCCCTGGTTGCGTTCAGCCTCATTGTCTTTGTTTTCTGTTTGTGAATGGTGAGGCCCACTTGGGACGAGATGTCAGCAAGCCTCGTGGTCTTGTCCTGCATTTGTTGATGAGTGTGGGACAGTAATGCCAAGTCGTCTGCAAAATCGAGGTCGTCAAGCTGTGTCCACAGTGTCCACTGTATTCCACTTCGTCTGTGCTCTGTGGTCATCTTCATGACCCAGTCTATGGCCAGTAGGAAGAGGAACGGAGACAGCAGACACCCCTGCCTGACACCAGTTCTGACCTGCAGCTCTCTGGTGAACTGCCCTTCGTGGATCACGCGACATGTCATGCCATCATAGCTGCTCTTGATCAGGCGGACAAGCTTTGCGGGTACACCGTAGTGTCGTAGGAGTTTCCACAGAGTCTCTCGGTCCACGCTGTCAAATGCTTTCTCATAATCCACAAAGTTGACGTACAGCGGGGAGCTCCACTCCAGAGACTGTTCCACGATGATGCGGAGAGTGGCGATCTGGTCTGTACATAATCGGTTCTTCCTGAATCCTGCTTGCTGGTCTCTCAGCTGGGGGTCAACGGAGCTCTTCATTCTCTCTAGGATGATCCTGTTGAAGACCTTTCCTGGTACTGACAGCAAGGTGATTCCTCTGTAGTTGGAACACTTGCTGAGGTCGCCTTTCTTGGGAAGCTTGATTAGGTACCCCTCCTTCCAGTCAGCTGGCATCACCTCCTCTTCCCAGATCTTTCCAAACAGTGGGTACAGCATCTCAACTGTTGTCTCTAGGTCTGCTTTCAGAGATTCCGCTGGGATGCCATCTGGCCCTGCTGCTTTGCCATTCTTCAAAAATGCCACTGCTTTTCTGATCTCTTCCCGGCTGGGACTGTCACAGCTGATGGGTAGGTCGGTCTCTGCCGGCTGGATGTCTGGGGGGTCGGGTGGGCTAGGTCTGTTCAGTAACTCTTCAAAATACTCGGCCCATCTGTCGAGTTGGTCTGCTCTGCCTGCAATAGGCTTGCCTTCTTTGTCTTTTACTGGTCTTTCTGTATGGCCATACTTACCCGACAATCTTCTGGTAATGTCGTAGAGCTGTTTCATGTTGCCGCTGCCTGCTGCCTTTTCTGCCTCTGCTGCCAGGCTGTCTGTGTAGGCCCTCTTGTCTGCCCTGATACTCCTCTTCACTTCGCGGTTGGCTTCCGAGTATTCCCCCTGTGCCCTTACTTTGGCTGCTCTCGTGCGACTGTTGTTGACCGCTGCTTTCTTCTGCTTCCTCACTTCTATCTTCTTCAAGGTCTGTGCCGACAGCCAGTCCTTGTGGTGGTGTTTCCGGAACCCTACAGTGTCTTTGCAGGTCTAGTTCAGCGCCTCTCTAACTGCCTTCCACTGCTGCTCTGTGGTGACCGCCTCCTCTTCATTTACTAGCTCCTGTAGCGCTTGAAACCAGTTGGACAGCACCAGTTTGAACTCTTCTCTAACTCCAGTTTCTCTCAGGAGGCCTACATTATAGCGCTGTCTTCTTGTTGCCTCTGTGCGGCTTTTCTTTAGCTTGAGCTTCATTCTTAAGGTAAGCAGATGGTGGTCTGAGGCGACATCTGCTCCCCTCCTCACTCGAACATCTTGAAGGGATCTTCTAAATTTCTTGCTAATGCAGATATGGTCTATTTGGTTCTCTGTCGTATGGTCAGGTGAGACCCAAGTTGCTTTGTGTATTCTTCTGTGTGGGAAGATGCTGCCTCCAATGACAAGTCGGTTTAGAGCACAAAAGTCTACAAACCTCTCCCCGTTCTCACTCATCTCCGAGCCTAGTCCCTGTCTCCCCATCACCTCTTCGTATCCGGTGTTGTCCTCCCCTATTTTGGCATTAAAATCGCCCATGACGATGGTGATGTCTCGCTCCGCACATTTGTCCACGGCACTCTGGAGTCGGTCGTAGAACTCTTGTTTCTCTTCCTCGTCACTGTCATTGGTGGGCGCATAACACTGGATGACGTTCAGCTTGAGCTTTTTCTTGGTTCTAAAGGCTGCTGTTATAATTCTTGGCCCAAGAGGTTCCCAGCCCATCAGCGCTCTCTGTGCCACTGGTGACAGCATGAGTGCTACTCCTTCTGTATGGGGGGCATTCTCCTCTTCATGACCTGAATACAGAATCATCTCCCCACTTAACAGCCTTTTCTGGCCAGACTGCGTCATCTGGCTTCACTGATACCTAGCAGGGAAAGGTTGTACTTTTGCATTTCCGCTGCTATCTGGGTGGCCTTGCCGCTCTGGTACATGGTCTTGACGTTCCATGTGCCCATGGTTGTGTCCCTGGATAGAGAGAGGCGGCTCGGTCCTGTGGCTTCCGAAGACTTCCCGCTTTCACCACAGGACGTCATAAGTCTTCTAGTAGAAGAACCTTCCTCCTCCAGGAAAGGAATTACTGTTAGTCTTTTCGTCGGCGTTTTTGTAGCTATTTCCTTTTTTGCAGGGTGGGGAAGCTACCCCCACGCCCAACCCCCTTACTAGGAGGACCAGGGGTTTTCTGTCGGGGTCACCTTCCCTTAGACCATGTTGGTTCACGGCACCTTATTTCATTCGGTGCACCCCTCTCACGAGGGACCTCCTATCCACCACCCAGGGGACGCGCCTCAACGCCATATGGTCCCAGTGCGAGGGTGAAAACAGAAGCCCTGCCACAAATTATCCTTGGGCCAAGTTTGAAGACTGTAGTTGAATAGTCTCCAAGAAAATGCCAAAGTTAAACTCCCAGACAGAGTTTGAACAACTTCTACCTGGCAGTTATTGAAAGTATTTTTAGCTTCTCCCTGACCGTGCGGTTTGGCAGTACCACACATAAAGAGCGATCCAAATTAAACAGAGTAGTAAAAACTGTGTTGAAAATCATAGGTATTGATTTGCCCTCTTTAGATTCCCACTTCCATGAAAGAATGCTAAAATAGGCTAGATCCATCCTCCGAGATGATTCCCACACAGCCCATGAGTTGTTTTAGATGTTGCCATCAGGATGCCACTACAGAGTGATTAAAACATGCACAAGTCGTTGTAAAAACAGTTTTTACCCATCTGCTGTCCAGAATTTTAATGATGCAAACAAATGCTAAACCTGATCCATTGGTCCTACTGTTTACTTGTAATGTATATATATATATATATATAATATATATACAGTATTGTCCAGCTATCAACATAATATTTCATCTGTAATGCAAGTGACATGTTTTATATTGTATATAGGTCTTTTGTGATTTGTGTCACTGTGAAATCGTGTTTATTGCCTTCACGTTTAGACCACAATAGTTAATAACGTATGCGGGTATGCGAATGTGTGTGTCTGTGTGCACATGAGCAGTTTAATTATTTATATTTTGATGTGTTTTATGTTCTTCTTTTTAAGTTGCGCAGCACCGAAGATGATTTCCTAATGTTTATTACATATATCATATATAATGACAATAAAGTTCTATCTTATTTTATCTTCCTTATAACATATATATACTAATTTAGTCGACTTTACACAAGAGTCACGGGGGTTTGGCAGATGTGTGAAAACTGATTTTGAGAAAACATGGATTTTGTTGGTGCAGAAGCCATCCCGTTACTTATTCTCACACTTGTGTGGATCGATCATACACGTGAGCCATAAGGGCTTTGCCATTCTTGTTTCACTTAACCCATTTAAGTTTAACCCAATGGTCATATTTCCCAATTTTTGGACGTGTTACCTAATATGTACAGATGAGAGGTTGGCCATGATAATTCAAGGTTATTGCTAGATGATCTTGGTACCTTCAGGCGCAAGCTCATCTGGCACTGCCATTGAATTATCATTATGTTCAATCTGCCTCCTGCTGTAGGGCAATGGGGCTAAGTGGGTTGAAATCAGCATGTGATTTCTGAATGATTGTACTCAGGGCTCCCGTTTTAGTGCATCTCTGGCGCTCTGAAACTCAAAATAATGTATTGAAAAAGTTACGAAGGGGTCGGCAGACACACTATAAAGCAGTGCATCTGCGTCCGAGATGCACTATGCTTGCTCCTCCATGCGTACCTTAACAGTGTCAGTTGTTCTGTTTTTAGTGATGAGTTGGTGCGCTTAACCATGGCTGCGCTCAGATTCCACTGACACCGAGGTCTGCGCGAGTATATCTGGATGGGCAACCTGTTAGGTTATGAGTGTCGGTACATTATCAGAAAATGCAGATTGCATGTTGAACACGTTATTTGCTGTGACGTCAGCCATTCATACTATTATGGGACATGGCATCGTTTTGGTTTGACTTTCGATTTTGGGCCATGTCAAGTTGAAAATGGTGCTCAACATTACACACTAAAAGGCATGTTAATGTCAATCTGATTTTGAAACGACCATATACACATAGTTTCTTGACACAGTTCTAGATATGGTTTTCATCACTCATTTCTTTGTGTATTTCAAGCAAGTTTTCACTTTGGTAAGTTGGCCATGTACTGCTCTCGTCAATGGGCAAAACTTGACCACATGCCCTCACTTTGGTTGAGGTTCTGTGGCTTTACTCTTTTGTTGGTATTTATTTTCGTTAATATGTATTGCGTTTCAGGGTGTCATTTGTTGTATCCTTGTTTTCCAGTGTGTGTTATTTCGCGTCCTGTTGTTAGATGCTAGACGGCTTAGTGTTGCGTGTTGTACACTGGACATTAGTTATTTAGACACTGTTGGACACTTCTTTATGGTAGATTACTCCCGCATTATTTTGTCGTTCACTGTGGTTTTTTGGTCGGTTCTTGATGGTAGATTATTCGGGCATTGTTTTGCCATTGATTGCGTTGTTGGGAGAGCATGTGATGTGTAGTTTTCTTTCCCGTATGGCTTAGATTGGTTCGTCCTGTGAAAGGACTGTGTGTCTTTGAACTTCAAATTGAAGACCATGTGTAAAACACATGTCTCTATGAAATGGCAACATTCCGTTGCTCTTGTTGCCATAGTAAATTATTCTAGCATTGTTTTGTCCTTCATTGCATTTGTTGGGAGGGGATTTGGATGTGTAATTTTCTTTCCCCTGCGGTTTAGTTTGGCTTGTCCCAAATAACTGTGTCTTTTGTGAGACATTCTGTAAACACATTTAAAGAAGAAAGAGAGCAAAATGAGTAAACATATTAAAATAACAACAACATGCAAAATGATGCAGTTTTTATAAATCAGTTTTCGGACCCTTTATTATGCCGAGATGGGGAGTCTATGTACCCTCTAAAATTTACACCTGAGGGTTTATAGACCCTATAAGTTGTTGTGAAAACACTTAACAGGAGCCCTCCTAGCTTTTCATGGTCTATGAATATGAAACAAAAATTGTTAAGTCTTATGGTTTTAAAAAAATTGTCCGTATAACCCTTTGTGTGTTGGTAGTGTGTGTGTTTTTTTTTTTTTTTTTTTTTTTTTTTTTTTTTTTTTGCTACTCCAATTTTTCTTTGTCGATCTCAGAGGTCTTCCTCTCACGCTGCTCATCCCCGTCAACCCCAGTGTGCTCACCCAGGCCCCGCTGGTTGTTCCAGCCAGACTCCCGGCCCTGCCGCTATATATGTGGCAGGTAGTAGGGGACTCCCTCCGGAGGAAACTCCGCACTGCTGCAGAGTCACTTCAGTGGTGTTCAGTGTAGCCTTCAGGTGACCACACCTTTTATTCCCCCTACTTACGACATTGCTAGTCGCGGAGTCGACGAGTGGGAGCTCCCCCCAGAGGTGGCGAGTCAACCACTACCTCCTTCCACGCACAGCAGCAGGTCTGGCCTAAGACAACCGCGCACCTAGGGCTCCTGGAGGACTGGGATGAGGTCACCATGAGACGGAGACTTGAGGGATCAGAAACCTGGACCAGCGTTTTTTCATTTTGCATGATGATGAGGATGAAGATGATATGATGATGCCATGGTGGTCCATGTGGTTGGGGACTGCGTGACAGGGCCGCATTCCACGCTTCCTGTCATAAATATCCTGGTGTTAACCAGGCCCGGGAACTGCGGACACCTGCGGTGCCAGCCGTGTAATCATTCACACCTTGCGATGTGTCATAACCCAGGTAGCACCCCCAAAGTCGCACCCGTGAAGTGGGTGAGTCTCGGCTGCGTGGCATCAGCCTTCCCATTGGGTCCATAGCACACCCGCTCTGGGTAGGAGCCGACCCAGGTAGGAAAAATCCTGCTTGACTCGGCTGGGATTCGAACCCGGATCTCCCGGCCGCCAGTCCGACACGCTAACCACTGCGCTACAGAGGCCGGTGTTGGTATTGGTTTTAGTCAGTTTTGAAGTCCCTTCTATTTATAGAAGGGACTTTTTAGGACGGGCAGGACGAAACCTCTCACAATTGAAGTAACAAGATAAAAATTACGTCATATTACGTCATATCTAGTTACGCTAACCTCCCTGCTGAACGTACATTTGGCGTGAAGCGCCATATGTTTGTTATGTGTGTGTATAAATATATTATATGTATGTGTGTATGTATGTTAACAAGAGATTCTTTGATATTTCTGTACAAATAAGCTTGAAACTTGGCGGAATACTTTCTTGAGGGTGGCTAAGAGAGCCTCTGAGCATGTTGTAATTGACTGTCTCATTTAAGACATAAACAACCGTTTATAGGAAGTCGGTTGACCCAGATTAGAAGCCGTAATTTTCGTCATATTTACTTGAAATTTTGGATATTGGATTAAAACAGTAACAGGGCTCGAAATTAGCGGGGGCCCGGGGCCAAAAACCCGCAAAGTTGATTTCGGGCTCGGAAAGTTGAAAAACGGAGGGCCCGCTTGGCCCGCAAAATAATTCGTCTGCTACAGCTAGCTCTACTCGGCAGTTTCGTATTTGGACCAAGGGAAGCAACCCACACCGGTGCCCTAAATTTGGACAGAAAAAATAAACTGAGAAAAGAAGCGAAAACCCTTTAATTTTGCACTCAAAAGTTTAATGTGGTGAATGATAGCTTTTTCCCATTTAAAATTGCCAAATTGGGAAACGTACGTCGTCTCCGATGCCCTCAGAAATTTTTTTTTTTTTTTTTAACTTTTGTGCATTGAGGTCAGATTTTTTGTTAGGTTACTCATATTAAAAATTTAATGATGTGTATTGTGCAATACTCAGTCACAAAACTGAAAAGTATTATACAAGAGACTCACTTGATTTTTTTCTATTTTGTTTAATGGCCATTTCAGGCTCACTAGTCACTGGAATTGTGTGTCACTGAATATGTGTGCATGTGTTTTTTCCCCTTTTTTGTTGGTAATGTTTGAAAGTGAAAGAAAAGGCAAATAAAAATGACATCACTCAGCAAAATTGGAAATTCAATTGTTTTTATTTTAGATTATCAGACAAATTGTACTTTTTACTTATTATATTGTCAATAATTCTTTTGTTTTTTGTTTGCATTATTTTTCAAAGTTGGGCCCCGAAAGTTGCTTGTGGGCCCTCAAATTTTTCAATCAAGGGGCCCGGTGGCCCCCAAAGAAAAAAGTTAATTTCTAGCCCTGAGTAATAAACCTTGACTTCCAGAGAAAGTCGGACAGTGGCGGTGATGTAAAAGAGGCAACTCCGTCACCATGCAGACATTGACATAATACGCTAAATATGATGTAATACTCTAAATATGATGTAATTCTCTCTAGCGCGAGCTGCGCTCTCTATCACAGACGTGCGCATCTCCAAGAGGCATAGATCCTCATGTGCCCGGAGAGTGCTCAAGGATCTATGTCTCTTGGAGATGTTTGGAGTGTGCGCGCATGCACGCACCAACATGCTCACACACACACATCGTCACGCTTTCAGAAGAGCATTCAGGTGACCCGATACAGCTAGTTTAGAGAAAGACATTGGATGAGTTCGTTGGCCAGCTTTGTACCCCATTCAACTTCAGTAAAAATTAATTCTTTTCATAAAAAAATTAAAACAGTTAAAAACGTTGTCATCTGGAGAAAGTCAGACAGTGGCAGTGACATGAAAGAAGCAACTCCGTCACCACGCAGACATACTCTAAATATGACGTAATTCGCTCTCTCTCTCTCTCTCTCTCTCTCTCTCTCTCTCTCACACACATGTGAGTGCATCTCCAAGAGGCATAGATCCTCATCTGGCGGGAGGGTGCATGAACATCTTGATGCCACTTGAGGATGTTTGGAGCATGCACATGCATGCACGCATACACATACACACACATCGACACGCTTTCAGAAGAGCATGCAGGTGTACTTATTATAGAATGTAGCTAGGTAAAGTCAACCTAATTTCACACAAATTATAGCAAAGCTGAAATTATAGTTTTGTCACCATTTTCCCAAGTCTTAAAGCAAAAGTGAAACTCGTATCACGTTAAATATAAAATTACGTAAAAACAAAAAAGTGCGTCATGACAAATGACATTTGACAAACCAATGATGTGTAAGAACTGGGCGCGCCCCTTATAGAATTCATTATGATGCATTGGCACATCTGCGAGGTTTTTTCAAAAGGAGAAATTTCAACATCAGAATCAAGTCAAAGACAAAAGGTAGAGACCCTTGACAGCTAAGACGGCTCTCGTATTATACTATAGAAGGGACTTTGTGGGTTATGGTTCATCCCATCTTGTGTTTCCTACAGGAATCATTTTGCAACTTAATCCATTGGCAACACGCCAAGGGATAACATCTTTGTGCATGCAGCCACCTGTACTGTTTACAGTACCGGTGGCTGCGTTCACAATGGAGTTATTTATACTGTAGCTATATTCACAAACTTTATGAAATTTATGTCATCCATTTACTAGTGATTTACTAATCTAGCAGTGCATGCTCATTTGGTATTCTTTGTATTTGTTTTAGTTGTTCAAGCGCAGGAATGTGTCTCTACCAACGGAAAATGATGACATGGCATTGGGAGATCTTCAAGAGCCTGTTGTATCTTCGACGGTGTGTGGTACTTTACATCACCTGTTAATTCAGTTCAGTTAGTTTGCATACATGTACAGTACTAATATTGTTTCACTCTGTGAGTCTGTGACTTTGTTTTATAAGCAAAGATGTAAATAAGGCTAAATATTGCATTTTCAGCTCATTGACTCATTCATTTATCCTTTTTACCTATTACTCAGTTGCTGTTTCTTTTTTTTCTTTGTTTTTTATTTGTTGTTTTGAATGTTGATCCAAGAACGAAAATACATAACTTTTTGGAAATGACCTGTTGTCTTTTACAGGGAGGCATCAGCCCCGATATGATCCAGGCCTTGTACAGTGATGTACTGGAGGAGCAGGAGGCTGCAACACAGAAATTCCGCAAACTGCTCTCAAGAGGTAGATTAAAGTTTTCGTGCACTTCTTTTCTGTTTATGGCACCAGTGGCTGTCTGTAAGCAAGGGGGTTAATGCAACATTTTGACTGCTTTAACCAATTTTACCCAACAGCAGCATTTCCAAACTTTATGTAACAGTTGCAGGAGATGGTCTTACCATGAATATTCAAGGGTAGTGCCAGATTAGCTTGGTGCCAAGTTAATCTGGCACTACCCTTGAAATATCATGGTCCATCCATCTCCTGCTGTAGGGCATTGGAGCTAAATGGGTTAAAGAGAGGTAACATGTAAAAATAAGATGTTTCTTCAAACTGATTTGATAGAAATATAGTATATTTTTAAAAGCCTACACATACAGTAATAGCATTATAGAAAACAACCATCCGTACCAAGGTTTGCAGCTCTTTGAAAGCAGGTTGGTAACCAATGGAAGTAGGTTTTACTGTACTAGGTCAACTTGCTTTGACTTCCACGGCACTGACGGCACTGACTTTTACCCACATCCATTTCTTTGAACACACTCGTTTGCTGTCTTGTGCAGAACCAAATCCACCGATCGACGAAGTTATCCAGACAGGAATTATTCCTCGCTTTGTGGAATTCCTCAACAAAGAAAGCAGCTGGACACTTCAGGTATATTCCTGATTAACTTTACTCCAGATTGTATGTTGTATGACAAGACCGTTTCTGGAACATACAATTGTTTGAAGTGTTTACACATCATAATCAAGCTGAGTGGAAGTTGTTTTCTAAAATACCTTGCTGATTCACAAAAGCCACAGGAGTTTGTGGAATCTGGTATCAATTGACAATGTGTATGACATTAGTGGCTCCTTTTCATGCTGTAAAACAAGACTGTGGTCATAGTTTTCCATTTGAACCAAAGCTTACTCATGTTGGGCAGATGAGTACATACATGTCTCATGATTTGTCTAACAGTTATATTTGTCTTCTTTCAGTATCTTTACACTTTTTCTCATCGGCCTGGCTCTATTTGACTTTTTCCCTAGTCACCTGTACTCAAGGCAACAGGAGTTTTCTTGCTTTTCTCGGGTCCGATCAGGGTGGGGGGGAGGGGGTCAGTGTTGGAGGTAAGAGCCCCGGGCTAAAGCCCTCAACTGTTGCCTCCGACATTGATCCCCACCGACCGGAACCCTCAGGGTGACAAGAACCTCTGGCAACGCCTAACTCAAAATACGGCTAATAATGTTAACCCTTTGCAGAGCTGCCAAGTGCTACGATTTAGGCGTAGCATGTTACGACTTACACGTACTTGCTACGATCAGTCCTGAAAACTACGATTTAAAAAAAAAAAGGTTGCCAGTCACTGACTGAACTAAAAATAACTTTTTACCTAGACTCGTGTCTAGTAAATGACCAATCGTTTTGTTTCAAACTCGGGGGAAAATCTGCGCTCATAATGCTCCCTTTTTTCTTGGTCGGTGGCGCGTTCAGTAAACGGCAACAGTTTCTCGCTGTGCCTATTGAATGAAGTGCTTTCTCTCAGCCGTTGTCAGCGAGTCGGTTGCCAAAGCAGATGACAGATGCAGACGACAGAGAATATTGACTAACCGCTGTAGTCCATGCATAGCTTGGCCCACGCAATCTGTTCCGTAGATCAAGCATTCGCTAAAAAAAAAAAAACTTTACAAAATTGCTGTGCGGCCCGCTGTCGGTATTGAACATGCTACGCATTAATGGAGTGAAAAGTAACTGGAGTACTTTCCCTTGTGTGCGCATGCGCATTGCGTTATTATAACTCGTGGTTTGCCAGTAAAAATTTATTCAGTACTGCGTGACTGTAATTTTGTCTTTGGTCTGCGGTAAAAATGGCTAGTATGAAGAGAATGGCAGAGACCAAGAAGGCACAAAAATGTCAACCCAATTGTCAGAAATTCAAAGCTGATTTTGTCACTCTTTACCACATCCGTGTGTGTGCTACTTCTTTTTCTTAAATGCTATTCCAAATAGGTCTGGATGCTACTCTTTATACATATATAGTATATTTTGAAAAGCCTACACAGTAATAGCATTATAGAAAACAACCATCCGTACCAAGGTTTGCAGCTCTTTGAAACCAATGGAAGGTTGCCAGCCTTTGCATATCGATAGCGGTTTATGTAGCAATGATTCCTACAGGAATCATTGCAACAAAAACCGCTACCAACGCGCTAAGGTGAAAATTAAATAATTTCTGTTTTTGCTTGTGTAGTTTGAGGCTGCCTGGGCGCTGACAAACATAGCCTCAGGGACATCTGTACAGACAAGGATGGTCATCAGTGCTGGTGCAGTTCCCATCTTTATTCGCCTTCTCAACTCGGAGATTGAAGATGTTCAGGAACAGGTATACATCTTAGTTTGCAAAGGTCCATTTTTAACCCCCTTGCACTTGCAGTCGCCAGTACTGTTTACAGTATCATTGGCTCCATGCACAATGTGGTTAATATTTGATTATTTCTTTGGCTTTCACATGTTTTTGTCACAACTTTTCAAACGTTCTTATTGGGGGTATTGCTTTTGTGTAGAGATTCGGCCTTTTCAAAGCCTTATATAGCTGAATTTCAGCTTTTTTGTTTAGACAGAACAGCCCTTTAACCATCCTGTTCCGTCTGCCTGCAAGAGGCATACATACATTCTTATGAGCCCCTGCATTCGCAGGGGCTCATGAGAATTTATGTCTCTTGCTGGTCATGGATTATGGTTCATACATAGCTGCCAACCCTCAGGATTTTATCGGGAAAATCACAATTTCTTAGACTTGTCCTGAGTTCCCGATTTTTGGCATATTTTCCCGATTTAAAAAAAAAGAAGTAAAGATTCAAAACTGTGGGGAAAATACGGAGGACAGATCCCACAGCTGGTCCACGTTTCTTGAACCGGACGCTATTGTGTTTGCGTGCTTTACACAATATCCGGTTTCAACAGCTGCCATTTTTTATCACCATCGGTTGCACATGACATAGACATAGACATTTATTCACCAAGTAAACGTTACAAGGATTTTTGTGTGACATGGCGACAGTAAAATACATCCTCACTTGTAGGGCTGCACATGCATTCATCATGTGATACACTCAGTTGGCGATCGTCCTGTATACAGCACTAAGGATAGATAAACACAATATTTACTCACAAATCGGTCATATGTCACGATCATGGAATCACGTTGTTCCATGGGTGGTGATGAACTGAGAACAGCTTCTGGAAAGAAACTGCATCTGAATCAAGAGGTTCTGGCTTTTAAAGCACGAAACCGCCGGCCATAGGGCAGAAGCTCAAAGAGATGATTGGCTGGGTGTGACAGATCGTGAACGATCTTTCCTGCCTTCCGTTCCATACGCGTTTTGAAAATGGAGGCGACAGATGGAAAGTCGCAACCAGCTATTTGGGAGGCAGTCCTAACAATGTGTTCGAGCTGGTTCTTTATTTCCTCAAAATACATTCCCGATGACGTTACTATTAGGAATGGTGTCCTAGCTAGCATAATTTTAGCCAAAATTGTTGTGTACATGGTAGGGGAGGCAACAAGGGGCGCTATAGCGTAACCCGAGTAGCCTCCCTTCCATCCCATCCAGGCACGCACCCACCGGATTCCCACCAGTCTGTTTCTTAGCTAGCATGTGGATGGTTGTGTACCTTTACGTCTCTTCGGCTGTGTATGGTGTGACCGGTCGTCGTGTGACTTGGATTTACTTATCTTCTAGGAACTGTGCTAGCTACTGTGTTACTCTGTGCTAGCTTGGAAGCTTACCTCTTCGATTACCTGCTGTGCTTTCATGTGGGATTACCTTGGACTTTGTCGAGCCTACAGTGGACTTGGAGGCTTTGACCAGTGGTGGTAACTAAAAGACGCCTCTGCTTCTTGGTTGGTCTCTTCAACCTTTGTGGGTTCGCTACACTCTCCGTTATGACAAGGTAAAACCTCGGTTACTGCCCACGACCGGCACTCAGGGGAAAGGGAAAGGAGCGCCGGGCGTCGGCACACTCCGTGCACTTGGCTGAGTTTCGTATCTCATCTTCGCGCGTGTATACTAGTTTGCGGGGCCTCAGGGGCCATGCTCGCTCGCCTATCAATGTTGACTATGTGTTGCAGTCCGCACCTGCACGCACTGTGGTGACTTACAGTGGCCGAGTGACGAGAATGCTGTGTGCCTACCCTGTTCCGGCTGTGCCTCCACTCGACCGTGCGTGTTCTGTGCCCCCTGGCTGGAAGAGCAGTGGTCCCAGCTGTGGGGTTTCTACCGCTGTGAATGACCAACGCCGGCCCGAGAGCGAGCACCTGCGCCCGCCCCTATTACCTCCACAGATGGGTCAAGTTACATTCCCCTGGTTGTGGAGTCTCGGGCTACACGGGACGGACCAGCCCCTACCGGTCATAGGACTTCGGCCGTTGGGCACGCCAGCTCCTTTAGTACTGACAGTATCCAATACGAGTTTGGCCAGCCACGTGCTTGCATGACCCGCCTCACGGCCTGTTCAGGCCCGGAAACGACTTCTGGAGTACAGCCCTCCAAAACCTCGGCTCAAGTCCAACACGGACGTTTGGCGCCCCGCTCTCAGGTCAGTGACAGGTGCCCTCGACCGGACAAGATGGCTGAACTAAAGGGTGCCCGCTCGTCAGATAAAAATAAGAGGGACGAGCTGAGTGCACGACGGGATCGCACGCCCCGTCTACCCACCAGTACGGACAGGCCACTAGGTGATAGAAGGACCAAGCGGACTTCTGTACCTCGACACCGTTCGCGCTCACCGGACAGGCTGCCGTGCCTGCGCACTACTTCCCACGACTCGGATGCCAGCCGTTGCCCTAGGCCTGCCGCCAGCAAGGACGTGGCCCCTGTTCTTCGTTCTACCACGGCGCTTCCTTCGAAGCAGGGGCCGACTGCTTGCGCCTCACATTGCACCTCGTCTCGCTGGCCTAGACGTTCGGCTTCACCAACTAGACACCGGCCTCGACATCACTCTCACTCCAGACTACTGCGTTCCCCCCGTCGCAGCCGCTCTCCGCGTGACTGCCGGTCTTCACCTCGCAGTACGGCCTCTTCGCAGAGGACCTCGCGGGACCCCTCCTCGCTTCACTCCTCACGACACCGCTCTCCAGGGAGAAGGCCATCTCCCAGCGCGACGACCACTAGACGGGACGCTGTTACTGTTAGTGACACTTCCACTCACCGACGTACAGCCGACGTACGGCAGAGTTGCTTCCCCGCGTTCCCCCCCCCCCCCCCCCCCCCCCCCCCCCCCCCCCTGCGCATTGGAGGATGATGCCATCAGCTTGGCCCGGAGGACTCGGTGTCGGCGCTTCTCAGCAATGACAACACCGCATCGCCCAGACGTTCACGCTCTCGAGATGACGAGGGATCGCAGCGGGCTAACCTGAGCCATAGGATGGAGACTCTCCGGGCCCTGGATGAAGCAGCATGTCTCATCGCCGCGTGTCTCCCCGCGGAGGACTGCCCACACCCCTCCCCCCCAAGAGGAAAGCATCGGCCTTCATAGACGCTGAACGGCGGACCAAGCGGTTCAAGTCTCTACCCCAGCCTCCTGGGTTCCGGGACCTGCGTGACGCCTTCTCCGCATGGCTGCAGCCGGTAACTGTGACCTGATGGCCGTGATGCCTTACCAAGCGGGTGCGTTCTTCCGACCAAATTGAAGAGTCAGCTACGGCGGGCACCACTCGGCGGAGAGCTCCTGTTCGGCCTGACTTGGCAGGCAGTGAAGGACGCTGACAAGGACTTGTGGCCCAGCCGCACCGTTCCAGCCAGCTTT
This sequence comes from Semisulcospira habei, assembly GCA_036245525.1. Taxonomy (NCBI): domain Eukaryota; kingdom Metazoa; phylum Mollusca; class Gastropoda; family Semisulcospiridae; genus Semisulcospira; species Semisulcospira habei. The sequence goes on from BTPG01000006.1 coordinate 130,393,251, forward strand.
CAGGCAGCCCGCAAGGCCGTGGGTCGCGCCCTGCGGTCCGTCAGACCCTCCACTCGCCCCATCACCAGACGTGGCCGTCTGCCCCCCCGTGTCCCCGGCCTTTAGTCACTCTCGCACACTCCCCGGCTCTGCTCCCGCCCCAGCTTGGCCTAGTCCTGCCCGCTGCCCCGGGAAAGGCAGGACCCACTGACTGCCTCCCTCCTCCGCCCCCGCCGACCGCGTCCGGGTCTTCTGTCGGCAGAAGGCTTGCGTTCGGCAGCAACGTGTGGCGGTTGCTGCTACCGGACAAACAGTGGATTCTTTCGACCATCTCCGAGGGACTACAGATCTGTTTTTGATCGCCGCCCCCTTTGGATTTTGGTGCCGTCAGACCAGCTCTGAGCCGACGGCCTGCGCAGCAAGATCGCCGCCTTGCTTCAGAAGGCCGCCATGGAGGTGGTGACGCGGCACGACTCCCCAGCCTTCTACAGCCGCCTCTTCATGGTTCCCGAGCCAGGCGGAAAGTGGCACCCCGTCATCAACCTATCCGCGCTGAACAAGTTCGTCGCCCCGTCCTTACGCATGGAGACCGCACGAGCCCTTCGCGGCGCAGTGCAACCTATGGACTTTGCCGTCAGCTTAGACCTGTCGGATGCGTATCTACACGTCCCCATACACCCCGCAGCCAGACGCTACCTCCGCTTAGCCTTCAGCGGCATGGTCTACCAGTTCCGCGCGCTTCCTTTCGGCCTCAACCTCAGCCCTTGGGTCTTCACCCGCATCATGGACGCCGTAGTAGCCAGGGCCAGGCGGATGTCTTCCAGCCCCACGTCGAACTTACTTACTTACTTACGCCTGTCACCCCTACCCGGGTATAGGCCATCGACGAGAGACCTCCAGCAACTCCTGTCCTGTGCTTCTCCTTCGATTCTACTCCAGGTGGTTCCCAGTCTCTTGATGTCTGCTTGGAGGTCTCGACGCCAGGAGTTTCTCGGCCTACCTCTTTTCCTCTTTCCCTGGGGGTTCCATGACAATGCCTGCCTAGTGATACTGGAAGCTGGCTTTCTCAGACTGTGACCGATCCATCCCCATCTTCTTCGCCCAATTTCATTCTCTGCTGTTATCTGCTCTGTTCTCTCCCAGAGTCTGACGTTGCTGATCTTCTCTGGCCAGTGGATTTTCAAAATTCTTCTACGGCAACTGTTCATGAAGGTCTGTACTCTGTTGACTGTGGTTTTTGTCAATCTCCATGTCTCTGCTCCATATAGGAGAACTGCTTTTACATTGGAGTTGAAAATCCGGACTTTGGTGTGTTGTGACAGCTCTCTGGAACGCCACACTTTTTTCAACTGGAGAAAGGCTGCTCTGGCTTTACCGATTCGTGCTCTGACATCTGCATCAGTGCCGCCTTTTTTGTCTATGATGCTCCCGAGATAGGTGAAGGACTCCACCTCCTCCAACGGGGTGCCAGCAAGCAAGACTGGTTCTTCCCTGGTTGCGTTCAGCCTCATTGTCTTTGTTTTCTGTTTGTGAATGGTGAGGCCCACTTGGGACGAGATGTCAGCAAGCCTCGTGGTCTTGTCCTGCATTTGTTGATGAGTGTGGGACAGTAATGCCAAGTCGTCTGCAAAATCGAGGTCGTCAAGCTGTGTCCACAGTGTCCACTGTATTCCACTTCGTCTGTGCTCTGTGGTCATCTTCATGACCCAGTCTATGGCCAGTAGGAAGAGGAACGGAGACAGCAGACACCCCTGCCTGACACCAGTTCTGACCTGGAGCTCTCTGGTGAACTGCCCTTCGTGGATCACGCGACATGTCATGCCATCATAGCTGCTCTTGATCAGGCGGACGAGCTTTGTGGGTACACCATAGTGTCGTAGGAGTTTCCACAGAGTCTCTCGGTCCACGCTGTCAAATGCTTTCTCATAATCCACAAAGTTGACGTACAGCGGGGAGCTCCACTCCAGAGACTGTTCCACGATGATGCGGAGAGTGGCGATCTGGTCTGTACATGATCGGTTCTTCCTGAATCCTGCTTGCTGGTCTCTCAGCTGGGGGTCAACGGAGCTCTTCATTCTCTCTAGGATGATCCTGTTGAAGACCTTTCCTGGTACTGACAGCAAGGTGATTCCTCTGTAGTTGGAACACTTGCTGAGGTCGCCTTTCTTGGGAAGCTTGATTAGGTACCCCTCCTTCCAGTCAGCTGGCATCACCTCCTCTTCCCAGATCTTTCCAAACAGTGGGTACAGCATCTCAACTGTTGTCTCTAGGTCTGCTTTCAGAGACTCCGCTGGGATGCCATCTGGCCCTGCTGCTTTGCCATTCTTCAAAAATGCCACTGCTTTTCTGATCTCTTCCCGGCTGGGTCTGTCACAGCTGATGGGTAGGTCGGTCTCTGCCGGCTGGATGTAGGGGGGGTCGGGTGGGCTTGGTCTGTTCAGTAACTCTTCAAAATACTCGGCCCATCTGTCGAGTTGGTCTGCTCTGTCTGCAATAGGCTTGCCTTCTTTGTCTTTTACTGGTCTTTCTGTATGGCCATACTTACCCGACAATCTTCTGGTAATGTCGTAGAGCTGTTTCAGGTTGCCGCTGCCTGCTGTTTTTTCTGCCTCTGCTGCCAGGCTGTCTGTGTAGGCCCTCTTGTCTGCCCTGATACTCCTCTTCACCTCGTGGTTGGCTTCCGAGTATTCCCTCTGTGCCCTTACTTTGGCTGCTCTCGTGCAACTGTTGTTGACCGCTGCTTTCTTCTGCTTCCTCGCTTCTATCTTCTTCAAGGTCTGTGCCGACAGCCAGTCCTTGTGGTGGTGTTTCTTGAACCCTACAGTGTCTTTGCAGGTTGAGTTCAGCGCCTCTCTAACTGCCTTCCACTGCTGCTCTGTGGTGACCGCCTCCTCTTCATTTACTAGCTCCTGTAGCGCTTGAAACCGGTTGGACAGCACCAGTTTGAACTCTTCTCTAACTCCAGTTTCTCTCAGGAGGCCTACATTATAGCGCTGTCTTCTTGTTGTCTCTGGGCGGCTTTTCTTTAGCTTGAGCTTCATTCTTAAGGTAAGCAGATGGTGGTCGGAGGCGACATCTGCTCCCCTCCTCACTCGAACATCTTGAAGGGATCTTCTAAATTTCTTGCTAATGCAGATATGGTCTATTTGGTTCTCTGTTGTATGGTCAGGTGAGACCCAAGTTGCTTTGTGTATTCTTCTGTGTGGGAAGATGCTGCCTCCAATGACAAGTCGGTTTAGAGCACAAAAGTCTACAAACCTCTCCCCGTTCTCACTCATCTCCGAGCCTAGTCCCTGTCTCCCCATCACCTCTTCGTATCCGGTGTTGTCCTCCCCTATTTTGGCATTAAAATCGCCCATGACGATGGTGATGTCTCGCTCCGCACATTTGTCCACGGCACTCTGGAGTCGGTCGTAGAACTCTTGTTTCTCTTCCTCGTCACTGTCATTGGTGGGCGCATAACACTGGATGACGTTCAGCTTGAGCTTTTTCTTGGTTCTAAAGGCTGCTGTTATAATTCTTGGCCCAAGAGGTTCCCAGCCCATCAGCGCTCTCTGTGCCACTGGTGACAGCATGAGTGCTACTCCTTCTGTATGGGGGGCATTCTCCTCTTCATGACCTGAATACAGAATCATCTCCCCACTTAACAGCCTTTTCTGGCCAGACTGCGTCCATCTGGCTTCACTGATGCCTAGCAGGGAAAGGTTGTACTTTTGCATTTCCGCTGCTATCTGGGCGGCCTTGCCGCTCTGGTACATGGTCTTGACGTTCCATGTGCCCATGGTTGTATCCCTGGATAGAGAGAGGCGGCTCGGTCCTGTGGCTTCCGAAGACTTCCGGCTTTCACCACAGGACGTCATAAGTCTTCTAGTAGAAGAACCTTCCTCCTCCAGGAAAGGAATTACTGTTAGTCTTTTCGTCGGCGTTTTTGTAGCTATTTCCTTTTTTTGCAGGGTGGGGAAGCTACCCCCACGCCCAACCCCCTTACTAGGAGGACCAGGGGTTTTCTGTCGGGGTCACCTTCCCTTTAGACCATGTTGGTTCACGGCACCTTATTTCATTCAGTGCACCCCTCTCACGAGGGACCCCCTATCCACCACCCAGGGGACGCGCCTCAACGCCGTATGGTCCCAGCGCGAGGCCCACGTCGAACTACCTGGACGATATTCTCTTGCGGAACCAGTCAGAGACCTCCTGGAGAAGGACTGAGATGCGCTCCTAGATCTGCTTGATAGACTCGGCTTTATGGTCAACGCGGGCAAGTCCGACCTCACGCCGTCTCTCCGCTTTGTCCACCTAGGGATGGAGTTTCGCACCGACCTCAACGAAGTCCGGCTACCGGAGAAGCATATTCTCTCTACTCCCGTCCGCTTCAGCTGCACCTGCTTCTCCACTGGCGACCCTCGAAGGACAACCTCGACTCGGGTTCCGGTGCTCCATCCTCCCCTTCTTCGCTGGGGAGATCCTGGCTGGCTAGTGACGGGAGTTCCCCTCTACTCGCCCCCTCCCCACCAGTCGCTTTGCGTCGTCGCAAGCCTCTCCGGCTGGGGTGTACACCTGCTACCGATGTTCTCCACAGCCTCTGGCGTATGGCCCCCTGACCTCTTGACCCGACACATCAACTGGTTAGAGCTGAGAGGGGTTTGGCAAGCCCTTATGGCGTGGGAGTCTCGGCTGCGACACCAGGAGCTTCTAGTTCTCTCAGACAACTCCACAGTCATCGCCTACATCCAGAAGCAGGGCGGGACCCGCTCCTCCTCCCTCTGGATCATCCTCTACCAGGTGCTCCGATTATGCGAAGACCGAGGCATTGCTCTTCACACGAGACACATCCCGGGACAATTGAACGTTCTAGCCGACTCTCTCGCGCGACGCGGCCAGCTTCTCCACACCGAGTGGGCGCTACGCCCGGACATCTTCCGGATGGGATGATCGGCGCAAAATGGGAGGCTCCCGTGATCGACCTCTTCACGACGAGGTGGAATCGCCAGCTTCCTCTCGTCGTCTCCCCAATTCCAGACCCACTTGCCTGGGCAGTCGACGCTCTTTCCATTCCGTGGGACGGCCTCATCGCGTATGCCTACCTGCCGATGATGCTCGCCCCTACGGTCCTGCTCAAGCTCAGAGGTTGCAACATGGTTCTGTTCCTGGTGGCCCCGTTCTGCTGGACCAAGTTGTGGACCACCGACCTCCTGAACCTCGCCACCAGTCCTCCTCTGCGGCTCCCACCCCATGCACGATGCTTCAGCAACTGCGGCAGGCGCTGTACCATCCGTGCCCCGAGCGACTCCTCCTCCACGCCTGGAGGTTGTGCGGCAAGCCCTCGCTGCTAGAGGCTTCTCAAGTGCAGCAGTGGAAGCTATCGCTACAGCCCGCAGCCCCTCGACCAGATGAGTTTACGAGGAAAAGTGGCGAGTCCTGTGCAACTGGTGTGACGACAACCATCTCTCCCCCACGGATCTGATGGTTCCCCTCATGCTTGCTGTTCCGGACGGACGGCTCCGTACAACTGCTGGCCGACTCGGCTTTCCTAGCCAAGACCCTGTCTCCATTGGCCGCCCCACAGATGGTCACCATTCGACCTTTGAGGGATTCAGGCTCTACCCGAGAGACCAGACAGGAGGACCCGGTGAGAGCCTTACGTGTATACCTGCGCCAGACCAAGCCGCTATGCAGGGGACGCACCCGCCTATTCCTCCCTCTGTTCCCAGGTAGAAATGACATCTCAGCCCAGACGATATCCTCCTGGCTCCGATGGGTGATACGCTTCGCCTACCAGGTCCTCACCCCTGATGCAGCCAAACGAATGAACATCAGGGCACACGAGGTCAGAGCCATGGCCACAAGCCTCGCATTCGACCGCAACTACGCTGTCAAAGACATTGTGGCGGCCGTGGGCTGGCGAGCAGAGTCAACCTTCGCCCGATTCTACCTCGGGGACCTCTCCAGCCAGCGCGAGAACCTGTCGCTGGTGGGAGACATCGCAGCGGCCCCACACTCCCTCCCGCACCGCAGGAGCCGTAAGTAATCTTAGCTAAAATTATCGGGAGGTTGCTCCAGAGAGGGCGGGTCTTGTGGGCGTATTTAGGGCCTGGGGGTGTTAATAGCGGCACCCACCTCCTCTTCGCTATTCTTCCTAATAGTAATGTCATCGGTAATGTATTTTGAGGGAATAAATGAATTTTTCTCTATAATGTATTTTTTCGAAAAATACTTACCGATGACATTACTCAGATGACCCTCTCACCTGCCCCGCTTGCCGCTGGTCAGCTAAGCAAACAGACTGGCGGGAATCCGGTGGGCGCGTGACCGGATGGGGATGGAAGGGAGGCTACTCGGGTTACGGGCTACGCTATAGCGCTCTTTGTTGCCTCCCCTACCATGTATTTAGGTTAACAACAAATTTGGCTAAAATTATGTTAGGTAAGACACCATTCTTAATAGTAATGTCATCGGTAAGTATTTTTCAAAAAAATACATTTTAGAGAAAAATTTATTTTCTGTCGTGGTTGTGCTGCCATACCAGACAGTGATAGAGAAGCACAAGGTGCTCTCTATCACCGCGCGGTAGAACTGTGCCTTGATTCCTCTGGACATACCAAGTTTCCGCAGCTGTCTGAGAAAGTGGAGATGCTGTTGGCACTTTTTCACAATGGACGTGGTGTTATAGTACCAACCCAGATCGCTCGAATGGATGGAGCCGAGAAATTTGAATGAGTCGACTTGTTCTATTGTTTTCCCATTGATGACAAGGGGCAGTATCGGGTCTTTGATTTGACAAAAGTCAATAACAACCTCTTTCATCTTTGAGACATTCAGTTACAGGTCATTTTCCGAGCACCAGTCGTTATGTGAGGCACTCGTGAACGCACATCGTGATCGATTATCTTTGCGAACTTGTAAAGATGCCACCGAAAACGACAAAAGAAAGTTATAGTGATGCATATTCCAAGGATTTCCCGTTCATATCCAAATCACTGCAACTTTGAACGCAAAGATGGTGGCCAAGGCGAATTTTAGTGGTCACTGTTTCACACAGAAACTCTCTGAGGACTTGCTGTTGAAGGCAAAATCAGCAACATCTCAGTCCCTGAAGGCTGCTGCAAACCCTTGCCCACCATCATCAAAAGAGTAGATAAACTTTGTGCAGATTAATTGATTGGCATCACATGATTGCATGTGTGCTGTGTTGTCATTCAGAACTGCATGTCTCTGTTTATTCTGTTAATAGGATTCAGTTCTGGCATGCAACCATTCATTGAACTCTCAACCCTGTTACTGTTACAAGCAAACATCCATTGATTTATTTTGTTCAGCCATGATTTTTTGTGTTGATGTGAATGTAAATAAACTTCACACTAAAGGATACAAACTGGTCATTATTTTGAATTTTGCTTCAAGGAGAGGCCTCCAAACTGCCTTCAAAATGCTGATTTTCGTTTTCGGGCGGGCGGCTTCGCCCCCATGCACCCACCAGCGGGGCGCTGCCCCTGCAACCTACCAGGGCCTAGTGGCTCCTGGACCCCGGGCAGTCAGGATTTTTATTTCTCCAAGGTTGGCAGCTATGTACATAGTCCTTGGGACTGTTTTCAGTCATTTCAATTTTTCACACCTGTCATCCATGGGGCTGAATGAGTGACTATTCTGGGGTTTGTGATGCGTCCATCTGTATTTGTTTTTTGTTTTGTTTTTTTTAGGCTGTATGGGCTCTAGGCAACATTGCTGGAGACAGCCCAGAGTGCAGAGACTATGTCTTGAATGAAAATATACTGGTGCCTCTTCTACAGTAAGTTGCGGTTGTCTTCACACAAGTTTATCACTTACAGTAGGGCACTTATCCCTCTTGTGCATACACGTGCCCCCAGTAATTAGAACATGTACTGCTGGCTGCACACACAAGCGGGTTAAAGTGCAGTTTTGATTTTAACCCTTTGGCTGTCATTAGCAGTTTTTGTCATGATGATTCATACAGGAATCATTGTGATCAAAACCGCCGACGACAGCCAAAGGGTTAAGTGTACCCAGCATGCGGTTTGCTGAACTTGCATGAGACGTGCCACATCTGGTTATGGGGCATAAGCATGTATGTAGCACATCTCGATTGAGTTAACATCAGACCCATGCAGTCTGTGGTGATATCTCATCTAAATGATTAACAAAAAGTAGCAGCAGCAAGCAAAAAGAAAACTGAGTACTTTTTGTTGACTGTTTGAAAAATAGAAATGGAACATTTGTCATCTTATTTAACCCTCTTAACCCCACGGCTGCATTTCCAAACTTTTTGAGGCGTTGTATGACGATGATGTACCAGTTGTAGGAGATTGATTGATCATGATAATTCAAGGTTAGTGCCAGATGAGCTTGGCACCTGAAGGTGCCAAGCTCATCTGGCACTACCCTTGAATTATCAGGATCAATTTATCTCCTGCTGCAGGGTTCTGGGACCAAATGGGTTTGAAGTATTGTTGGGTTATTCCTTTCACCATTTATTTGTTGGTGTCTTTGCTAGGGTCATTATGTGGTAACACCAGTGAGTAAACTTGTTCAAGGTTTTAGAAAATGTTCATATTTCTAGTTTAGAAATGTTCTGATTGAAAAGAAATTTACAAGCTTCTACTTCCTGAAATTAACGTTTCTGTGGTGAATTAAAGTTATCTAGTACACAAGTTACATTTTTTAACTTGAGCTGTTTTGTTTTAAACGTTGTGAAGCAGTTGTCAACCAGCTGTGAGTTTTTTTGGTTTTTGTTGTCTTTTGGGTGAAGAATCTCCATATTTTCTGAGTCCACAATTCACAACATTCCTTGAGAGAAAAGTCTTCATATCCTGCATGCCAGTCATTTGATTTTGTGTTCTGATACTTCATGAGATTCCCTGCAAACCTAATGCTCTCTGCGCATTCATTTTTGGCTCACATGCAAAGCAAAAATGAGTCATATGTTCTGGGCCAGTGGTTAACCGGCATCCATCCAGCGTTTCTGGCGTCCATGAGAGATCACCTGTCATTTATGACTATCATTTAGGTGACTGTTGCCACCTAAATGATAGTCTTTAATGACAGGTTGGACTTTTTACGCTTCAAGACTTCTCTTCGGAGAGCACATCTATTAAAAAGACCACTTGCAAAAAAGTGGTTGCTTAAAACAGTTCTGCCGTACTGCCATATTTTTGTAGTGTATATAATTGTTTTTGACTTTTCTTTCCCAGACTTCTCAGCAAAAACACCAGCCTGTCCATGACAAGAAATGCTGTGTGGTGTCTTTCAAATCTCTGCAGAGGCAAAAACCCACCACCAGACTTTGGCAAGGTACATCACTATTTAATACATCCATAAGTAGATCGTTGAACTTTTAGAGCACTGTCTTTTTACAAATAAAAGAAACAAGAAAGAAAGAGACTTGCTTCAGCATGACAAAGACAAAACAGTAAACTGTTTTGTCTTTGTCATGCTGAAGCATGTTTCCTCTTTTTGTCTACCATATTGAAAATACGGTAGACTTTGAAATGAGACTGGTCGGAGCACATTCCGGAGCATGCACATGGCGTTTTTGCCGTGTGGGGCACAAATTTTTGCAATGAACTTAACAAGATGAAAATGACATCACGTCTAGCTATGTACACCTTGATGGAGAACGTCTTTTAAGCGCCGTGTGTGTATGTGACAGCGACTAGAGCCCGCGTTTGAGGACCGACAAGCTTGAAATTTTAGGATATTGTCCCTAAAAGAATTATCTTGAGACCTTTTTTTCATGTTTTGATTAAGTTGCTCATTGGCAAGAAAATGGCTGTTCCACAAAAACCAGTTGATCCACACAGCATATAGCTAAATAAAAAAGAGATTGAATGAGTTTGTTAACCAGCAATGTCCCTCTGGAATGTTTTGAGTGATGATTAAAAAAAAATCTAAGTGCATGTTTTGAGGATTAATTGCACAAATTATTTGGGTTAATCTTACAACAATTGAATCTTTTTTATGAATTTTTTTTTTCTCATTAATAATAGCATGATTTTTTGTATACGGTATTTACATAAGCCTACAGTTTTTCTTGGCTGTCGGGTACAATTAGGTCAATTGTGATCTGTATGCCCTACGTGTGAAAATCAGACAATTTTCTGCACCACTTTTTCAGTCATTTGTAAAACAGCTAACATAACTTTAATTTTTCTTTTTCTCATTAATGCCCACATGATTTTTCATAAACAGTGTTTGCATAAGCCTGCTGTTTGTCCCGGCTCTGGGGTAGGATTAGGACAATGCGATGAGTGATGTATGACAATTAACATCGAGTCGTCACTATGAACACGGCATCATGGGACTAATGATGCCATGACGTGAAGCTTGAAGTGATGTCATTTCGCTGCTAATACCCACACAAAGGGGCCCGATGATAGTAGCTTTGACTAATGCAAATCCGCTGCACCACCACGTGCGCACCACCGCCGCCTAGTAAGCTCAAGACAGAATACAAGGGAGGAAACAAAATCAAACAAAGCGGTGAAGCACTGGGATTCCAGAGCAGTTTTCAACCCTCGAAGCAACCATCCGCCTAAAACCTCGAACTGAACAAACTCGGTAGATATGTTGCCACAAATCTATACCAACTTTGTCCTCCGATCACAACTGATAGTTTAGTATCAAGGCTTTTTGCAGTCGACCATCTGTTACGATTGTGGTTGTATTGTTCTGTGAGAGAATGCATGTGTTAATCGTAGGAAACAATCCGATATTTATTTGAGCTATCATGGTTGCGAATCACATACCTTTTTAGTAAGATTCTTTATCGTTCGTGCAGATAGCGGAATTGGCTTTGTTACGTTAAGATTAGTCCGGAAGTTTCTAGCAAAGTCGCGCTCTGTCTAGTGACCTCGTATGGGTGACATCAAAGCGTCAGCAACCTTTCGTAACTCAGTATCAAAGTGTAGAGCCGCTCTATTTTTATTTTTAGTCATAGTTTTTTTTCTTGTGCGCATGAAGTTGGCAGCCATTCGGTATGTTACGAAAGATCGTGAAGCTTCCAGAAAGTGTAGGCTAGGTCATGAACGGTCTGCCATACTTTTGTGTGACGTCATTATATATCGGGATTTGGGGCTGAAATGAGCAGTCAAATTTTTGTAGACAATTTAGGTTATTCTAGAAAGATCTTTTGATTTAATATTTATGAGTTTCAGTTACGTGTTTTGTTCTGATTGTTTGCGTTGTGTGATTTCGGTCGATTGTTCTGGAAAGTTGTTTTACTATAAAAGATGGTGCTAGGAAGCACGGGTGTACTGTGTCATGCATTGTCAGTTGTAGGGACACACAGTTTATCGTAGGTACGTGGCCTGCATAGGGTGTACATTGTGAAAGTTGCAGCGTAACGGTGGTGTATGTTGTAAGAGAAACGCAGTGTGTAGCCAGTGTGGACATTTGCAGAAGAGACATTGTATCAGTGTTGGTGTATTTGGGAATGCATTGTGTGGAGATCGCATCGCTGAATTAAAATATTGTCGGTACTGTTACTCCAGTATTGTCTACATCCTTCAGCCACGTGTGACGGGGGTTGCAGCTGAATGAAGTTTATTTAAAGAACCTTACGTGCGTGCCGTCTGGTGTGATATCATACTACGACCACGTAACACCATCATTATAGCAGACGTCAAGTTGCAGGGTTTTAGATGCGGCTGGAATTACGCCCCGTGCTCATTTTTCATTGGTTTATGTAAATTAACATATATCCAATGAAATTAAAACAAGAGTGCGTCTTACTGTCGACATGAACTTGTGACCTGCACACAGCAATCTCTGTAGTAGTCCAAGAGCTAGCCCAGTCTACTGTGCACCCCCAACCCCCAGTACTCAATAAGATGGATTTCAAAGTGTACCTTAGTATGTCCTGAGATGTTTAAGCGATGTTCCCCTAAAACCCTTAGGAACACACCAGAGATATAGCTGATGGCACAAGGGTACCCCCATTTACGCTCTTCGCGGATGCTAAAATGAGCTTGAGCAACATTTTCCTCTAAATAAATCTGAATTCATTCCAGAAGCCCAAATCAGGCAATATTATGTTACGGCACACCTTCTGCGTCCTCTGCAAAAAACAGAATGATAGAATATTGAATCTGTGGCTCACAGAGAAGGTATTTGTGCACCTAGTAAATGCCATTTCCGCAAAATCGCCAAAAAAAAAAGACAAAAATAATGTGTCAGATGCCTTCAGACATTTTCTATAGCACTGGCAGTCCATTTTCAGGCTTACATCATTAAAACAGGATGTCACAATTATTATAAACTTGCCTAGGTGATGTTGTGATCACTGTGAGTGCCACATTGGTTGATTTTGTATCCCTACCCCCAAGTTGTAAAAATACACGAAATTAATTACAAAAAATTACTAAAGTTATTCCATTTCATTTTGACCTCTCTTTACCTATTAAGTTTCAATAATTTGAGCATAAAGTGCAAGAAAATGAGGAAAGTCGGCATCCTTTACTACATGTTTGTGGTAAATGAGAGCTTTTTCCCATTTAAAATTGCCAAAGTAGAAAACGTATGTTGTCTCCGATGCCCTCAGAAATTTTGTATACAACTGATAGATCTTTTTTTTAGGTTTTAAAGGTTAGGATAGAGTACCACAGTTACTCCCAACCTGATTTTATGATGCTGTGATTCATGAATCTGCTGCCCTACTTCCATTTTACCAGTACGCAAAGGAACGCAAAATGATCATAAAAATTGCTTGTCATACTCCTCTGTTTAAATATTTTTGTTGCCAGTTTTCTTAACAAAGTATGCACATTGAGCATACAATTTGTGATCATTTCATTAATTTCAATGTGACCCATCAATTTAATTGTAATTCTTTTTTGTTAAAGCATTAAAAGGGGGAAACATCTGTAAACAGGGGCTGCCGCTGAAGAACTTCCTCTTTAATAGAACAGCAAGACTGAAGTAAACGGCACATTCAGCAGTCTTGTCAAACTCAGGGAAGGTGTACGTCAGGGAGATGATGTGTCTGATGCTGTTCTTGGTCTACATTAATGATATCAGTACAGTACAGCAGTACCAAGGTTTGTCTCAAACATCCTCCATGCGGATGACTTTGCAGTGTGGAGCGCAGCAGAACATAATGAAATAGCATCCTGCAGAACCCAGGATGCTGCCAATAGTCAGCAGCTGGACTGAAAGATAGCCACTCAAACTGAGCTAGACCATCTCTTTCAATCAGATGGAAGAGGTCACTTGAAAAGTGGGGACCATCCAGTACCAGGCCAACTTTACTGGCAACAAATAAATTACTGGATTCACATGGAGGCCTCACATCGAAGCCATAGAAGCTAGAGCTGCGGGAAAAAAGTCTCTGATGAAGAAACTGGTGGGGACCACATTGGCGCAAATTACAGGAGCAAACACCAGTTCGGTGAGACCAGTAGTGGGGTACCAAGATACTTCGACAACATGAAACGCTCCCTGCAAAACCAAAAATGCCAGGCTTGACAAGATGCAGAACATGGGTCATTCTCATGATGCAGTGACATTCTTAGAGCTGTCTGGAGTATTTCCTTAACATTGTTTTGGCTGTTAGGGACCATGAAACTTTATTACGCATGTTCATATTTACACCTTTCTAGACAAAAATAAATGAGAAGAAAAGACCATACTAGACCCGCCTTACGCTAGGTAAAATATCTCCTACAAGACCAGCTAGTTTCACTCCTTCAGTCTATCATTTTTGCCTTTTTTTTTCTCCACTAAACAAACAGCAAACAAATTGATTGGTCACATTTTGATCAGAATACAGTCCAACGTTCCAAATATTTTACGGACATTAAAGGGATCAGAGACAGGACATCTCCCTGAGATACATCTTCCCTGAGTTTGACAAGACTTCTGAGTGTGCCGTCAACTTCAATCATGCAATTCTGTTGAAGAAAAGTCTTTCAGCCATCGGTACATCATGCCTCCAACTCCAGACAGTAAAAGCTTTAGCAGCAGCCCCTGTTTACAGACCCCCCCCCCCCCCTCCCACCACACCTTATGTTTTTAATCCAAAATAGTTACAATTAAATTGATGGGTCACATTGAAATTAATGAAATGATCAGATTTTTATACTCAATATGCATACTTTGTTAAGAAAACTGGAAACAAAATATTTAAACAGAGGAGTATGACGTAAGCAAATTTTTTTTTATCATTTTGCATTCCTTTGCAAACTGGTAAAATGGGGTTAGGGCAGCAGATTCAGCCACTCTGGACCCTAAATGCATCACATCATCATAAAATCAGGTTGGGAGTAACTGTGGTACTCTATCCTAACCAATACAACCTAAACAAAAGACCTATCAGTTGTATGCAAAATTTCTGAAGGGAACAGAAACATTCTTTTTTTTTCTTTTCGATTTCATGGAAATGGCCATTTACTGGGTGCACAAATACCTTCACTGTGAGCCACAGATTCAATATTTTTTCATTCTGTTTTTGCAGAGGACGCAGAAGGTATGCCTTAACATAATATTGCCTGATTTGGGCTCCTGTAATAAATTTTGATTTATTTAGAAAAAAATGTTTCTCAAGCTCACTTTAGGATCCGTGAAGAGCGTGAATGGGGGTTCCCTTGCGCCATCGGCTATATCTCTGGTGTGTGCCTAAGGATTTTAGGGGAACATGGCTTAAACATCTCAGGACATACTAAGGTACACTTTAAAACCCATCTTATTGAGTATTGTGTGTGGGGGGGGGGTGGTGCACGGCAGTCAAGGCTGGCTTATGGAGTATAGGTACGTATTTCCCCCAGCCCGAAAAGATCTACTTTAAAGGAGTCTGGTTTAAACACTGCTCAGTTGTCAATATTTTTTGCGGGTAATTCTCTTTGACTTTTGAGTAAACACGGCAGAAAACGATGGATGCACAGCAGTGTATAGAAGCCTCTTTCACAGCACTCTACTAAAGGGTTTAACGTTCAACTCTAGATGTTGAGAAAGAGGTCCGGGATACTTCCGGCCGCAACTAGAATTTTGCGCATGCGGTCCGTTTCCACCCTTGTATTCTGTGTTGAGTTTAGTAGGCGGCGGTGGCACGCACACGGTGGCGCAGCAGATTTGCATTAGTCAAAGCTACTATCATCGGGCCCCTATGTACCCACATGATTTTTCATGAACAGTGTTTGCATAAGCCTGCTGTTTGTCCCGGCTCTGGGGCAGGATTAGGACAAAATTGTGACCTGTAAGCCCTAGGCATGAAAATCAGCAAGAAAATTGCAAAGTTGATCCTCTGATGCGTCAAACGCCGCCGTGAGATGGCTTTAGTTGCCTGCTTGAAGTTAAACCAAAATAACTAACTAATGATAGTCAAATGCTAGTATGAGTGACGTATAACATCGAGTCATCGCCATGAACACGGCGTGATGGGACTAATGATGCCATCACGTAAAGCTTGAAGTGACGTCATTTCGCTGCTTGTGCTATTATTCTTCTTCAGAATATCTATGCTATACCAGACCACAGAGTTTATGAATGGCGGGAATCATTGTGTGTCCGTCTTTATTTCTGTGTGCCAGTGTGTGTGGATCAGAGGGTGGGTTAGAGTAGAAGGAGATAGATTCCTGTCGCTACACAAGCCCACAGAGGGTACTATTGGCAGAAAGCGCCGTGTGTCCATCTTTATTTGTGTGCGCCGATGTGTGTGTTGATCAGAGGCTGGCTTGGAGAGGATTGGTTGGTTGTACATTGCTTAACGTCCCGACAGCAACAAGACTTTCTCAGGACATGCCTGCACTGCTTGTAAAAAAAAACACCCAGAATATTGAATTATGTCGCCAGCCGGTCTAATACGCTAAATAAGCCCAAGACCATTTAGCAACACACATCCAATACCAAGATGTGCAGACAGTAGGGAGAGTTTAAAAAAGGAAAATACAGGTGAATGTACCAAGGGTAGACAGAAACACATGCCCCAGAATAGAGGGGAAAACCCATCCTGTGGGGCTGACCAGGGTGACCCTGGGAACTAAAAAGTAGTTAACCCCACCCAAGTCCCGCAGGGCAGACCTGGGTAGGGGGTGACTTGGAGAGGAGGGAAATAGATCGGTATAATACGCCTAAAAAATATGGAGAACTCTGAATGTTCCTAAAAGATAAACGCATCTGAGCTCCAAACAATACGGTAGACTTTGGGATGAAATCCTTATCTTGTTTATTGTCCCATACTGCATTTGACACTTAGCAGTCAGAAGATGCAACTTATCTGTTTTGCTACAATAAAGAGTTAATGTAAAAATAACACCAAATAATATTTTACCATTTCTCTGCGTTGGAGTCTGTTTTTTTGCTCACATGCAAAGCAAAAGTGAGTCATGTTTTGGGCCAGTAGTCATCCGTCCATCGTCCATTGTAAACTTTAACTTTGGCATTTTCTCAGAGACTATTCAAGCTACAGTCTTCAAACTTGGCCCAAGGATACTTTGTGGCAAGACCTTTCTAAACACCAATTTGAGAGACTTCTTGCAAAGGTCAAGGTCACCAAATCAGGAAATAGGTAAAAAAAATAGCTATATTTTGAAATAATTTATTTTTTCTCAAATACTATTCACAACTTCAAACTTGGTACAAAGATACCTGATGGTAAGACCTTTCTATGCGTACTAATTTGGTTGATCCCTCGGAAAGGTCAAGGGTCATAAGAGCTCAGGAAATTGGTCCAAAATAGCCATATTTTGATAAAAGATGCTTTTTCTCAAATACTATTGACAACGTCAAACCCAAACTTGGTACAGAGATACCTGATGGTAAGACCTATCTATGCATATTGATTTAGATGACCCCTTGGAAAGGTCAAGGGTCACAAGAGGCCAGCAAATGTTTGATAAAATTTTAGGTATTAACATTTTTGCAAATTTTTCAATCAAATTTGGCACACGGGCAGCTGATAAGACCTTCCTATGCATACTAATTTAGTTGACTCATCGCAAAGGTCAAGGGTCACGTGTTGGACAGATGTGTGAAAAATGCTTTTATTTTGAGAAAACATGTATTTTGTGGGTGCAGAAGTCAGCCCTTTACTTATTGTCACCAAGGTCACACAAATGTAAATAGGTCATTCATGTGAGCCATAATGGCTTTGCCTTTCTTGTTTTTTAATGCTTTAATACACGAACTTGGGTAATTGGGCTTGGCAGCAAGGTGCGCAGAGCTGTTGGGGCCCTATGCTCTACATTTTGCGAAGTGGATTTAGTCAAGTCAGAGAGGTGCATATTCTTAGGTCATTTAGGATCTGTGCTTCTTACAGAAGGCATGATTTGCTCTGAGATTGAAAAGAACCTACTGCTTTATTTTCTTGCAGGTAAATCCCGCTCTGCCAGTTCTGGCTCGCCTGCTGTTTCATACAGACAAGGATGTGTTGGCGGACGCGTGCTGGGCCCTCTCCTACCTCTCTGATGGACCCAACGAGAAAATCCAGGCTGTCATCGACTCAGGGGTTTGCAGGCGCCTTGTAGAACTTTTAATGTGAGTGCTGGATTTGGTGCGGTAATTACTGCATTCACAATGATAGTAGTTGTTTTTTGTTGCTATGAGAAAGTTGGCCTGTGGAGTAAACTTGCAAGCGTGAACCCATCTGGCCCGAACACATTACAAGAATATACTGATCAAACTTAATAGTTTTACCCCTTTACTGCTGAGAGAAAGTGAACAAGATCCAATGGCAAGATGCATTGATCCTCATGAGCTCCCGCAGTTGAGGGGCCCATGAGGATCAATGCCTCTTTCTGACACTACATAGTATCGATGTTATGGGTCAGATGAGGTTATATAACGCTGAATTAATGAAGGTTCCATAAACTCAATCTGCATCCACTGGCAGCGAAGGGGTTAAGAATGGTGCCAGTTAAGATGCGCTGAAGCTTCTCTGACGCCACGATTGAAGTATCATAGTAAATCTGTCTCCTGAACCATAATGTAATCTTCAGAACCGCCACTCCTGAATGATGATGCAATCCCAAATTTTGGAGTGTCGACATTAGGGCTCTTTTAGTCTTTATAAGATAAAAATACTACAAACTTCAGGTCTGCTCTGATACAATACAAACTGAACTCGGTATGTACTTATCACATGCAAGATCACAGATTGCAATAAAAATCACACTATATCATGGTTGTGGCTGTCGTTGGCTTCAATTGATGTTGTTGATCATGGTGCTTTTTATTTTCTCCTAGGCATAATCACCAGAGTGTGGTTGCGGCGGCGCTGCGGGTGGTTGGCAATATCGTAACGGGGGACGACTGCCAGACACAGGTTATCCTCAACTGCTCGGCCCTGCCCTGCCTGCTACATCTGCTGTCCAGCAACAAGGAGTCCATTCGGAAGGAGGCTTGCTGGACCATCTCTAACATCACTGCCGGCAACCGCATGCAGATACAGGTACATTTATGCATCAAGTCCACATCAAGCCCTAACGTTGCTATCTGGCCACACATTGAACGCCTACTGGCAATAGCTCAGTTGGTTTTCATGAACTCTTCTGACAGAAATTATTTACGTGATCAGACCTTTGTGCTGATTTCTGTATGCAGATTTTTATTACATGATCTGAGTAAACACTTTTGTTTGTTGCAGTGTGTCATAGATGCCAACATATTCCCAGTCTTGATAGACATCCTAGGGAAGGCTGAGTTCAAAACAAGAAAAGAGGCAGCCTGGGCAATCACAAATGCCACATCAGGTGGATCTCCAGAACAGATCAGGTAAACGTAACTAATTGTGTGTGCTTGACTGTGTTGCTGTTAGAGCTTGTAGTTTAGAGACACCTGTTGAAAATGTTCAAATCACCCATCAGTAAGAGGCAAAGATTCTCACTGGTCCCCACAGCTTGCCAGTGCACATGAGAATCAGTGTCTTTTTTGTCTCCTTTTATATGATCTTGTCATTATCTGGCATCTTTCTGTACTTCAGCTCTTTTTTGGAGGACAGTTAGTGATTTCCGTTTACCTGCAAAAGACAAAGATGTTCATAGATTTTCAGGCTTCGAGAGTCCCATGAGAACTGCAATATGCAAGAGAGCATCGGGCCACCATCAGCCACGGTCAGCCCATGCGTGCGCATGGGCCAACTGTGGCCGACGTATGGGCTCTTCTCGCTTTCATAGGCCCATCCAGAAAATCCTGCCTATGATTGTGTTTTTAACCCGTCGTTTGCAGAGATTTACGATGCCCATCCGGGAGCTGTCCGTCCACTTTCCTTCCGTGTCCGACCTCATCTGCAGGCGGCCGGAGTGGACCTGGACAAAGTTTCGGAATCTCTGCAACACGTCACTCCACCCTGGCTACTACCAGTTCCTGACATCTTGCTGGACTTGACTGCCCACAAGAAGGATTGTACTCCACCAGCCATATACCAACAGAGCCTCAATGAACTCCTTTCAATTTTTCCTGGCTATTGTCGTCTTTATACGGATGGGTCCAAGTCTGAGGATGGAAGAGTGGCTGCGGCTGCAGTGTCCTCTCGCCATCCTAGACGCCCATTTAAGCTCCGTCTCCCTGACCATTCCTCTGTATTTAGTGCAGAACTGCAGGCCATTCTGCTAGCACTCAAGCATGCCTATCAGTCTCGGGAAAGGAACTTCCTGATTCTGTCTGACTCTCTTTCTGCCCTGCAGGCCCTTCAGGGCGCGGGAACAGACCATCCACTGCTGGTGCAGATTAGAGAGCTCTACGCGGACTTGATGAAGGAATATTACGACATCATTTTTATTTGGGTCCCAGGCCATGTGGGCATCGAAGGCAACAGAATCGCAGATTCTGCTGCCAACAGTGCCCGCAGTGACCCTGTCCCTGACACACAGACTGTCTATAGTGATTTTAAACCTGTTATTAGTGCGTACATAGCCCGCGAGTGGCAGTCCGAGTGGGACAAAGAGGAAGGGAACAAGCTTCATGAAGCTCTTCCTAAGTTGTCTGACAGTCTACCTTTCCGCTGCGGCAGCCGCCGTGAGGAGACTGTCCTTGCTCGGCTCCACATCGGGCACACATATGTTACGCACTCTTACTTACTTAAACAGGATGAGCGTCCATGGTGTTTTGCCTGTGATGAGCAGTTTTCTGTTCGACACTTTTTGCTGTATTGTGCTGACCTAATTGACACCAGATATAAACACTTCACAGCAGACTCCTTGAAGGTTTTGTTCCGGGATGTTCCCCCGGACAAAATCTTCAATTTTTTGAGAGAATGCAATATTTTTAACAAGATCTGAGCATTCATAGACTATGTGAATTTTTTTATTTGCCCTTTTTGAGAGTCTGTAGACGTTTCTTTTCCAGACATGTGCGACATTTTAGCCTGAGATTTTTAATCTATATTTACATCTTGTCTTAAGACCTTGCTTTTAGTCTGGCTGACCAGATTTTTACCCATCCCGCCGTGAGATGGCCTTAGTCGCCTGCTCGGCGTTAAACCCAAATAACTAACTAACTAACTAACATATTGTCTCTTTAACTCATAAAGCCTGACACGCTACAACCATGATGTGTGTGGACCATGATAGTTCATTGGTGGTGTCAGAAAAGCTTGGCGCCTTTAGGCACCAAGCTATTCTGACACCACCATTGAACTATCATTGTCGATCTGATTCTGATTCAAGAATTGTAAAGTAGATCCCAAAGGATGTATCTTGAAAAAAAAAATTATCCTTTCATTCTCAGGATGTAATGAGTTTTTGTAGTTGTAGGTGGCTGACTAAATTTTCAGTGAAAGTTGTCTGTGTGAAAGAGGAGAATCTTTGCCTCTTGTTTTCCCATTTCACATAGTCTTCACTATCTGGGAGCTTTCAGGTCATTTTCTCTCATTACTTTGTGTGCACTTTCAGGTTCCTGGTGGAGCAGGGGTGTGTGCCGCCGCTGTGCGACCTGCTGACGGTGATGGACAGCAAAATCGTGCAGGTGGCGCTGAATGGGTTGGAGAACATCCTCCGGCTGGGTGACCAGGACTCTAAACACAACAACGGTATCAACCCATATGCCGTCATGATCGAGGAGTGCTATGGTAAGTAGCATTACTTTTCTTCTGGTTGGCTCACGTGTGAAGCAAAGTGGGTCTGTGTTTTGGGCCAGTGGTCGTTCGGCCGTCGGCTGTGGTAAACTTTGTTGGCATTTTCTCGGAGATTATTCAAGCTACAGTCTTCAAACTTGGCCCAAGGATACTTTTTTAAACATACCATTTTCAGTGACTTCTCACAAAGGTCAATTTCACAGGTCATCGGGAAATAGGTAAAAAAAAAAAAAAAGCCATATTTTGACCACATTTATTTTTTCTCAAACACCATTCACAACATCAAACCCGAATTTGATACAGAGATACCTGATGGTAAGACCTTTCAATGCATACTAATTTGGTTGACCCCTCGGAGAGGTCAAGGGTCATGAGATCAGAAAAAGGTTCAAAATAGCCATATTTTGACAAAAGATGTTTGTTTTCTCAAAACTCTTACCGATGGCATGACTAATAGGAGGTACACTTAGCATACCGATTTCAGCCTAAGCATCCGATGTGTATACTATACAAACGAGGAGGCGACTTCAGAGCGTCGTTACCAAGCCCTGAGTGGCCTCCCCTTCATATCCGGTGCTTTCCTTCCCGTCAGTCTTTTTTGCTTAGCGCTTCCGTAACGGTTGTGTTCAGCCTAGGTGGATTTTCTTCGACGGTTTCGTCGTGTTACCGGTGTGTTACGTGGAAATCAACTGACAGTGTGTCTTTTCTTGGATTCCTGACGAGTTTCATCTTGCCTTTCGCTAGTTTCATGACGGCAGTACAGAGATAAGAGCCGCAATGACAAGGTAAGGCCTCGGTTATTGCCACGTAGCCGGCAAGATGGCGGACCGGCCGTTGGCACTTTCCGTGGATTTTTGCTCAAATGTCGGACATGGCTCGAATTTTCATGAAACCTGCTCGACTTTTCGGGAACTCGCTTAAAATGACCTCTGATTTCGAACGGCGGATATAATAGACTCCTCTGTTCGTGCGTTCGGATATCGTGGCCTCGGGGGGGTAACCGCGATCGTGCAGCGATACGATACTTTATCACCACGCAGGTAACCCAAGTTAGCACCCCGTCGAGGTCGAGATTTTCAGGTGTACACACACTGTCACCTTTCACTTTTGTTTTTTGTGTTGCAGTTTACAAGTAAAGACCTGCGTGCAGTGTGGAACCTTTCAGTGGCCCAGTGACTCCCATGCTGTATGCCTCCCCTGTTCCGGCTGTGCATCCGGACAAACTTGTAACATTTGCGCCGACTGGGTGGAGGAACAATGGTCACAATTATGGAGTTTTTACTGGCGCGAACGACCTGCACCTTCCCAGACCTACCCTCCTACTCCCCCCCCCCCCGTCTACAGCAGACGGAATCATCCGGCGCGCATACTCAGATTTGGGAGATGTGACTTCTCGT
The DNA here is from genome assembly GCA_036245525.1 of Semisulcospira habei. NCBI lineage: Eukaryota > Metazoa > Mollusca > Gastropoda > Semisulcospiridae > Semisulcospira > Semisulcospira habei. The sequence goes on from BTPG01000006.1 coordinate 130,415,643, forward strand.
CGGGCCCAATATGTACCTAGGACAGTCATGCCCTCTCGAACCTTGTCCACCCGCTCCATATACCGTGAGCGCGGTCAACAGCGGCCTCGGTCGCCCCGCTACGCGGTTGATCTTTCTTTGCACCCCGACGTGTCCTCTAGGACTTTGTCCGCTCGCTCCATGACGGAGCGCGGCCGGCAGCGGCTTCGGTCACCCCGCATCGCGGTGAACGACAGACCTCCTATCTCTCACAACTCCACTGGCACTTTGTCCGCCCGCTCCACTTCGGAGCGCGGCCGGCAGCGGCTTCAGTCGCCCCGCAACGCGGTGAACAACAGCCCACCAGTTCGTCAATTAGCCTCTAAGGCAGTGTCAGTGCATCCTCGACACAAAGCCACTCACCACTCGATGGTGCCACGAGACCGCACGTTGCGTTGCTCAAATTACAGCCCACGGTCCATCACTTTTTCAGGTTCTCCCTCTACGTGTTTTGCCGCCCCTAGGAAGCGGACAGCTTCCAGCCCCCCACGGTATTCTTCATCGCACAAGCGACACCGCTCACTTACGACAGTGCGAGAACCTTTTCGGGAATCCTCTTTTAAAGACGAGTGCACCAGGACCCGACGAGCAGATCCACGCGGACACAGTCGTTCCCCCAGTAGTTGCCGATCCTCTCACCACAATGATCGATCTGTCCGCTGCATTTCGAGGGAATCTTCTCCTTCGCTTCACAGCCTTCCCCCTCGTCGGTCCAGCCAGCAGGTGAGCCATCTTTCTTTCCCCATAAACACAGCTCGTCGACCGCATACTACAAGGGAAGTCGCCTCATCCCAAACTCGCTCTTGTGATGTACAACGGCTACCCCCTAACCAAATTCCTTCCTTGCCCGGGTCCCGGAGGTCTGCTTCTCTTGCTGACGAGGAGGTCCGGAGTATTCTGCCAGAGGATTCTGTCTCGGCACTACTTTTCGATGATCGTCGGTCCACGACTCCAGTCTCTCGGACTTCAGGCAGCCCCTCGACACAGGCTCCCTTTGTAGCCCCGAGCACGGAGACTTTGCGGTCCTTAGATGAAGCCGCACGGCTGATTTCGTCCATTCTTCCTCCGGACGCCTGTCCCCCGTCTCCCCCTCTCAAGCGGAAAGCTTCCGCTTCTGTGGATGCCCCCAGACAAGCCAAGAGGTTCAGGTCCTTCCCACAGCCCCCCGGATTCAGGGATCTTGCGGATGCATTTTCGGCGCACTTACAGCAGGTCTCCTTTGGCGACTCCAGTTTCTTCGCAGACTCCAAGTGGCCGGACTTACTTACTTACTTATGCCTGTCACCCCTACCCGGGTATAGGCCGTCGACGAGAGACCTCCAGCAACTCCTGTCCTGTGCTTTTCCTTCGATTCTACTCCAGGTGGTTCCCAGTCTCTTGATGTCTGCTTGGAGTTCTCGACGCCAGGAGTTTCTCGGCCTACCTCTTTTCCTCTTTCCCTGGGGGTCCATGACAATGCCTGCCTAGTGATACTGGAAGCTGGCTTTCTCAGACTGTGACCGATCCATCCCCATCTTCTTCGCCCAATTTCATTCTCTGCTGTTATCTGCTCTGTTCTCTCCCAGAGTCTGACGTTGCTGATCTTCTCTGGCCAGTGGATTTTCAAAATTCTTCTAAGGCAACTGTTCATGAAGGTCTGTACTCTGTTGACTGTGGTTTTTGTCAATCTCCATGTCTCTGCTCCATATAGGAGAACTGCTTTTACGTTGGAGTTGAAAATCTGGACTTTGGTGTGTTGTGACAGCTCTCTGGAACTCCACACTTTTTTCAACTGGAGAAAGGCTGCTCTGGCTTTACCGATTCGTGCTCTGACATCTGCATCAGTGCCGCCTTTTTTGTCTATGATGCTCCCGAGATAGGTGAAGGACTCAACCTCCTCCAACGGGGTGCCAGCAAGCAAGACTGGTTCTTCCCTGGTTGCGTTCAGCCTCATTGTCTTTGTTTTCTGTTTGTGAATGGTGAGGCCCACTTGGGACGAGATGTCAGCAAGCCTCGTGGTCTTGTCCTGCATTTGTTGATGAGTGTGGGACAGTAATGCCAAGTCGTCTGCAAAATCGAGGTCGTCCAGCTGTGTCCACAGTGTCCACTGTATTCCACTTCGTCTGTGCTCTGTGGTCATCTTCATGACCCAGTCTATGGCCAGTAGGAAGAAGAACGGAGACAGCAGACACCCCTGCCTGACACCAGTTCTGACCTGGAGCTCTCTGGTGAACTGCCCTTCGTGGATCACGCGACATGTCATGTCATCATAGCTGCTCTTGATCAGGCGGACGAGCTTTGTGGGTACACCGTAGTGTCGTAGGAGTTTCCACAGAGTCTCTCGGTCCACGCTGTCAAATGCTTTCTCATAATCCACAAAGTTGACATACAGCGGGGAGCTCCACTCCAGAGACTGTTCCACGATGATGCGGAGAGTGGTGATCTGGTCTGTACATGATCGGTTCTTCCTGAATCCTGCTTGCTGGTCTCTCAGCTGGGGGTCAATGGAGCTCTTCATTCTCTCTAGGATGATCCTGTTGAAGACCTTTCCTGGTACGGACAGCAAGGTGATTCCTCTGTAGTTGGAACACTTGCTGAGGTCGCCTTTCTTGGGAAGCTTGATTAGGTACCCCTCCTTCCAGTCAGCTGGCATCACCTCCTCTTCCCAGATCTTTCCAAACAGTGGGTACAGCATCTCCACTGTTGTCTCTAGGTCTGCTTTCAGAGACTCCGCTGGGATGCCATCTGGCCCTGCTGCTTTGCCATTCTTCAAAAATGCCACTGCTTTTCTGATCTCTTCCCGGCTGGGTCTGTCACAGCTGATGGGTAGGTCGGTCTCTGCCGGCTGGATGTCGGGGGGGTCGGGTGGGCTAGGTCTGTTCAGTAACTCTTCAAAATACTCGGCCCATCTGTCGAGTTGGTCTGCTCTGTCTGCAATAGGCTTGCCTTCTTTGTCTTTTACTGGTCTTTCTGTATGGCCATACTTACCCGACAATCTTCTGGTAATGTCGTAGAGCTGTTTCATGTTGCCGCTGCCTGCTGCCTTTTCTGCCTCTGCTGCCAGGCTGTCTGTGTAGGCCCTCTTGTCTGCCCTGATACTCCTCTTCACCTCGCGGTTGGCTTCCGAGTATTCCCCCTGTGCCCTTACTTTGGCTGCTCTCGTGCGACTGTTGTTGACCGCTGCTTTCTTCTGCTTCCTCGCTTCTATCTTCTTCAAGGTCTGTGCCGACAGCCAGTCCTTGTGGTGGTGTTTCCTGAACCCTACAGTGTCTTTGCAGGTCGAGTTCAGCGCCTCTCTAACTGCCTTCCACTGCTGCTCTGTGGTGACCGCCTCCTCTTCATTTACTAGCTCCTGTAGCGCTTGAAACCGGTTGGACAGCACCAGTTTGAACTCTTCTCTAACTCCAGTTTCTCTCAGGAGGCCTACATTATAGCGCCGTCTTCTTGTTGTCTCTGTGCGGCTTTTCTTTAGCTTGAGCTTCATTCTTAAGGTAAGCAGATGGTGGTCTGAGGCGACATCTGCTCCCCTCCTCACTCGAACATCTTGAAGGGATCTTCTAAATTTCTTGCTAATGCAGATATGGTCTATTTGGTTCTCTGTCGTATGGTCAGGTGAGACCCAAGTTGCTTTGTGTATTCTTCTGTGTGGGAAGATGCTGCCTCCAATGACAAGTCGGTTTAGAGCACAAAAGTCTACAAACCTCTCCCCGTTCTCACTCATCTCCGAGCCTAGTCCCTGTCTCCCCATCACCTCTTCGTATCCGGTGTTGTCCTCCCCTATTTTGGCATTAAAATCGCCCATGACGATGGTGATGTCTCGCTCCGCACATTTGTCCACGGCACTCTGGAGTCGGTCGTAGAACTCTTGTTTCTCTTCCTCGTCACTGTCATTGGTGGGCGCATAACACTGGATGACGTTCAGCTTGAGCTTTTTCTTGGTTCTAAAGGCTGCTGTTGCTGTTATAATTCTTGGCAAGTGGCCGGAGGGGTTGGATATCTCCTTTNGCCAGCGTTGGTATGCTGGGCATTCTCAGGCCTTTAGTTGCCCTCTTCCAGCAGTGGATATCGCAGCAGAAAGTCAGGCGGGCGGTCGCAGATCCCTGCAGCTCCGGATGCCTCGAGGGCTGGACAAGACAGCGGTCCTCATCCGCAATGCTCTCTCCTGTGCTGGATTTTTGGACCTAGCGACGCAGGCCATGGTGAGACGTGTGGAAGATTCCTGGCACCCCTCTATTTCACCTCTGTTAGAAGACATCCTCGCTTTAGCGGTGACTGCTAACCGGGCTGCATACCATACTTCTGTGAATACCATGGCCGCTGCGGCTAACTGTGACCTGATGCGCAGAGACGTCGTCCTCAGGAGTTGTTCGACCCTCCCCGCGTCGGTGAAGACTCAGCTCCGCCAGGCGCCGCTCGGAGGTGGATGGCTTTTTGGACCCACCTGGCAGTCTGTCAAGGACGCGTCTAAGGACATCTGGCCCACCCGCTCTGCTCCCGCCCGCTTTCAGGCTACCCGCAAGGCCGTGGGTCGCGCCCTGCGGACTGCTAGACCACTTCTCACCCCTACTCCAGGTCCGCCCGCTTCGCTACTCGTACCCCAGCTACCGGTCGCTCCCGTCCTTTCCCAACCCAGACTCCCTCCTGGCCCAAACACGCCCGGCGGACCGGTCGTGGGAGGGCCTTCTGACTCACACCTGTGCCTCCCCCCGCCACTCTCTGCAGGGTCTCCAGTTGGCGGGAGGCTAGCTCGGCACAGCGACGCGTGACGTTCGCTATTGCCGGACGACCCTTGGGTCCTTTCTACCATTTCAGAGGGCCTCCTAATCTCATTTCGCTCTCCTCCGCCTCTGCGACGCTCCCCTCTCTGGACCAGAGAACCTGTCGATCAGATCAAAGCGGACGCTCTTCTAGGCGAGATCACTGCTCTGCTACAGAAGGCCGCCACGGAGGTGGTCTCTCGACACGACTCGCCGGCATTCTACAGCCGTCTTTTTGTCGTCCCCAAACCCGGCAACAAGTGGCGTCCCGTCATAGACCTCTCACCTCTCAACAGATACATTTCCGCTCCACACTTCCGGATGGAGACAGCCAGGGCTTTGAAGGCGTCCATCCAACCGATGGACTTTGCAGTCAGCCTCGATCTGGCGGACGCGTACTTTCACGTTCCTGTGCCTCCCGACGGTATCAGTTCCGGACGCTCCCCTTTGGCCTCAACCTCAGCCCTTGGGTTTTCACCAGAATCATCAATGCAGTCGTCGCAAAGTTCCGCCGGTCGTCATCGAGTCCAACTTCAAACTATCTGGACGATTTGCTCCTCCGAAATCAGATTGCCTCCGATCTGGAGAGGGACAGGGAAGCACTGATCATCCTCTTCCGCCAGCTCGGTTTTCTGATCAATTTCGGCAAGTCGGACCTTGCGCCATCTCACCGATTCGTACATCTCGGCATGGAATTCCTGACCGACCTCAACCGCGTTCGGCTTCCCGCAGCTCGGATTCAGAAGTTGGCAATGCTGGCGCTCCAAGTCTCACGTGCAGATGCGGTTTCGGCCAGGGTTTGGCTACAACTTCTGGGACTATTGAGTGCGGCGGCGGACCTTCTGCCCCTCGGCAGACTCTACTCCAGACCGGTGCAGTTGCATCTACTCCTCCATTGGCGTCCTTCATCTGGCAATCTGACGACCCCTGTTCCAGTGTCTCCTTTGATCAGACCTCACCTACAGCGTTGGACGGATCCTTCCTGGCTTGCATCAGGGGTTCCCCTCGTCTCCCCCTCTCCTCTACTTTCCATCTGCACGGATGCGAGCCTAGCTGGCTGGGGTGCACACCTGCTGCCGGAGTTCATCACAGCTTCGGGCAGCTGGCCGCAAGATCACGTCGGAAAAAACAAACTGGCTGGAACTGAAGGCCATTTGGCTTGCCCTCGTTGCCTGGGAAGATCGTCTCTCTCAACAAGCAGTCCTGATTCTTTCCGACAACACCACGGTAGTCGCTTACATCCAGAATCAGGGCGGGACGAGGTCGCCCTCTCTCTGCATACTATTGTACCAAATTCTCCTGTGGTGCAGGGATCGCAGCATCACTCTTCGAGCGCGGCACATACCCGGTCACCTGAATGTCCTTGCAGACTCCCTCTCACGGCGGGGCCAGCTTCTCCACACAGAGTGGTCTCTCCGTCCGGACATCTTTCGGCTCATCTGCACGCGATGGGAGACACCGATGATCGATCTCTTCGCCACACGGTGGAACAAGCAGCTCCCCCTCTTTGTCTCTCCCATTCCGGATCCCCAGGCCTGGGCAGTAGACGCTCTCTCCATTCCTTGGGAGGGCCTGCTGGCATATGCATACCCGCCATCCGTTCTGGTACCCAAAGTCCTCCAGAAACTCAGGGGAATCAGTGCAGTTCTTCTGTTGGTGGCGCCCTTCAACTGGACCAAGAGTTGGACCACAGACCTCCTGAATCTGGCCACAGATCCCCCCTTGCGACTTCCCACCCCCCGCACGATGCTCAAGCAGCCCCGACAGAGTCTTTACCACCCGTGCCCAGAGCGATTACTCCTTCACGCTTGGAGATTGTGCGGCAGGCCCTCGCCGCACGAGGCTTCTCGAGTGCAGCTGTGGCAGCTATCGCAGCAGCCCGCAGAGCTTCAACCCGGAACGTTTACGAAGGCAAATGGAGAATACTACAGTCCTGGTGCGCTTCCCAGCAGCTCTCCCCCACGGATCTGACTATGCCCCAGCTGGCGGAGTTCTTTCTATGGCTTTTCGTCCAGCAGAACCTCGCGCCCATTACCATCAGGGGATACTTGGCCATGATTGCAGACACTTACCGCCACTTGGGTCGACCAGACCCAGGAACCTGTAAAGATATATCAGATCTGATGGCACACCTAGACCTTCAGCGGCCGGTTTCACGCTCTCTAGTCCCGCGCTGGGACTTGGCATGGGTTCTGACGTGGCTCAACTCAACCCGCTTTGAACCTCTCACCTTGGCACGGTTCAGTGACTTAACCAGGAAAACATGCTTTCTGTTGGCACTCGCCACAGCATCCCGGGTGAGCGAGTTACATGCGCTCTCCACGCGCTCCGCCTATCTACAATTCCGGACTGATGGTTCGGTGCAGCTTCTCACCGACCAATCCTTCTTAGCCAAGAATCGCCCACCCGCAGCTGCTCCACAGGTCATAACGATAAGACCCCTACGACGTACGGATCAGTCCCCAGAATCTCGTCAACAGGATCCGGTCCGAGCGCTGCGAATTTACTTGCGCAGAACGAAGCCACTCAGACAAGGACGTACCCGCCTTTTCCTGCCCTTGGCCCCAGGCAGACGTGATATCTCCGCACAGACAATCTCATCCTGGCTACGATGGGTCATCCGGTCTTCGTATACAGAACTCTCCCCCGAGAGAGCAAAAACGATGCGCATACGGGCACATGAAGTGAGGGCAGTGGCAACGAGGTTCGCATTTGATCGCAATTGCGCAGTACGAGACATTGTGGCTGCCGTGGGCTGGCGGGCGGAATCCACCTTCACCCGTTTCTACTTGCGGGACCTATCCGGCCAGCGTGACAGTTTGGCCATGGTGGGGGACATCTCAGCAGCGCAGCACTCCCTCCAGGCACCACCAGCACAGTAGGTACGCATGGCTCAAATCATTGTGAGTTGAGCGCATGTGGGTGGCCTCGATAACCTAAAGCACGGGGAGTGCACTTCTTGGAGATTCGTTTGAGGGTTGGTGTTAGGCGGCACCCACCTCCTATTTGACATTCTTCCTATTAGTCATGCCATCGGTAAGAGTTTTGAGAAAACAAATATATTTTTCTCTAAAATGTATTTTTTTGAAAAATACTTACCGATGGCATGACTCAGAGGTCCCTCCCTCCTGCCCATCTTGCCGCTATTGAGCTAAGGCAAAAAGACTGACGGGAAGGAAAGCACCGGATATGGAGGAAGGGGAGGCCACTCAGGGCTTGGTAACGACGCTCTGAAGTCGCCTCCTTGTTTGTATAGTATACACATCGGATGCTTAGGCTGAAATCGGTATGCTAAGTGTACCTCCTATTAGTCATGCCATCGGTAAGTATTTTTCAAAAAAATACATTTTAGAGAAGAAAAAAAATTTTTTTCCTCAAAGATTATTCACATCTTCAAACTCAAACTTGGTACAGAGGTACCTGATGCTAAGACCTATCTATGCATACTAATTTGGATGACCTCGGAAAGGTCAAGGGTTGCAAGAGGTTGGCAAATGTGTGTAAAATGCTCACTTTTTGATAGAATTGTAGTTATTATCAACTTTTTTTGCAAACTTTTCAATCTAATTTGGCCCAAAGGTAACTGATAAGACCTTCCTTTGCATACTATTACTAATTTAGTCGACACATCAAAGCAAGGGTCACGGGGGTTGATAAATTTTGAGGAAACAGATTTTTGTTTCCTCAAAAACATTACCGATGACATTACTGTCTGGAAGTGTCTACTACTTACTCAATTTTAGCCTAAGAACTTGTTGTGTTCCTTCACCACCCGGGAGGCACTCGGGGGGAACCCTCATTAGGGCTGAGAGTAGCCTCCCGTCCCAGTCCAATCAGGCACCCACTACGTGGCCCAATCACAAATCAGTCGTTTCTACTTAGCTCTGAAGTTTAGACGTGTTAGCCTATCGCTCCACCGACCGTTGCTAACGGTTTTTTCCCTGCTCTTCTTTTGTGGATTACTGTGTTCCTTCAGACTTGTGTGCTTGGATTTATGTGCCTGTGTGTGTTTTTCAAGGATTGTGCTTCGAGTGAACTGTGTTTTTCTTCATTCTGGTGATAACGGAAAAAAAAAACAAAAAAAAAAAACAATACAAAACAAACAAAGGAAGGTACTCCCTGTGGTGTTTACTGCTCCGGATATGGAGATTCCTCCACCCGTCGCCACGTCGCAGGAGAGGTAAGGTCTTGGCCCCTCCCTCACAAGGCCCCGGCCCGGGTGCCTGTTTCAGTTTGTTTCGTCGGATCGCGCATCGCTTTCGTTCTCGTTTTCGCGCATTCAGAGTGCTTGCGCCCAGTCGCCTGCTATTTCTGTTTGTATGTTGCAGTAACCCCGTGCGTACCTGCGACAAGTGTGGATCTTTCCGGTGGCCGTGTGACGATCATGATTTTTGCCTTCCTTGTACGGGATGCAATTCGGACCATACTTGCACCGTCTGCGCCGCCTGGCCCGAGCAGCAATGGTCGCAGCTTTGGAGTTTTTACAGGCGCGAGCGTCCGCATTCACCTAGTGACAGGGCTTCTTTCCTAGAGCCCACATCAGTGCTTGGCGCTGTTTCCAAACGCGTGGGCGCGGACCGTGAGGACCACTGAGCCGTCGGCCGCTTGAGCTTCGCTCATCTTCCCTCACTTCTAATCGGACACCGCCTGCTGACTCTTACGGGGAGTCCGCCTTAGGGCGTTTGCCTTACGGGGGCACGCATACCGCGACTACCCTCGCGTAGTACGTTGTCCAAAATTAATCGAATTTCTGGAGACCGTGAGGATCAGCTGAATCGTCCTCCGCTTGCGATTTCCTCATCCTCCAAACTCTCTAACCGGACACAGCCTGCTGACTCATACGGGGAGTCCGCCTTAGGGCTTAGCATTTGCCTTACGGGGGCGCGCATACCGCGACATAATTTGCGTAGTACGTTGTCCGCAACTAGTCGCGTTCTAATGGACCGTGGCGATCAACTGCGCTGTCGGCCGCTGCACATTGGCTCATCCACAAAGATTTCTAAACGGACAACGCCTGCTGGCTCTTACGGGGAGTCCGCCTTAGGGCGTAGCGTTTGCCTTCCGGGGGCACGCATTACACGACATGCTTCGCGCAGTCCATTGTCCGAAAATCGTCGTATGCGATCTAATTTGCACAAGTCTGCGTGCTCTTACGGAGAGCCGCCTATGCGGCAACGTTCCCGCCGTACAGTGACTGGCAAGAGATCCCGGTCCAGGCGTTCCTCTTTCTCACGTGACCTCCAATACTCAACACACTCGCGCGTCGGGTGACTACCGTCAGGAGCATCGTTCTACTGTCCGTTCCGATCGCCGCCGTCCTCGGCATTCATCATCATCTTCCCTTTCATCTCCTTCTCCCGCTTCGGTTCCCCGTTCGGCTTCCAGCTTGTCTCGGTCTGCCCCTCACCTTCCGTCCCGTCACCCGTCCCCTTCCCCTCCTCGGCCCCGTAGTCGGACCTCCGCTGGTAAAGTTCACCGTGACCGCCACTCCCGTCATCGCCGCCGCTCCCGTCATCGCAGTCGTTCTCCCCATTCACGTCACACGGTTCCCTCTAGGTCCCCCACTCCCGTTTATACCTTTCCCCTGCACCCGCTTCGCCATCTTCCCGCGTTACGACGTTCGCCGGTGGCTACAATTTCTCATCCGGACGGGCTCCGCGCCGTTTCTCCCTCACGGACACTCCATCGGATCTCCCTCCCTACACGCGAGGAGGACACCCTTAGTCTACTTCCTGAGGATTCGGTCTCTAATCTCCTCGACTTTGGCGGCCGCTCCCTTTCGCCGCGCTCTGATGTATCGGATGCGCCTGTGTCGACTACACTCCCTTCGTCGTCGCGCACGGAAATGCTTCTTTGCATTAATGAAGCGGCTCGTATTGTCGTGGCGCCCTACCGAAAGACGAGTGCCCTCCGTCCCCCCCCGCTCAAACGGAAGGTGTCCGCCTTTGTTGATTCGGACCGGCAACAGAAGAGATTCAAGTCGCTGCCTCAACCGCCTGGATTTCAAGATATGCGGGATTCCTTCTCCGCTCATCTACACACGGATTCACAAGACTCCTCCTTTTTTGCGGCCTTGACATCGCGTTCCGCCAATCTTGGTACGCGGGCCATTCACAGTCTTTTCAGTGCACACTTCCCACGTTGGACCCTCCAGTTCTGGCGCAACTTGGCGGCAACTCTAAGCTACGTTACACTTTCCCGCGTGGTTTAGATAAGACGGCGTCCCTAGTGCGGAACACCTTGGCCTGTGGGGGTTTTCTGGAGCTTATCACACAAGCTTTTATTCGTCGCATTGAAGACTCACGAGAATCTTCACCCCTTCTTGGTGATCTCCTCACTTTAGCGGTCGCGGCTAACCGGGCAGCTTATCACTCTTCCGTCAACGCAATGGCGGCTGCTGCTAACTGTGATCTCATGCGTCGGGATGCCGTTCTACAAGCCTGTCGTGGATTGCCCCCTGATTTGAAGTCTCAACTGCGTCGGGCTCCTCTTGGTGGACGTCTCCTCTTTGGTGAGACTTGGCAGAAAGTGAAGGACGGAAATTTAGACCGCTGGCCCAAAGGCTTTACCACTTCTCGCTTTCACGCCACCCGCAAGGCCGTGGGTCGCGCTCTGCGGAACTCCAGACCCTCTTCGACCTTCATTCCCCGTCATTCCAACGCGTCCCGGAGGGCTCCCGCTTTCGGCCGCGGTAAACCCGTTCAGACCTCTATTCCCTCCTGGCCCAAGCCTGCCCGCCGCCCTGGTCGAGGGCGCGGCAGGTTTCAATGACTACCTTCCGTTCCAGTTCCCGCCGACCCCTCGGGAGTCTCCGGTCGGCGGGAGACTGGCCCTTTGCAGCGACGTATGGCGGGCGCTGCTACCGGACGACCCTTGGGTCCTTACTACCATCTCCGAGGGTCTCTCGATTTCGTTCCGTTCCCCTCCGCCGTTGAGACGATCTCCGGTATGGACAGACGTTCCATCCGACGAGTTAAGAGCTATCGCCTTGCGCGGAGAGGTGGCCTCCCTTCTACAGAAGGCTGCCACGGAGGTAGTGTCTCGTCTCGACTCCCCGGCATTTTACAGCCGCATATTCGTAGTTCCGAAGCCAGACGGAAAGTGGCGTCCTGTCATCGATCTCTCGGCGCTGAACAAGTTTATACTGGCTCCGACTTTTCGCATGGAGACCACCCGGACGCTCCGGGCCGCTGTGCAACCTATGGATTTTGCAGTCAGCCTCGATCTTTCAGATGCGTATCTCCATGTTCCCATACATCCGGCATCCAGACGGTATCTCCGCTTCGCTTTCGAAGGCGTGATCTACCAGTTTCGCGCCCTTCCCTTCGGTCTCAACCTCATCCTGTGGGTTTTCACTCGCATCATGAATGCAGTCGTCGCCAAGGCTCGACAGTCCTCCTCCAGTCCGATCTCCAACTACTTAGACGACCTTCTCATGGGGAATGCGTCGGAGTCGGTGCTGCGGATGGACAGGGACGCTCTACTCCTGCTCTTGTCCCGCTTGGGATTTCTACTCCATGCCCGCAAGTCGGACCTCTCTCCATCTCGCCGGTTTATTCATCTTGGGATGAAATTTGTGACCGACCTCAACCGTGTGTGTTTACCGGAACCTCGGATCACGAAGTTAACCTCCCTCACTTCTCGGGTTGCCCGGTCGGAATCCGTTCCCGCCAGAGTCTGGCTGCAACTCCTCAGCTTGATGAATGCAGCGGCGGATCTCCTCCCCCTGGGTCGTCTTCACTCCCGCCCACTTCAGTTACACCTCCTGCTTCATTGGAGGCCGTCCTCCGGCGACCTCGATGCCCTGGTGCCGGTGTCTCCAATCCTTCACTCTCACCTACGGCGTTGGATGGACACTTCTTGGCTAGCTTCGGGAGTCCCTCTTGCCTCACCGCCCCCTCAGCTCTCGCTCTGTGTGGATGCGAGTCTCGCTGGGTGGGGTGCACACCTGCTTCCGAGTTTCCTTTCGACGTCCGGCCTCTGGACACCGGACCTGACAGACAGACACATCAACTGGCTCGAGCTACAAGCAGTGTGGCAGGCGCTCATGGTGTGGGAAGTCCACCTTTGCAATCAGACGCTTCTTGTCCTGTCGGACAACACTACAGTCGTCTCATACATTCAGAAGCAGGGAGGTACACACTCTCCGGATCTCTGCATTCTCCTCTACCGCCTGATGTGCTGGTGCGAGGACCGCGGCATCTCTCTCCGAGCTTGACATATCCCCAGACGCTTGAACGTCTTGGCCGACTCCCTCTCTCGACGCGGCCAACTTCTCCACACGGAATGGACTCTTCACCCGGACATCTTTCAGATGATCTGCGCTCACTGGGAGACTCCCATGATCGACTTATTTGCCACAAGGTGGAATCATCAACTTCCCCTCTTTGTCTCCCCCATTCCAGACCCTCTCGCCTGGGCGGTCGATGCGCTATCCATTCCGTGGGACGGACTGATTGCGTATGCCTTTCCACCGACGGTTCTCGTCCCCAAAGTCCTAATCAAGCTCAGAGGTTGCAACGCGATCCTGTTCTTGATCGCCCCGTTCTCTTGGACCAGGTCTTGGACCAACGACCTTCTCTATCTCGCCACGGGTCCGCCTCTTCGTCTCCCCACATCGAGAACTATGCTCAAGCAGCCTCGCCAGCCGCTGTTCCACCCGTGCCCGGAGAGACTCCTTCTTCACGCCTGGAGATTGTCCGGCAAGCCCTCACTGCAAGAGGCTTCTTGGGTGCTGCAGTGGAGGCGATCGCTTCAGCCCGTCGACCCTCGACTCGACGTGTTTACGAGGGCAAGTGGCGAGTGTTCCAGTCATGGTGCTCGGACCAACATCTTTCTCCCCTCGAATTAACTACTCCACAACTCGCAAACTTCTTCATCTGGCTCTTTGGAGACCTCGGCCTCGCTCCCATCACGATACGGGGATACCTGTCCATGATTGCGGACACTTACCGTCATCTAGGCCACCCGGACCCTGGCGCATGTAAAGATCTCGCAGACCTGATGGCACATTTTGGACTGCAGCGTCCGGTTCCCCGCTCTCTGATTCCTCGCTGGGACCTACCCTGGGTCTTGACGTGGCTTAATTCGGACAGATTTGAACCCCTTTCCCTGGCTAGCTTCGCGGATGTGACACGGAAGACATGCTTCCTTTTGGCCTTAGCCACGGCGGCCAGGGTAAGCGAACTACACGCTCTGTCAGCGAGTTCCAATTCCGAGCGAATGGTTCTGTACAATTACTCACAGACCAGGCCTTCCTCGCCAAGACCCGGTCTCCTTTGACTGCCCCCCAAATCATAAATATTCGACCTTTGAAACACGCGACCTTTTCTAAGGAGACGCGCCAACAGGATCCCGTGCGCGCCTTACGCATTTACATACGCAGATCCAAGCCCGTCCGCCGAGGACGATCACGCCTCTTTCTACCTTTGAACCCCAAAAGAAATGACATAACAGCTCAGACAATATCTTCCTGGCTACGTTGGGTTATTCGGTCCGCCTATCAGGATCTTTCCCCTGACGGGGCGAGGCGGCTCAGGATCCGCGCACACGAGGTTCGGGCCATGGCCACGAGTGTCGCCTTCGATCGCAATTGTGCAGTTCGAGACATCGTGGCAGCAGTGGGCTGGCGGGCAGAGTCAACATTCGCCCGCTTCTACCTCAGGGATCTGTCGGGCCAGCGAGAGAATCTCGCACTGGTGGGGGACATCGCCGCAGCGCAACACTCCCTCCCGGCGCCGGAAGCGCCGTAGGTATGCACTTAGCTAAAATTGTCAGGAGTTTGGCGAATGGGTGTGGGGCTCTGTCGTCTGCCCTTTCGGATGGTATTTGGGTGCGGCACCCTCCACCTTTTCGCCATTCTTCCAGACAGTAATGTCATCGGTAATGTTTTTGAGGAAACAAATTAATTTTTCTCTAAAATATATTTTTTCGAAAAATACTTACCGATGACATTACTGTCTGGAAGTGTCTACTACTTACTCAATTTTAGCCTAAGAACTTGTTGTGTTCCTTCACCACCCGGGAGGCACTCGGGGAACCCTCATTAGGGCTGAGAGTAGCCTCCCGTCCCAGTCCAATCAGGCACCCACTACGTGGCCAAATCACAAATCAGTCGTGATACTTAGCTTACCAGTGGCAAGCGGGGCAGGTGGGAGGGTCCTTCGAGTAATGTCATCGGTAAGTATTTTTCGAAAAAATATATTTTAGAGAAAAATTAATTTTTTGGCAGATGCCAGCGCTTTACTTATTGTCACAAAGGTCAAACATCAGTCATGCATGTGAGCCATAAGGGCTTTGCCTTTCTTTTTGGTTGTGATTCTAGTCATTTGTAGTGGAGGTGATCCCAGTTTTTAACTATGTATTCTGTCCTCTGTAGCCAGCAGTGATAAGTGCTGCCCAGATATTGTCATGAAGGCTGATAATTCAGTATCAGGTTTAAATTTTGCACTGAAGTGTGAAGGAGTGCATAGTATGGAAAATCGCGACCCTTGCTCCACTGCCAAAGCAAGAAGTCCATATCTGTATTTTGGTGCACTTTTCACACTCACATTTCAGGCTTCGAAAGATGCAAATCACTGATTCCCCTAATTTTCTCTCGGAAAACCTCTACTTGGAATAAATAGTTTTTAACCCATGGAAACGGAGAAAGTTATTTTGAACAATTATTCATGGCTGGGACTTTTCTGGCTACAGCCGGATTTCCGGATTAAATTTTTTTTCTTCACCTTTTTTCACTTAAAAAGTGCCCCAAGACTCTCACTTCAGGATTCAACTTTGTTTCCTCAAAAAGATTACCAATGACATTACTATTAGGAAACGTACACTTAGCTTACCATTTCAGCCAAAATTCCGTTGTATACCTACACGACAAGGGAGGCGACCCAAGGGCACCGTAGCCAGGTACCCTGAGTAGGCTCCTGTACCTCCCTATCCGGTTGCGTGCACGGTGGTGTCATGCCAGTCTGTTCGCTTAGCTTACCGCGACATTTCGGCTGTGTACGGTTCTGAACCGGTCGTACCTTGGATTGGATTTTACCGTGGTTTCACGTGTCTGCCTTGGATTACCTTCATTCTCTGGATTTACATGTGGGCGCTGGTGATTCCGTTGGATTATCATGATGCTTCCGTTGGATTTTGGTGGTACTTCTGTTGGATTTGGGAGGTGCTGGGCCGTTCTCCGCTGCGCACGAGGGGCCTACAACCTTCCGCCATGGGTGACGGGTGGCAGCTGAGTGAAGTTCCCCTCCAAGCACCCTACGTGCGTGCGTCTGGTGTGATTGTCCCACTATGGGAAACACGTAGCAGTATCCTACGGCCTTCGTAACAGGTTCCTCGCCAGCCTCTCTCGCCATGGCAAGGTAAGGCCTCGGTTGTTGCCCTCGACCGGTGCTCGGTGCGACAGGTGGCGGCACTGGCCGTGGAATTTGCTCTTTATACGGAGATCGCCTTCACTTGTGATAACAAGCGCCCCGGTAAGAAGGCCCTGGTTTGTTGTACACACTGTCAAACGCATCAGTAGCAACTGATTCTGGGCAAAATGATTTGATATGCGTGTGCACTCATTTTGCGCGCCGCAGCTGACCAAGAAGAGGTGGTCTGTTAGAAAAGGGCTATGGGGACGTAATATAGGTGCTTGTTATGATATGATATATGCGTGTGCACTCGTTTTGCATGGCTTCGGGGAGCGACGCTTGCTCACCTGTCACCTTGGCTATGTGTTACAGTTACCACTTAAGCACCTGCGACACCTATGCCTCCTGGGTGGAAGAGCACTGGTGTCCGCTTGAGGACTTATAAAGGCCTGAACGCCGACCTGAGACCGGCCGCCTGCTACCGCACCTCCTGCCGAGCCTGGCCCACAGCGAGCTTCCTCGACCCGCCTCCCGGCCCAAGTTCTCTCAGGCTCAGACGCGGCTACTGGATAGCAGCCCGCCAACCCCTAGGAGGAGAGAGTGGAGATGCTGTCGCATGCTCCTCTGCGCACGGTTGCTCCTTTTGGCCTTCGTCACAGGTTCCTCGCCAGACTCCCCCCATTACGAGACCACTCACGCCACTCGACCCGAGGTCTCTCGGGCACAGATGCGGCTATGAGGGCACCAGGTCCCCGGCGTGTCCCCCGACACCGACGCGGCAGACTTGGAAAGCGATGTGTTGCAGTTACCAGGGGCAGACCTGTGGGGGACGTCCATTGGCTGAGCGACACGCATGTGCTTTACCTCCCCTGTTCCAGTTGTGCCTCCAGTCACGCCTGTGCCTCCGGGGTGGAAGAACAATGGTCTCAGCTATGGGGGTTCTATCGCCGGGAAGGTCCTACACTGGCCTGCGACCTGCCACACGCTGCCGCACCCTGTGCCACCACCGCAGATGGGACGAGGCGCACCCACTCTGAAGTTGCGGGACTGACTACCCGGACCCCGATGCGTGCGTCAACTCCCAGGGCTTTGGCCGATTGTGCGCCCGCTACTCCGAGACTCGCCCACAGTGAACTTGCTTGCCCCGCCACTCGGCCCGATTTCTCTCGGGCTCAGACGGGCTACTAGATCTCGGCCCGACGAACCCACGGACATGACTGCTGCCCCCACGCCTGGTCCAGAGCGAGCTTTCTCGCCCGGCCACTTGCCCGAGTTCTCTCGAGCTCAGATGCGGCTTCTAGATCTTGGCCCGACTAACCCACGGATGTGACTGCTGCCCCCAAGCCTGGCCCAGAGCGAGCTTGCTCACCCCGCCACTCGGCCCGAATTCTGTTCGGCTCAGATGCGGCTACAGGATGTCAGCCCGCCTACCCCTCAGACTTCGCTGTCAGCCGGGTCCTGCCCGATGCATTTCCTGCACTCGCTTCTTGAACGCCGTTGTCGCCACGGCCCATCTCGACCTACTGGGGCGATCTGCTCCGGAGCAGGACAGTTGCGCTGCATGATCTACCCAATCGGTTTGGCTTCCCGGTCAACTTTGGCAAGTCAGACCTTGCACCCTCCCACCGGTGGTGCGCTTGGACGTGGTTTCTGGCCGACTGCAACGTGATGGGACTTTCGGAGCCATGCGGGGGTTTCAAGCGGGCGCGGTTCCTCCGGAGTCGGGCTTCACCTCCTGGACCTGTTGCCCGCGGCGGCAGATGTCTTACCTCTCAGCCGGCTTCCTCCCGACCACCTAGGCTGCTTCGGCTTCACCCCTGGCGCCCGTTCCCCGGCGATTTCGCGACCCTGGTGCTGATCTTCCCGATGCTCCGCTCTCGTCTCCCCGGCTGGACGGTTCACGTCAGGTGTCCCTTGCCGCTCCCCCCCCCCCCTCCCGTGGCCTCACCCTGCGCAGACGCAAGCCTCGCGAGATGGGACGCGCTCCTACTGATGTTCCTCAAGGCTTCCTGCCGCTGACCTCCGGACCTCGCGGACAGGCACTTCAATGGATTGGAGCTGGCAGCGATTGGGCGAGGCCTCTTTGCGTGGGAGACACGCCTCTGACACCTGGAGCTCCTCGTCCTCTCCGATGCCTCCACAGGGGTCTCCGACATCTGACAGCGGGGCGGGTCACGCTCCCCCTCCCTCTGCGTCCTACTGTCCCAGATGCTCCGGTGGTGCGAAGATCGTGACATCCCTCTCCATGATGGTCTGGACGACTACCTCTCGCGGCGCGGCCGGCTTCTCGACACCGAGTGGCCGGCTTCTCAACACCGAGTGGGCACTCCACGCGGATATCATCAGATGATCTGCTCACAGTGCATGACACCCATGACCGACCTTCGCAACACAGTGGAATCACCAGCTCTCCCTCTGGGCAGTCGACGCGCTCTCCATCTCCGGGGAGGCCCTCTTCGCAGATGCTTATCCGCCCACGGTGCTAGTCCCAAGGTCCTGCTCATGCTCAAGGGTACCAACACGGCACAGCTTTACAAGCCAGTGCTGGTGCTTAACACTTAGTTTGCTTCCATCTGCCAGAGAGCCAAGGCGTGGTGAGGTCAAATTCCACACTCGTGCGCTCATTCTATTTATATCGCACTTGCAATTGTGCAGTACAAGGCCTGCCGGTGCACTGCCGCTATAACGACTACCTACTGGTTTGTATTCATAACACATCTCTACCTAAAGTGACTGTTGTGAAAGCAACATCGTTCAAAAGTTGAAATTCTCACCTACACACTGATACCAAACATGACAATATTACGACTTACACATGTGTAGCAGATTATGGTGAAAATAAAGGGAACGAGAATTTGTTGATGTACGATGTCGGTGTTTGTTGTGAAATTGACAAAGTTCCCACAGCCATAACACGAAGATGCCACTTTTCCCAACGAAACACACTTGCATGCATAAGGGTCTGCATGCCTACAGTAAGTATCACTTAGCGGATTTTGGTTCCATGGTGGGAGACGGAAGCAGTAGAGTGGTTAATGAGGTCACTGACAAGTCGCATGTTCTGGCATTTCTCGTCCACGGTCTCGGTACTCCACAGACTGCTATTGCCATTCCGAAATCCGATCAGTCCATCACAGGTCACAATATTCAACAGTGTTTTTAAACATACCTTAAGGTTTAACACATTTTCTGACACGCTAGACATAAGAACCAAATACTGAGTTTCTGTTCAAAGATACACAAGACCGATGCCGTCTATGCGATAATTTTTTTTCTGTTTGACTACTGGAGTAATGACGGAGTGGAGGACGGGTGACACGAGTGTCATGTGCTCGGTCATGAGCAGTCTGAGTTTTTCCTCCTCTGTTTGCAAGCCATATGTCCTGCTCTTTAGAATGTTAATGGTAGCGTGACTCTCTTCACCTCCCTGCTCACCATGAAGCGCCAAACCAAATCCCCACTTTGTCATAGTCAACACAGTGACATTCCAGGATATGTTGTTTCGGAATGATGCTACTGGCTGGAAAAGTACTTCGAAAAAAAGCATTGTCCGGTTTAGTGCCATCTGATATTTTTCTTCCTCCTTTGTCAGTGGCATCTGCAGTTCCTGGACAGGTCGAAGGCTGGGTCGTTTTATATGTGGAGATGTGGCTATATCGACACCCGTTTTTTCAATGGGTGAAATGGCTATTTCATGAGTCCGCTTTGCTGGTGGAGATGGGGTCCACACTCTTTGTAACGGCGACATTTGAGCATCAACTTTGCATGGCGTTTTATGGGGAGTAGACGTCGGCGGAATAAATACTTGTATACCACTATCACCTTCATTAGTGCTGTTATTAGTGTCAGTGTTATGAGTGTCACATTCCGAGGATCGAAACGATCGTTTCTTCCCATGCGCACCCCGCTTCGCTGGTCGTCCTCCTTTACCTAGCTGCATGAAGTGAACACACGCGACACATTCTTCAACACTCGTATTTAGATCGAACATGGTCCAAATGTGTTGTGATGAGGCAATATCAGACGCTGCATTTCGCATTTTCTCCTCGGACACGCGTGTTTCAGTCGAGTCTGTCCATTTCATCCGACTATAGCAACTCCTACACATTGTTTTGGAGTGCATCAAGTCTTTGTCTTCCTGGATATTAATTCCATAACACTTGTGGATTAAGTGTTCATAATTGATACAAAGAAATGACTTTTTATCTGTGTATTTCTTTTGTGATCTCTCGCCACATATTCTGCACAATGCATTTACACTCAGTGCATGGAACACACCTGTGTGTACACAGACTGTATGCGTTTCATCAGACTCCATCATGAGCAAAAGTTAAATCAAAAGTACATGTACAAGGTTCACTGTTAGTGTTACACTATTTCCCAAGAAAGAAACGTGACTATCTCCTCAATAGTATCCATGTAACTAAGCCCTCGCTAGCCCCGATTAGGCCAGGAGTGTACTAAGACAGGCGCCTGGTACATGAGCTGTCGACACTTGTCAGTGACCTCATTAACTCTTTCGCCGCCGATCTCTCCGTTTGGCGAGTACGTGGCTCGCCTTTTCACGAGTAACACAGTTGAGTTCACTGCACTTGATCGTGACTCTAATGTATGAGGTAGTTTTGGTCAATAATAGTGCATCATGGGACAGGGGAATCCCCTCTTACATTCCAGCGCTAACTTTGAGTGCTTTTGAGAGTTTTGAGCGAAGAAATTGCGAGTTTTTCTGACTTTTTTGGAGAGGTGCTTTTTCGTGATTGTTGAAACTTCGAAAGGGCGAAGTGAGCGGCACAAGAGACTATATACGGATTTAGTTTTGCGTCGTTTGAGCCTCGTACGATCACAAACTGATGTTGATTCGAACGAGGAGCATCCATGTGGCAACGAAGTTGACAAAGAGCTTTTTGGAAATTTACAAGATAGCTCTGATAACGATCTGAGTACAAGCACTCTCGCGAGCCGATTTCAAGTAGAAGAGTGTTGTGTATTCTTCATGGACTATGCTTGTGAGTTGGTGTGTTATGGATTATCTGTAGAGCTCTGAACAACCAACTATGCTTCAGTTGTGAGTTGAACATTTTCTCAATATATTTCTTGACATGTTTGCCATGTGTGTAAACTGTTGTGTGTGTTGAGAACACAGATTTTGTCTATTCTTCTTGCATCAGGCCAGATATAACATTTTCAGTGAGTCACATGAAAGAAAAAAAGGTGTCGGTGTACAAATTTGTTTTCTCATCTCCATTTTTTAAAAAAATGAAGTAATTCGGTTCAGTGGTTTAAGAGTTATAGCCTTTTAAAGATAAGAGGTGTTGCGCCACAGCGGTCTGGCAAAACAGCTGCGGCGCTGGGAAATACATTTTAACACCTGTGGCGGCGAAAGGGTTAACCACCCTCCTGCTTCCATCCCCCACCATGGAACCAAAATTCGGTAAGTAATACTTACTGTAGGCATGCTGACCCTTATGCATGCAAGTGTGTTTTGTTGGGAAAAGTGGCATCTTTGTGTTATGGCTGTGGGAACTTTGACAATTTCACAACAAATTCTCGTTCTCGTACATCAACAAATTCTCCTTCTCTTTATTTTCACCATAACCTGCTACACAAGTGTAAGTCGTAATATTGTCATGCTTGGTATCGGTGTGTAGGTGAGAATTTCAACTTTTGAACGATGTTGCTTCCACAACAGTCACTTTAGGTAGAGATGTGTTATGAATACAAACCAGTAGGTAGTTGTTATAGCGGTAGAGCGCCGGCAGGCCTTGTACTGCACAGTTGCAAGTGCGATATAAATAGAATGAGCGCGCGAGTGTGAAATTTGACCTCGCCGCGCCTTGGTTCTCTGGCAGCTGGAAGCGAACTAAGTGTCAGCTGTGGTAAAGGTGTGGCGGTGCTGTTGCTGGTGGCCCCATTCTGCTGGACCAAGTCTTGGTCTACCGACCTGAGCCTCACCACCCAGCGCACGAGGGCAAGGACCTCGCCGACCTTGGCCTGCTTCGGCCCCCAGCAACCTGTCCATGCTCGCTGGGACCTACCCGGGGTGCTGACATGGCTCAATGGGGACCACTTCAAACCGAGCTCGCTTTGCGGACCTGACACGGACGACCGGTTCCTCCTGGCCCTCGCCTGCGTACAGTGCGGAACAGATGGCGCGGTGCAGCTCCTGACCGACCCATCTTTCCTGACCATGACCCGGTCCCCGTTACCCGTGCCCCAGGTGATCGCCATATGGCCCTGAAGGGGTTACCCCTACCTTGGAGACCAGACAGCAGGACCCGGGGAGGGCTTTACGGGTTTACCTGTGCCGATCCTAACCCGTCCGGAGTGGACATTACCGCCTCCTTCTGCCTTGTTCCCCAAAAGGCCAGATATCGCGGCCAGGTCAGACGATATCTTCCTGGCTTCGTGGGGGTTATCCGGTCCGCCTACTGGGACCTCTCCTAGGAGGACACTCAGAAGCTGGAGATCAGGGCGCACGACATTAGAGCCCTGTCCACGAGCGTCGCCTTCGTCTGCATCTGCGCCGTCAAGTCTAGTGGCGGTCATGGGCTGGTGGGCGTGATCTACCTTCGTCCGATGCTGCCGCAGTGGCCTCTCAGGTCCGCGGGCGACCCTAGCCCTGGCTGGGGCCTTCACCGCGGTGCGACACTCCCTCCCAGCGCCTAAGGCGCCCTGCGTTTAGCTTAGCTGAAATGGTTGGGAGTGTGCCCCGGGGTGGGCGTGTGTGTTTTTCAACGACGGACCGACGTGAGATGGCCTTGGTCACCTGCTCGGCGTTAAACCCCAATAACTAACTATTCAACAACGGCAGGGTGAGGGTCTGGAGACACCAGGGCGAGCGATTCATGGATGGATGCGTCCAAGAGGTGGATCGCTTCGGAGGAGGCTCAGTCATGGTCTGGGCAGGCTTCAGCAGGGAAGGCAGGACCCCCATCTACGTCATCCGAGGCACGCTGACTGGACTGTGCTATCGGGACAAGATTGTGCAACCCCTCATCCAACCAGCTCTCCAAGCCATAGGCGACGATGTTGTTCTGCAGGACGACAACGCTCAACCTCATCGCGCCCGTGTGGTGGGTGAGTACCTTGAGCAACGGGGCATAATGAGGATGGAGTGGCCAGCTCGTTCACCTGATCTGGCTCCTATCGAGCACCTCTGGGACGTGCTGGGGCAACGTGTAATCAGCAACCACCCCCACCTTAAGGCATCCCCCAGCTGACTCAGTTCCTGCATCAAGAGTGGGAAGCGATCCCACAACATGTTCTCCGAACCCTGGTGAACTCCATGTGTCAACGCTGCATTGAATGCTTGGCTGCAAACGGTGGGTACACTCGCTACTGACTGGACCAGTCTTGTGTGACTTTTCAAATGAGGGGTGGGTGAACATTCTAACGTACTGCTGTTGTTACAATTGCTTGATTTGCTCAAAACATAAATGAAATTGTTACTGAATAAATTATCAAAGTACTGACTCCAAGTATTGTTACATTATTTGTGTGGTGTTGTCAGTGCATCTGCGATAAAATGTGGCCCTTAAGTTTTGACCATTAGTATACTTACTGATGACATTACTCGGAGGACCCTCCCGCCTGCCCCGCTTGCCTTTCATAAGCTAAGCTTCAGACTGGCGTGACACCACTGGGCACGCAACCGGATAGGGAGGTACGGGAGGCTACTCAGGGTACCTGGCTACAGCGCCCTTGGGTTGCCTCCCTTGTCATGTAGGTATACAACGGAATTTTGGCTGAAATGGTAAGCTAAGTGTACGTTTTCTAATAGTAATGTCATCGGTAAGTATTTTTTGAAAAAATACATTTTAGAGAAAAATTCTTTTTTTTTTTTGGTCCCACCCATGATTATTAGTGTGCTGCATTTGATGGCACTGCTCAACTGCAGTAGTATGATTCCTTGCACAGGAAACATCTTAACCATTTGCTTGTTGATAGTGCTTTTTGTCCTTGAGGTTAAAGCTGGAGGAATTGCCTTGGCAATAAAGCTCTACTGACAGCCAAAGGTTTTACTCATTCACGGCAAGCTGCATCCAGATGCGGCTGGCTGCGAATGAGTTAAAACTGGTTTAGTATGGATACATGTTTACTATAAATATCATTGCACATCTTCATTGAAAATGAAATTATAACCTTGTTTACAGTAGCTCTCCGTTGCATTTCAGGCTTGGACAAGATTGAGTTCCTGCAGGGCCACGAGAACCGCGAGATCTACCAAAAGTCATTTGACATCATCGAGCGCTACTTCAGCACCGAGGAGGAGGACAAGGTCATAGCGCCGCAGCTAGATCAGAACGCGCAGCAATATCAGTTTGGCGCACAAGAAAATGCGCCCATGGGGGGCTTCCAGTTCTGAGGGAGCAGGCAAAGCAAAAGTGCATTTTCTTAGGACTTAACGCATGTTAGTTGAGATAAACATTCACTCACAAGGTGGCATGGTCGCAACACACACAAAAACAGTCTTACTTCCAAGCCCTGAGGAAACTATGCCTAAGAAAGAGGTATGGTTGAGCTAACCTGAGCAAGAGACATAGATTCTCATGAGCCCTTGCAGGGGCTTACCTTAGGAGATGTGCCTCTTGCAGAGGGAGGGGTCTGAATGAGGGACTGAAAAATCTTCTGAACTTTGTTCCCTTGGCTGACTCGGAGCAAGAGGCATAGATTTTCATGAGCCCCCGCAGTCACAGGGGCTCATGAAAATCTACGCCTCTTGGAGATGGAAGAGAGTGAGCTGCTTTTTGAACCTTTCTCCGGTGCATCATCGCTGTGCAGCTGCAGCATTCAAAATCACTCTGTGGCTACACTGTTAAAGCTCATCTGATGATGGATATGTGGAAGAGTGCCCCTTTATTCAGAATGCAGACAGACACACACTAACATTGAACGTAACTCTGCATCATGAAGCCTTGGATCTCCAGACATCACAAAACATGAAAGGATGCAAGCAGGTGTGTTATCCTTGTCCACACTGCTCAAGCAGATAAATTGTCATTTTGAAAGCAGACAATGTACATTCGCGTTTGAATGCAGACACTGTACACGTCAACGTTTAGTTTGAAAGGACGCACGCACGGAGCTTTGATGGAGGAATCTAGACAGAAATTGTCTTCTTTCACAGAGCAGAGATTGAAGTAAATGTATCCAGTCCCCCAGCCAGCAAGAGTTCTAGATTCTCATGATCTCTTGTCATGGCTCATGAGGATCTTTCTAGCCTACGTTTAACCCTCTTGTGCACACAGCCACCAGTGCTGTAAACAGTACCATTTGCTACATGCACAATTGGGTTAAGGGGCTGGCCGAGGGACAGGGAGGAGGGAATGATGAGGCTACAGCATTAACTTTGCCCCCACCATTCACATATCATTTGATCATCGATGCTGTTTTGATCATCTTCTTTTTTGTTGGTCATTGTTTTACTCAGTCTCAACTTTCCACCAACTCCACTTAAGCTTCAAGTTTGTGAACCACAAGGTCTCAAAGTGGAAATGATTATTTCTCTAATGGTTGACTTGAATCTCCAGAGCCAAGTTATTTAGATTTTATATGTATTTTAATTAAGCATTGCCTGCTAGCCTGTGTGTATTAGCCCTTTTCCCTTCCATCACTGAGATAAAGGTGAACACAATTCAATCACAAGAGACGTTGATCTTCATGACCCCCTGCAGTTGCAGGGGGGGGGGGGGGGGGGGCTCATGATGATCATTGTCTCTTGTTGACACCACTTTATATCTATGTTCCTTGGACAGCTAGGGCTCTGGTGTTGAGTTAACCTATTCAGCCATGATGCACTACAGCAGGAGATAGGTCGACCATGATAATTCAAGGGTAGTGTCAGATTAGCTTGGCGCCTGTCGGCACCAAGCTAATCTGGCACTACCCTTGAATTATCATGGTCGATCCATCTCCTGCAATAGGTGCATAGTCGTTAGATGACGCCTCCAAAATTTGGGAAATACGTGTCGGGATGAATGGGTTAACCCATTTAGCCCCACGGGCGCTTTTCCCACATTTTGGAAGTGTTACTTAATGACTATGTACCAGTTGCAAGAGGTGGATTGACCATGATAATTGAAGGGTAGCGCCAGATTAGCTTGGTGCCTGAAGGCACCAACTTAATCTGGCACTACCCTTGAATTCCTGTGGTGTAGCGCTGCTAAATGGGTTAAATAAGATTTCAGAAACACAATCTGCCACCACTGGCAATGAAGGGGTTAACTTTAAGAGCTCATGGGTAGTACCTGATTAGCTTGGTATCTTGTTTCAGCGCCTGTGATATCCCAAGAGTAGTTTCTATTCTTGGATGCTTGAAGTGAAATGTTGTGTTGACAACGGGAAGTTTTTGGGAGGGTAGAGACTGAGTAGAACGGTTCAGTGCAGCCATCATTGATGTGGTGATTCTGATGGTCAACGTGTTTCATGAATTATGATGTAATATTGTTATGCTTAATTTAATTGTTGTTCTCGGCAGTTTCTGTCATGGTGTACATTTTTCTTTGAGTTAAAGCAAATGTGTAATTATACTTGTTTGTGTTTTTTTGCGTTTGTGTTTTATGTGCGTTTTACATGCTGTTGTTTCATTGTGCTTGAGACAAATAGTCGCAGCATACAAAGCTCAGTCATTAAAATTAAATAAATTCATTTTCATCACTCTTTCTTTAAAACTTTTTTAAAACTCATTCAGCCCTGATGCACTACAGCAGGAGATGAGCCGACCATGATAATTAAAGGGTAGTTCCAGATTAGCTTGGCGCCAAACTAATCTGGCACTACCTTGAATTATCATGGTCGATCGATCTCCTGCAACAGGTGCATAGTCGTTAAATGATGCCTCCAAAATTTGGGAAATACGTGCGCAGGGCTGAATGAGTTAATGTGCAAGTTTGTGCTTAATCCCATCGCTGGTGGAAAGTGCAAAAACCACCCACCTTCAAGAGGCAAAGAACCTCGCGAGCCACCACTGACCCCATTCATATACATGTTCCTTGAAATTGCTTTGCTTCTAAAGACATTTTGCATCTACTGACAGTGAAGTGGTTAATATTACTGTAGCATCATCCGTGCTATGTTCACCCTTTGCTCTCTCCTTCCCGATGTGGATCGCGCAGTCTGCTTTGTTTGTGTTTGGTCACAAACATTTTGTTGTGTAGGCTTGCATCATTTTGTGTTTACTGCAGCCCTTTTTTGTGTGACACCAAGTCCTAGAAATAACAAATTTAGTGTAGGCTTTATATTACTAAATGGTTCATGCATGTCTAGTCTTGCTTGAGGCTTTGTTGTACTGTTGAGGTTTTTATTTTTCTCTCTGCCTCACCTCCCCCCACCCCAACACCACCCCCACCACTACCACCACCACCAGCTTCCACTCCATTCATCCTTCTGCTCACCCTGTAATCAACTCATTTTTGTTAAAAAATGTTGAACGTTTAGGGCTTAACGTCTTTTGTCCACCATGAAGGTGATTTCAAAGACGGGGCAGCGAAAAGAGGTCTGTACAAATTATGACCTCAGCTGGGTTCGAACCTACGACCTTTTGGACAAGAGTCGATCTACCACTGAGCCACCCAGCTCCCCTAACGTTTAAAGAAAGAGCACTTGTGTAGTTCTGGATTTAACACGTGGAATAAATTGTGTTCAGCTTTCAAACCTGCCCATTTTCAAGATAAATGTGATCTTAACTAGTTTCCTAATCTCTCTCGTATGTTTCAAGTTTCAGTTGTTTTGTTTCTGTGTTGTATGCTTACCAAAGAAACACTCATTTTATGGCACATTTGGAGCCAATGTGAGTCGGCAATAGACATAAATTCACATGAGCCTCCGCAGCTGCAGGGGCTTATGAATTTATGTCTATTGCAGATGGAATTAGCTGTATGGGAGACTGTTGTCTTGCTTTGCTGTCTGTGTTTAAAAATTCATCAAAATCACCAGTATCCACAGCCTCCATCCCCTGTTCCTCCCCCACCCGCGCCTGCCCTGGGGGACTTGGGTGGGATTAACTACTTTTTAGTTCCCAGGGCCACCCTGGTCAGCCCCACAGGGCGGATTTTCCCCTCTGTTTTGCAGCATGTGTTTCTGTCTACCCTTGGTCCCTTCGCCTATATTTTCCTTTGTTAAACTCTCCCTACTATCTGCGCAGCCTGTAGCTCTTGATATTGGATGTGTGTTGCTATATGGTCTTAGGTTTATTTAGTGTATTAGACCAGCTGGCTACACAAAATTCAATATTGTTTAGGTTTTTTTGGGGTTTTTTGTTTTGTTTTTGTTACAAGCAGTGCAGTCACATCCTGAGAAAGTCTTGTTGCTGTCGGGACTTTAAGCAATGTATAACCATCCCCTGTTCTTTTTTTTTTTTTTTTTTTTTGCTCCCACCCATGCTAAATTATTGGACTTTCGTTCATTATCGTACATGTACTTTATCATTTTTCTTATTTTTCCTTCTTTTGACAATCATGCGGTGAAACTTGAGCAGAAACCTTAACAGTGATCTGCCCATTATTCCACAGCATAACCTAGAATCATGAACATGCGCGTAATGTTCTTGTGTGTGTGTGTGCAATGTTTGAGTGTGCATGATGTTTGTATGTATGCTTTGGCATCCCTCTCCACCCCCTGACAAGCTGCCCAGTCAAAGGAATAAGTGAGCAAGCAAGTGATTTTGAAAGTAACTGCACATATTCAATTTCTTACAACACAGCTCTCAGCTCTAGTTGCAAGGCCAGTGATCCCTCAGTACATGTGGAATATGAAAAATCTGCATCAGGCACAAAATGCACTCTGAATCATTGATACAGATGAGATTTTGACTCTGCGCCAGCTGCAGACAGACAAAAATAAACCCCCTTATGCATCTATCAAGAGACATGAATCCTATTGAGCCCGCGACTGCAGGGGCTTATGATGATTTAAGTCTCTTGGTACTGTGAACTGTACTGGTGGCTGTATGCACAAGCCCTTTGGCTGTTGGTAGCGCTGCAGAAATCGTTGCGACAAAAAGCGCTACCGACGGCCAACGGGTCAACGGATTGCTGAAGATGTCACTAAATGCCCATTTAATTTGAAATAAAGAGGTGGTGACATTAAATGTTTGTGCAAGTTTTTCGACGATGCCTCACAGAAATAAAACATTATTTATACAGAACTGGTCCGTGGTTGAAATTCAGGTTCCTGTTGATTACAGATCTTTTCAGGGAATTTCACTCTTTGCATAATTCTTGTTTATGTACAGAGTTTTGTGCCTAGTAAAATGTGATTAGTTAAAAACTTGACCAACTGTGAATTGAAACTTGTTGAGCATGGCATCATTAAGTCCCTTGTGCATGCAGACCCTGGTACTGTTTACGGTACAAGGGGCTGCATGCACAAGGGGGGTAATTAGAAATACAGTTGTATATCCACCATTTTGCCCCAGATGCCACAGCGTCCATGAATCTTTACAACACAAAAGAGGAAAGCATCATATTTGTATTAATCAAAGGTCTGAATTGTTCCGCCGTTTCGAGGATTTCCTCGGTAATCTCGCCGATTTCCGCCGATTTTCCGCTCTATTTACTATAACTACTACTACTGTTTCCGTGTATAATTTCTTGCGCCTTTTTAATTTCCGCTTTTTTTTTTCAAAGTCAATTCAGACCTTTGATTAATCCTGTCTCTTTGAAAGAATGGTGGTATGCTTATAAAAACAACAATGTGAATAGAATTATGAGTTTTTCGTGTTTGCTTTTATTGGTGTGCAGGCGTACTTTTTCTAACTTGGTATCAGATACATAAGTCATTTAACTCTTATCATTCAGAATACACCAGTGTGTGAAATAAGTTTGACCAAAATAGTTCAAGGGTAGTTCCAGAACAGCTTGGCGCCTCTAGGCGCCAAGCTATTCTGGCACCACCTTTGAACTAAAGCCATTGGTCTACATCCTTGTCTTTAAGTACTATAATGTAGCTTGCATATGGCATCGTATGAATTTGAAGCTTTTAGTCTCAGTATGATATGGGTTAAGTCATTGAGTCTGTTTTTGGAAGTCTGTGTTGTATATTTGCAAGTATCTTTTCACATATCTTTACCATGGTAACCTGATAGTGTTGATAGTTCACAGAGAATTAGACTCCTGTTTTAGCATAATATTTTGGAAACTTGTTTTTTCCCCCTTTGTTGCAGTCGTTAACTGCATAATTAGAATATCAGTAGAATGTTCACACTACATCAAATTAGAATGTGCTCTGTTCTTGGCATTGTAAGTTTATAAGAAGTTGTTAACTGCATTGTCTGATTTACGCCAGTTGCAACACTGTGGTATGAGCAAGATCACAAACATGGTATACACCACATTGTCTGACATCAGTGTCACATCTCCCAGTTAAAAATATCTGTATACAAAGAGTGTGTAAGTACTTTAGAAATATTCTTGCTCTTACAGTTAACTCATACAGCCCGGCGCACATATTTCCCAATTTTTTGAGGCGTCATCTAACGACTATGCACCTGTTGCAGGAGATGTATCGACCATGATAATTCAAGGACAGTACCAGATTAGCTTGGCGCCAACAGGCGCCAAGCTAATCTGGCACTACCCTTAAATTATTATGGTCGACACATCTCCTGCTGTAGTGTGTCGGGGCTGAATGGGTTAAACATGTTTACATTTCATGAGGCGTTTTCACGTGTTGCCCAGGAAACTGCACCATCAAACACTAGAAGGTCATGAAAAACAATCTGGTCAAAATCTTATCACTTTTAATAAATTCATCTTCACTAGCAGTTTATGTATCTTGGAAAGCACTGAAACCTTCGGCTGTCAGAAGCATATTTTTTGTTGAGATGATTTCCACTAGAATCACCTTCACAAAAATCACTTCTGACAGTCAAAGGGTCAGCGCTTACTAATACTTTGTAATCATTTGATGACTAGTGCTAGAAGCGTATTGTTTCAAAAAAAAGACATCAACGGAAACTTTTGTTTCTCACGTTGCAAATGAGCAGGGGTAATGATGCTTGAACTTGTAAAGAATATATTGCTTCGATTTCTGTTTTTATCTCATTCGAGATGAACGGCATCTGGATGCGTGGCTTAAGCTGCATATGCGGATGCTGTTGGTCTCAAATGAGTTAACCTTATGGCTGTTCGTAGCAGGTGCTTCTTTGACAAGAACTGCTGCCGACAGTCAATGGGTTAAAGAAATCTGATGTTACATTTTTGTCTGTTTTATTATGCCCAATCCAAGATCCTGGTACAAAATCCACTTTTGTCACACTGACTAGTTGGCTTCCACCGTGGGCCTACGCAGGACTGTGAGCGGGCCCACTGCTGCCGACTTGGGCCCAGTAAGCCAGAGATTGCAAGGAGTGTTAAAAATGTTGTAGGTCACCATATCTCTTTTCACAAACTTTGTAAACCATTTCAAAATCAGTGTATCGTATTATCTATACAAATTAAACGTTCAGCTCTCCCAGAGTTGACACTGATGCTTCCGTTTTGTTGGTTAAAACACCACTATCTCCGGCCCCTTGTTTACCTCCTGTTGCTTGAAATTTAGACGTTTATAATCATGCTCAGGTTGTATGTTGTACATAATGTTGCACTGACCAGTGATCTGCAATAGATGATTTCCAGAAATCAGAAGTAAGTCAAAATTACACATTTGACAAAAACTGTGGATTAAAAGCCAGGACAAACATGCACTATCACATTTTTGTCCTGGCTTTTAATCCACAGTTTTCATTGAAACTCATGCAATTTTGACCTACTTCTGATCTCTGAACATTGTCTATTACAATAGGATTGTTTGCTAAAGTTATGATACTATAAATGTAGCATTTTTTTTTCCAACTGTTACAAAAATGTTCTCATAGATAGGTGTGTTTAACCTAATTAGTCTGGACTATTTTTAAGTTGTTGTTTTTTCAATTTGTTTGTATTCTGTTGAACTGATGTGCACTGCATTCAACTATAAATTTAATCCCCTTGTTTATGCAGCCAACTGTGCTCTGAAAAGTGCAAATGGCTGCATGTGCAAGAGGGTTAAATGAGATAAACTTCCATGATCCCTATTAAAGGATGATTAAATGAATCCCATTGATAGTTTGTTTACATGTGTTGTACAGGAGAATGTTGTGGCGGCATTTTCATGAATGGCTCTATTTATATAGCATCTTATTCCTAATCATTTTTTCCATTGTCCATTTGCGTATATATACATATTATCATGTCAGCTAATGCAGTTATTGTTTACTTTGCTGTGAATATTGCTGTGTTATGTTTTAAAAAATCTGTTTTATGTTTTGATTTGTAAATGTGTTTTGATGGTGTTTTTTGTACAAAGTATGCCTGTGAAATAGCTCGCTTGTAAATGTATTTTCTTCATGTTTTTGTACAAAGTAGTCTGCAGTATCCATGTAAAGTTCTCAGCAGTCATAAAATGGAGTGTTTGTGCATTGCATGTTCATGTGTAAACATTATAATGTGGATCTTGGATTGGGTTTCATGGTACTGCCATGCTTACTGCCTGTGCTGAGCTGTAAGCATGCTAAATCATACATTTGCTCATTCACTAAACCAAAACTATTTGCTTTCCTTGGAGGGCTACATACCATTTGTGGGAGATGGATTGACCATGATAATTCAAAGATAGCGCAGATTCGCTGGGTGTCTTTGGAGATAAAATAACCATGATTGTTAAAGGGTAATGCCATATTAGGTTGGTGCTGAAAGGCGCTGAAGTAAAATGGCGCTATCTTGAAATACAGTTAATCAGCTCCTGCCATAGCGATTCTGGACTGAATCAGTGAATGAGATTCTAGACTTTCCAGTACAGATAATTCTCCGTATTTAGGGCTGTCAATCACCAGGATGGAGAAATTTGGAGAGAAAAAAAGGAAATGTCCAGTAATGTTAAGAACACAGACATGGGTTTTGTTCCTGCAGCATCAGACGCACACATGAATGTTTACACTTTTGCGCTTTTTGGAAAGGTACCTGATGACACGAACCTCACCCCACCACATCCCCTTGTACTTTTGTTGTCTTGTTGTATGTGTCCGAGTGCAGCTTTGCAATCAGTACAAATGTATTCATCCCAGCCATGTTTAAGGTATGCGATGGACTTTAGAGCGCCTGAGACCATTCTTTTTTTTTGTGGTCATGCTCTCCGTCCTGATGACGGATAATTTTATATCCTAGCGAAAAAAACATTATGCTGTGCAGGGACTGTTTTTATGTTGCTTGTGAAGTGGAAATTCATTCGTAGTTTATTTGTGGAGCTCATGCATTATGCGGCATCTCTATGCCTCATTATACCTTATTTACTACTTAGAACAACGCCCACAATTTAAGAAACAGCAATTCATCAGCCTTGTTTAGCCAGAGACATGTTCTCATGAGTCCCAGTAACTGCAGGTGCTCTTGTGAATTTGTTGATAATGGAATGGATTAATGAGAGACAGTGTGGTTATGTTGTCGTTTTAGTGAAAACTGTAGTTGATGGAGCCTACTGCAGTATTCTAGTGAGTTTCAAAATCTTCTGATGGGTAGAGATTTTCTTCAAATAATATTGTCATGCTGTCCTTTTGTCAATTGTCTGAAGTTGTGTATTTCACATTTATCAGAAATGTTCAGTGTTACTTGTAGTTCTCATTCCAATCTGGCTTATGTTATTTTCAAATGTGTAGTTCATTCAGGTTGTCTTAGGTTTTATTATTGTTGTCTTTTGTTTCATGGTTTTGGTTTCTTTGCACAGGCCCGCAAACTTCTGTTTTTGTGAATGTTTTTGTGTGTACATTTGGTCCCTTAGTTTTAACCCCTTTGTGCATGTAGCCACTGGTACTCTGAACAGTGGCAGCACGCACAAGGTGGTTACAGTAACTTTTTTAATCAGTCGGCATTTGGCTTTGCGGGCTTGCTTCCTTTGTGTTGCATTGCTGGTGTCATGGCAGTACCATGTTAGATTTTTAACTTTCTGTTTTTCCCGTGAAAACAAATGGTCCTCAGACAGACGTTAGCCTGAGGACTTTTTTCACACCGTGCACTTCCTGCAGAACATTGCATCCCTCACTTGTACAGAACAAGATGCACGAAAATGGCGTTCAGATAAATTGCATACAGGCTACATGTACTTTTCACGAGTGTGTGCAAAATTGTGGTTCATAATGCCTGCCATATACATGGTAACTCATCCTGCTGAGCACGCAATATGAACCTCACTTCTGAATGCATATTATTATAATTTCCTGGTGTCATATTATCTTTGGGCCTTGTGGTCTCAATTTCTTTAATACTTCCATGCAAAACTAAACCAGGGCTGTTGAAGCACAATTTTGCACACCTTGTGAACACTGGGGATGGGACTGGGTGAAATTGTTGAAGTATGAAAACTGCTTTTTACTTTTTTTGTAAGTTGCCAAATTGCTGTAATTTTTTGACTACCTTTTCAAGCAAAGATTTTTTTCAGTGCAACTAGAAAGGTTAGAATCATCAAAAGCATATAGTAGTACTGAAAGTATATCTTCTTAAGAACATTTGAAATGGTACAGTGGTCAAAAAGTTATAGCATTTATGGTATCCTCTCTCTCTCTCTCTCTTTTTGCGAGAAAAGTTATTTTGATAAAGATTGAAAGGAAAACTGAATTAATCATGTGTTTGTGTGCCAGTAAAGCAGCCGTCATCATCATTCAAGCTGTTTACTGCTTCTGCCAAATATTAAATGGCAGGATCAAAAACAGCCTGGATGATGACTGCTGCTTCTGTGTGCATGTTGAAGAGTACACTGTGGCTGCAATGCAGGTGTTTCTTGCAGCCCGTCACTGCTAACAACAGATCTTGTCTCAGCAAGCAAAGGCCATCCCAATGCGCAAAAGGTCATCGGGTGGACATTGGCCGCCGTTGGCCCGCGCAAGACTGTGCGACCCAGTGGTGGCCGACGTCGTCCTGATAGCCTTTGCGCACTAGGATTGAGCCAGTATCGGCCGCAGTCGGCTGTGCACAGGCCAACAGAGGCCCAGTAACCTTTTGCGTGCTGGGTTGGTGTTTGGAGACCCTCGCAAGTCATCATTGTCTTTAGCACACGATTCTGATGGATGTTTGGTTAGCAGCTACTGGCGGTAACACAATTACTTGACTGTGGGTCTAGGTTACCACTGCTCCCGATTGTTTTACTTTGGGGGTTTGGATGGGAGGGGAGATTTTTTTTTCTTGTCCTTATGTTTGATGGGGGGGGTCTTCAGGGGTGATTATTTTTAGTTTGTTTCTGGGGTCACTCTCTCACACCTCATTGTGGTGTGCATTCCACAGTCCTGTGATGGTGCTAAGTCAGGATGTGTCCTCCGTGATACATTGGCTCTTGCATTTTATTTGTTTTTTGTTTTTTTGTGTGTGTTTTTTTTTGTTGGGGGGGGGGGGGGGGGGGTCTCCCTCATTGTGAATGGGGAAATCAATGGAAGGGGTGGGTTCATACCACTAATATACACATGTACATAGGACAAACCCTGGCATTTGCTATCGACAAGTTGTGATAAAACTTTGCAAAAAATACAGATGCCAAAAATACTTTACAATAAAAAAAAAAAAACATGTCCTATTGATGCTTTTCTGGTTGATGCATGTGTGTGTGTGCACATTAACCCATATCAATTGAAGCTAAAAGTTTCAAAAGTGTACACTGCCATATGCAAGCTACATTATAGTACTTGCAGATAAGGATATAGACCAATGGCTTTAGTTCAAGGGTGGTGCCAGAATAGCTTGGCGCCTACAGGCGCGAAGCTATTCTGGCACTACCCTTGAACTATTTTAGTCAAACTTATTTCACACACTGATAAGGGTTAATGTGCATGTTTGTGACATCGACATCTTCTAATGCATGTAATAATGAAACCTTCTGTTCTAGTAAATCAGAACCAAAAGGGGAATGACAAGCATGTAAACTTTAGAGAACATCCAACGAAGAAAAAGAGGCATGCTCGAAAAGACGTGTTGTAATTGTCTTTTTTAAGCGTGTTTCTTTCTTCGCGGGGGATGTTCTCTGTTATTCTAGTGTACACAAATTGAAAGTACGTAAAGTATACACCAGCATTTTGAGATGTTAACTTAACTAGCCTATATCTACAGTCAGAATCGGCAATTAAATAGCAAAGTTATCAAAGGAACTGTACAGTTGTAAATGTACAGCACACTCGCCCTTCATCCAAGGATGTAAATGGGGCTCACATATGCCAGCAAGAGGCATAGATCGTCACGAGCCCCTGGACTGCAGGGGCTAATGACAATCTGTGCCTCTTGCAGACAAGGGACAAGCTGAGAGACTGCATGCACAGACAATAAACAAGCAGTTTGCAACAAAACAGTTTATTTTACAAAGACATGGGATATAAGCAGTGAAGTGTCTGACATGCACAGCAATAGCAGAGGACTTTCCGTTCATGCAGTAAAATACTCTTATACACTGTTTACTTGCCTTGGATCCACTCCAATGGAGCAGATCAAGGGAGGCAACCAGTGTGGTACTCTCTGTATGTGACAAAATGAAAGACAATCGCAATGGGCGGACAGAAAACGCCTCGGCAGAGAAAAAAATATATAGATTGGTGTTCACAATTTTTTACTATCCCAAAAGAGGATACACCAACACATCAGATAAAATATAAAATGTACAACAGTTTTGTAAACTTATGTCCCAAACAATCTATGTTTTTCCACTATATTTTGGGTTTTTTTTTTTTCTCTCTATACGTTTTTATCTTTGATTAAAAATGGTTGTATAAGGCGGTACTTCAGCAGTCAATAGGTAAGGTATTGCTACTAAAATTCTGTACACATTGAGTTCTAATAGTATGAAGTACTACAAGCTAGGACTATAACTACAGTATTGAAGTGCCAGTACATGCTTATGGGCACACACATAATGGACTAGGTAGGGCAATGGTGGTTACTTGCATGTACTGTTCTCACATGAATTCAAACTTCAAGGTGATCATGCAATATCACAGTGAAATAATACTGTTAAAAATACATGTATGACAATAAAACCTTGATAAGACATCATCACACAAATGACATTTAAAAAAAAAAGAAAAAGATGCTGAATGTCAGATCTAGCTGATAAAAACTAAAACTAGATAATGATTCAAACCAATAATAGGAACCTTGGTAGCAAAACGTCTTCAGCCCCACAACAGCTGCAGTGGACCCACACGCGGCCATGCACTGTGGCTGTCATGGACCCAAGGACCTTTGCTTATTGGGAATGTTACACACTGCTCAAGTTGATAAAGCAGAACCTGTTTTGAGCAACCTTTTTTTCACACACAAAGTGGTCTTAATAGACAGGTGGCTCTCTCAAAAGCAGTCTTGAAGTGGAAAAAGTGTTCCCTGTCATTAAAGACCATCATTTAGGTGGCTACAGCCACCTAAATGATGGTCTTTAATGACAGGTGATCTCTCACAGAGGTCCTGCTGTACTCTCTGATACTGCCATGTCATGTTTGTTTGTTATTCTGTTACATTTGCGCACTTCAAGTGTGCAAAATGGGCAAGAATAACAAAGGAAAAGAAACATGCTTAGAATATGATAAACCATTAAATCCAAGTTGTTGTTTCTCTTTCATAATTGTGATTGTTAATTTTATCACAGAAAATACAGAATTCAGTTTCAGTTAGCCAAATGACAGCCTAATCTTGACATTCATTTACACCAAGGAAAAATTATGTCATACCAGTAAGAGGACAATCACTGCCAAAATCAGTGTACTGTACATTGGTACAACATTATCATTTAAACTTCAGCAGTATGCACAAATATGAACAGTTATCACAAGAAATACACAAGTGACATGAAAAAGAAAAGCAAAATAAATACATGCTCTCACTTTATCACAGATACTCAGTAAATGAACAAGTTTATAATGTCAATAAACAGTAAAGTGTGGCAGAAACATGGTTGGTTAGTTCGGGGTTTAATGTCCACGGCACCGAAGTGAGAATGGACGGCTTTGACGGGCGGGTTATGGGGGACAGGGAAATCTATTGCCTTTGGAGTATGACCTGACCACTGATCAACTCAGGCGCACTCCAACTGTGCCACTTTGATTTACCCGGACCTTTCAATGGACATGCTATTGAACAAGCCCGTCATTTCCCCTGGATTGCGAGTCCAGCTACCGGGGCCGGGGCAAGAACATGTAGAAACCTTGTTGTTTTTATACCCATTACGTATGTGACCCCATGGTAATTTCTCTTGCAGAAAATTTTAACATTTTTTCAGAGAAAAAAAAAAATCAAATGGATGTTGCATTTTAAGATGTGATGGCCAAACAGCCACATGTACGCTGACATAAAAGCATGAAATCTACCTTTTACTTAGAAAACAAGTTTGCCAACAATTAATAGGTTTACATGCCCAAGAAGAAGCTTTAAAAAATAACACCTACATAAATTATGATTTCAACAAACCATGATGAGATGGACAATTCATTTTCATGATAAAAAGTTATAACAGAAGCATATAGTATATAACATGTCAGAGCGAAAGAAAATTCTCTGTGAAACTTGAAACAGTATAAGTGAATCCAAACTTTCTATTTTTTGGGGACAATAAAGTTTATCACATTCGTATTCAAACTGATCTTCACTTCCCAACAAGCAAAGGCTGTCGGAGTGACGTCGGCCACAGTCAGGCAATGCACATCTGTGCATGGGCCGACAGTGGCCAATGTCAGCCCAATCACCTTTTGCACACTGGGTTGGTCAACATCGAACTTACATAGAAGATGTAATACTGCAGAGGCCAATGCTTTCCGCATTACAGGAAAAATATAATACACCATTTTTTTCCTTCCAAAATACTCACTTTTCCTAACACTATGAATGAAACAAAGTTATACTCCAGGTTCAATTCTGTAACTTGGGATGGTGTGCCTTTGTGGATAAATGTGATAGACATCTTTGGAAAACTCCTAGTATTAATCAGTTCTGACTTCTTTTCTCAAACGACAACATATAACATGCCGCAATCAACAAACCACGAATGATGACGGAGTGGATAAATCCCTTCAAGCCTACATTACTATTACCAGAGGTGGGAGGTGGACTGACCATATCTTCAAAAGTATCCATACAATTTTAAGGGTATTGCCTGAATACCTAGGCATCTTCCAAGGCACCAAATTTATCAGGCACTACCATTGAACTTACATGGTCCATCCATCTTCCACTGGGTCTTGTCCTGTGGTTGAATGCTTGCCTTAGCTGTCAGTACTGATAGTGCCATGCTTAGACAAAAATATAAATTACAAAAAAATGCAATTACATTTATCAAACCATAATGCGAGAGCCCGGAATGTAGCGCGACTCGGTCCAGATGTTGGTCTCGCCACAGTTGTTCACTCGCCGTTTGCACTGTTTACAGCGGTTGTACCGGTCACACTGTTCATGCAGAAGCTGACCTGACTCTAATCCCAGAAGCCTGTCCTCAAGGTCACGGCCTCGCTTGACTTCTGAAGCCTTCATCCAATCGTTCTCCAGTCGACGTCTGTTCTCAAAACGTGCATGGTAACGCATGGCCCGATCATCCTGCAGTCTATAGATAAAAGTGATAAAACATTAGTAATAAAAACATGTTGATGATAATAATAATAATAATACAGCTCATAATGATAAAAAGTGTGCACTTTTCCCACTTGCAAATCGGCTCAGAGTGCTAATGTGACCAACATTCACACTTGCATAAAACAGATGCATTTATTCACACACTGAACCCATCTAATACCTCCCAACAAAAAATGTGTACGCTTGGCTTGAAAGCTATCAGAAACAAATGTAAGGACCAGAGTCATCCTCTTTCAAGGACATTGTTTTTTGGCTCACGTGTGATGGCAAAAGTAAGTCTATATATAAGGCCATCCGTCGTCTCTCTGGCACCAG
Organism: Semisulcospira habei; assembly: GCA_036245525.1. NCBI lineage: Eukaryota > Metazoa > Mollusca > Gastropoda > Semisulcospiridae > Semisulcospira > Semisulcospira habei. The sequence goes on from BTPG01000006.1 coordinate 130,455,663, forward strand.
TTGTCCGCGTTAAACTTTAACGTTAGCATTTTCTCAGAGACTATTCAAGAGCCAGACTTCAAACTTAGCTCAATCATACATTGTGACAAGACCTTTCTAAACATAACAATTTCAGTGACCTCTCTAAAAATAAAAAAAAGGTCAAGGTTACTGGGGGTCCAGAAAAAGGTGAAAAATTGCCATATTTTTACCAACATGTTTTTTTCTTAAATACTATTTTCAACTTCAAACCCAAACTTGGTACAGAGATACCCGATGGTAAAACATGTCTATACATACTAATTTGAATGATCACTCAGAAAGGCCAAGGGTCACAAGAGATTGGCAAATGACTGAAAAATGACTATTTTTACCCATTTCTGGATTACCTCATGACCCTTGTCCTTTGTGATAGATCAACTAATTTAGTATATATAGGATGGTCTCATAATCAGCTACCTTTGTGCCAGACTTGACTGAAAAGTTTGTAAAAACTTTCATAAAACTACTGTTCTATCCAAAATTGTAATATTTAGACAAAAACTGAATTTTATCTACCATAATATAAAGATGGTAGACTTTTAAATGGGCCTGGCTGCAGCGCATTTATTAGCCAGTATGTAATAACATGGGTGGGAGGCGTCAAACCGTAACAGTGCAGTAACAAGATAAAAATTACATTGTCTAGCTATGCTAATATTGCTGTTTAATGCAGATCTAGCGCCAAAGTGCCATGTGTGTGTTGTGTGGGTGTGCGTGCGTGTGTGTGTGTGGTCATGGAGCGCCAAAGACAACATGTAACTTACTCGTGTTTTGTCCTCTCCAGTACAGCTTGGTCACGTTCCTGCTCAGCCAGACGTCGAAGGATGGCCTCACGCTTTTTCTGTCCCACCAGATCCTGCTGCTCTTGGAACAATAGATTCGCTCTTCTTCTTCGCTCAGCCATTTTCTCGTTTGTCATATCGTTCTTGCCAAATACTTCATTGTCTGGCTCCCTAGGAGGGATGGGGACAGGCTTGTAGCGCAGCTGAAATCAGCAATGAATATAAACATATGAAACAAAGGGCTATTCTGGTACATGAAAGATTATTAAAAAAAAGTAGACAATAATATTTGTAAGCTTGCGTCCTGATATACTGAGGTGGCAATAGTCTGATCACCTTTTCAAATCACCAAGTAAGTATTTTGTACAGGTCTACAGGCTATTGAACTGGTATGACAGCTCAAGGTGTATTGCCTTATTAGCTTGGTGCCTTGAAAGGAATACCCCTGAACTGTCAGGCTGCATCCATCTTTGCCAAGCTGATTATTGAGATTATAGCTGAGCTATATTTCCTCCCTGCCGTCTCCTGCATTTGACTGCAATGGCAATCATCAATATATTTTGGAGTTGTCCTCTGAAGACTACATACCAGTTCAGAAGACAAACTGACCATGATAGTTTAAAGGTGGTGTCAGAATAGGTTGGCGCCTGTAGGCGCCAAGCTATTCTGGCACCACCCTTGAACTACCATGTTCTATCTTTATCTTCTTGTAGTCTCATGGCTGAAATGTCATAGATAAAACCAGTAAACAAGTAATGTAATGGTAGGCACATTTGATCATGTCCTACGGTTTTCAATTAACTACCTGTGTATCAAGTGCTCGTTTGTACATGTCCACACTTTCATATTTGTCTCTGATGTACTGCTCCCGCTGGGCTGCCAAACTGCAAAATAACAAGGACAGAAGGAGAAACAAGATTATGAAGATTGCAGCAAGATTCAACAACATTAGAAAACTGTATCAAAGTGATGAGTGACAGACTGGCTACAACAACTAAGCGTAAGTGGATATATACACCCATACTTAGAGTAAATGGATCTCAGTAAGTGTAGCAGGGCTGTACACACCTCGCCAATCGTTTATTCATTGCAAGGCGTAGTCAGTTATCGTTTTTGTTCCTTCTGCCAATTAAGCACAAATTTCACCCAGCTTATGTTAACAGGAATTATTACTCAATCAGAATCAGGTCAGAGACAGTAGGCTGTGCCCCGTTGACAGACAGGATATCCATGCAGTAATAAGGGGACCATTTCACTGCAGCATGTGCCCTCATAACAGTCATACAGTTTAACATCGGATAAGTCCCTCAAACTGTGAAGATGAAATGAGGCAACGACTTGCCAGCAAGAGGCATAGATTCTCATGAGCCCCTGCAGCTGCAGGGGCTCATGAGAATATATGCCTCTTGCAGATGGAGCAGGCTGGATTAGTGCGCTGAATGTCTGAAGTCCGTGTAATTGTGTACCTATACTCCTGATTTACGGATAGTCCCTATTACGGATAGTCCCTCAATCCCCTACTTGCACCACACTTTAGGACCCCTTCCATTTCACAGCAACTTCATAAATGTCTGCGTCAGCGAGGAAACATACGAAAGAAAGAGGGTAAATGTTTCACACAAAACTTACTCCTCTGCAAGCTGCACTTGTTCCAGACGTTCCAGAAACTCCTCATCAGCTTTCTTTTTGGCTGCTACCATGTCCTTTGAATCAACCTGCACAAAATAGAGAACAGAAAATAATGACAGCATGCACAAGAAAATGATGACTGCATGCACAAGGGAGTAACTGAACTGAGTTCTGAAGTCTATTTCGGAGCGTTCCTCTATGGACTAAATTACAGTTTAGGTGACAGGCTGACAATGATAGTTCAAGTGTAGTGTCATAATAGCTTGGTGCCTAGACTGACTTTTATAGTTCAAGGATGGTGCCAGAAGCCAAGCTTTTCTGGCACCATCCTTGAACTAACATAGTCAAACATAGTCAAAAGTAGAGCCAAGCAAATGTCTCCGCACTACTGTGGGAAAAAGGTGTGGGTGGTGATGGGGTGCAAATGTATCATGTATTCTGGTCACACAACTGCCTTATTATTTCTACAGAATTCAGTTTCAAAAGAACAAATGAAATCTGCTCTGTTCCGTCATGCACTGCACAGCCTACAGACCTATCTCTTATTTACCTGTTCAACAAGATCTTTCAAGTATGCTTCCTGTTTCGGGAACCGGGGTGGTGTCAGTGGTCGACGCTGGAAAATGTATGATCTCTGGAAAGAAATAAACGCAATTACAGTTTATGAATCAAACCAACAATACAAAAGAAACATAATGATTATAATCTCACCAGCAACTTGTATTGTCATTGTTTCCCACACACTCTCCTTTATGAAACAACAAGAAAACACATTCGCTACCCACCAACTGCAACAACAACAACAACTCCTATTACATCTGAATAATTAGCTACCATCAAGTAGAAGAAAAACAAACATTTCTGCTGGTCTGTAACTAGGGCGCTATGGCACATAAATGTACCTGTGGATCTGTGTCCTTTGATTTCTTCTTGGAAGTCACGGCTTCCGCCACGCCTAAGTTGAAGGCCGAGATTTTCTGGAGATCATGGCGACGTGAAATGTGACGCTCCTGCATTGAGAATGAAAACAAATTAACCCCTTCAATGCTAAGAAACTTTGAACACCACCCAAATGCAAAAGGTACATATCCTCATGGGCCCTGCAGTGGCAGGGGCTCATCAGGATCTATGCCTTTTACTGAAACAACTGTGTCCATGTTCCTGGGACAGTTGGGGCTATTTGGTGTAAAGTTTTAACCTTTTGACTGTTGGTAGCGCTTTTAGTTGCGATGATTCCTGCAGGAATCATCGCGACTAAAAGTGCTACCAACAGCCAAAGGATTAAATAATACAATCTGCATTCACTGTCATTAAAGGGGTTAATGTATACTGGTATATATGTACTGGTCTTTGCGTGCTGCGATGCAACACCGTGATGAGAGGAGAGAAAAGGGTCCTCTGCAGTTTTCCTCTACATATACTGACATTGTGAAATTTAATTTTCTTATCATGCATTTTTTTTATATTCATATTAACCCTTTGGCTGTCGATCACGGTTTTTGTCACGATGGTTCCTGCAGGAATCATCACGACTAAAAGCGCTACCGACAGCACTGTCGGTCATGGTTTTTGTCGCGATGATTCCTGCAGGAATCATCATGACAAAAAACGTGACCGATAGCCAAAGGGTTAACTGATTACAACTAGTCTAGCCCTTTGTCCTCCGTTACACATTCCCCTTGTCATAACAAAATAGGTTTTCATCCCAGCACCTATGAGGTGAAAATTTGTTGAGGTGGCCATGGCAACTAAATACTTTTCTCCTTCTCTTTCATGAGCAAGAGTATGCATGTTGTTGAACCCAAATAAACAAATATTAGCCTCCTAGTGCATGCAGCCACTGGTACTGTGAACAGTACAGCATGAACTGTTTTGCACGACCATCCGTATCTTAGCCACCTAACTAATGGTCTTTAATGACAGGTGACACTTTTTGCCATTCAAGACTGCTCTTGAGAGAGCACCTGTCTTTTAGACCACTTGCAAAAAAGTGGTTGCTCTTAACAGGTTCTAATGTCCTGACATCCGCAAGCACAATGGGTTCATTTACAAAACAACCACTCACCCTGTAAGCAAATGTCCCTTGGGCCAATGTCGACTGCAGTGGGCCCACGCACTGCACAGCTGTGCGTGGGCCCACTGTGGTGAACGTCAGCCTGAGGACCTTTGCTTACTGGGCAAATTTGTTCCATTGTCTCCCTTTGTTTACTGACCTGCTCTTTCAAGATATCTTCTGCATCTCTCATGGTCTGATACTGCTGGAGCAGCCTATCTTCCTCCTCTTCTCTTCGACGACGCTCCTCGGTGAACGACACTGGTATGTTGCGGCGTGCGCGCTGGTGACACAGGTAGCACAGCTCCTGACCAGCTTGAGGGTGGCCACATGCACTTCCAGGCGGTGTGAGCGGTTTGTCTCTCAATCTCTCCTCACCCATGTCCTCCACACTGCGAGAACGGTGTAGCGGTGCCAGCCGCGGTGGGGTGGGTGGTTTCAGTGTTCTGCTAAGTGTGTGCAACAAATTTAAGCTGAGTTGGTATACCTCACCCTGTACCTAGGTTAAACGCACCAGCGGCGCCATTGTTGCTATTTTTGCACCAGACCGATCGCTTGGACCGGTCATGTGCACCAGAACTGCACGCGCAGGTAGGTTTCTGCACTTGTAGTATGGTCTCGTACGTTCATGCGGAAGATTGTGATCGCAGTCGAAAAACGGTTCATTTCTGGTTTTACTTTTAACGCCTTTTACCTCCCCTAACACGCCAGTTTTGTGTAGAGATGGCGGAGGCTTGTCATGCCCCATGCCCCTGAATCAAGTCCATTGTACTTGTGGTGCACTCATCTCTCGAACTTCAACTATGACGGTGCCTTCTGCCGCAAAGGATGCAGATGTCATAAAATCACCACCATTGAGGAAAAAAGCTATTTTTCAAATCTGCCAAATCGCATAATGTTTCGTGGTGCTAGCATAAGGATGCATTATTGCCGGATTGCATATGGAAAAAGGTTTATTCTTTATTCATCTTATTTTGCAGCAATCAAATGACGGTCACATGATTCTTTCTTCGAAATTGCTCATTACAGGTGCAGAAAGCACACACTCTAAACCAATCTGGTGCACATGACCAGTCCAAGCGACCGGTCTGGTGTGAAAATAGCAACAATGGCGCCGCTGGTGCGTTTAACCTAGGCACAGGGCGAGCTATAGCAACTCAGCCAAATTTAAGTGAATTTCACCCCCTCGTGCATGCATGCACCAGTACTATAATCAGTACCAGTGGGCTGCATGCAGAGTGGGTTTAGCTATTGATTACCCTTCTCTATTTTAATCCTTTGGCTGTCAGTAGTGCTATTTGCTGTGACGATTCCTGTTGGAATCATTGTGACAAAATATGCTACCGACAGCCAAAGAGTTAAGAAGGGTTCATGCTGATCTCTGCCATCAACAGACACATATTCTCGTGAGCTTAGGCCTGTTGCAGATGACATGTATACTGATGAGCAAAAGAAATATGACATCAATCAAGTCACTGAAGGGTTTCCAATAATGATGTCACACTTGTGACATATACTTTACAAAATGTCAACATTAAATACGAAAGTCACGTGACATTCAGTTGTTTTATCATCATTATTTTGAATATATTTTGCTTGAACTTGTACAATGCAAGAGCCAAACTGAATCACACTGCATTACATGTATCGTGTTTAAACTCTACTCACTGTCACTGGATATACTGGTAGATCAACAACAACAAAAGCTGAAGGGTACCAGTACTGCACCAAGCAAATCAGACAATATTCTTTGGCTGTTATGTTTGATTTATATCACATTGAAGGCAAATCAGGCACTACCTCTGTACTGCTTGTAACATGGTACAGTAGAACCGGTTTTGAGCAAACGCCTTTTTCACAAGAACAAGCATTCTTAACCCTTTTAGCCCCAATGTCTCATTTCTCAAATTTTGGAGGTGTTGCCTAACGACTATGTACCAGTTTCAGAAGATGGCTTGACCATGATAATTCAAGGGTAGTGCCAGATTAGCTTGGCACCTGAAGGCACCAAGCTAATCTGGCACTACCCTTGAATTATCATGGTCAAGCCATCTCTTGCTGTAGGGATCCGGAAAAGCACTCTCTGAAGATCAGGTTTCAGGGGCAAATTAGAATGTAGAATGGAAGTCATTTAGTTCTGGGAGATGAAGAGTTAAAGACCATCATTTAGGTGGCACACCTAAATAATGGACTTTAATGGCAGGTGATTTGATCCTTGCAACAGTTGTTGCTAAAAAAAAAGGCTCTGCTGTATATCAAATCTTGCAATGTGACAGAATTATACTTGACTTACCCTGAAGGCAGGTCCATCTGGGGATCTGGGGGAGGGACAGGAGACAACTTGGGTGCGGCGTTGGAGGGAACGAGGTCGTCAAAAAATGAAATTCCTGATGCTTTGGCAAGAGGCATGGCCATGCGTGATGCACCGCGTGGTGGAGGGGCCTGCTGAGCCTTGCGCTCCACTGAAACAATGAAAAGAGATTTGGTCATTAGCTTTTGGGGACTGGGAATACGCATTTCTCGCTGATGACAATGCTTGACCTTTCCTCCTGAAAATGTTGTTTTGAATGTTTTGACATGCAAAGTTTTGATTTCACAGGTTAAAGGCACAAAACATTTCTTTGTCATTGACAACGAAAGATTAACAAAGAAATAAACCATTGAGAACAAACAGGAAAAAATATAAATTAGAATCTGTAACCTCTTAAATATGGTAGTCAAACACATCTATTAACCATTCACTCCTGATATCAACCATCATAGTTCAAATAATGTGATGCCAGAGTATTTTTGCACCACGTTATTCTGGCACCACCCTTGAACAATCACAGATAACCTGTAACCTGCACTTTCACAATCTTCAAAGGGCAACTCCCAAATTTGAGAACATTTTTTTTTTTTTTTTTTAACAAAATGGATGGGTGAATAAAGGGAAACGCTATATGCATGGCATACAGTGAGGTTTAACTGTTCAGTGCCGAGAAAATTGAAACACTGCCCAACTGCAAGAGGTATAGATCCTCATGAGTCCCCGCAGTTGCGGGGGCTCATGAAGATCTAAACCTCTTGCTGACACCACTTTGAATGCATGTTCCTGGGACATCTAGTTTTTCTTTTGGTGTTGAATTACCAAAGACTGCAGAAACACAGTCTGCGTCACCTACTACTGAAAGGTTAACTCAAACTGTAATTTTCTTACCAAACGAACTACGGGTAGAGTGACGAGAATTCCTGGAACTACATGAACTTGAACAAGATTTTCTCTTAAGAGGACTTCTCTTTCCTGTCCCCATTCGTCTGTACCACTCTTTATACCACTCGGCAGACAACATGATTCTGTTTTGGTTTGTGTTCTTTTCTGTCCCTTATCTCCTCCACAGATATGTTGCTTCTACCCTTGTTTCAATTGATGTACATTATCTCTCTCCTATCCTAAATCTCAAACTATTGTTTTGACTTCAACATTTGTGTGGCTTAATCATTTTCAAAACTTGCATCTAAATGAAACAACTCGCTGTATATACCACAACACTTTAAAACTAAAGCTGCCGCACTGATCCAAGGCGGCTGTGAAATGATGGACTGCTCACATCATGTATGTGGATGGAGACAAGACAGTCGCTCATCCATCTCATGCCATCTGCAGGAGGCATAGATTCTAATGAGCCCCTGCAAAATGCAGGGGCTCTTGAGAATCCATGCCTCTTGCTGGTTGAGATCTAGTCCCATTTGCATCCTTAGCCTGAGGGAGTTAAATCATCCGGGTTACTGCAAATCCGTTAAGGGGAGATGCTCCCATTGGCTGTAACTAACAACAAAACAGCACCATGACAACTCTACTAAGTAAAAATTCATCAGACTGATGTTGGCTGCAGTTGGCCTGCACACAACTGTCTGTGGGCCAACAGCAGCCGACATCAGCCTAATGACCTTTTGCGTACTGGAACACTCCAGGCTCTTTTAGCGTGCAGCCGCAGGATGCTTCTCTCATCAATATTTCAACCTAATGTTTTGCATCAGATTGTGCTATAGATAAATACTTTGTACACTAGAAAGGTACCATGGCTGCTTCTTACAATTTTAATCTGTTGCTTTTGTTGGTGCTTGTAAAGCGATGACAGAACTGCACATTCTGATTGACAAATTCAACAGAAATAAACAAGAAAATGAAAGTACAATCACAAATGTACATGTACATTATACATGTATACCTACACATAACAAAACCACCCAAGTATTATCTTTTCCTTCACAACTAAATTCCACAGTGTAATTTATGATATTTAAACAAAAAACTCCTGCATAGATCTATGTAAAACAAATTAAGTTTGACAGACACATCTAACATGTCATACCACTAACTCTAGGCAAACCAACCAACCAGCCAGCCAACCATCAAAAACAATAAACAACAAAAGAAACGCTTCAATATTGCAGCACTGCAGACTATGTGAGAAGATAAAGCAAGTAAAAAAACTGCTAATGTTGGCAAACTTGAAGTCCCAGAGACATCCCCACCAGCAAACAAGAAATGGTCATCGGGTCCATGTCGGCCAAGTGAGCTTGCATAGAAACCAGCTGATGTGGGCCTGGGGGGCCTTTTGCTCATAGGGCCTAAACCTGATCACTCCCATAGTGAAACATCATCAATATTTAATCTGTCTGAACCATTAGGGTGGTCACGAAACACTACCCATGAAAGAAATGTTGGGGATCCGAGCTTGTTCACTACAGGGCAAACTAGTTCTGATCAATAGAGTAAGAGGCCTACACAGTCAATCTGCAAAGGGCATAGATCTTGAAGAGCCCCCACAGTTGTGGGGGCTCATGAAGATCTATGCCTTTCGCTGATCCCATGGACAAAGGTTACAGTGCCGATCAATTTTTATGATTGTGTTTGGGGCAGGCAAACAAAACTGTAAAGGACAATAAGAAAAAAGGTCAGAATGATAAAAGCCCATTGTAAACTAACAATCAATAGCAAATGTTTGCTCAAAAAGGAACAAATTGAGTGACAGCATCCATTATGGGAGGAATACAAAGTTTTAAATTTCACACTCAGTTCGGCTGAGGGGTAGCTCAACCAGGAAAGCTCAAACAAGGATACTGCCTAGTAAACCCATTTAGCCCCAGCACCCTAAAACAGGAGATTGATCGACCATGATTATTGAAGGGTATTGCCTGATGAGCTTGGTGCCTGATGGCACCAAGCTCATCTGACACTACCATTGAATCATCATGGTTGATATATTTGCAGCAACTCTTGCATAATCGTCAGGCAACACCTCCAAAATTTGGCAAATGTGGCTTTGGGGTTAAATGGGTTAACCTGAAATACATGACAAGACACGTCTCTGATAGACACCTCCACTGATGTGCGTAGCATGTATAGACACAAAAAGGGAGGGTGGATGAGAGGGATGAATCCATTAAACTTTAACCATAAGTCAGCTAAAGAAAGCAGCATTTATACTTCACTTGACAAGTTTCCAGGCATAATGCCTTGAACATCATGGTCAATACTTCTCCGCCAAGTTGCACATGATCTGTCTTTCAACACATAAAGCCCTGTCATGCTACAACAGGATGTGGATCAACCATGATAGTTCAAGGGTGGTGTCAGAATAGCTTGGCGCCTGTAGGTGCCAAGCTATTCTGTCACTACCCTTAAACCATCATGGTCGATCTGTCTCCAGAACTGTGACACAGACCTCAAAGGACATCTTTTTTAAAAAAGAGTGATCATTTCATCTTCAGGATGTTTACAATGAGTTAATCATCCCACTGGTTTCAAAGCTGATTTAAGCCTACCGGGAAGTCACTTGTAATCAAATTTCCATTATCAAATCTGTTTAATTTCACTTAATAATTTGTGTCATTACAACTTGTTTTAAGCTAACATATTCTTGCAAGAAAAAGTGGTCTTAAAAGAAAGGTGCTCTCTCAAGATAAATTTAGATGGGTAGACAGTGTCACCTGTCATTAAAGACCATCACATCTACAGTGAAGGACTACTGGGGAATAACAAACAGAAATAAAAGCCCAGATTTGTCAGGCCTTTCCATATTAAACTTTGAAGAAGTGCTTTATCTTAACTGTAACAGAAAAATCAATCACATGTCGAACAGACACACAAAAGCCTCAGTCAAGCCTGTAAGAACAAGTGCACATGCATTTGAAAAATGAACATTGATTACTCGTGCTGGTTCGTTAACCCCTTGATCCTACAGATAATACCATTCAGTGGAAAAGACGTGTAGATATTTATCTGTTCTGCTGAGCGATACTGTCAGTAGAGGTTAACTCATTCTGCCCATGACACACCACAGCAAGATATGGTCGATCTGTCTCCTGAATTGTAATGCAGTCCTCAAAGGATAACTCCAAAATGTGGGTTTCGTACCTCGGGCACAATGAGTTAAATAACTATTAATCTAAACTAAGACATAGTCCTTCCACACTTGGTGCTCCTCTTTTCAGCCATGACAATGAGGTGTTGCTAGTGGGAGGATAAGTTATAGTAAGTTACAAATGTATTAGAGTTTAACACAGAGCAGGCAACAAAAGCCATCTCACAGTATGTGTGTGTGTGTGGGGGGGGGGGGGGGGGCGTCACACAGACAACAAGGAGACTTTACACAGACAACAAGGAGACTTTGTAAGTCCAGTACTATACATCCATAAATCTTTAATCAACCAAACAGAGGTCAATCTGTCTACTCTCTTTTAATTCACTCATGGGAACGTAGCTTAGTGGATAAGACACTGCTCTGGCAGTCGTAAGATCCCGGGTTTGAATCCCCTGGTGGGCAGGAATGGGATGTGGACTTTTCCTCATTCCCATCGAGTCAAATTTACATACAGACTCGGTTTATGGTGCCTGTCTCGCCTTCGTGTGTACAGCACGCATAATCATCAGGTGCGCACGTTAAAAATCCCATTACCACTATTTTAAAAGAGAAGGCCCGGTAGGACCAGTGGAATGGAAACAGAAATATATCACATGCACCAAGTTAATAGCAGGGTGGAGGTTTGCACATAAAGTAGCGCTTAGTAGCAGCAGGCTTTCAAAGCTCCAGCTTCCATCTTTAAATAGATGGATATGTGCGCCTTGGACTTGGAGATACCATACCATACCATAGCAAGGGGTCCTGCATCAATAGCTGTGAAAGTGGTTTAACCCTGAAAGACTACACCCAGGATGTGGATTGATCATATTTCAAGCTTGGTTTCAGAATAGCTTGGTGCACAGAGGCGCCAAGCTATTCTGACACCAACCTTGAAATATCATGGTCGATCTGTCTCCAGAACTGTGATATACCTGAAGAGGATATCTGCAAAAATTTTATAATTTCATCCTCAGGGCATAAGGAGTTGAATACGATATACAAGACTTTCACAGCTATTGATGTGGGATGCCTTGAATGAGTTAAAACCTTTACCAACAAGTCTGATGAAGAAGATCTCACTATTTCAGCCATGAAACATCCACAGCAGGAAACGTATGAATCAGGTACCAAATGTGCAAAAGGCTGTCAGGCTGATGTCAGCCGCCATTGGCCATCATGGCTGTGCGCAGACCAACGGTGGCCTAATGGCCTTTTGCGCATTGGGTATGATATCCTTAAGTCACTAAGTTAGTCAAGCACACTTATGAAAAGCATGGTCAATCTAATCACCGCAAAAATGGTACCTGCATCGTCACTAGAGGACACTTCCAAGTAAATATTAGGAATCATGAAACTGTTAACCCTTTCACTGCCAGTGATCACAGATTGTGTTTTATAAGTTTCTGTTAACTCATTCTACCCCAAGACCAAAATCCCCAAATTTTGCCATTGTCCTTTGAAGACTGCTTTGCAGTGCAGGACACAGATCGACCATGATAGATCAAGGGTGATGCCAGAATAGCTTGACGCCCACAGGCGCCACCCTTGAACTATCATGGTCGATCCATATCTTGCTGTGGTGTGTCTGGGGTAGAATGAGTTAAGTCAACCCCAACGAGCCACAGTCCTCCAAAAGACATGGATACAAACTGGTGTCAGTAAGAGGCACAGATCCTCATGAGCCCCTGCAACTGTGCAGGTCATGAGGATCCATGTCTCTTGCACTTGGATCCTTCTTGGTTTTCCAGGCAGCGAGGGGGGTTAACTCATTCGAGATGTGCTGCCTCCGGATACGCGGCATAAGCCGCGTATCTGGAGGCAGCACATCTCGAATGTGTTAACCCGTATCATTCGAAATACACCAGTGTGTAAAATAAATGTGACTAAAATAGTTCAAAGGTAGTGCCAGAATAGCTTGGCGCCTCTAGGCACCAAGCTATTCTAGCATCACCCTTGAACTAAAGCCATTGGTCTATATCCTTATCTGTAAGTAATATAATGTAGCTTGCATATGGCAGTGTACAAATGTGAAGCTTTTAGCCTCAATATATGGGTTAAACACTGCACACCCTGTTTTGCACATATCTACAAAGAAAACAAAGACAAATAAGATGTGAGATGATGTAAAATATACCTACCATGAATATCCTCCATAACACCTTTTGGCATGTACACGTCCACTGGCTCCAGACTATTTTCAGCCTCTGACAGCACATTCTCCGCAGCCAGCTGCGTGTTTGTGTCACCCACTTCTTGCTCCCCAAATGCATCGGACCAAATGGCTTCTGTGGTGATGTGGGGCTCCATTTCTTCCTGAAGAATGGGTGGGTCAGGCCCCAGGTCTGGTTTGTCTGGAATGTGTTGCACCCCTCTTTCCCCACGGTTTACAATTATGTCTGGAGAGACAGGGACTGCATTTTCATCCTGTTCAGCCACTGGTGGTAGCGGCTTACTGTTTGTGGAGGTGATTCCTGGCTGAATTCTGTGGAGGGGAAAAATGACACAGAGGACAGTTGTCAACATGTGGTCAAGCTAAGATAAATGAACATAATGAACGCAGTTTAACAAATTGCACCCTAATGGGATTGACAGTATTTATGATACTTTTAACCCTGATAGCAAAGACAATGGGGGAAATGTTGGCACATCTGTCCATGGGGCAACAGTGATGGACGTCAGCTTGACAACCTTTAGTGCATTAGGAGTTTAGTGTGGGCAACTGAAATGTGCAGTACCATGATAAGATGCACACAAAAAACAATAAACTATCAAGGTACAGCTTTGACTCAATATATCGCGGTCGTCGGGGTCCACAAAATAGGACCGCAATATATATCGGGCCAATGGGGTGGGTGGGGGGGTCAATGAGAATTGGGGCATGTGCTTATAGGCATTACCTATTGCCTGTGCGTTCTTTCTTTCAAGGCTGAGTACACTCAGAAACACGTATTACTTGCACTGCTAACATCAAGGAAAAAGAACGTTTTTCATTTTATGAAGGATCAGAAATGGTCCATTTTTGCTGAACATTTCCTTCTCTGTTCAGACATAAAATACATTTACGCATTTAGACAATTTCCACGACAAGTTTGGTAGCCTTTATTCTTCAATGTAGGTTGATCACCTCGCTAGTGTGTTGTGGGGCCATAATTGCCGGCTGTCGAGCGTGGCGAAACTTGACACTTATGAAAAGCATAGACCTTGATGCGCATCGAAGCAGTGTTTCCTATTACCACATTATGTGTGTGGTCATATCTAGGAGAAGGTCATGTTGTGGTCTGTGTGAAGCTGTTCTCACGCGCCCAGCAGCCAGTCAAGTGGAGAGACATCTGCCATGTGCCAAAAGCCTAGCCCCTCATTATACACTAACTCTGTGTCCTACCCTCTTTATGTACATAGATGTATGTATGCGTTCTTCATTTGGGGAAGGTTTGTGGGTGTTCAGTGTGTGGACGCCCTCCCAGCTGTCTCATCAGGCGTGTGTGCAGCACCCCGCGGAGCACAATACAGCCAAGGCCAGTGACAAATTATTTTGTGGTTCACTGCCGTCCCTGCTCGGTCCGATTTTTTCATGATCCAAGTTACCCCCCGCGATATATCCAGGATCGCGATATAACAATTTGCGATATATTGAGTCAGAGCTGTATATGCATAATGACGGGTAAAGTTATTATAACTCCCTCATGCATGCAGCTACTGGCAGGGTTGATAGTCATTACTTTTTTTCTTTAATTAAATAACTTTTCTTTAATTCTGGTAAAAGGTTAAAGGAATAAATTTTCTTTACTTTTTTTTGAAAATTAAAAAAATAAATTTTCTTTAATTTTTCTTTTTAATGAAATAAATTTGCGTTAAATACATGAATGATCATTTATTGCTCAGCTCAGACAAAAAAAGTGGCATGCAGTTGAAAAGTGACACGCCACCAGATTTCCTTCTCTACCCACTATCTAAAACACTATCTGGCCAGATACATGCAGTAGTTATGAGAAGGGGAAAGAAAGAACAAAAAAAAAAAACTCGGAAAACTGCACAGCGCAAGAAAAGTCATGCGGCTAAAAATGGAACAATTCAGGCTTGTTTGATCTTATTTCGTACTGCTGACAAATCCACTCATCTGCAAGAGCAATAGATCCTCAAGAACCCCAGCAGTCTTGGGTGGGGGGGGGGGGGGGCGGGGGGTTGGTGGGTTAATGACGATCTATGCCTACTACTATTATTTTCACCTGTGCTGTCCAATCGTTGCTGTACCATCTGCCTTCTCACTCCTGAAACGAAACCCACCCAACTGCAAGAGGCACAGATCCTCATGAGCCCAGCAACTGCGGGGGCTCATGAGGATCTATGCCTCTTGCTAGGATAATCCGCACTCTTGTTTCGCTCAAGCAAAGTGGATCCCTTAAGTTTTTCACCTGTCCAATCGTTGCTGTACCATCTGCTTTTTTACTCCTGAAAGGAAAACCACCCAACTGAAAGAGGCATAGATCCTCATGAACCCCCGCAACTGCGGGGGCTTGTGAGGATCTATGCTTCTTGCTGGGATAATCTACGCTTGTGATTTTCTCAAGCAAAGGGGATCCGTTAAGTTTTTCACCTGTCCAATCTTTGCTGTACGAGTGCCATCTGCCTTCTTATTCCTGAAACGAAAACCACCCAACTGAAAGAGGCACAGATCCTCATGAGCCCCCGCAACTGCAGGGGGCTCGTTATGATCTATGCCTCTTCCTGGGATAATCTACGCTCGTGATATTCTCAAGCAAAGGGGATCCGTAAAGTTTTTCACCCAGAGGCATAGATCCTCCAAACCGCCTCAAACCGGCTGCAACTGGGTCAAACCGGCTTTGCGCATAGGCACCTGTTGTTCGTGGCGGAAAAACGAACTGAAGTAACTAAATTTTTAATGAAAGAAATCGATAATCGTTACTTTTATTTTTTAATTCGTTCAACTTTCTTTAACTTTTTAAAAACATTAACGCGTTAAATTTTCTTTAACCAAAAATTTAATTTGTTAAATCGTTAAATGGTTATATTGTTAAATCTTCCAACCCTGGCTACTGGTAATGTTCACAATATCCGGTTGGCTCCATGCAAAAGAGACATAAAAAAGAAGACATCGCCACTGACTTTGGAAGAACGAGGGTGTTGCTGGAGGCAGCCCTGGAGAAGGGGCGGTTGGACATCACAGAGTCAACAGTCCCAGCACGCTGAAACAGTCAGAGGCAAACTCTTGCTGTTACAGACCAAAGGCAAGATATTGTTACAGCAGAAGCCACTAACTTGCACAGAAAAACATGTTTTGAGCAACCACCCTTATGAGAAAACATCTATCATTAAAGACCACCACTTAGGTGTCTGTGGTGACATACTGGTATGAAATGTTTTGCTCTTTAAGGCTGCTCTTCAAGAGTACTTGTCTTTTAGCTTGCTTTATTTATGAGAAAACACATTCCTTGGAGCCTTTGTGCAGGCAACCACTCATACTGTTAACAGTTCCAGTGTCTGAATGAATGATGGGGTTTAATCATAAACAGACACTGTTACTAGATATACATGTACTCATGATCAAATCTTTTTACTGTGTGTCAAAAGTGGTTGTTGTGATGCGTCTAGTGTGGTAGTGCAGTGGTAGTGCTTGTCACTTCTCACTTTCAGCTTCCACCGCTGGCTAGCAGTATTGCAAAAAGGAGGGCAAAATGCGTCAGTCTCTCTCTGCCAGTACATAGCCTCTCCAACAACAAGCCTCATGTAGTGCCTCCTTGCGGCGACACATGGTAACTGAGCACCTCACGGACTCAGGCTGAACTACAGGAGATTCGGAGGAGGTCTGGCCCCCAGACACGTGGCATGCAGGCCCACCCGTGTGTGGATAGGCTCTTAAGCCCGTGAACCTGACTCCCAACTATGGGTAAATAGCCCCACTGCCTTGTGGGTGCCTCGTCGGAGGCAAAAGCTAGGGGAGCAAACCCCGACAGAAAACCAACCAATGTCCAACGATGTTGGAGTGTCGCTGACTATGCCATTTGGTATAGTGTGGAAAACGAGCACACACACAACCCTCATGGATTATGCCTCAGGTAGATATTAATCTTGACATCTGAAGCAGAAACTCGGGAACGCTGAAGAAGAAGAAGAAGAAATCTTTTCACTCACATTTTGCATGGACTCCAACACGTGGCCTGTGCCATCCATCTGGTTCACAAACTCTTTGTAAAATCGCATTTTAACTCGGGAATCACGGATTTGCAGTCTGCCAATGCCAGCAAACGCAAGCTCCACATTACGTTTGGCAGCCACTGCACGGGACACAGAGCTAATAATTTCCCTGACGCAGTTGTCGACCGTGTCTCGATCGAAAGGTGTCTCAAAAGACAGAGCAGCAAAGTTGAGGGAAGGTGTAGGAATATGCCCTGAAAAAAATATAAATGTTAATCTGTAACATCTAATGGCAAATCAAATTAAGATGTATGAATCAGTTATCCAGAGATCTGCTGTATATTTTAAGTGACACTGAAAGAAACCAATTAGAAAAATGAACTCCCAAGACTGGTACATAAACAAATGATGCAGTTTTATCAACATATTGATATGAACCCTCTGGCTGTTGGTAGCAGTTTTTGTCATGATGGCTCCTGCAGTAGTCATCACTACAAAAAATACTACTGACAGCCAAAGGGTTAATCCGATATGGTGTTCATTTTAAATCATCATGTTTGCTCACAAACTAGATGAGGCTAGCACTGGTAGAATAGAACACATACCAAGGAAAATTACTCAGTGCTGGACATACAAATGGTTAGATCCCTTGTGCCTTTCCCTTTAAGCACTCAATCACCAGCCCACAGGAAAATACACAGATAAATAACATGACGAATATACATCATCATGTCTGCATACTAGCAATTACTTGCCGAGAGATCAATTAGCAAAGTGTACAAAAAGGAGTGTCACATTGTTAAATTAACAGTACCGCAAATCTTACCTGGCACAGCATACTTGGTAAACTGAAGTCCATGAATCTGAGCAAATTTTTCTGAGATGTTAAAAACCGGTCTCTGCATCAACACAAACTTGTTCTGGCCCACTTCCAGACGTTTTTGAGATAAAGCAAATGTTCCGAAATTGGGGATTTGCACACCCTGGAAAAAAGGATAGAAGTTACTTGTAGGGTGCTAAAATCTAAACAGATTAACTCTGTCACTACCAAGAAAGGGAGAACACTATCCAACTGCAAGAGACAAAGATCCACATGAGCCTCCACAGCTGCAGGGGCTCATGGAGATCGAGTTATGCCTTTTGCTCACACTACTTTGTATGGGTGGGACTCTTTGGCGCTGAATTATTAATGACTTAAGAAAAACAGCCTGCATCCATTGGCAGTGAAATGGTTCATGGAATAAGAGACATAATATAACTAATAGTATGAAAGAGTGGTAAGGTGTGTGAATGTGCCTTAGGTGTCTGATTTATGTGTTTTCAATAATGCCTTACGATGTGTTAGCATCAAAGACCATGACCCCATTGTGCATACAGCCACTGGGTACTCACAAACCATGTAAGTGAGGCTAGCACTGGTAGAATAGTACACATACCAAGGAGAATTACTCAGGTAGTAAGATACACAGGTACAGAAGAAGACAATCAGACAATCATATACATCCCTTTTCAGGGATTCATATGATCGTCTTGTTCTTTGCCTGCATATTTTTCTGTGGGATGGTGATTGGGTGCTTGATAGGAGAGGGCAGGGGATCTAACCATTTGGATGTCCAGCACTAAATAATTCCACTTGGTATGTGTACTGAGCCACTGGTACTGTTTCTTCTTCTTCTTCCAGTGTCAACTCGGGCTCGGACGAGCGTAATGTTTACAGTACCAGTGGCTGAATGCACATGGGGGAACTCTTCCGTGCATGCAGTCAAGAAAATTTGACCTATAAGAAGCGCACACCAGTGTACCCCCTATGCGCACGCCATTCTGTGGAGCAGGCGTGACCTAAAATACTCAAAATTCCATTTCCCATGACTGCTTTCTGGGCCCTTCCAGCTATAATGTACTTCTTCTACTAAAGTTCAACTGGTTCCATTCACCCTTGAATGAAAATACATTAAAGGAACAGAGTTACATAGGGGACATTTAGCATACTAAATACAACAAACATTTAGTTCTCCATCCCCAAGTATCACGTATCACCACCCACATCAGCAGTGACAGTGTCCGTCTAAACCAATTACCCCCAATTTATTACTCCTGACAAGGTTGATAAACATCTACACACTCTAACATTGGTACTGTGAAAAAGATACAGAAATAGTATGAGAAAGGAGCTGTGTGGTAGTGGGTAAGTTTTCCTGCCTGCGTGTGTGCATTATAAGTCATAAAAAACTTGACTGCGTGCACTTGGAGGTTGGCAGCCGTGCGCTTAAGAGTTAAAGGGAGGCAAAGAATGAATGCATAGAAAAGGCATACTCTTTGTTGTGTCATCTGCTTCTCAATGTACGATGAAACACTTTCCCACACACTTGAGACATCTGATGAAAAAAAAAAAAAAGCAAAGAAACATTGGTGCTCTGAGGAATAACAATCACCTGTAAAAGAGTGTCTGCATGACCATAATATCCAGTCTCACACTTTGCTCAACACAGTAGTTTTAATTTTTCAAAATGATGCTATCAGCTTAGCTTCTTACCAGTAAACTGCATGTAAAAACTATTATCTGACATATATATGTAATGATGCATTACCTATCCAAATGCACTTTGGGTAGTTGGAAAAACATGAATCTGATCTGTGCTTTGACTTTCTTGCTTTCCACGCAAGTAACACAACACTGATGATGCACAAACTGAGTAATATGCTTACATTACTTTCATTCCAATAGTGTCGGAATTGATTGCTAATAAATATTTACAAAAATAATATCTTGTCTGGGTTATTGCTAATAAATATTTACAAAAAATAATATCTTGTCTGGGTTATATTTGTTATCGACCAGCGAACTTGGCACCTGTTGAGCACTTGAAAGAGTACTTACCGTCCTCTGACAAAGACTGGATCGTAGAATATTTCCCAGCCTTGGCCTCGGCCAGGATCTTTTGCAAAGACTCCGACATCTTAGTATTTTTGTTATGTTTTTACATCTTACGCCACCAAATTGGTCTATTATCCACAAAATGTTTCGAGCATAGTCGCCATAGCTGTGTCCTCTCAGTAACCAACGTTGCTATGGCAGAATGCGCATTTTGATTGGCTGGCTGGTTCTCCTTCATGCAAAGCTATTAACAAAATGTAACATGAAATTTTGTAGCTCAAACCTAAAACAAAATGAAATGTTCACGTTTATTTAAATAATCATAAATATTAATTGACGTGAATATTTTTTTATCACACCTTCATCTTTAGATTCGGACCTTTCTCAGCTCATGACTCAGTCAATTGTTTATATTTACCACAATTCCATATAAATGAAACTTAACATACCATATGACTGTAATAATCATAACCGTTAATTCTGAAGAAAGGTTTGTTTAAGTATTTTCGAAAGACTTTACAAGTTAATGTGGAGAACAAAACAAAATTAAAGCTTTTTGCATGGTGATTTTGTATTTTGTTCTGTGATTTTGGCAATTAGTAATTTGCCAAGGGAATTTGGAGGATGCAGGTCACGGACCGCAGTCCCGTTTCCGTACTGTCCTCTTAGCCTTAGTCAGTCCCAGTCATCCTCTAATTTTTCAATTCCCTATAAAATACTACCGCCCACCAGCTGCACATTTGCCAAGCACAAAATACCAAAAACAAACAGCACATCACCCGTCTCATTTCTTGGCTATGAGACTGGTTCCTTACCAACCCCCACACTCAAGCACAGCTGAAATCAGCGTGCCCCTCAAATCACTACGTTAATGGCAACACAACATAGGCCCACAATTGTCCACTGGATAAGCTCAGGATAGTATGAATCAAAGCACCAAACATGTCTCCTCTCAGCTAACCCTAGATTTCCAGCAAATTACAACATTCAGCCCTACTACAAATTTACAAACAAGACAAAAATTATTTTTAAAAACACCGGTCCTTGCACTGCCTGAACTGGCCAAATTTGACTGTATAATGTGACCTGCATATAATCGGGGCGCAACATCCTGCTTATTATCTCTGTGGGCTGGTGATTGCGTGCCTGATAGGCGGGGCAGGGGATCTAACTGTTTGTCTGTCCAGCGCTGAGTGATTCCCCTTGGTTTGTGTACAAATTCTGCCAGCATAGCCTCACCTATCTGGTTTGTGAGTGCCAAGGGAAAGAACTGCGTACACGAAGCAAAGATGGCCGTAAGTACTGTGGCTTAATCATTATAATTTCTCACCACTCGTTGATTTCAAAAGAAAATTATAACGTGAAGTTACATCCACGCGAGACAGCTTTGACTTTTTGACGTGCACATGTAATATCTGGTTAGCCGATGAGACTTATTACAACGTTTTCTACTTCTAGGCTTGCACATCACACATCAATGATTTGATTTTCTTCACTTCTTGCAGGAAAAACCAAGCACTTCGTCTGGGACGTCAGCGGCCACAAAGATGGCACGCCTCAATCGACTTAGAGACTTGGAACTAAAAATGGTAATATTAGAACTTTGTAAAGTAAAACTGCACAAACACTGCCACAAACGTGATAAAGTCACACCATGTTACCGGGTACTCAGGTTCACATTATTGTTGAAAATCTCTGTATTTGAGGGACAAATTTTGACAGGGATGGAGAAAAAAATAGAAGGCAGTCCCTCCCGGGGACTGACAAATCATTAGTAACATTGAACTTATCCCTGCTGTGTTTCAAGTATGCGATTCACTGTAGAGCACCTGGCACATTTTTTGTCATGCTGTCCGTACCTATGATGAACAATTTTAAATCCTAGCGGAAAGCCTGTTTTGTATGCTTTTCAAAGTTTATGAAGGAAACCGGTGTCTTTAGAGTTACAATACAATACAAAACAACTTTATTATCTGTTCGAGTCAAAGCACGACAGAAATTTGCCTTTTGGTTCATCATAAAACAACAAAACAGTATATGCGCTTGCTGGGTCAGTCACTGGAGTGACCTCTCCAGGGCGCAAGCCTGGGCGAAGTGTATGGAGATCCTGGGGTGCCCAGTCGTCAAGATCCCCCTCTCGGCCTCGCTGATTTATCCAAAGGAATGCAAAGCAGTACGTTTGGCACCAGTTTGGCTGCAGAACAGAACAGTACGTGAATACAGGCAGCTGTCTGCCTTCGGGGCTCCACTCCTGATTGGAAGGGTTTAGCCCACCAGCTGAGGTGGTTTGCCAGGGTGTGGCGCTTGGAGCCAGCACGTGAGAATAGTAATAAACACTAAAAAAACATTTCATTAAAATTATCATTGCAGCAATCTATCACAGGTAATCTATCACAAGCAATCTATCACAAGATGGGAGGTAATGTTAAGGAGATCACACATTATATATCACATCGTTATAAACAAGAGTATGGGAAACAGTATTGGTGGCTTAATATACAAAGGGATTAGGACAGTTTTCATTTCTGGAATACTGTTTGTGGCAGAATGAGGCACGAAAACTGAATCACCAGGAAGCAGCAGCAGAAGAAGAACGCAAGAAGCGCCCCGCTAACTATGAGGCAAAAAGAAAGCGTGGAGAGTGGGAGCAATCACAGGACAAACTCAGACAGGTATATCACTATGTGGGTCAGTGTCTAAAAAGATTGTCAGTTCAGGGTGCTACAATTTCAGCGATGAAAATCAATATTTGTGTTGACACATTTACTCATTTTTCAGGCTGCACTTGGGGGGCAGACAATTGACAGTATGACAGTGAACACAAAAAAAACCTTCATTCAATTGTAAATAAGTGTACATATATTCATCTTTATCAATTTCAGATTTCTCTTTGTCTTGTCATAATTTTTCTTGCTCATCATCTTGTTTTTCTTCTTTAATTGATTTCAACTTTTGCACCGTCATATACAGTAAATGAGTAATGTTGATTATCTATTAAATAAAAAGAGTGAAATTTTAATAAGGATTGACGACATACAGCCTGACATTGGTCTTACTGAAGTAAAAGCTAAAATTCAAATCTATACTCCTTTGGATTCAGAATACACATTACCAAATTATGATGTGTTTTTTAACATAAACCCTAAGAGGAGTTACCTTTTACTTTAACAAAAAGTTTAATGCTCAAGAATGCAAAACATTGAATAATAGTAAGTTTGAAGAGAGCTTGTCGTGCTATTTTGTGAGTGCTTCTGGTAAAAAAAAAGTTCTTGTTGGTTGTGTGTATAGAAGCCCCAGCTCCACAATTGAAAACACAGATCTATTATTACAACTTTTATGATCTGAGGAGTTCCAACTTACTTACTTACTTACGCCTGTCACCCCTACCCGGGTATAGGCCGTCGACGAGAGACCTCCAGCAACTCCCGTCCTGTGCTTCTCCTTCGATTCTACTCCAGGTGGTTCCCAGTCTCTTGATGTCCGCCTGGAGGTCTCGACGCCAGGAGTTTCTCGGCCTACCTCTTTTCCTCTTTCCCTGGGGGTTCCATGACAATGCCTGCCTAGTGATACTGGAAGCTGGCTTTCTCAGACTGTGACCGATCCATCCCCATCTTCTTCGCCCAATTTCATTCTCTGCTGTTATCTGCTCTGTTCTCTCCCAGAGTCTGACGTCGCCGATCCTCTCCGGCCAGTGGACTTTCAAAATTCTTCCAAGGCAACCGTCCATGAAGGTCCGTACTCCGTCGACTGTGGCCCCTGTCAATCTCCATGTCTCCGCTCCATACAGGAGAACTGCTTTTACATTGGAGTTGAAAATCCGGACCCTGGTGTGCCGCGACAGCTCTCTGGAATTCCATACTTTTTTCAACTGGAGAAAGGCTGCTCTGGCTTTACCGATTCGTGCTCTGACATCCGCATCAGTGCCGCCTTTTTTGTCTATGATGCTCCCGAGATAGGTGAAGGACTCCACCTCCCCCAACGGGGTGCCAGCAAGCAAGACCGGCTCCTCCCCGGCTGCGCTCAGCCTCACTGTCTTTGTTCTCCGTTTGTGAATGGTGAGGCCCACTTGGGACGAGATGTCAGCAAGCCTCGTGGTCTTGTCCTGCATTTGTTGATGAGTGTGGGACAGTAATGCCAAGTCGTCTGCAAAATCGAGGTCGTCAAGCTGTGTCCACAGTGTCCACTGTATTCCACTTCGTCTGTGCTCTGTGGTCATCTCCACGACCCAGTCTATGGCCAGTAGGAAGAGGAACGGAGACAGCAGACACCCCTGCCTGACACCAGTTCTGACCTGGAGCTCTCTGGTGAACTGCCCTCCGTGGATCACGCGACATGTCATGCCATCATAGCTGCTCTTGATCAGGCGGACGAGCTCTGTGGGTACACCGTAGTGTCGTAGGAGTTTCCACAGAGTCTCTCGGTCCACGCTGTCAAATGCTTTCTCATAATCCACAAAGTTGACGTACAGCGGGGAGCTCCACTCCAGAGACTGTTCCACGATGATGCGGAGAGTGGCGATCTGGTCTGTACATGATCGGTTCTTCCTGAATCCTGCTTGCTGGTCTCTCAGCTGGGGGTCAACGGAGCTCTTCATTCTTTCTAGGATGATCCTGTTGAAGACCCTTCCTGGTACTGACAGCAAGGTGATTCCTCTGTAGTTGGAACACTTGCTGAGGTCGCCTTTCTTGGGAAGCTTGATTAGGTACCCCTCCTTCCAGTCAGCCGGCATCACCTCCTCATCCCAGATCCTTCCAAACAGTGGGTACAGCATCTCAACTGTTGTCTCTAGGTCTGCTTTCAGAGACTCCGCTGGGATGCCATCTGGCCCTGCTGCCTTGCCATTCTTCAAAAATGCCACTGCTTTTCTGATCTCTTCCTGGCTGGGTCTGTCACAGCTGATGGGTAGGTCGGTCTCTGCCGGCTGGATGTCAGGGGGGTCGGGCGGGCCAGGTCTGTTCAGTAACTCTTCAAAATACTCGGCCCATCTGTCGAGTTGGTCTGCTCTGTCTGCAATAGGCTTGCCTTCTTTGTCTTTTACTGGTCTTTCTGTATGGCCATACTTACCCGACAATCCTCTGGTAATGTCGTAGAGCTGTTTCATGTTGCCGCTGCCTGCTGCCTTCTCCGCCCCCGCCGCCAGGCTTTCTGTGTAGGCCCTCTTGTCTGCCCTGATACTCCTCCTCACCCCGCGGTCGGCCCCCGAGCACTCCCCCCGTGCCCCAACCCTGGCTGCCCCCGCGCGACTGCCGTCGACCGCTGCCCTCCTCCGCCCCCCCGCCTCCATCCTCCTCAAGGTCCGTGCCGACAGCCAGTCCCTGTGGTGGCGTTTCCTGAACCCCACAGCGTCCTTGCAGGTTGAGTTCAGCGCCTCTCTAACTGCCTTCCACTGCTGCTCTGTGGTGACCGCCTCCTCTTCATTTACTAGCTCCTGTAGCGCTTGAAATCGGCTGGACAGCACCAGTTTGAACTCTTCTCTAACTCCAGTTTCTCTCAGGAGGCCTACATTATAGCGCTGTCTTCTTGTTGTCTCTGTGCGGCTTTTCTTTAGCTTGAGCTTCATTCTTAAGGTAAGCAGATGGTGGTCTGAGGCGACATCTGCTCCCCTCCTCACTCGAACATCTTGAAGGGATCTTCTGAATTTCTTGCCAATGCAGATATGGTCCATCTGGTTCTCTGCCGTATGGTCAGGTGAGACCCAAGTTGCCTTGTGTATTCTTCGAGGAGTTCCAAACATATGACAAAATCTTGTGCCACCGTGCGTAACCTACTTTTAGTGACGAGTTGGTTCATAAAGTTTAGCCGCTCGCTTGTTGCGGCTGCGTTCAGAATCACTCCGACTCTGGGGTCCGTGCGAGTGTAACTGGACGGGCAAACTGTTATTACAATTACATGTTATTACGAAGTGCGCGCTACATGTTGAACGCGTTACTTGCAGTGACGTCACCATTCATACTATTATGGGATACCGCATCATGCGTTTCACTTTCAATCTTGAACAAAGTTGTGAATGGCGGAGAAAAAGCAAAGGAAGCTGGAATGCTTCTGATTCTTCAATCTGGCACCGTCTGATCGTGATAATCGCTTAGAAGAAAGTTGCACTTCGACACCGTTGTCTCCATAGACAAGTGACAGTACCAAAAATGATACCCCTGGGCCGTGTGGCGCAGTGGCACCGCTGCTGCGACTCGCTGCAGTTTTCAGAGTTCATGGCTGCGTGTATTTCCATGGCTAAAGCATGACGGCACACGGATGACATGCGCAATGTGCATGGAGGCGAACTCAAAAAGCAAGTCCAGAAATTTGAACAGAAATAAGTTTGTCAGTTTTTTTTTTTTTATCGTAGTTGATCCGGCCATCTTCTGGTACACAGGCATTAGGCAAAAGCTCTAAAATTGGAGAAATACGTCTTTCGGGTAAAATGGGTTAAAACCAGCTTAAAGTACATTAGTTCACACACACACACACACACACAAACACAGAGAGAGAGAGAGAGTTTAGAAAAGTCAGACTTTGGTTGTGAATCTGCATTCATCAGAAAAGGCTATATTCTCTGTTGCAATACATTATCAAATGATCATGCAGATAAATACATATATATGTGTTTTTCTGTGAGAGAGAGAGAGACGGAGAGGGAGACAGGCTTTTGCACGATAGCTGAACAGTTAAAAAAATCAGCATCATAAAAAACACACACACTGTCACAACAAAATTAAAGAGAGAACAAAATGAGTTAATTTATTTTTTTTTAAAACCATACAGATGATGCAGTTTTTCTTAAATAAATTTGCAGACCCTCTATTAAGTATTATGCTCAGATGGTACCCTCTAAAATTTATACCTGGGGGTCTACAGACCCTTTAACCTGTTGTGAAAACAAAAGCCCTGCAAGTTCTACAACAACATTTTTGGAGAGTGCGTTCAAACATTTTTTTACATTTGGCAGCTATCGACACGTGCGTTTTTCCATCCGTACTTTTTCAGACCTCAATCCAAAAGTACAATACAATACAACTTTATTGTCTGTTCGAGTCGAAGCACGACAGAAATTTGCCTTTTGGATCGTCATAAAACAACAATACAAGACATTAATAACACTACAAGAACATTCCATGAAAATTATCATTGCAGCAATCTATCACAGGCAATCTGTCCCAAAATGGGAGAGGTGATGTTAAGTAGATCACATATATCACAGCGTTATGAACAAGAGTTTAAAATCGAGAAAGCAGTTGGAATAAAAGACTTTTTAAAAACATTCTTTTTGGCAAGTGGCATGTTGAACCTTCAACCTTCACTTCCGGTAGTGTTATTTGTTATGCTAGCGAACAACAATGAAGCGATCGGGTAAGCAATCAGTTTTTGATTTTCAGTTTGGCTAGTAACATTTTCAGTTTGGCTAATAAAACTTGGAAGCCACTAGCCAAAGGCTGGTGGGCAAAACTTTAGACTTTCAGGGCTATTGTTAATTTCAAATGTTCAGCACTTGGAGACTATGATAGTCTGAGAGCACATATTGCAAAGGTCAAGAGTATGACTAGGCGTCGAGTGTCGGTTTCGCTACCTGACTGACAAAACAAAGCCTTTAAACTCAAAATCGGGCATGCATTTCACACAACCATATCTCAACTGGTTAGAAATTGAACATACCTTCTAATCCTGTGTCATTTTTGCATACGTCCGATGGGATAAAAGAGTTATTCGTTGTTTTGTGCGATCGAGCGGCGGAAGCCAAAATTTCGAAACGTGACATCACTCAAATTCCGGGGAATGAAATAGAATTTTGAAACCAAGTTTAGGCCTATAGAGAGCCAATGCAAGTTACTATTTTGTTACCATATCGTAGAGTTTTACATGTGTCTAAGTTTAAAGTAGTTTGAGGACAAGTAAAGGTTAGCATGAATGTAACGTGCGTCGTCAATTTCACACGTGCAAATCTCGCCGTGAACTGGAACACAAAAAAATTACCGTGAGGCACCTAATTAACATATCCTAGACAACATTACTCTTCATTCTGATTATTGTAAACAAATTCGAAATCCTTTCGAGAATTGAAAGAAAGCTGTGTTTTAAACTTCTTCAACCCAAAAGTTGTAAATTTTGTGTTATGTTCAAACATGGGGAAAAATTCTCGCAATCATCAACGCGCGTGATTTTCTGGAATTGGCGGTCATTTTGAGATTTGCATTTGGTCAGTCCTACGCACCTCCTACCTACTGGTGACATCGATGGAGCAGGGAAGCGACAAAGTTGAAGGTAAGTTTTGGTTGTAAATGGTTACGTTCATGCAAAATTGATCACTGAGCACCATAAATGTTTAAAAAAAGCAATGTAAGTGTACTGCTTTTTTAATTACTTCAAATGAATGTTGACGCAAACAAATGTAAAATCAATTGGCTCAATGACCGCGAGTTTTGAACAAAGGAAGAAAACATTACATGATGGAATTTGCCTCCATCTGACGATGACGGTTTAGTTTTGGTTGTAACAGTTACGTTCAAGTTTCTGAATGCGATATTCAATATTTCAAAGGATAAAACAGAACAAGTAATGTATGTTCAGATTAGTTTTGCAGCACAGCAACACTTTGAAACAATAATTATTACCTTTTACCGTCACCTTGCCGTTTTGTCGGCTTGTACATAACTTTACACACGGTTGAAGTTTGTCAGCGTTACGTTCAGGCAATTACAGCTTTATTTTTATAGATTAAATTAAAAAGAACACTACGTATCACACATTTTCGTTGATTCAGTATTGTTGTCTTTAATGTTCCTGATATAAAAAATAGAGTAAATGTCTTTTGCTCCTGCTGTTTGATTGTTCATAACTTTAAACAGTTTGGCCAGGTAAATCTTTACGTTAAGTTATGTTCAAACCATGAGTTTTGCATTTTGGGGGAAGGACGAGTCATACATTTGTTTCCTCAAAATACATTACCGATGACATTACTGTTAGGAATAGTGTCTTAGCTAGCATAATTTCAGCCAAAATTGTTGTGTACCTACATGGCAGGGAGGCAACAAGGGGTGCTATAACCTAGGCAGTAACCCGAGTAGCCTCCCTTCCATCCCCATCTGGTCACACACCCACCGGATTCCCGCCAGTCTGTTTCTTAGCTAGCCTTGGATGGTTGTGTACCTACTCTGCTGTGCTTGGACTCTGTACAGTGTGACTGGTTGCCTCACTTGGATTGCTCCTGTGTGCTCTGTGCTAGCCTGTGTTACGCTGTTCATTGTGCTAGCTTGGAATTACCGCCGTTGGTGCTGCCTGCGAGTATTCCATGGATTTGTGGTGCTGGCGATTTGGACTTGCTTACCGTGTGCAGTGCCTGCGGGGTGTTATGTTCACGGTGCAAGCGTGGCGTCTTCGTTGAGGGACCTCTACCACCGGGGCTGAAGGACTTCACCTCTACGCCTTTTCGACACGGTGGTACCTTGACTTGACCGGGCGCCGACCTCTCCGACATGGTAAGGTAAAACCGCGGTGGCTGCCCTCGATCGGCGCTCTGGGTGGGAGAGTAGAGCGCCAGGCGTCGGCACTACCCGTGCAGTTCGATTGTATTCGATTCGCCTTTTCTCGCACGCTTGACCTCCTCTCACTGTGCACTATGAAAAGAAAAGGGGAGACTGTGCACTATGTTTGTGTTACGATTGTGGTTGTGTTATCCTGTGAGAGCGTACATGTGTTATTCGTAGGTAACGATATGTTGTTTATTTGAGCTATCACGGTTATGATTTCGTGCCTTTTTAGTAAGATTTTCTTTTGTTCATGAGTAGAGCCGATTTCGTTTTGTTTAGTCCGGAACGTTGTAGACAGGTTGCACTGTCTGGTGGCCTCGTAAGTGTCACGTCGGTTAGTTGACATCTGACATCGCTACATTTTCGCTACTTTTCCTGTGCGCGTGTAGTGAGCAGCTTTTATTTTGTTTGGTGAATGTTCTCGTACATTTTTGAGCTATCATAGATAGGGATACCATACTTTTATGTGTTTTAATTATACGTTAGAATTTACAGCTGAAGTGAGCAGCCGTGTTTTTGTAGCCTGTTATATTGTTTCTGGAAAATTCATGTTAATGAGTTTCGGCTGCGCGTTTCGTTCTGGTTGTTTGAGTTCATGATTTCCGTAGAAGATTCTAGATTTTGATAGTGTATAAGGAGGGCGCTGGGAAAGCCCGTTAGTACATTGTCTTGCTTTGTCAGTTGTAGAGATACGCAGTTTATTGCGAGAGACGCTGTGTATGAGAAACTTTGAGTCGTAGTGTGGACTGTGACATAGCAGAAGAGACTTTGTATTCAGTAGTTTGTGCATTTGAAAGAGCATTACTGTGTGGATATCGCATCACTGAATTAAATATTGTTGGAACTGTTACTCCAGTTTTGTCTACATCCTTAAGCCACGGTTGACGGATTGCAGCTGAATGAGGTCTATTTAAAAGAACTCTACGTGCGTGTGTGTCTGGTGTGTTTATCATACTACAATTCCACCACGTAACAGTTTGCAGTCTGCAAGTACGCTCCTGCACGCGTTGTGGAGTTCAATGGCCGAGTGACCAACATGTCGTGTGCTTGCCTTGTTCCGGCTGCGCCTCCACTATCCCATGTGCTACCTGCGCCCCCTGACAGGAGGAACAGTGGTCGCAGCTTTGGGGCTTGTATCACCGCGAACAGCGACTCCAGCCCGAGAGCAAGCATCGGCCAATGCTCCCCCAACCTACTCGGTGGATGTGATGAGACGTTTGCCCCTGGAGGTGGACACTCGGATGACACGGGCTACGATGGGCGGTTTCGAGGCTAGAGCTTCGGACAGATGGCTTGCCAGCTCCTGAACAGATGTGAGTGACTGTTTGGAGCCTGGCCCACAACGTGCTGACACAACCTGCCTCCTCACCCGAGCTGGATCAGGGATCGGCGCGGCTGCTGGATTTTGACTCTCCAGGCCTTTGGGATATGAACAGCACGCAATGCCGGCTCCTAGCCCCAGGGCCGTTAAGTACCCTGGGCCTGGCGAGACCGTGAAAGGGGGGTTACACTCAGCAGGCGCTGTCGGGTCTAGCCCCCAGGCAGACAGGAGTCCTCCACGGACACATATGAACTGGCGCCATTAGGAAACTACCGTCAGGACAAGTCCAGCACAGACATTCGTCGTCCCCCATAGGTCAGTGACAAGTACCCGTGGCCGGATGGGACTGCTGGACCAGTGTGCGCCCGCTCGCCACTCTGAAAGATGACGAGCCGGGCCTGGAGGACGGTGACCTATCCTAGGACTCGGATGGATTGGGCGCCTGCTCGGCAAGTAATGAGTGTTTTCATTCTGAGCCTGGCCCACAGTGAGTTGCTCGCACTTCCTCCCCGTCTAGCCTGTTCGGGTCTCAACGCGACTACTGTGTACTGGAGTATGACCCTCCGATTCCTCGGATCAAGTCCAGTACAGACATACAGCGTCCCACCCGGGGGTCAGTGACAGTTACCCTCAGCTGGACGAGACTGCTGGACCAGGGGGCTTACGCTAGCCAGTAAGAGTTGAGTCTGGCCCAGCGACCTTGCTCGACCCACCCCACCACCCGCCTGTTCGTCCTCGCGCTTCGACGCGGCTGCTAGATGCATGAAGGGGAACAAAGTCCGAGCGTGCACCCGTGCCCGACCCTTTCATCACGGGATAGGTCTTCTCGTCCGCGGAGTGCATATGCAGCCGAGACGCTCGACACCCTGGACTCCCTTGTGGTCGGACGCAGCCCTGTACATACGTGTTACATGTGTATTTGTATTGGTATACATATGTGTGTATAGTTATATATATACCACCATGCAATTTGAGGACTCTCACAGAGCTAGCCTTAAGGACAAGCGGCTCAGGAGAAAAAACAGAGATGCCGCAGCTCAGAACCCTGGCCATACCTTCCCCTGCAGCCACTGCAGTCGAACCTGCCTGTCTCGGATTGGCCTCCGCAGCCACGAACAAGCCTGCAGACGTCGTGGGCAACTCCTATAAAATCTTCGTTCGCGAAGTCAAGCCAAGAGAAAGAGACCATGCAATTTACAGATTAACAGGGGATCCCGATTTATTGTACGCATGTGGCTGGGGCCCTGTACACATGTTTTACATGCGTGTTGTATATTCTATATATGTTTATATAGATATATTTTATATATCTCGATATTGAGCCACCACCATGCAATTTGCATATATAACTGGGTGCCCAGATTATACGGTAAGCCTGTGGCTCTGGGGATTCGGGGATATTCTCCCTTATGTTTTTGCACGTAATA
The DNA here is from genome assembly GCA_036245525.1 of Semisulcospira habei. Taxonomy (NCBI): domain Eukaryota; kingdom Metazoa; phylum Mollusca; class Gastropoda; family Semisulcospiridae; genus Semisulcospira; species Semisulcospira habei. The sequence continues at coordinate 130,487,831 of BTPG01000006.1, forward strand.
ACCTATAGGTGGCAGACTCGCCACCTGGACAGGTCGTCACCTCTCTTCGCGGTGCGTCTTCACCCGAAGGACTACACGCCTTCCCCCCCCCCCCCCCCCCCCCCCCCCCCCCCCCCCCCCCCCCCCACACACACACACACACAAGAGGAAGTGTTGGACTTCGCGGATGCCCTCGACGGACCAGGCAGTACAAGTCGCTTCTCCAACCTTCGGATTTCCGGGACCTGCGCTACGCATTCTCCGCTCTTCCTGCGGGGCTCCTTCGGCGACTCTGGTTCTTCTCTGACTTCAGGTGGCGTGCGGACACGGACATCACCTTCCAGCCCTGGACCTAGGCGTGCAGCTATTCTTTGACGTGGCGGGGTTCCTTGGTGCCTGTTGCTCTCGTCGCGGTGGAGGGACATCCTGGCTCGAGTGGTCCCCGACTTCCGTGCACCGTTCCACGCCTCCGTCAACGTCATGACTACGGCCGCTTCCTGGGATCTGATGCGTCGGGATGCCTTCTGCGCTCATACAGCCTCCCCCTCCCCCCCCTCCCCCCCCCCCCGCCCCCCCCCTCCCCCCCCCCCCCCGCTACCCCCCCCCCTCCCCCCCCTACCCCCCCTCCCCCCCCCTACCCCCCCCCCCCTTCCCCCCCCCCCCACCACCCCTGAGGGTGAAACAGCTCCGGCAGTTCTGGGTAGAGATAGCTACTCTCCGGCTCTCTATCGTCATCACCCTCTCCGCGCTGATCACGTTCATCTCCGACCTGGCCTTCCACTAGTCTGGTCGGATACGTATCTGCATGTCCCTATCTTGCCAACGGACTACCACGTTGAATACACCAGTTGTCGTCTGTTCACCGAAGTTAAGCAACATCGGGCTCGGTTAGTTATTGGATGGATGACCGCTTGGGAACACCAAATGCTGTTAGCATTCCGTCTCCAGACGTTACCTGCACTTCGCCTTCGGTGTCGTCTACCAGTTTCGCGCGCTTCCCTTCAGCCTCATCCTCAGCCCCTGGGGTTCACCCGCATTGTGGACGCAGTCGGCACCAGGGCTACACGGACGTCTTCGAGCCCCACGTCGAACTATCTGGACGTTCTCTTCTTGCGGAACCAGTCGGAGGCTGCTTTGGAGAACGACCGAGATGCGCTTCTAGATCTCCTCGACAGGCTCGGCTTCCTGGTCAACGTGGGCAAGTCCTACCTGACGCCGTCGCGCCGCTTGTCCACCTAGGGATGGAATTTCGCACCGACCTCACGAGTGTGGCTTCCGGAGCAGCGAATGCAGAAGTTGGTGAACCTAGCGCAGCAGGTGTCTCAGGAGGAGGCGATCCCCGCCAGTGTGTGACTTCAGTTTCTGGGCCTGATGAGTGCGGCAGCGGACCTATTTCCCCTAGGACGTCTCTACTGCCGCCCGCTGCAGCTGGACCTGCTTCTCCCCTGGCAACCCTCGATGGACGACCTCAAGGCTCGGCTTCGCGTGCTGCCGATGCTCTGTCCTCACCCTCTTTGCTGGGCGGATCCCGACTGGCTCACGACGGGAGTTCCCCTCTACTCGCCTCCACCCCAGCTGTCCCTGTGCGTCGATGCAAGTCTCGCCACCTGGGATGCTCAACCTGCTACTGATGTTCTCCACGGCCTCCGGTGTCTGTTCCCCGGACCTCGTGGCCCAGCTTATCTACTGGTTAGATCTGAATGCACTCTGGCAAGCCCTCTTGCGTGGGAGTCACGTTTGCGACACCAGGAGCTTCTCGTTCTCTCAGACAACGCCACAGTAGTCGCCTACATCCAGCAGCAGGGCGGGACGAGGTTCCCCTCCCTATGCTCCCTCCCCTACAAGGTGCGAAGATCGAGGCATCGCTTTCCGAGCGGGGCATTTCCCAGGACATCGGAATGTCCTAGCCGACTCCCTCTCGCGACGCGGCCAGTGGGCGGACTTCTCTCGGATGATCGGTGCGGAATGGGAGACCCTCATGATCAACCTCTTCGCGATGAAGTGGAATCGCCAGCTTACTCTCTTCATCTCCCCACTTCCAGACCCGCTTGCCTGTGCAGTTGGCGCTATCTCCATCCCATGGGATGGCCTCGTCGCGTACGCTCCCGCCTACGGTGCTTGTCCCCAAGGCCTGCTCCAGCTCAGAGGTTGCAAGGCGGTCCTGTCCTTGGTGACTCCATTCCGCTGGACAAAGTCATGGACCACCGACCTCCTGAACCTCGCCACAGGACCCCCTCTGCGTCTCCCCACCCCACGCACGATGCTCAAGCAACCGCGGCAGGTGCTGTACCATCCGTGCCCCGAGCGACTCCTCCTTTACGCCTGGAGGTTGTGCGCCAAGCCCTCGCCGCTAGAGGATTCTCAGGTGCAGCAGTGGAAGCTATTGCTACAGCCCGCAGACCCTCGACCGGACGAGTTACGAGGGAAAGTGACGAGTCCTGTGCGACTGGTGCGACGACAGCGCCTCTCCCCCACGGATCTGATGGCTCCCCTGCTGGCGGAGTTCTTCCACTGGCTCTTCACTGACTAACTTGGTGCCAATCACCGTTTGGGGCTACCTGGCCAAGATCGCTGATGCTGACCGGCATTGGGGCCAACCCGACCCTGGTGACTGCAAAGACCTCGCCGTTCTTATGGCCATTTGGTCTACAGCGTCCTGCCCTTCGTGTGCTGATGCCGCGATGGGACCTACCCTGGGCGCTAACGCAGCTCAACTCGGACCGCTTCCAACCACTCCAGTGGGCGTGGTTACCTGACGTGACACGGAAGACCTGCTTCCTACTGGCCCTCGCCACTGCTTCCAGGGTCAGCGAGCTGCACGCTCTTTCAGCACGTCCCTCCTGCTGGCAGTTCCAGATGGACGGCTCTGTACAACTGCTGCCCGACCCAGCTTTCCTAGCCAAGACCCGGTCTCCATTGGCCCCCCCACAGTGGTCACGTTCGACCCTTGAGGGATTCAGGCTCTACCCGAGAGACCAGACAGCAGGACCCGGTGTGAGCTTAGGCGTGTTCCTGCGCCGGACCAAGCCGCTACGCGGGGGACGCACCCGCCTATTCCTCCCTCTGTCCCCAGGTAGAAATGACATCTCAGCCCAGACGATATCCTCCTGGCTCCGATGGGTGATACGCTTTGCTTACCCGGACCTCTCCTCTGATGCAGCCAACGCATGAACATCAGGGTACACGAGGTCAGCGCTAGGGGCGCCAGTCTCGCATTCGACTGCAGCTGTGCTGTTACAGGCATTGCAGCAGCCGTGGGCTGGTGAGCAGAGGCGACTTAAGACGCTCGATTCTATCTGAGGGACCTCTCCAGCCACAGATACCTGATATTGTGTGAATAAAATAACTAACAGTATTGATAAATGTCTTTATTTTTAATTTGTTTGCTGTGGTGTATTTTTTTCGTTGCGTGTTGCGCTGAAATGATTACACAAAATACACATTTTTAAGCAGCCCATTACACAAAATGGTCTAAGAGGGGTAGGCACCTCTGCGCCAGTGTGATTACCTTTCGCTGGTGGGAGACATCGCAATGGCGCAACACTCCCTCCTGGCACCCCGGTGCTGTAGGCGATTCTTAGCTGAAATTATCGGGAGGTTGCTCCAGGGAGGGTGGGTCTCGTTGGCAGTAGTTAGGGGTTAGGGGCGTTATAAGTGGCACCCACCTCCTCTTTGATATTCTTCCTAACAGTAATGTCATCGGTAATGTATTTTGAGGAAACAAATAAATTTTTCTCTAAAATGTATTTTTTCGAAAAATACTTACGACGTTACTCGAAGGACCCTCCCACCTGCCCCGCTTGCCGCTGGTCAGCTAAGCAAACAGACTGGCGGGAATCCGAGGCTACTCGGGTTACTGCCTAGGTTATAGCGGCCCTTGTTGCCTCCCCTGCCATGTAAGTACACAACAATTTTGGCTGAAATTATGCTAAGACACTATTCCTAACGGTAATGTCATCGGTAAGTATTTTATGAAAAAATACATTTTAGAGAAAAATTCATTTTTTTGGTACCAATTTTTGTTGGTAATAAGGGATTTTGTGCTAATTTGATTTATACTTCAGGTCATAGGTTATGAATTGCTGAATTATAGCGTTTGTACATAACATGACACAGTGCAAAAAGGAACAGAAAATGGTCGTTTTTCTTATCTTAAGCTGTGATAATGTTCCCATTGTCTTTATGTACTTTATATTATTGTTTCTTTATTATGTAAATAAGATTAAGTAAGAATAACCCTGTTCTGGCATTATTGGACTGAACATAACATGACTTAACACTTACGGTGGTTGGGTTGTAAAGTTATGCTATTTTTTATGGTTTAGTGTTCTATGATAAGTACAGATAGTCTGTGCATTTTTAATTTTTGTTATTCATTTAAAAAATCTTTTCTGCACCCAAGAAATGACAATTTTTAAGAAATGTCTTGAACATAACTTGACAACAATTATGTTGTCAAGTTATGTACAGTTAAAACAGTGCTCAGCTAACATTTTCCTTTATAGTAACAGTCTCTTTTAAAGTGGAAGACTGGTTTGATTATTTTGTCTATTGTAACTAATACAAACTATTATTCTAGCTAGATGACTGTGTGAACATAATTTGACAAACTAGACTGACATAATCAGACTGTGAATAAGTGTAAAGTTATGTTCATTACTGTAGCACAATTCCTAGTATACTGTCTTTGGGATGCCCACTTTGCTAGTTGTTATTTATCAAAATACAGCTTGGGTACTAAAATATAAATGATTAAACCCAGAATATACATTTTTCTCAGGCATTGTCATGGAACCCCCAGGGAAAGAGGAAAAGAGGTAGGCCGAGAAACTCCTGGTGTCAAGACCTCCAAGCAGACATCAAGAGACTGGGAACCACCTGGAGTAGAATCGAAGGAGAAGCACAGGACAGGAGTTGCTGGAGGTCTCTCGTCGACGGCCTATACCCGGGTAGGGGTGACAGGCGTAAGTATACATTTTTCTCTTTTAAGTAGTTTGTACATAACACGACAACATCATGTGTTGTCAAGTTATGTTCAACCACAGTTGTTTTTGGTTCACACATTGTCTTCCAAGTTACAGTCTGATTATGCCTTTTACTCTATGTTGTGCTGACCAAGCTTGATAGCTGCCATGATAATTTAATAATAACCAGCCATTTTAGTACAAAGCTGTTGAAAAATAACCAGACATATTAGGCTGATGCTAGCTAAAAACAAATCGCAAACGTGGACACAAATTGAAATTATCTGACCCTCTCTGTTTCAGTTCTTCGGGATTTGTTCCTGAATCGAAAGTTTCCAAGGCTGAGGGGTCTTTCCCAGCCCTGAAAGCACCCAGAAAATGGATGCTAAACACATGTGGTAGTGCAGTACCCTGACAGGTTGTACCCTGGTGAGCAAGATTATGTCAGCATACTTGTGCTTACGAATGATAGCTGCCAGAAATCTTTTTAAAGTATTGAAACCAGAAAAATGTGGATTTTGAACATGTTTCAGCTCCATTTAAGTTGAGATGGAGATATTAAAAAATTACCAAAGGTTGAAAGGTACAGCAGAAACAAGTGGGACTGGTTGTCACTGGCCAAGAAAGAAAAGGAAACTTGATCAGCAGGAAGCTTGTTATGGGTTTCGTCAAGAAAGCGCTGTGATCAATATGCAACATAAATAAAGCAGTCTCTTTTTTCTTTTTCAGGAGTGATTGTCGGAGTAGATCCTCTGAGGGTCCCATTCCTCAAGCCTCACCAGACAAAACAAGGAGTATTTGTTTACCCTGAAATAGATGACATCAAAGAAGTAGGGGATGATATGATTGTAGCGTCAGCTGAAGATTTCCTGCCACTCTCCAACAGTGCACGCGAGTGGAGAGTGGTTGGGTTTGATAAATTTTAAATTGTTTCTGCCATGTTTAGCTCATGTATGAAGCTAAAGTAAGTACTTTCTGTGCCAGTGGTTGTCTGCTGAAAACCATCGGTCATGGTAAACTTAGGTCAATTGGTGCTAAATTATATTTGTTTTGAAAGTGGCACAGAAAAGTGTTTCTTTGCAGGGGTATTTGGGCAAAAGGTAGGCTCCGATGTCAAACGGCTCATAGCAAGCATGAGCAATGGCTAACTAACGTTAGTTTTCAAGAGTGTTAAATGTATTGTTGGTGTTCTAAAATGTATTGAATGAATGAAAGTTTAAACTTTTTTCACTTGGTGCTTTCTCACATTGTGGAACCACGTTGTGCAGAGATTTGAACGCCATGTTGTAAAGTTATGTACAAACATGTACAGATTTGTTTTGCTACTTGCTTTAACTTTTTCCCTACATAACATTTTCAGCAAGTCAGTTCCCTGCAGACGTAGCAGGAAAAAGGACGTGTGTTCCCTGGTGACGTACATTTTTGGCGTAGATTGAATTAATTTTCACAGCCTCCCAAGTTACAACCATAGATAAATTGGGTATCATTGGAAAGAGCATTAAAAGTACTTTTCAAAACTGCGTTTGTTTGTGCATCAGTTTAGTTGGAAGTCGAACCAATTTGATTATTATGCAACAGAACAAACATGGTGGAGCAAAAAATGAGAAACGTGGTTTTGGTATCAACAGTGTAAGCACATGCAATGAAAAACCCAGATTTACTCACCAACATGGCAGGAAAATGTATTCCACAAGCAAAGAAATCACACAAGAGAACTGTCTCTTTTTGAATCACAATATTACGAGCTAAAAATCACTGTTGAAACCGCGCTCATGAGGATCGAATAAACTCATTGTCGGAGACGATCCACGGCACATTGTCGGCTACTTTGGCCTTGTTCTGACACGATCCGACAAGGGCATTCACTTCCAGATAACTTAGAAATGGTTGGTGAAACATATTATAGTGGTTGCTTCCTTTAGACCGATAGTTGTGCGTCATGCGATTTTTGTACAAACACAACGCTAAAATACTAGAGACTCGTCTATAGACGGCAACGAGCACAATGCTATAACGTAAGTGTTTCGATGGCTAAGGGTTTGTTTGGGCTAGAACTAAACCGGGAGCAATACGTAAGGAAAGAGTTAAACATTGTAGACACAATTATTAGAACTGAAAAATTATAGCTGGTAAATGCTGAGGTTTACTGACCACAGAATTTGATGTAATTTCCCATTTTTATCTTTTATTTTGACTTCAGTGTTGATAATACCAACATGTTCGGTTGTAAAGTTATGTTCAAACTTGTCATTTTCACACATTATTCCCTTGTATTATCAATTTCAAACCTGATAATTACATCACTGCTGTTCTGTAGTGTAGTAGAAAGCTACAGGTGATTGTGATTTTTATTTTCTGGTTCTTGTTCATTTGTGGTGGCACTTTTTTGCTGAAATTTGAAGCTCATGGTGTAAAGTTATGTACAAACAATTACAATATGTATTTGCTACTTTCATTACTCTTTTAGACACAAATTTGGGAGAAATAAAAGTGTATTTGTTAAAAACACATCACTTGAGTAGTGTTTTGTTATTTTTGGATTTTTGCGTGTTAGTTAAAGAGCCTCAAGTTTGTTCGTCACGGTGTAAAGTTATGTTCAAGCATTGTGTGTTTCTTGTTTTTAGCCTCCATTTCATTCTATGTTGTGAATAGTGTTTGTTTTTTTTCTAAATTATTTTGTAATCTACTAAAGTTTAGTACACAATAAAGGGAAAACACACTATCTTAATTGACTTTTTTTGCTGTGTTGTCAAGGATTTCAAAACTTTTGTTCATAATAATAATAATAATAATGAGTATTTATATAGCGCTTAATCTTACTCAAAAGCTCTAAGCGCTTTACAATCTGTACACAAAAATAAAAATACAATGACATATGCACATAACAAACAAAGCACAATGCCCGAACACACCACTTTTACAATAAACTAAATAACAATACATACATAATAATTTATATTCTAATTAACATTCAGTCTAAACAAGGAGGATTGCAGAACTACAACTAAGGCATCAAACACTGGCAGTTATTCAAAGTAAAGCTTGAAGAGGTGAGTTTTCAACGACCTCTTGGAGTCAGAGACAGACTCACTGTTTCTGACCTCAAGAGGAAGTGTATTCCATAACACTGGGGCTTGATAAACAAAAGTGCGCTGACCAAATGATTTAGTTTGGACAGAAGGTACACACAACTTCCGTTTATCAGAAGAGGAGCGGAGCTCACGAGAGGGTGTATACACATGCAGCAAAGAGGACAAGTATTCTGGGCTGGTGTCTGAAAGGCAGTTAAAACAGATTGACATAACTTTGTATTGAATACGTGAGGACATAAGCAAGTTGTCCAATTTTTTTTTAAGTTTATAGCTACTGTGTTCACATTTATCTCCATTAGGATAGTTTGGAATCAATCACTGTGCAATTGAAATTGTGTGTGTAATACCACGCACAATTTTTTTAATATAATTTATGCATTTTTTTGCATAAATGTATAGCTGAGTGTAAAGTTATGTTCAAACAATTTCAGTGTTGCACCATTGTGTATCTATTCACCCCATCAAACTTTCTTTGAAGTTTAATCATAGCCTAGTAACTTAGTAAGGAAAAAATGATAATTTATACAGCATGAATCTACTTTGTGAAAACTAGAAAATGTGTTTTATGAATGAGTGACAGTGTAAATGCTATGTACAGACCATAACGGTTTTCTCCAATTACACCCAAACGACTGCTCATGGGGAAATTCTTTTTGGGGGGCATGTTACTTATGACTAAACACATCACAATCATGCAAAATGATGCTCATATGTTTAAGTTCAAAATCAGAGACCCATGTCGCACTCTTTGGACACCCAGTCGTACTCTTGACCAAATATAAACTTTACAAAAGTTCTGTTAAGCCTGAAAATTGCGGAGTGGCAAAATTCTGGGCATTAATTAAGTCTTCGATTTTGAAAGGTATGGAGTTGCACATCCCAAAAGTGAAGAGTAAATCACATAAAAAACTACACCATCTTGGATGAATAAGGGTGCTTTAAGAATGATTAAAGAGAGGGGTAAGTTATATAAAAGATATGTTCAAACTAAAGAAGCTAGGGATTATCAAAGATATAATACTTTAAGAGACGACTGTAATAATTTAATAAAACGTAATAAAAAATCACATGAAAGAAATATTGCAGATAAATGTAAAATGAACCATAAAACATTTTGGAAGTATGTACATGAACAAACTAAATATAATTCTGGAATAAATGCACTTAAAAAAAGAAGATGGCACCCTTGCTGTAGCAGATCATGAGAAGGCAGCAACCTTGAATAAATCTTTCTCAAGTATATTTGTGGAAGAGAATTTGAGTAATGTTCCCTTGCTTGGTAGAGGCTCAAAATCGAATGGATGCACACACTATAACAGATAACGTAATAACTCCTGATATTGTAAAGAAAAAATTAAAAGAATTAAATCCTTCCAAAGCTCAAGGTCCAGACTGTATCCCTCCCAGAGTTTTACAAGTGTTGTGTAATGAGTTGGCAGAACATTTTCCCTTACATCAAGTATTGTACCACGAGACTGGCAAGTGCTATTTTAAAAAAAGGTTCTAGGTCAGATGCAGGAAATTACAGACCAGTAAGTGTATTGTATGTAAAGTTTTAGAGTCTATAGTCCGAGATGAGATCGTAAATCATTTTACTGTGAACAGGGCTTCTGTTTTCACAACAGGTTAAAGGGTCTGTAAACCCCCAGGTATAAATTTTAGAGGGTACACAGACCCCCATCTGAGCATAATAGAGGGTCCGGAAATTTATTTAAGAAAAACTGCATCCTCTGTATATTCTTTAAAATAAATTTTGCTGATTCTTTAACTGGTGAGCTATCGTGCAAAAGCCTGTCTCCCTCTCCGTCTCTCAAACACACACACAGAAAAACAAATTTCTTCAATTTTAGAGCTTTTACCTAATAACTGTGTACCAGAAGATGGATTGACCACGATAAAAATCTGAAAAACTTATTTCTGTTCAAATTTCTGGACTTGCTTTTTGAGTTTGCCTCCATGCATATTGTGCATGTCATCCGCCACTTACAACTTCGTTCTTACAACTTCGTTCTTACAACTTCGTTCAAGATCGAAAGTGAAATGCACAATGCGGTATCCCATAATAGTATGAATAGTGACGTCACAGCAAGTAATGGGTTCAACATGTAGCGCGCACTTTGTAATAACATGCTGACACCACATGTAAACTAACAGTTTGCCCATCCAGTTACACTCGCACGGACCCCGAGTCAGGGTGATTCTGAACGCAGCCGCGACCAAGCGAGCAGCTAAACAAACCAACTCATCACTAAAAGTAGATCAATGGTCACTGACCTCTGTTAGGGTATGCACGGTGGCGTAAGGATGATGCGTCTCGGAGGCAGATGCACTGAATTTTAGTGTGTCTGACTACCCCTTAGTTACATTTTCAGTATGTGATTTTGAATTTTAATGCATCAGAGACGCACAAACGCACTAAAATGGAAGCCCTGGTGAATAATATGTACACTGAATGCCAACATGGTTTCAGAAAGAAACGATCATATGTTATTCAATTACTACAGGTTATGGATGATGCAACATCCTTACTTGACAACCAAAAAACGGTTGACATCATAGACTTTAGAAAAGCATTTGACACTGTTCCTCATGAAAGGCTTCAGAAGCTAGGGCCTGTGGTGTATGTGGAAACATTTCCAACTGGATAAGAAATTTCTTACGTAAAAGAGAGCAAGTAGTGAAGGTTGGAAATGCAATATCGGACAAAATAAAGATGCTGAGCGGTATACCTCAAGGAAGCATCCAAGGACCTATATTATTTACTATATTTATAAATGACTTACCAGACTGTGTTAATAACATGTGCAAAGTATTCGCAGACGATACTAAAATCTACAATGAATCAAGCAATAAAGACATGTTGCAGTATGATTTGGATCACTTGCAAGAGTGGTCCGAAACATGGGATTTGCATGTTAATGTAGAGAAGTGTAAGGTCTTTTGTGCTGGAAGAAACAATCCTGAACATGATTACTTGATGAAAGTTAACAGTGACATTAAAAAGGTATCTTGTGAGAAGGAAAGAGACTTAGGTTGTTTTTGATAAAGTTCTATCTTTGGACCCTCATATTCATAATTCAGAATTGTATCAAAAAAGCCAACAAAGTGGTTGGAGTAGTTAAGAGAGCCTTTAATTTGGATAACGACATTTTTAGTAAACTGTATAAATCACTAGTCAGACCACATTTAGAATATGCAAACACTGTATGGTACCCAGGTTTAAAGAGACAATCAGTTGCACTTGAAAGGGTACAGAGACGAGCAACAAAGCTGGTTAAAGAATATGAAAAATATGACTTACTCATACAGACTTAAATATTGTGGACATAGAATACTGGGAGACTTAATCCAAGTTTTTAAAATTTATAATGGCATTGACCTAAATTGGAATGACTTTTTTGCACCACCATTTTGTGACATAACCCGAAACTCTGAGGGGAAAATCTTACGGCATTGCAACACTAACCTGTGGAAGTTTTGTTTTTCGAACAGAGTTGTTATTGTTTGGAATGATTTACCAGTTTCATTAAAAAAAGCACCTAACATATTTTTTTTTTAAAAACCAGCTGGATGAATTACCAAAATTTAAAGAGATTTTTTATTGTTATGATGAATGATTTGTCAAATTTGCATGCATAACAGATCGATAAAGTAATTAAACTTGTCGAAGAAAGGGCATTTGCAAAGACCTCATGGCCTATTTTGCCCTCACACATACTACTACTTCTAATAGTAAAGAGATAGCATACTTAAATCATACCTTTGGGTTTTGTTAATCTTACTTTTGACGTTGGTTTATGTTTAAAAACTTGAGCATGAACAAGGTCTTTTTGTGACATGGCACACAGTGTGTGACAAGAACATGGTTGATCAGGCTACTTCACTATTTTAGATTTAACCAGTGTTTAAACGAGGCAACAAAAACAAATCCGTAATTGACGCAGTGATTTTAGATCAGTATGTCCAAGGAACGCAGACTATTTTTCCCTTGGTACTATCATGGCTGGCAATGAATCAGTGAATCAATATTTTACAGCGGTGGAGATATTAACACATTCAGTGACTATGTCATTTATTTTCTCAAAATCATTACCGACGGCATTACTACTACTACTAGGAATGCTTCGCTTAGCTTAACAATTTTAGCCCCAAAAAAACTCGTGTACGTCACAACAGGGGGTGGCAATCACAAGGGGTGTCGTTACCGGGACACCCAGAGTGGCCTCCCCTGCCTCCCTATCCGGTGGCGCGCTTACCGTTTCCCGCCAGTCTCTTCGCTTAGCTTCACCAGTACAGGCCGTGTGCATTTCGTGCTCCGGCTTTGGTTAGGTGGATTACCGTTGTGTACTGTGGACACTTGGATTTATGTGTTTCGGACTTTCATTGACTTTGGTGCATTGTGTTGTGCTTGGATTACCTACATGTTCTGTGGATTACGTGGTGTTGGGTTTTTCTGTGGGATTATTGGTTTGAACCATGTCGAGGTAAAGTAGCGGTTACTACCTCCAACCGGTTTTGACCGGGCAGCGGCGGTGACCGATCGGTGACGTATGCAAGCCGACCGGGAACGTGGTTCTTCTTCAGAGGTTCCCCGCTCTCACTTCGGTGTGTTTTTCTGTCCTTTGTTACAGTGCTCAGGTATGGACATGCACCAAGTGTGGCACCTTCCAGTGGCCTAGCGACAGTCATGATGTCTGCCTACCATACGTCTACTACGTCTCGCGAGTCTGGAAATCTTCGTACTCTCCGACAATTCAACAGTGGTGGCCTACATTCAGAATCAAGGCGGGACGCGCACGTCTTTCCTCTGCATCTTGGTGTATCAGGTCTTCCTGTGGTGCAGAGATCGAGGAATTACGCTACGGGCACGACACATCCCCGGACATCACAACGTCCTCGCGGATTCTCTCTCCCACCGCGGCCAGCTACATCACACAGAGTGGTCTCTGCAACAAGACATCTTCCAGATGATCTGCACGCGATGGCAGACCCTGTTGATCGACCTCTTCACCATGAGGTGGAACAATAAACTACCGCTTTTCGTCTCCCCCCATCCCGGACCCGCTAGCTTGGGCAGTAGACGCACTCTCCATCCTGTGGGACGGACTTCTGGCGTACGCGTTCCCTCTGACAGTACTAGTTCCGAAGGTGCTCCAGAAGCTCGGAGGCAGCAACGCGATCGTCATCCTGGTAGCCTCCTTCAGCTGGGCCAGGAGCTGGACCACAGACCTCCTGAGCCTCGCCACGGATACCCCGATGAAGCTCCCCACACCTCCGACAATGCTCAAGCAACCTCGACAGCCGCTGTTCCATCCACGCCCAGAATGACTGCTGTTGCACGCCTGGAGACTGTCAGGACAGCCCACGCAGCTAGAGGCTTCTCGGGTGCAGCAGTGGAAGCTATCGCAACAGCCCGGAGGGATTCCACCCGTAGTGTCTACGAGGGAAAGTGACAAGTACTCCAGGCTTGGTGCGCAGAGGAGCATCTCTCCCCCTGACTTGACTCAACCCCAGCTGACCGAGTTCTTCCTTTGGCTTTTCACCAACTAGAACCTGGCTCCCATTGCCATACGAGGATATCTAGCAATGGTGGCAGACACTTATCGACACTTGGGCCGCCCGGGTGCCTTCAGAGACCTGGCAGACCTTTTGGCATACTTTGATCGACAACAACCGGCATCCCGTTCATTAATTCCACGGTGGAACCTGGCCTGGGTCCTCACCTGGTTCAACTCAGACCAGTTTGAACCTTTGAATATGGAGCGACTTGGAGATCTAACCAGGAAGACCTGCTTCCTACTCGCCCTCGCCTCAGCGTCGCGGGTCAGTGAGATACATGCTTTCTCGGTGCAACTGTCATGTCTCCAGCGCCGGGCCGACGGCTCAGTGCATCTCCTCACTGAGCCTACGTTTCTGGCCAAGAACCACCTCCCAGCATCGGTGCCCCAAGTTTTGACCATCTGTCCTCTCAGGACGACGGAACAGAATGGGGAATCCTGCTTACAGGACCCCGTCAGGGCACTTAAAGTTTACCTGCGCAGAACAAGCCACTAAGACAAGAGTGCTTGCGCCTATTCCTGCCCTTGGCTCTGGGCAGATGAGACATATCTGCGTAGACGATCTCATCCTGGATCTGCTGGGTGATACGGGAGGCATACAAAGAGCTCGCCCCTGAACAAGCCAAGACCGTGCATATCAGGGCACATGAAGTCAGAGCAGTGGCAGCGAGCATTGCCTTTGACAGCAACTGCGCAGTCAGCGACATTGTGACAGCCGTGGGTTGGCGGGCCGAGTCTACCTTCACCCGCTTCTACCTACAAGACCTATCTGGCCAGCGCGACAACCTGGCCTTACTGGGGGACATATCGGCATTGCAGCACTCCCTCCCGGCGCCTGTGGCGCCATAGGTAACTTACTTACTTACTTACGCCTGTCACCCTACCCGGGTATAGGCCGTCGACGAGAGACCTCCAGCAACTCCTGTCCTGTGCTTCTCCTTCGATTCTACTCCAGGTGGTTCCCAGTCTCTTGATGTCTGCTTGGAGGTCTCGACGCCAGGAGTTTCTCGGCCTACCTCTTTTCCTCTTTCCCTGGGGTTCCATGACAATGCCTGCCTAGTGATACTGGAGCCATAGGTAACGCCTAGCTAAAATTGTCAGGAGTGGGCGCGTAGGGTGGGAACCTCAATTTTACGCGCAAAGGCGCTTGAGCATGGGACAGGTGGCTCAGGACTTATGGCACCCTCCTCCTATTCGCCATTCTTGCTAGTAGTAATGCCGTCGGTAATGATTTTGAGAAAATAAATAAATTTTTCTCTAAAATGTATTTTTTTCAAACGACGGCTTTACTCAGAGGTCCCTCCCGCCTTCCCCGCTTGCCGCAGTCGAGCTAAGACTCAGAGACTGGCGGGAAACGGTGAGCACGCCACCGGATAGGTAGGCGGGGGAGGCCACTCTCGGTGTCCTGGTAACGACACCCCTTGTGATTGCCTTCCCTGTTGTGGCGTACACAACGATTTTTTGGGGGCTAAAATTGTTAAGCTAAGCGAAGCATTCCTAGTAGTAATGCTGTCGGTAAGTATAAAAAAAAAAAAAAACATTTTAGAGAAAAATGCATTTTACGTACCTGCTGTTGCTGCAACTACGACTAAGTAGAAGGGTAGCAGAATTGCATCTCCTCAACAAATTGCACGTGTGCGTTGCCTCTGATACCGAGACAAACCGACAAAATGGTGCTGTGTTGAAGTGGTTCTCTCCCAGAGAAACGTGCTGGTCTTGAAATTGTAGATTCACTAGTTACTGTAGCTGTTTCCATTTTTGTACTGTTTGCTTTTCACATAGTTTTCCGATTGGCTTGCATATTTCTGATTGACCGCTCTATTTAGTGCACTCTTTAAACACATAATTAATTGGTATGCACACTTAGAGGTTGTTTATAGAGCCTGTCAAAATGGACAAATTAAAAAAAAAAAAAAAAAACAATGACAAAATGCAAATGGTACGTAAATGGAAACAGGTATGGCAACTAGTAAATCTAAGTGTCTGAAATTATAAACAGGCTGCTGATTGTTAACCTGACAAACTTGACAATTTAGAGAGCTTGAGGCCATTCAGTAAAAAGTGTCAGGTCAGTGATCAGCTGCATGTAATGAGTGATGACTGATGTGGGCTTTGCATTCCTTGAACATTAAAATGTAAGAATATCACAATTTAGTTATTGTTCGCTGGGTTCTTCATATGCATTGTGTTTTTGTGTCACAAAGGTTGATTTTGAACATACTGTGTAAAGTTTGTATACTCTTCCAAGTGCATAAGTTCAAAGTAATGATGTGCTGTTGCTTTTGTCTCTTGCATTATTCTTCTTCCTTGCGTGGTCTTACATACATTTTTTGCATAGCTGCAATTCCAGTACATTACACAGAAAACGTCCAAACATTGTTCACTGCCCTCATTCTTGTCCACCATGCTTTAACAAACCTGTCCTGCAGCCAACATCATATATTTTTTAAAACGTGTAACCCAGGAATGTTCATAAACAGGATTCAACACTCCTATCGTGGATTGTTTATGTTGTTGTTGATGTCCATGTAACAACCTTGAGAGACATCATGTCACAACAATTATTTGTGGCTCACACAATAATCACTGTATGTTTCTCAGTCATTGTAGGGATACTAGGAGTACTTAACACCATATTGCTGGGCAGGTTGCAGGCAGTTTGAGTTGGCCCTTTATGTGCATTTTGACCTCCTTTTCTTCTTCTACTACTTTTAGTCATAATCGTGGTGTCATGATTTTCTAATATACTGACTTCCATTAAAAACGCGGATTTTTCACCATACCGCTTTTCTTCGTAAATATGCTTTAATCCAGGTTATTTTGGCATCATTAATTAGAAAATGTTTTGAAGAGTGTGTTATGTTGTGTGCAAATAGAATGTTTAGTCTTAAAAATCCCACATCTATGACTTAAGACGTCATCAGTGACACTACCATCACAGGATATTAAAAGTGAAATGGGGGGCATCTGCAGAGAACACAGCTGAAAGCCAACTAATGTGCAATGTCACTAGGGTCCGTGTGCATGAAAATCCAGCCTATTTGGTCTTGACCTACGTTTCGTTTGTCAAAGGCACCTAAATAATCAACATGACCTACAAACATGAAAATCAAAAAGTTCTTTATTTTTAGGTTAACGGCCATATTTACCTGATCAAATGGATATGGGTGTGTTCTTTATCTCTGTGTCAGTCACTGGAGCAAATAATTCACATATGATATGCACCGGAAGTTCTGGTTCTCTAATGAATTTTTTTTTAATTCAAATTTCGTTTGCGGCAGTTAATAACATCAAAAGCAATCCACACAACTTGTGTGTTAAAACATATCACAGGAAACTTGCTTCACAGAGTATGTCCAGTTTTGCTTATTTTCACCACTAATGACTAATGAAACCCTGTGTCCTCCAAGGTAGCCATGGGCGATAACTCATCCAATTTTTGTGTGAAGGTAGCTCAGACAGTAGGCTGAACATCTGAAGTAAGCAACAAATAAAATGTTCTTGTTTTGCTGTCAGGGTGGCTCTTTGTTTGCGGGTGCACTTAAGACACTTTTCGCGTTTTTAATGGAAGTCAGTATAGTATGAAAAGTTCAGTGATTATGTAAGTCACTTAGATATCTCATGATATTATTTGTCATTTGTTTGTCACACGTTTCACACAGAAAGTCTACACAGATGAGTGGAGGAAAGTGCATTTCGGTGACCTCAGTTTTGAACCATTACTAGCAATTCCAGTTGTTACTAGTCATATGACTTTTTTAATTTAATGCAACTTTTCAGGAATGTGAAGAAAAGGGGGAGAACTTTGACCTTGTGAAGTTACGTGACCTTGGTTCTGATGAAGTGGAGAGGTGGGAGAGAAAGAAAAAAAAGAAGAACCCAGACACTGGCTTTGCAGGTACTTGTTATTGATTTCTGATCAGTTGTTCTATCACTAAGCTTGCTAATTATTTGCAGGGTTTCCATGAACTTGTTACACCTGTTTACTCATTTTAGACATTCTGCATACAGATTCTCCCCTAGTGCATTGTCAATATGTGACATGTCTCGGTGGCTTTTTGATGTTCATGGGACACTCTGTAGCACTGTGATTGGTACAACTACCTTGGGAAATGAATTGATCATCATAATTCCAAGATTGTGCCTGATTAGATTGGCACCTTTGGGGCCCCAAGCTAATCTGACACCACCCTTGAACTAGCATGGTTGATCCATCTCTGTTGTAGCCTTTTTCCTGCTCACACATCCATGTGTATGCTTTAGCTTATATGTTTCATGGTCATTTGATTTTTGCGTTTGGCAGAGCCGATGGTGGGATTGTGGTGGAGATTATCTACCTTTGTGGTGTTTTACAGTGTGAGTGCATTAAGTGGGTACTTTTTGGGCTCACGTGTGAAGCAAAAGTGAGTATAATCTGGGCAAGTGATCATCTGTCTGTCCGTCCCCCGTCATCCATGGTCAATTTAATGTTGACATTTTCTCAGAGACTATTTGAGCCACAGTCTTGAAACTTGGCCCATTTATACTTTTTGGCAATACTTTGCTAAATATACTAACTTGAGTGCCCTGTCTGAAAGATCAAGGTCACGGGATCAGGAAATAGGTCCAAAATAGCCAAATTTTGACACAATTTCTTTTTTTGTAAATGCTGTTCATAAACTTCAAACCCATTTTACCCCCCCCCCCCACCCCCCCACCCCCCCCAAATGTCTCCAGTACTATTCAAATCCAAACGTGGTATGGAGATACCTGATGTTAAGACCTATCTATGCATACTAATTTCAATGACCCCGGCCCTTGTAAATGTGTGTAAAATGCCAATTGTTGGTTTTCTCAACACTTTTGCAAACTTTTCAATCAAATTTGGCACAAAGGTAGCTGATGATAAGACCTTTCCATGCATACTAGTTTGGATGGCCCCTAGGAAAGGTCCACGGTCACATGAGGTCGGTAAATATGTGAAAGTGCCAAGTTTGTTAGAATTGTAGTTTTTGGCTCACGTGCAAAGCAAAAGTGAGTATGTTCTGGGCCACTGGTCGCTTGTCTGTTTTTCTGTCTTGTATACAAACCAAGGGGAATCACAGTGCTGGACAGACAAACAGTTAGATCCCCTGCCCCCGCCTATCAGGCACCCAATCGCCAGCCCACAGAGAAATACGCAGGTATAGAACAAGACGATCATTTCCATACTCAAAAAGAATGGATCAGGTCTCTTATATAACCCATGTCTTTCTCCGGAACTTAGGAAGTAGGCAGGAGAAACATACATAACACAAACATGAAGGTGCGCTACTATATGTGGTCGGGTAAATACCCTGATTTCCCACAGTAGATGCACAGAACATTACACAACAATGTAACGATACAAATTTGCCTCGAGTTATAGATACTCACAAACCAGATAGGTGAGGCTAGCGCTGGCAGAACTGTATACAAACCAATCTTGTTCTATACCTGCGTATTTCTCTGTGGGCTGGCGATTGGGTGCCTGATAGGCGGGGGCAAGGGATCTAACTGTTTGTCTGTCCTGCGCTGTGATTCCCCTTGTTTTGTAAACAATTCTGCCAGCGCTAGCCTCACCTATCTGGTTTGTGAGTGTTTTTCTGTCGTCCGTGGTAAACTTAATGTTGGCATTTTCTCTGACACTATTTAAGGCACAGTCTTCAAAGTGTCCCAAGGATACTTCGTGGCAAGACCTTTCTAAACATACCTATTTGAGTGACCTCCCATAAAGGTCACAGGGAATCAGGAAATAGGTAAACAAATTGACAGAATTGAGTTTTTCTCAAATACTATTCACAACTTCAAACCTAAACTTGGTACAAAGGTACCTGATGGTAAGACCTTTCTATGCATACTAATTTGGTTGATTCATCAGAAAGGTCATGAGTCACAAGAGCACAGGAAATGGGTTTACAATAGCCATTTATTGACAAAAGATGGTTTTTCTCAAATACTATTCACAACTTCAAACCCAAACTCGGTACAAAGATACCTGATAGTAAGACCTTCCTATGCATATTAGTTTGGATGATCCCTCGGAAAGTTCAAGGGTCACAAGAGATCAGGAAATAGGTCACAAATAGCCTTTTCTGACAATTTGTTTTTCTTTCTCAAATACTATTTACAACTTCCATCCCAAATCTGGTACACAGATACCTGATGGTAAGACATTCCTATGCATGCTAACTTGGATGACCTCTTGGAAAGGTCAAGGGTGGAATACACTTCCTCTTGAGGTCAGAAACAGTGAGTCTGTCTCTGACTTCAAGAGGTCATTGAAAACTCACCTCTTCAAGCTTTACTTTGAATAACTGCCAGTGTTTGATGCCTTAGTTGTAGTTCTGCAATCCTCCTTGTTTAGACAATGTTAATTAGAATATAAATTATTATGTATGTATTGTTGTTTAGTTTATTGTAAAGTTCAGGCATGGTGTTTTGTTTGTTATGTGCATATATGTCGTATTTTTAGTCTTGTGTACACTACAGATTGTAAAGCGCTTGGAGCTTTTGAGTGAGATTAAGCGCTATATAAATAATCATTATTATTATTATTAAGGGTCACAAGAGATTAGGAAATGATGTAAAAAATGTCTATTTTTTGCAGGTGGTTAGTTTTTATCAGGATTTTTGCAAACATTGTCAACCAAATTTGGCAGAAAGGTAGCTGATGTGAAGACCTTTCTATGCATACTAATTTGGTTCACTACCTGTGCTCAAAAAGGTTAAGGCTCATGGGAGGTTGACAAAAATGAAAAATGCGTACATTTTGAGAAAACATGCCAACCCTTTTCTTGTGTTATGTTAGAACGCGTGAACACTTGCTTATTTTAGTGACCTGTTGGAAGGTCAGCGTCACAGAGGTCATTAATTATGTGGATCAGTCATGCATGTGAGCCTTGAGGGCTTTGCCATTCTTTGGAAGGTCAGCGTCACAGAGGTCATTAATTATGTGGATCAGTCATGCATGTGACCCTTGAGGGCTTTGCCATTCTTTGGAAGGTCAGCGTCACAGAGGTCATTAATTATGTGGATCCGTCATGCATGTGAGCCTTGAGGGCTTTGCCATTCTTCTATCAAAAGTTTTTGCAAACTTTTCAGTCAAATTTGGCGTAAAGGTTGCAGATGGCAATACATTTCTATGCATACTAATTTAGTAAGGTCACAAAGGTCTAGGATCGAGAGGGTGGGGGGGGGGGGGATTCACAGATAGAGTTTGAAAAATGCTTATGGATTTCGCTGATGTAGAAATCATCACTTTGGTTATTGTCAAAAAGGTCACACATGTGCATCGGTCAAACACATGAGCCATAAGGGCTATGTCTTCTATTTGTAGTTTCTATAAACAGGTCATCTGGATTAGGACAGGAATCAGTTACTAATATTTGTTTTCATAACTAATTGTTTTTATTTTGCAGACTATGAGCAGGCAACACACCGACAGTACCAGAGGCTTACAAAACAGATGAAACCTGACTTGGAGCAGTATGAACGACAGAGGGAAAAAATGTATGGGTGTTAATGTTCACATTCTTTACAGCGACATGATTTACAAACTGTCTGAAACAGATGTGTTGAAGCAGGACAAAATAGAAAATATGATTTGTCATCATTTAATTTTTTTTTTCAAAATACATTACCGATGGCATTACTATATGGAATACACTCTATAGTCTATCGATTTCAGCCCAAAGTTGTGTCCCCTACACAACTGGGGACAAGACACCGGGGATCCAGACATAGGGGCCCCGTGTGGCCTTCCCTTACCACCCTATCCCGGCAAGCATAGGGCGAACTCCTGTCAGTTTCACTCTTAGCTCGACCGTGGACGGTCGGATTTTTGCCTTGCTACGTTTTTTGACCGGTTTCTTCTGTGGTTATTACTACAAACGTTTGGCTTTTTGCCTTGGATTAGACTTCTCCTTGGACTCGGTGTACTTCGTTGGTGTGTTCTACACTTCAACGTTTTACTGTGTGTGGACTTAGTGCTGACCGGGTTTCGACCGGTTTGACTTTCAGTGAACTTCTTCCTTGGCTGCGGCCTTGGGTTTCAGCTTGTGACTTTACTCACGTGGCTTTGTGCCTCGTGGTGTGAGTTCGGCGCTTGAGTGTTTTCCTTCCTGCGGACAGTGTGCAACGAACGCTATGGCGGCTTCTGTTTGAAGTCTGGCCTCCTTTTGTGAGGATTTTCACTGGCCCTCGGACGCCCACGATGCCTGCCAGCCGTGCTCGGGCTGCTCTTCCGACAGGATGTGTGACGTGTGTGCCGACGGGAGTGAGGACCGGTGGTCTCAGATGTGGGATTTCTACAGACGGGACCGTCCTTCCTGGTCTCGACAGTCTCCCTGGACTTCTCCGCAGGATGGCGTTGCTCTGTCGGCTCCTCGGGCCCTACTTCGCTCCGTTGTCCGGGCTTTCCGGCCCGCAGGTAAGTCCCCTTCGTTTACCGTAACCGCGCAGGAACTCCCTCCCCGCTCCGGGTCTTCTGAGCAGGGCAGGCGAGTATCAGAGTCATGCTCCCCACGCTTGCATGGCTTGAGCTCCTTTATTCTGCTCCCCTCCCCCGCTCCGTTTTGCCCGAGCGGGCCGGGCGAGCTGAGCGTTCATCCCCCCTCCCCCCCCCACCCCGCCCGCTCCGTTTCTCCCGAGCTGGCCCGGCGTGACGAGCGCAAACATACTAAAAAAGTAGAGAAAAGAAGTAGCAGGGCTCCCAATTACCCGCGGTTTCGCGGATTTCCGCGAAAAACCAAATGTCATTTCCGCGAAATTGACCTGCGACCCGCGAAAATAAATTGTCCAGGGGGGAAATAAAAATAATGAAAATACGGTGAACTGCGAGTCGCAGCCAGGGTCTGAGAGCAGACGACGGAAGTTAGCGGAATGTGGCCAGAAGTTACCGATGCGCGCGCACCTCACGGCTACCGCCATTTCGATCACATCGCAAACATGTCGCGTGCAGACATCGTCGAGAAGAATTCTAGCAGAGCAAAGGATATAGACAAAGAGTGTGATAATAAATGGAACTGGAACTGTGGCACCATTGGCCGCTTGGCGTATGCAGTGCACCATTTTTAACAGCAGCCGGTGTTGAAGTGTGACACTGTTGGCCAGGCTGTCGTAAGTCTAGTAGTAGTAGTGTGAGGACAAAATAGGCCGCGAGGTCTTTGCAAATGCCCTTTCTTTCTTTAATTACTATATGGGTCTGTTACGCATGCAATTTTTCCTACAAAGCATCTCTTTAAATTTTGGTGATTCATCTAGCTGGTTTTTAAAAGAATTTATATTAGGTGTTTTTTTTTTTTAATGAAACTGGTAATTCATTCCAAACAATGGAAACTCTCCTCGCGCTGGGACCATACGGCGTTGAGGCGCGTCCCCTGGGTGGTGAATAGGGGGTCCCTCGTGAGAGGGGTGCACCGAATGAAATAAGGTGCCGTGAACCAACATGGTCTAAGGGAAGGTGACCCCGACAGAAAACCCCTGGTCCTCCTAGTAAGGGGGTTGGGCGAAAAAAGGAAATAGCTACAAAAACGCCGACGAAAAGATTAACAGTAATTCCTTTCCTGGAGGAGGAAGGTTCTTCTACTAGAAGACTTATGACGTCCTGTGGTGAAAGCCGGAAGTCTTCGGAAGCCACAGGACCGAGCCGCCTCTCTCTATCCAGGGATACAACCATGGGCACATGGAATGTCAAGACCATGTACCAGAGCGGCAAGGCCGCCCAGATAGCAGCGGAAATGCAAAAGTACAACCTTTCCCTGCTAGGCATCAGTGAAGCCAGATGGACGCAGTCTGGCCAGAAAAGGCTGTTAAGTGGGGAGATGATTCTGTATTCAGGTCATGAAGAGGAGAATGCCCCCCATACAGAAGGAGTGGCACTCATGCTGTCACCAGTGGCACAGAGAGCGCTGATGGGCTGGGAACCTCTTGGGCCAAGAATTATAACAGCAGCCTTTAGAACCAAGAAAAAGCTCAAGCTGAACGTCATCCAGTGTTATGCGCCCACTAATGACAGTGACGAGGAAGAGAAACAAGAGTTCTACGACCGACTCCAGAGTGCTGTGGACAAATGTGCGGAGCGAGACATCACCATCGTCATGGGCGATTTTAATGCCAAAATAGGGGAGGACAACACCGGATACGAAGAGGTGATGGGGAGACAGGGACTAGGCTCGGAGATGAGTGAGAACGGGGAGAGGTTTGTAGACTTTTGTGCTCTAAACCGACTTGTCATTGGAGGCAGCATCTTCCCACACAGAAGAATACACAAAGCAACTTGGGTCTCACCTGACCATACAACAGAGAACCAAATAGACCATATCTGCATTAGCAAGAAATTTAGAAGATCCCTTCAAGATGTTCGAGTGAGGAGGGGAGCAGATGTCGCCTCAGACCACCATCTGCTTACCTTAAGAATGAAGCTCAAGCTAAAGAAAAGCCGCAGAGAGACAACAAGAAGACAGCGCTATAATGTAGGCCTCCTGAGAGAAACTGGAGTTGGAGAAGAGTTCAAACTGGTGCTGTCCAACCGGTTTCAAGCGCTACAGGAGCTAGTAAATGAAGAGGAGGCGGTCACCACAGAGCAGCAGTGGAAGGCAGTTAGAGAGGCGCTGAACTCAACCTGCAAAGACACTGTAGGGTTCAGGAAACACCACCACAAGGACTGGCTGTCGGCACAGACCTTGAAGAAGATAGAAGCGAGGAAGCAGAACAAAGCAGCGGTCAACAACAGTCGCACGAGAGCAGCCAAAGTAAGGGCACAGGGGGAATACTCGGAAGCCAACCGCGAGGTGAAGAGGAGTATCAGGGCAGACAAGAGGGCCTACACACACAGCCTGGCAGCAGAGGCAGAAAAGGCAGCAGGCAGCGGCAACATGAAACAGCTCTACGACATTACCAGAAGATTGTCGGGTAAGTATGGCCATACAGAAAGACCAGTAAAAGACAAAGAAGGCAAGCCTATTGCAGACAGAGCAGACCAACTCGACAGATGGGCCGAGTATTTTGAAGAGTTACTGAACGGACCTAGCCCACCCGACCCCCCCGACATCCAGCCGGCAGAGACCGACCTACCCATCAGCTGTGACAGACCCAGCCGGGAAGAGATCAGAAAAGCAGTGGCATTTTTGAAGAATGGCAAAGCAGCAGGGCCAGATGGCATCCCAGCGGAGTCTCTGAAAGCAGACCTAGAGACAACAGTTGAGATGCTGTACCCACTGTTTGGAAAGATCTGGGAAGAGGAGGTGATGCCAGCTGACTGGAAGGAGGGGTACCTAATCAAGCTTCCCAAGAAAGGCGATCTCAGCAAGTGTTCCAACTACAGAGGAATCACCTTGCTGTCAGTACCAGGAAAGGTCTTCAACAGGATCATCCTAGAGAGAATGAAGAGCTCCGTTGACCCCCAGCTGAGAGACCAGCAAGCAGGATTCAGGAAGAACCGATCATGTACAGACCAGATCGCCACTCTCCGCATCATCGTGGAACAGTCTCTGGAGTGGAGCTCCCCGCTGTACGTCAACTTTGTGGATTATGAGAAAGCATTTGACAGCGTGGACCGAGAGACTCTGTGGAAACTCCTACGACACTACGGTGTACCCACAAAGCTCGTCCGCCTGATCAAGAGCAGCTATGATGGCGTGACATGTCGCGTGATCCACGAAGGGCAGTTCACCAGAGAGCTGCAGGTCAGAACTGGTGTCAGGCAGGGGTGTCTGCTGTCTCCGTTCCTCTTCCTACTGGCCATAGACTGGGTCATGAAGATGACCACAGAGCACAGACGAAGTGGAATACAGTGGACACTGTGGACACAGCTTGACGACCTCGATTTTGCAGACGACTTGGCATTACTGTCCCACACTCATCAACAAATGCAGGACAAGACCACGAGGCTTGCTGACATCTCGTCCCAAGTGGGCCTCACCATTCACAAACAGAAAACAAAGACAATGAGGCTGAACGCAACCAGGGAAGAACCAGTCTTGCTTGCTGGCACCCCGTTGGAGGAGGTGGAGTCCTTCACCTATCTTGGGAGCATCATAGACAAAAAAGGCGGCACTGATGCAGATGTCAGAGCACGAATCGGTAAAGCCAGAGCAGCCTTTCTCCAGTTGAAAAAAGTGTGGAGTTCCAGAGAGCTGTCACAACACACCAAAGTCCGGATTTTCAACTCCAATGTAAAAGCAGTTCTCCTATATGGAGCAGAGACATGGAGATTGAAAAAAACCACAGTCAACAGAGTACAGACCTTCATGAACAGTTGCCTTAGAAGAATTTTGAAAATCCACTGGCCAGAGAAGATCAGCAACGTCAGACTCTGGGAGAGAACAGAGCAGATAACAGCAGAGAATGAAATTGGGCGAAGAAGATGGGGATGGATCGGTCACAGTCTGAGAAAGCCAGCTTCCAGTATCACTAGGCAGGCATTGTCATGGAACCCCCAGGGAAAGAGGAAAAGAGGTAGGCCGAGAAACTCCTGGCGTCGAGACCTCCAAGCAGACATCAAGAGACTGGGAACCACCTGGAGTAGAATCGAAGGAGAAGCACAGGACAGGAGTTGCTGGAGGTCTCTCGTCGACGGCCTATACCCGGGTAGGGGTGACAGGCGTAAGTAAGTACGTAAGTAATGGAAACTCTGTTAGAAAAACAAAACTTCCTTGGGTTAATGTTGCAATGCTGTACAAAGATTTTCCCTTCAGAGTTTTGGGTTCTGTCACTAAACGGTGCTGCCCAAAAAAGTTGTTTCAACTTAGGTCGTCGATGCCATTATAAATTTTAAAAGCTTGAATTAAGTCTCCGCGTATTTTACGTCCACGTAAGGAGTGTAGTCCAAAATATTTGAGTCAGTCTAAGTAAGTCATATTTCTACATTCTTTAACCAGCAGTGTTGCTTGTCTCTGTACCCTTTTCAGTGCAACTGATTGTCTCTTTAAACCTTGCTGGTACCGTACAGTGTTTGCATATTCTAAATGTGGTCTGACTAGTGCTTTTATACAGTTTACTGAGAGAGTCCTTTACTCCTTATCCAAATAATTAAAGGGGCTCTTAACTACTCCAGCCGTTTTATTGGCCTTATTGATACAGTTCTAAATATGGGGATCAAAAGATAGAACTTTATCAAAAACAACACCCAAGTCCCTTTCCTCCTCACAAGATACCGCCTTTTTAATCATTAATGTCACTGTTAACTTTCATCAGGTAAACATGTTCAGGATTGTTCCTTCCAGCATGCAAGACCTTACATTTCTCTACATTAAAATGCAAATCCCATGTGTCGGACCACTCTTGCAAGTGATCCAAATCATACAGCATACTGCAGTACGTCCTTATTGATCGATTCATTATAGATTTTAGTATCCTCTTACTAACACAGTCTATACTATTAGAGAGAACACTATACTCTGAAAGTAACACTCGCGCGTGCGCAAATCCGGCGACTGGATTTTTTTCAGGGATTTTTAAGAATTTGTATTGGGAGCCCTGAAGTAGGCATAGAGGCTCTCCCTCACGCTCCGAGGCTTCAGCGCGTGACCAGAGGCCTGTAGAGCTTTTGCCCACCCGCTCTGATTCTTCCGAGCGGGTCCGGCTACCTGTTACCGTGTTATCGTCTTCCCCCCCCTGCCCCTTATTGACCAGGCGGGCCTGGTGTGACCTTGTCACGCGTCCCCCACGCTCCGAGGCTTCGGAGTTGGGGTCGCGCACCCCAATTTTGTCCCCTTCCCGCTCCGCTTTTCCTGAAAGGTCTTGGCGTGACACCTTCTGTCCCCCATCCCCCCTCCCCCCCCCCCCCCCCCCCCCCTCCGAACTTTCCAGGCAGGCCCAGTGTGACTCGGACAACTACTCACAGGTGCGGATTCGCGCGCCCCAATTTGTCCCCTCCCCGCTCTGCTTTTCCTGAGCGGGCTTGGTGTGACACTTTTCTGTTCCCCCCCCCCCCCCCCCCCCCCCCCCCCCCCCGCCCCGAACTTTCCAGGTGGGCCCGGTGTGACTCAGATAATTACTCACAGGTGCGGATTTGCGCGCCCCAGTTCTGTCCCCTCCCCGCTCCACTTTTCCTGAGCGGGCTTGGTGTGACACTTTTCTGTCCCACCCCCCTGCCCCTAACTTTCCAGGCGGGCCCAGTGTGACTCAGACAATTACTCACATTTGTGGATTCGCGGCGAGCGGGTTGGGGGTGCCGGGGTTCCCCTATCGCCTCCCCGCTTACGTTCGGAGCGTGGTCCCCGGCTCTCACATTCCCCTCATCGTCTGCGCGCTGTTCCCGTCACTAGTAGCCCTCCCCCTCCCCTCGTACTTTGGCGAGTCGGGGGCTTACAGAGCCTAACTTCGCCTTTGGCCATGTTTGGCCGCGGTCCCTCCTTCCTCGCGACGCCCCTCCAAGCGGGCTTCGCGGGCGGCTCCGCCTATCCTTCGCGCTCGCCCTCGCCAGTCCCGCGCTCTCGGAGCCGGTCGCCCCTCCTTGCGGCTTTCCTTGATAGGCGGACGGAGGAGGTAGACCCTGACATAATAAGCCTGCATCCAGCGGATTCGGCTTCAGCCACCTTCTTGCGGGATTCGCCCTCTGGGTCTCCCGCCCGCTTCTCAGCTGTTTTGTCGGCCTCCTCCTCGTCTTAGGATGTCGGCCCTTCGCTCAGCTCACAGACGGTTCGTGCTTTGGAAGAGGCCGTCTGATCGCCAACTTCCTCCCTCCTGACTTATGTCCACCTTCGCCTCCTGAAGAGACAGACATCCGCCAGGGTTGATGCGCAGCGGCAGGCTAAGGTCGCAAGTCTCTCCCTCAGCCAGCCGGTTTCCGGGATCTCGTCGATGCCTTCTTGGCCCGGCTTCGCCAGGACTCCTTCAGCGGCGAGGGATATTTCGCAGATACGCGTTGGCCTGCGGGGATTTTAACCCTTTCATTACTGACGCCCGCTACAGCGGGCATGGGAAACGCCTCCTCTGCTTACAGCTTCCCGGTATAGCGGGGCCGCAGCTTCTACTCCCCTGCGTACGGCTGCCCGCTAAAGCGGTTTGCGCTAGCCGCGTTCGAAATCCGCGCTACCTGCTGTGAGTGGCTACCGGATTAGCGGTGACCTTGACAGCCCTGGAATGGTACCGCGAGGCGTGCAGTGTTTATGTTATAGCCGGCTCGGGGCCTGGGAAACAGGATGTGGAGTTTATATAAAAAATTCCTTCCAGAACTTTGGTTGTGCTTGCAAAAATGGCGAAGAGGAAAAAGGGACCGTGACAGCGACGAATTTAGTGATGATGAGTTTTGGGATAGAGGCGATTTTGGAGACTGGATTTAGTTCAGTTGACAGAGCAGGAAAGGGCCGATATTGTGTGACAAGATATAGGCTAATGACAACAACGATTGTGGTCGCGATGCCGACGAAAGTGGGGATGAACTTGACGATGACAATGTGCCACTGTGGTTCCGAAATCATGCCACAATTTGAGAGGACAGTAGGACCCCATATGTTGCACCTGAGCGGGTGACATTCACCCGAAGGCCAGCCGGTCCAACATGTGTAACTGACACATCTGTCGGTGCATCCGGGTACTTTGGCCTCTCATGTCTACTCTGAGAGTGTGTTCGAAACGATCACAACGTACACAAAAGCGAATGTAGCAAAGAGCCATTTCTGCTCTGCCGCCAGCCAACACTGAACGAGACTTGCCTTGACCAAGTTGGCCACTTACCTGTCAAAGGGGAGGGCCGTGACCATCTATGCTACAAGTGACACACCTGCTACTATTGACGCAAACACACCTGCTACTATTGACGCAAACCCAGTGGTTAGCTATGCGAACAATCCGTACAAGAGGCGCAAATCTGTTATTATGTGCCGGAAATGTGACGTGCACCTTTTTTGTAGTGACAACAACTGTTTTTGGGTACCACACACAGGTACAACTGTAAATACAGGGTGACAATGTGTGACAGTGTATGACAGTGTATAACAGTGTAGTAATTTCATCTTCAGACTCCCAGTAACTGTACATACTGTAATGCGTAAGCATGGACAATCAAGGTGTATATAATAGTGGATCTTGTACAGTTATTTTTTTTAATTTTTGACACCTGTGTGTGCTTTGGGCACACTACTATGTGACATCAATAAACAGACAATGACACAGTCACAAGTTTGAATTATGAGTGTCCAACACATCATTATCGTGGTAAGAGCATGTAAACACTTTTGGACCCGTTTTCATGCATGTTTCCTTGCTTCATAGGTGTGTGTTGTTAATGTACTGTCATTTTGTCACATATTTGCACCTGTGTGTCACCAAATCAACCACACGACACTTACACATGGCGTCAATGTGTAGCCCTTCCAAAGCCCGTCACAGCAATATAGGGTTATGGGTATCTGCGGTGGATGGGTACTCCGCTATCAGCCTTTCCCGTACACTACTATATTTTGGTATTTTTCTACTCTCTAAACTCAGTATGCAGGGGTAATACAGAACTTTATAAAAGCAGTACTCAGTGGTATTCACGAACCAGAAAATTAAGTAATGAAAAGGTTAATGGCTTTTCACCAGGCTTGGTACGCTGGACACTCGAGCCTTCACCGACCCTCTTCCTTCAGTGGACGTGGCAGCTGTCAACCAGGCGCTTGGCTTCGCCCTCTTGACGGATTTACTTCCTTAGTTCGGAATTGGCGACGCAAGCGGTTCTACATTACCTGGAGGACCCTGGGGACCTGGAAGCCTCGTCACCGCTCCGTGACGTATTTCCATTTTGGTTGTGGCTAACAGGGCCGCCTACCATTCCTCATCCAACCCTATGTCGGCGGTCGCCAACTGTGACCTTTGGTGGGCGTGATTCGCTCCTACGGCTCTGCACGGATCTCCCCAAGATGGTGAAGACGCAGCTCCGCCAGGCTCCACTCGGCGGTTCCCTCTTTTTGGTGAGACGTGGCAGAATGGAAAGGAAGCTACCAAGAACCTGTGGCCCCATCCTGCCTCCGCCCCCGCTGCGTCTCGCCAGGCCGCGGGTCATGCCCAGCGGTCTTCCAGACCCACCTTGCTTCCAGCGTCCAGTCGGCGGGCGGCTGGCCTTCTATAGTGACCTTAGAAGATTGCTGTTCCCAGACGACCCTTGGATCATCTTAACGGTTCCTCAGGCCTTCAGCCTTCGTTCCAGTCCCCTCCTCCTCTGTGCAGGTCCCCTTGTGGACCCAGGCTCCAGTCAACCAATCCCAGGCAGTAGCTCTGTGTGGAGAAATCATGTCCTTACTCGACAAAGCGGCGACAGAAGTGGTTTCTTGTCAAGACTCGCCGGTGTTCTACAGCCGCCTCCTTCTCATTCCCAAGCCTGGGGGCAAGTGGCGGCCAGTCTTCGACTTGGCGGCGCTAAACCAGTTCATTTCAGTGCCTCACTTTCGGATGGAGACAGCCAGGATTCTCCGCGCAACCGTCCGGCCGATGGACTTCGCGATCAGCCTCGTTCTGTCAGACGCATTTCTCCACGTTCGATTTAACCGTCGTCTCGCCGTTATCTCCGATTTGCTTTTGCCGGGGTCGTTTACCTATTCCCAGCCCTCCCCTTTGGCCTCAACATCAGTCCTTGGGTCTTCTCGAGTCTCTTCAACGCGGTGTTGGCCCTTTTCCGACAGAGATCTCGGAGTCCGGCCTCCAACTACCTGGACAACTTACCTTGTGCAACCTGATCGCCTCGGCGCTTGAGGAGGACAGAGACGCCCTCCTTTCTCTCTTGCACCGACTTGGGTTTCTCGTCAACCCGGGCTAGTCGGATCTCACCCCTTCTCGCCGGTTCCTGCATTTGGGGATGTAATTATTGACCGACCTCAACTTAGTCCGCCTGCCTTTGGCGCGGCGGCAGATGATTGCCGAATTCGCGCTTCTTATGGACGTAGGGATCTCCTTTTCGGCCAAGGTCTGGCTTCAGCTTCTGGGATTACTCAGCACGACAGCGGACTTGTTACACTTGGCAGGCCTTATGCCCACCCACTGCAGCTACTCCTTCTCCTCCACTTGCGTCCCTCGTCTGGCGTCCTGACGGATCCGGTCCCAGTTTCCCCGCTGACCCGGCCACACCTCCAGAGGTGGACGGACCTCGCGTGGTTGGCGACGGGCATGTCTCTCCACTGCCCTCTGCCCCGATGGTCTCTCTGCACCGATGCGAGCCAGTCGGGCTGGTGCGCTCGCCTTTTACCGGACTTTGTCTGGCCACGGGACCTTTCGGACAAGCACAGCATCTGGCTAGAGATGAAGGCAGTGTGGATGGCTCTCGACTTCTGGCAGGGAACGCTGACTGGCCAAAAGGTCCTCGTTCTCTCGGACAAACGGCGGTGGTGGCCTACATACAGAACCAAGGGGGGGCACGTGCTCGCCCTCCCTGTGCTTCCTCCTTTACCACCTCCTTCTCTGGTGCAGTAACCGGGGGCATTGCTCTTCGAGCCCGCGACTTTCCCGGGCACCTAAACGTGATCGCAGCCCTATTTTGCCGCAGACTGCTGCTCCACACGGAATGGTCCCTGCGCCCGGACATCTTTCGCCTGATCTGCTCGCGATGGGAGACGCCTCTAGTCGACCTGTTTGCCACCAGTTGGAACAACCAACTTCTGGTGTACGTCTCCCCATTCCCGGACCAGCTTGCCTGGGCGGTGGACACGCTCTTCTTTCCCTGGGACGGACTGGTCGCATATGCCTACCCCCCGTCTGGGCTGGTACCGAAGGTCCTGCGGATAACTTCTGGGATGCTCCGCGGTTCTCGTCCTGGTGGCCCCCTTCAATTGGACCTAGAGCTGGACCTCGGACTAACTCGCGCTAGCGACGGACCAGCTCCTACACGGCTGTTTCAGTTTGGCCACTTAGTTTGTTCCAGGCGAGCCGAGAAACTGGGTCACAAGTCGCGCTCGCACGCTGCCTCAGCCAGTCTCTCAGCTGTCTGGCTAGCTGATAAGCGGGCTTCCTGCTAGGCGCAGTACAGCAGGGAAAATGACTACCTTTTGTTTTTCATGACTTTCTTTTTTACCGTTCAAGTGTGTGATGCAAAACTATGTTTGTTTAAAAGCGGACATTCTGCCCAACACACTGACACCAAACACACTATAGTTGTGACAAACCAGTAGCCAGCAGGATAAGGTGGAAATAAAGAGAAAAAAACAGATTTTACTGTCTGTGTTTAGTTTTGTCACAAAATAGATGAAGTTCCAACATCAATAACACAAATACGATACAAACTACATCAAAACGGACTTGCGTGTGCTAGAAGTAACATGCCTAGAGTAAGTATGAAACTTACCAGATCAGAGATACCGTGAAAGGGGCCGGAGAGCGGAGGGTCATAATGAGGTCACTGTTAGTGCCAGTACTCTCACAGGCACATAGCAGTAGCACTGATCTGTCAACGCTGGACACACAGTTCTTTGGCACTATTTCAGTTTTACTCCAACACCCTATAGCAGGAGATGGATCGACCATGGTATTTCAAGGGTTGTGCCAAATTAGCTTGGTGACAAGCACAAAGCTAATCTGGCACTACCCTTGAATTATCATGGTCAATCCATCTACTACAACTGTTATTCAGTCGTTCAGTAGATGACACCTCCAAAATTTGGGAAATGCAGCCATGGTATTAAACGGGTTAAAGAAAACTGTTGTGTGGTAAACAAGATGATCTCACTCTTGGATAGTTTCTCAGGACGAAAATGTTTGATCTGGAAAAGTCTGCTTTGACTGAACATGAACGGACCACCACAGAATAAAGAAATTCAATACACCTATGCAAATCAGTCTTTTTGGCACACGAAAACCTCCTCCGACAGCAACTTAGACCAACTTTGTGATTAAGAAATAAAAGATTAGCTTAACTGTCGGTAGAAATTCGATGGTGTGATGTTAAAAAAAAAACACACACACACTGCCGAGCGTGTATGTAACGACAGCATAACAATCACCTGCTTCCATTTACTCTTTTCTTTTCTTCACACGTGGCATGACTGAGTACAGCACAGGTGACATTAGTGCCATCAGTGTGTTCTGTTATGAGTAATTTGAGCTTCTCTGCCTCCGTTTGCAAGGCGTATGTCCTGCTCTTTAGAATGTTTATTGTTGCATGCGTCTCTTCGCCTCCCTGCTCACCATCGACTGCCTGTCCAAAGCCACATTGTGCAATAAAGTCTGCACAGTGGCACTCAATTATGTGTTGTTTTGGGATTATCTTTACTGCTGGAAAGTTGGTTCTAAAGAAGATCATGTAGTTGTCAATGCTGTTTTTGATTTCTTGGATGCCAACACCTGTTTTGATGATTGGTAGTTTATGTGAAACATTCTTGTGAACTTTGGAATACAGTGCATTAAGCGTTTTGAACTTGGAGGATATATCCTCTGCTTTTGCGTGTAGGTTGTGGTCATCTGTTATCTTTACTGTGTTGGTGAGAACACTGTCACTGGATATCACTGTACACATCAGGCCTCAGATAACGATGACAGTGGTTCCCAACAAAAGATCGTCCATGATACCTGCACGTATATGGCCTGTTTTTTGTCAATTTTTTTACCTCCTTCCACATATTCAACACAGAGAATTGAGTCTATATTCATGGACACTGACAGTATGTGAAGTGTCCTCCATTTTCACAATCTACACAATTTAAATTGATGCAAACTTGCACATAAACATACGTTACGACTGATATTAGGTCCTATAGCTAGAAAGAGACTAAACAAAGGTCACGTTCATTTAGCAAGCACTCCGACGTCACAAAAGCAGAAAACACACAAGAGAGTATGACACATATTCCCGTGACTGACTGCCTGAATGTTTTTATCCCACTAAAAACCTTACAACAAGAATCTCTAGTTGTGGATGAAACTCAATGCTAATAGCAAGGAATGCGGCTTCTTGGATACCACTTGACTTCTGGCTATCGTCTGTCAGTCTCCTCATTAATTCCGTCTCTGCTCCCACGGGCCTCTCAGGCTCGTACAAACCAAACCAGACCATTAATTAATGTCAGCATGTCTGCAGTCTTGTTAACTATGTACCAAAAAAATGTAATGTCTGACTAAATGCTTTGCTATAGAAGAACATTATAACAAGACTTAATGAAGTACATGAAAGAAATGATAACATTGATCCGTGCTACTGCTCCATCCTGTCTGTAACTGAGAGTACTGGCACTAACAGTGACCTCATTATCACCCTCCGTTCTCCGGCCCCTTCCACGGTATCTCTGATCTGGTAAGTCATACTTACTCAAGGCATGTTACTTCTAGCACATGCAAGTCCGTTTTGATGTAGTTTGTATCGTATTTTTGTTATTGATGTTGGAACTTCATCTATTTTGTGACAAAACTCAACACAGACAGTGAAATCTGTTTTTTTCTCTTTATTTCCACCTTATCCTGCTGGCTACTGGTTTGTCACAACTATAGTGTGTTTGGTGTCAGTGTGTTGGGCAGAATGTCCGCTTTTAAACAAACAAAGTTTTGCATCACACACTTGAACGGTAAATTAGAAAGTCATGAAAAACAAAAGGTAGTCATTTTCCCTGCTGCACTGCGCCTAGCAGGAAGCCCGCTTATCAGCTAGCCTGACAGCTGAGAGACTCGCTGGCCTCACCGCGCGAGCACCACATGTGACCCAGTTTCTCGGCTCGCCTGGAACAAACTAAAGGGCCACTTCTAGCGCTGGGCCAAACAGCCGTGCCTAGAGCTCCCTGCTCTGCACACGATGCTCTAACAGGCCCGCCAGGCTCTCTTCCACCCGTGCCCAGAGTGCCTCCTCCTACCCGCCTGGAGTTTGTCCGGCAAGCCCTCGCTGCGAGAGGTTTCTCAGAGGTGGCGATTGCAGCAGCTCGCAGACTGTCTACACGGAAGGTGTACGAACGCAAGTGGAGGGTCTTCAGTCCTGGTGCGCCGCTCTACGGCTATCCCCCCACAAGTCTAACTTCCTCCCTACTGGCGGAATTCTTCCTGTGGATCTTCCACGATCAAGGCTTAGCCTCGGTTTCCGTCAAGGGTTACCGCGCGTTGATCATGGATACTTACCGCTGCCTGGGCCTTCCGGATCCAGGCACCTGCAGTGACCTTCAGACCTGTTGGCTCACTGGAGCTCCTTTGTCCGGTCTCCCTTCCCTCTTACCTCGGCGGGACCTCGCCTGGGTACTGACGTGGCTAAATACGGACTGCTTCGAGCCCCTGCCTTTGGCACGGTTCTCCGACCTGACCCGGAAAACATGTTTCCTTCTGGCTCTCGCCACAGCGTCCCGCGTGAGCGAGCTTCTCGCGCTCTTGATACGACCAGCCTGTCTGCAGTTTCGTTCCAACGGCTCTGCGCAGCTATTCGCCGACCCGTCCTTTCTGGCCAAGAACCGCCTTCCCTCGGCTGCGTCCCAGATGCTGACTGTACATCCGCTCAGAGGGATGGACCTAGCCCACGAGTCGCGTCAACAGGACCCGGCTCGGGCTTCGGTGGGTGATTCGGTCGGCCTAACAGGATCTCTCCCTTGACGGGAATAGACTTTTGCAGATCTGGGCGCATGAAGGGAGAGCAGTAGCCACCAGCGTGGTCCTGGACCGCAACTGCTCGGTTAAGGACATTATTACATCAGTCGGCTGGCGTGCAGACTCCACCTTCGCCCGCTTCTACCTCCGACCGAAACCTATCCGGCCAGCGTGACCCCCTGGTCCAGGTGGGCGACTTCTCCGCGGCCCAGCACTTCCTCCGTGTGCCATAGGCGCCTTAGGCACATCCTAGCTGAAATCGTCAGGAGTGCTCCTGTGTGGGCCTGCGGGGGGTTAAGTTCTGGGCTTAGGGTTGGCACCCTCCTCCTCTTTGTTATTCTTCCATATAGTAATGCCATCGGTAATGTATTTTGAAAAAAAAAATGAATTTTTTTTTCTAAAATGTATTTTTTTGAAAAATACTTACCGATGGCATTACTCGGACAGCCCTTCCTCCTGCCCCGCTTGCCTCTGTTTGGCTAAGTGTGAAACTGACAGGAGTTCGCCCTATGCTTGCCAGGATAGGGTGGTAAGGGGAGGCCACCCGGGGCCCCTATGTCTGGATCCCCGGTGTCTCATCCCCAGCTGTGTAGAGGACACAACTTTGGGCTGAAATTGACAGGCTATAGAGTGTATTCCATATAGTAATGCCATCGGTAAGTATTTTTCAAAAATATACATTTTAAATTAGAAAAAAAATTCATTTTTATTTTGTGTTGTAACTTTCCCAAGTGATGGTTAAGATTGTGAATACTAAAATGTTTGTATACAAAGTCTCTGTCTGACATTTTGTTGTAACTTATTTGTTATTTCACAGGGGTGATGAGTTCTATGCCACATCCGACACACTTGGTCTGCACCAGAGGAAGGACCCTAAGGAAAACGTTGACAAAATGGTCAAAGATCTTGAAAAACAGTGAGTACTTGCTATCTTCTTCGTTTCACCCCATTATATGTAATTGCTTCCTATGAACTGTTCATGGAATACTCTTTTAACCTTTTCAGTGCTTTAAATTTGTAACCTTGTGGATTGTCATTGATAGTCCAATTGTGGTGCCAGATCAACCATGATAGTTCAAGGTTAATACTGAGGTTGCGAGTTCCCCAATCTAGCCTGCCCACTCTTTAGCACAAGAGATGAGAAAGCACAGTGGGCAGTGTGCAAGACAGCGCGTCACTATGGACGATTGGCAGTGCGAGCAGGAAAACATTACATAAATTATTTCCATAAAATCACCCTATATAAGCAGAGATTACTTGAATAAAATGCATTTACTGTTGGTATAACACAGTTAAGTAATTATACTAGGTACTGAAACGACACAGTAGGCTATTTTCCAAAGGAACGTCCCAACTGGCTTCATCGCCTTATGCAGTTTTCATGAATGTTGCGAGATCGTTTTCCTCAGTTTTATTCCTGCAAAAATAAACAGAATGCTGTATGATTAGGAAGCAGTCATCCACAATTCTTTGTCAATCTGAGCTGAAGTTTCCCACATGTTGTACATGTATATGATTCACAGCAAAACAGTATCGATTAAGCATAACAGCTAGCCGAGTTGCCCACATTTCGTGGCTAGCCAAGTCTTGTCTAGGCTCAAAGTTGCGTAATCTAGCGAGCGTTCTCATGCTGCTGGGGAACTTGCAACTGGCCTATTGCTAATGCCAGAACATTGAACTGCTCAGGGGTAGTGCCTGAAAAGCTTGGCACACCCCTTGAACCATCATTGGCATTAACCTATTACAGCATCCCCACTTGCACTGTCATGGACTATTTTCTTGTAGTGCTAAATAGGTTTGAAAAATGGTGTATTGCACGTGTAACCTCATATCTGCATGTACATTATAAGCTTCTGGTACTAAAACCTTTTGTTTTCTCCATTTCCACAGGATTGAGAGGCGTGAGAAGTACAGCCGAAGACGTACATTTGATGAGGAAGCAGACATTGATTATATTAATGAACGCAACATGAAATTCAACAAGAAATTGGAGCGTTTCTATGGCCAGTACACGGCAGAGATCAAACAAAATTTGGAGAGAGGCACAGCTGTATAGAATGTTGTTTAATGAAATGCAACCCAACGCTGTGTTCACAGGCTTTCACGAGAAATAATGTCCTTTGCTGGTATGGAGCATCCCAGCGAAAAAAGAAACACGCTTAGACAAGACAGTTACAATACAATTTATTAGTATTTTCAAAAAACATACAAACAAGGACACAATTTGCTATTTACCTTTTCAAAATGGGATGTTCTCTGCCATTTTACATGCTTGGCAGTCACCTATTTGGTCTGCATTTCTTGTTAGCATGGAAGAATTGCATCTGTCTTAACTCTACAGCTGAATAGCAAACATGCATGTATAAAGACATTACATATAACTTATAAGTATTATGAAATACTGATTGTCCTTGTTCATATTGTGGGGCATAGATAACCCATTGACTTTTTTCAGTCATTTCAATTTTTCACACTGTCACCTATGTAATTGCTCATTACAAGGTTTATGGTGGGCTTTATCCTCTTTGTGCTTGCAGCCACTGGTACTGTTTACGGTACAGGTGGTTGCATGCACAAAGGCATTTATTTGGAAAACAGCTTGAGCTGATCATGATTAACAAGAGGCATAGATTCTTCTGAGACCTTGTGTCTGCAGGCACTCATGTGAATCTATGTATCTTGCATATAAGTGGAATTGATAGATGGACTCTGTAAATATTAGGGTATGTGTATATAGGGTATGTGTATATAGTACAGTGTTCAGTCACGAAAGAGAGCTGCCGTGAGATGGCCTTAGTCGCCTGCTCGGCGTTAAACCCAAATAACTAACAAACGAAAGAGAGTGGGTGTTCTGTCACTGTGCGGCGTAATAAATGCATTTAGCCCCGAACCACTACAAGCAGATATGTATGGATAGACCATGATATTTTAAAGGGGTGACAAAATAGCTTGGTGACAAGCTATCCTGACACCACCCTTGAACTAACGTTTGTGAACTATCTGCTCAAGTGTAATGTTTTTAATTTTCATTTTTTTTCGAATTGGGACTCTAGGGCTCATTCTCAGCAACTTGCATACTGGATGATATTTAGCAGATATTCTAATAATCTGAGCCAATTTGTATTCCCATTGAAATAGTTGATACTAGTGAATGTTGATATCCAATGAGGTTTGTGTCTATTGAGGATTCAACTGTGATTATTTGAACAAAGGCTTGCGTGAACAGTTGTTGGCTTACTGAAAAAAGAAGTCTTATCAGTGAATATTATACTACTGAATGAATATAAAAGCATTTTTGTCTAGCGTATTGAAAATATGGTAGACTTTGAAATGGGGCTGGTCAGAGCGCATTCCCCAGCATGCACATGATGTGCTGGGCAGGTGAGCCCTTAATTCTGGCAAAGAAGTAACAAGATAAACAAGATGAGGATTTTATCCCAAAGGCGATCATATTGTTTTGAGCTCACATGCGTTTTCTTTTAGAAACGTGCAGAGTTTTTCCTGTTTTTAAGCTTATCCTTCCTTCCCCCCCCCCCCCAACACCCTCTCACCCAACCCCCCTCCTGTTTTTAAGCTTATCCTTCCTTCCCCCCCCCCCCCCAACACCCTCCCACCCAACCCCCCCCCCTCCTGTTTTTAAGCTTATCCTTCCTCCCCCCCCCCCCCCAACTCCCCAACCCTCCCACCCACCCCCCACCCCCCCAACCCCCCCCCCAACCTTCCCCCAGCCCCCTCCCAACCCCCCAAACCCCAACCCCTCCCCCCAACCCCTCACCCCCCCCCCCCCAACCCTTCCCCCTCCCCCCCCAACCCCCCCCCCCCCCAACCTTCTGACTCGCACGGCAATAGCACACACGAAAACAGTCAGACACACGGTGCTTTGCACCAGTTATACGTTCTGTGGGCTGGTGTAGTCGCAGCCATTTTGAAGAAAAACAAGATGGAATGACCCATGCCCACAAAGCCTCTTCTCAAGCTTGCATGCATTTTCTCCATCTTTTCCGCAAAAAAGTGCACAGATATCATAACAAAAATAGACAGACTGTCTTCCAAAATCAGATTAGAGAGGAAGAGCATTGCTTCAGCTTATACACATGTATTACACTGACATGCTGGTGCTTTGCGTCAATTAGGAACATTGTTTAATAGTGATGCGTTTGGTGCTTTTACATCACTGTCACTATCTGGTCCTTCTCTGTCTTTTCTTCTTTTGTCATTTTTCTCTGCAATGAATTCTTATTTTAGAAAAAGTTCAAGTCCTAGGCTGGCTAACAAACTCATCCAATGTCTTTCTCCAAACTATATCCAACATTTCAAGTGTATAGAATCAAAATTCTGGACTCTAATGTGGGTCAACTGACTTTCTGTAAATGGTCATTTAACTCTTCAATGTGATAGTCAATTTCGCTATGCTCGGAAAATGACCTAGACACCCCCTGAATGAAGCTTTTCTTCCATTTTCAAGCTTGTACGTACACAAATTTTGGAGATTTTTGTGTTTACATACATGTGCATATGCATACGCACATACGGCACTTCGCACCAAAGGTACATTCAACAGCAAGGTTAGAGTAGCTAGACGCGACATCATCTTTATCTTGTTGCTTCTTTGCCGGAATTTGAGAACCACCCGCCTATGTCGTCCTTTGCGTGGTGCGGAACGTGCTCTGACCAGCCCCATCCTAAAGTCTACCGTATTTATAGGAGGTAGGCAATGACTTCATGTCCAGATACGCCAAACACTGCCAAGCGCCGTATGTGTGTGACAGCGCCTAGAGCTCACATTTTGGGATATACAGGCTTGAAACTTTATGATATTGTCTCAAAAAGAATTATCTCGATGCAGTTTTTGGGCTCGCATGTGATGGCAAAAGTGAGTGTAATGGGCTGTCTGGCGTCTATCATCCATGGTAAACCTTATTGTTGGAATTTTCTCGGAGGCTATTCAAACTTGGCCCAAGGGTACTCTGTGGTAAAACCTTTCTAAACATACCAATTCAGTGGCCCTTCACAAAGGTCAAGGTCACAGGATGAACAGAAAGGGATACAAAATAGCCATATTTTGACACAAATGTTTTCGCCTCAAATACTATTTTCAACTTCAAACCCAAACTTGGTGCAGAGATACCTGATGGTAAGACCTTGCTATGCATACTAATTTGGATGACCCCACAGAAAGTTCAAGAGTCACAGGAGGTCGGCAAATGTGTGGAAAATGCCATTTTTTTAATATAGAATTGCAGTTTTTATCAAAGTTTTTGCCAACTTTTAAGTCAGATTTGGCGCAAAGGTAGCTGATGATAAGACCTTCCTATGCATACTAATTTAGTGGTCCTTTTGCAAAGGTCCAGGGTCATAGGGGGCCCCAGAAATATATAAAAAAAATAGCCAAATTTTGACAAAACTGTTTTTTCTCAAGTACTATTTTCAGCTGCAAACCCAAACTTGGTATGTAGATACCTGATGATAAGGCCTTTCTATGTATACTAATTTGGATGGCCCCTCGGAAAGATCAAGGGTCACAGGAGATCAGCAAGTGTGTGAAAAATGCCAGTTTTGTAGAATTGTAGTTTTTAACACAGTTTTTGCAAACGTTTCAATCAAACTTGGCATAAAGGTAGCTGATGATAACACCTTTTTATGCATGCTAATTTAGTCGCCCCCTCACAGAGTTCAAGGGTCACGCAGGGTTGACAAATCTGTGAAAAATGCACACATTTTGAGAAAACTTGTATTTTGCTGGTACAAAAGCCAACCCTTTACTTATGTTTAGACACTGGAACCATTCAGGTCTCAAGATCAAGGTCTCAAAGGTCACATTTATTATGTGGATTGGTCATACATGTGAGCCATAAGGGCTTTGACTCCTATGACACTACGGTGTACCCACAAAGCTCGTCCGCCTGATAGCTACGATGGCATGACATATCGCGTGATCCACGAAGGGCAGTTCACCTGGGATCTCCAGGTCAGAACCGGTGTCAGGCAGGGGTGTTTGCTGTCTCCGTTCCTCTTCCTACTGGCCATAGACTGGGTCATGAAGAGGACCACAGAGCACAGACGAAGTGGAATACAGTGGACACTGTGGACACAGCTTGACGACCTCGATTTTGCAGACGACTTGGCTTTACTGTCCCACACTCATCAACAAATGCAGGACAAGACCACGAGGCTTGCTGACATCTCGTCCCAAGTGGGCCTCACCATCCACAAACAGAAAACAATGAGGCTGAACGCAACCAGGGAAGAACCAGTCTTGCTTGCTGGCACCCAGTTGGAGGAGGTGGAGTCCTTCACCTATCTCGGGAGCATCATAGACAAAAAAGGCGGCACTGATGCAGATGTCAGAGTACGAATCAGTAAAGCCAGAGCAGCCTTTCTCCAGTTGAAAAAGTGTGGAGTTCCAGAGAGCTGTCACAACACACCAAAATCCGGATTTTCAACTCCAACGTAAAAGCAGTTCTCCTGTATGGAGCAGAGACTTGGAGATTGACAAAAACCACAGTCAACAGAGTACAGATCTTCATAAACAGTTGCCTTAGAAGAATTTTGAAAATCCACTGGCCAGAGAAGATCAGCAACATCAGACTCTGGGAGAGAACAGAGCAGATAACAGCAGAGAATGAAATTTGGCGAAGAAGATGGGGATGGATTGGTCACAGTCTGAGAAAGCCAGCTTCCAGTATCACTAGGCAGGCATTGTCATGGAACCCCCAGTGAAAGAGGAAAAGAGGCAGGCCGAGAAACACCTGGCGTAGAGCCCTCCAAGCAGACATCAAGAGACTGGGAACCACCTGGAGTAAAATCGAAGGAGAAGCACAGGAC
Source organism: Semisulcospira habei (assembly GCA_036245525.1). Lineage (NCBI taxonomy): Eukaryota > Metazoa > Mollusca > Gastropoda > Semisulcospiridae > Semisulcospira > Semisulcospira habei. Next base: position 130,530,710 of record BTPG01000006.1, read on the forward strand.
AGGAGTTGCTGGAGGTCTCTCGTCGACGGCCTATACCCTGGTAGGGGTGACAGGCGTAAGTAATAAGGGCTTTGCCTTTCTTGTTTATTTTTAAATCAGAATACACATTGGCTAGAAAATGGCTGTTTCACAAAAACTGGTTGATCCGCATTGGAGTCCGTAATTTTTTTTTTTTTTTTTTTTACTAGATACTTTGCATACTGCTAGATTAAGTAAAGATATTGAACGAGTTTGTTAGCCAGTGTTGTACCTCTTCAACCTTTTGAATAACGATTCATTTTGCAAGTTTTGGAACCACAATTGACTCCCATCAAACAGTCAGTGCTGAAAGAGAATGTGTGGAAGACACTCTTGCGTGCCTTTCAGATGAGTAATGCGAAACATCATTTTTGTCACTGTGTAAATGGTGTCGAGGGACTAGCGATGCCTTGGGGTGAAGCTTATAATGAAGTCATTTTGCTGCTGGTGCTTTCCTTCTTCAGAATTGTCGTTACACCAGGTCACAGAGCGTACTAATGGCAAGGAGCGCCGTATGTCCGTCTTTATTTGTGTGTGCCAGTGTGTGTTGATCAGAGGGTGGGTTAGAGAGGAGGAAAATGGATCAGAAGGATGAGCGTAAAAATAGGAACAACTCTGAATATTCCTAAAAGAAAAACGCATGTAAGCTCAAACAATGCGGTGGACTTTGGGATGAAATCCTCATCTTGTTTTATGTTATGTTTACAAAGCACTAGATTGTCATCATTCAGTGGACTGAGGTTTATGTACAGTTCAGTGCAGTTGTCTCTTGCATCTTTAGGTGCATATGTGCACCAAATATAAGATAAGTAAACTTTATTGCCATATGCATAAACATTAGGAATTTTTTGCGGCATAGCTGACGAGCGTCCATATGACCATCAACACATAAAACATACATACATCACAAGCAGACTCTAAAATAACAAAACACACATATGTATAGCAGTCATTCTACTAAGTGTGATATGTGTGATCTATTGCCATTACTATTGACCTATTTAGCCCCGAGTCCCTGCAACCCCCACCCGGGTCTGCCCTGGGGGACTTGGATGGGGTTAACTACTTTTTAGTCCCCAGGGTCACCCTGGTCAGCCCCACCAGGTGGGTTTTCCCCTCTATTCCGGGGCATGTGTTTCTGTCTACCCTTGGTCCATTCATGCTGTATTATACCATTTTATTTTCTAAACATCTCGCCTACTGTCTTGGCGGGAGCAGCCTGAACTCTTGATCTTGGATGTGGTGTTACGCTAAATGGGTCTTATGGTTTAATTATAGTCGTATTACGACCTAGCTGGTAGACACAATATTCTGCTATATTTTATGTTTTTGTCCACCAAGCAGTCTCTGGCACGCGCAACAACCTGAGAACCAGTCACATGTTTGCTCGGTCCTCCATTCACCTGTATTTTCCTTTTTTTAAACTCTCCCTACTGTCTGCGCTGCCTGTAGCTCTTGATATTGGATGTGTGTTGCTAAATGGTCTTAGGTTTATTTAGTGTATTAGACCAGCTGGTGACAATATTCTGTTTATTTATTTTTTCACAAGCAGTGCAGGCACATCCTGAGAAAGTCTTGTTGCTGTCGGGACGTTAAGCAATGTACAACCAAGTCCCTGCAGCATGAGATTGTTTGACCATGATAATTCAAGGGTAGTGCCAGATTAGCTTGGTGCCTTCAGGCGCCAAGCTAATCTGGCACTACCCTTGAATTATCATGGTCAATCCACCTCCTGCAACTGGTACATAGTCGTTAGTAAAAAACACTTCCAAAATGTGTGAAATGCACCTGTGGGGCTAAAAGGGTTAATCAATAGAAATATAAATTTTCCTTAGCGCTTGTGTGGAGTATGTCATACATTTAAACTGTACTTTAATTGCCATGCACACTAATGTATTTTGTGCATTTGTTATGTATATTTGGAAAATAAATTTTACATGTGTACCAAAATATATATTGATTTTCATGTTCATACATCAGAAATGCAATGTGTGTACACAGGTGTGTGTTTGTGTGTGTGTAGAATTTAAAGTGTGAAAATTAAACTACATATTATGGAAGATTTGTCATTGTCAGTAAAGAAAAAGAAATACAGATCCAGGGGGAGGAGGGTAGGGGAGGGCAGAGAGGCTTCGCAGCCGAATCCGATTAGTCGGCTTATCTTAGTAACTCTTAGAATAAGCCTTGTTAACGGGCACTGGAGGCTCAAACAGATGTGGGTTAGAATAAGCTAGCGTTGTCGAAGTATCGGCCTTTGAGGAAGCATGTTTATTTCACTGGATTACTGAAATCCTATTTATAGACATGAGTATGTTTCTATTTATAGCTTACGGAAAATTTAGCTATTAAATAGTACAGTAGATATACCGATTTAAGCAAATAATATTATTGCGAAGCTTACGAGTAATTTAAATATAGAAAACATGAGCAGAACTTCTTTTCGGAACAAAGCTCTTGCGACTGTTTAAACCTATTCTGTGGTTTCATGAAATTAGGCTATATGTATTCATACGCGCACGTCTGCTACTTCCGGATTGCCGGACACGCAAAAACTTCGCAGACGTGAAACTTCTGGAGCAGTTCGGCAATAAATTCAAGCGGAAAGGTGGGACTTGTGCGCACACATCAGTGTATGTGTTTTCTGCACTTTGAATTTCTTTCTACATTTATTACGGCGGACAGAGGTTTACTGCGTGCTTGGAATCAAGACCTAATTAAGTTTCATTCACTTGCAGTTGCAGCCATCATTTCTAAGTAGCAAGATGAATTTCGCATCACCTTATGTGTATGACAACTGTGCTGAAAGTGACGTTTACGAAGCGGTTTCTGATGAAGAATTCAACGATGGCATGGATGTTAGGTAAGTACGGCTTTTGGCCGTAATGTTGTTTCGCAAAATCAGTCTAAAATGATTGTCATATTAAAGCTCTAGTTTCATTTTCACTGACGCCATGAAATTCCTTTCTCGCGCTCTCACTCCTCTCTCAGATGTCAGCCGCAGTTAGTCCATGCACAGATGTACAAATTTTAAATGTGACTGACATCGGCCAGAGAACCTTTTGTTTAGTAGGAAAAACATAATTTGAACTTAATCCAAAAGAGAGACGTATGCTATGTGTTTAACTTGGCCATATTATGAAGCAACAGTTGTCATGTATGTGTTTGTTATCTACAGTGATTCTAGCTCAGATGAGGAGAGTGATGCAGTTTCACGTACACATGATGGGGCACTATCTGCACCTGCTTGTGCTATGGATAGTATTGCCCCGCCCCCACCCAGGCCACCTCGTGCCTGGCCTGCCTCAAAAGCAAGCAAGCCGCACCACTGGAGGTCTGATGACAATCCTTATGATGCCCTGGCAGGGCAGGCAGGTACGTTTGGGCAGGCTGATGTCTGCCAGTCTGCGAAATCTCCGTACTCTCTCTCAGTTTAAACCTCAGATGAAAACTCACTTCTTCCAGGTTGCTTTTCCTCAGTCGTAGATCCATGGTCCTGTTGTATTTATTCGTAATGTTTTACATCGTCTATGTCATGTTTGAATCTGTGCATTAGCGCAATAAATTTTCGTCACAAAAAGATTTTGTACTATGCAAGGACCATTTATTATTATTTGAATAATATAATCAAATTATAATCATTTTACATGCATAGTAATAACCAGCGTAATCTGCAAAACTTTAGGAATTTTGACAATCAGTATTCAGTAGAATCATGAGAAATGAGCGCTATAGAGTTTCTCTATTCCCCCCCCCCCCCCCCAAATCTGTTGTAAAAATGTCTACAAGTAGTACAAGGGTAATTACTATACTATAAAATAATTGCAAGAAAATAATCAAAAATAGATTAAGAAAACAATGACAAAACAGTTTACTAAATTAGGTAAATAGCTATTTTAAAATTGGCAACAAACAGCAAACTTCTTAGCAAGGAGAACCAAATCCACTTGACCACCAAATGTGAGTATAGATTTCTTGTCGGGCGAGGCAAAGTAATTTTTCTGGGAGTCAAAATACCGAATGCATATTCCACAATACTTGCACAGAGGCTAGCCCGCACAAAGCTGTCTGTGCAAGTATTGTAAAATTTGCGCTCCCAAATTTAACTTTAATGGTAATCTAGATAGCTTCTGAGGTCCTAGAACATTTGGTCTTCTCTGTTTTTAACTTACTGTGGTCTCAGTGGTACCAGAATTCTAGTGAGAATACTGAATGATGATGATTTGTGACCTGCTCCCACAAAAGGGAACATAAGTCGGAAATTTTGAGTTTTGAGATATTTACATAATTACAATCTACAAGCAAAACAAATTAACTTGATGCAAAAACTATTGTTGTAGACCTGTTATTAAGTGAGAAACATGCATTTAAAGTTGATCACTCGAACTGACCCAAGATGACCCCCTGCACTCTTTTCGGCCTGTAGCTCCATTTGGCTGAAAGCGACTTAAGGTACCTTTTGTGGGAGCAGGTCACATTTTTGTGTGTGTTCCCATGTATTGTTTCGGCTGCTGCTGCCCCAGGCCAGCCTTATTCATCTGACAGGAGCAAGAAGCGTGTGTTCCGTTGTGCTGACACCAATGTGGTGACCATGCGATTCAACACACTTAAGACACCCAGTGCCATGCATGCAGGAGAGGTGGTGACATGCTCAGAGTGCCAAGCCATTCTGTCACACATCAGCAAGATTGAGGAAGATGGACAGGACAAGGTGATTGCTTGCTAAGCCTTGAGACATAAAGTGTACATCCAGGAGGCATACATTTTCATTGGCCTCAGAAGCTGCAGCAACTCATTGTCAAAACTAATAGAAAAAAGTTGTCTTTCCGACCCAGGGCTTCCGTTTTAGTGCGTCTGTGCTTCTATGACGCATTAAAACTCAAAATCACGTACTGAAAATGTAACTAAAGGGTTGTCAGACACACTAAAATTCAGTGCATCTGCGTCCGAGACGCATTATCCTTGCGCCACCGTGCATACCATAACAGAGGTCGGCGACAGTCGTTCTATTTTTAGTTCTTTTAGCCGCTCACTCAGTCGCGGCTGCGTTCAGAATCGACCCGACTCCGGGTCCGTGCGAGTGTAACTGGGCGGGCAACTGTTAGTTTATGTGTGGTGTCAGCATGTTATTACAAAGTGCGCGCTATATGTTGAACGCGTTACTTGCTGTGGCGTCACCATACATACTATTATGGGATACGGCATCGTGCGTTTCACTTTCAATCTTGAACAAAGTTGTAAATAGCGGAGAAAAAGCAAAGGAAGCTGGAATGCTTCAGATTCTTCAATCCAGCACCATCTGATCTTGATAATTGCTAAGAAGAAAGTTGCACTTCGACACCGCCATCTCCATCGACAAGCGACAGTACCATATGATACACCTGGGCCATGTATGGCACCGCCGCTGCGACGCAGTTTTCAGAGTTCGTGGTTGCGCTGCCCGTATTTCCATGGCTAAAGCACGACGGAACACGAATGACATGTGCAATGTGCACTAAGGCAAACTCAAAAAGCAAGTCCAGAAATTTTAACAGAAATAAGTTTGTCAGGTTTTTTTAAAATCGTGGTCGATCCATCTTCTGGTACACAGTTATTAGGCAAAAATTAGAGAAACACGTCTTTCTGAGTGGTTAAATGGGTTGAAATAAACTTTTATGTACATCAGTTCACACACACACACACACACACACACACACACACAGTGACACACACACAGAGAGGGAGAGAGAGAATTTAGACAAGTCATACTTTGGTTGTCAATCTGCTGCAATTAGCAGAAAACGCTATATTCTCATTACAATACATTATCAAACGATCATACAAATAAATAAATTTGTTTTTTTGTGTGTGAGAGAGAGAGCGAGGGAGACAGGATTTTGCGCGATAGCTCACCAGTTAAAGAATCAGTATCATGGAAAGAACACATACACTGTCACAACACATTTAGAGGAGAGAGCGAAATGAGTTAATTTATTTTATGGAACATACGGATGATGCAGTTTTTCTGAAATAAATCTGCGGACCCTCTATAATGCTCAGATATGGGTCTGTGTAATAATAATAATAATTACGGTATTTATAATGCGCTTATCTTATAATAATTATAACTCTAAGCGCGCACTCACAACTCGCGCACGCATGCGCACGCTTTAGACAATGACTTGCGTACCACAAACAGTGGAATACATTATGACGGTCAGCTTGGGGTGGGGAGTGTGGTGATATAGTGCTAAAACTGTTGAAAGAGGTGAGTTTTGAGGGCGGACTGGAAGGAGGAGAGGGAGTGTTTCTGATGGAGAGAGAGTGGGAGAGTGTTCCAGGTGGATGGACCATAGACGGAGAAGGAGCGGGGGCCGAAAGTGTTAAGTTTGGTGCGAGGGATGTGGAGGCGGAGAGGGTCAGAGGCAGAGCGGAGGGAGTGGGAAGGTGTGTAGGGGTGAAGTAAGTTGGAGAGATAGGCAGGAGCGCAGTTGTTCAGGGATTTGTAGCAGAGAGACAGAATTTTGTATTGGATGCGTTGGGGGATGGGGAGCCAGTGAAGGAGTTTGAGCAGGGGTGTGACGTGGTCGGTGTACCCTCTAAAATTTATACCTGGGGGTCTACAGACCCTTTAAACTGTTGTGAAAACGGAAGCCCTGCCACAACAGCAAGATTGAGGAGGTGTGCTGCATGAATGACTGCTTGCGCATTTTGTGACTGCAAGAGGATTCTTATTAACCCCTGAAGCTGCAGGAGCTCATGAAAATCTGTGCTGCCTGAAGATAAAATGACTGTTGTTGAGCCAGACCATGTTTTTCTTTTTAGCCCTTTGCCTGTCCGTAGTGTTTTTTGTCGAGATGATTCTAGCAGGTGACTTATGTCATCAAACTTTTGGGATATTTGACTTTGAATAAGCAAGGTTTTAGATTCATGCTTTAATTACTAGCTTCACAGCTACTGTCTTTGTCCTTTGTTGCAGGTGTGGGTTTGTGAATTTTGTGATCATCGCAATGTTGTTGATGTGGAGGAAGAAGAGAAGCCATCGGCTGATGATGTCACATTCCTGGTTGAGCCATCACTATCGACAACTGCCAGTGGACCATCCGGTCGCGATGAGTCACTTGTCATCTTTTGTGTGGACATCTCTGGGAGCATGTGTGTCACATCAGAGGTAATACATTTTCTTTGTGATCTTTCTTCTTCTTCTTCTCGAACGCCGTCACACTTGGAGTTTGGCTCTCAAAATGAAATCTGTGGTCTTCTGTAGCGCCTCCACAGGCCCGTACAGTTTCTCTTGTAGAGTGGCGGGCTTCGGCCATATCTCCTCCCTCAGCGGCTGGTGGTTCCCACAGTCCTGGAGGATGTGCTCTGCGGTCTGCTCTGCTTCTCCACAAGGGCACAGGGGAGATGGCACGAGGTGGAAGCGTCTGTGCAGGTGGAAATTGAGTCGGTTGTGCCCGGTCCTCAGACGAAAGATGGTCACCTGCTCTTGTCTGGACAGCTGATGGTAACTGTCTAGGGGCCGTTGTGGTGGTCTGTACACAGACTTAATGATGGTCTTCATCTCTGTGAAGCTGACTCCATTTTCATCTTGTTCTTTCTCTGCGCCCACTTTTGCCATTCTGTCAGCTTCTTCATTGCCGTAGATGCCACAGTGTGAAGGGATCCACTGCAGCACCAGTCTGGTGCACTTGATGTTTTGCAGTGCCTCTTGCAGACGTGGCAGTTTGCTTGCTGTTGCTGCCTCAAGGACAGACATGGCATCAGTAAGGAAGACAATCTGGGCATCAGGGTCTGCAGTGCCACTAAGGGTGTTAGCTGCGCGGACTAGGGCTTCCACCTCAGCTCTGTAATTTGTGCAGTGAAGGCCTGTTGGTACTGCCTCTGCCTGCCATTTTCCGTTTGGGTACTGAATGTACACCCCAGCCCCTCCATCCTGAACTGCATCTGTGGCTGATCCATCGGTGTATGCCCGTATCCATGCTTCCTGGGGATACTTTTCTTCGAGCATGGCCAGTGTCAGGGCTTTCTTGCTCACAGTGCTGTGCTCATCTCTGGTGGTGATGTAGGGTACCGTGGAAGAGATGGTGATGTTTTCTGGCTTACTTTCCCAAGGTGGAAGGTCGCTAGCAGGATTCAGAGCCTCTACCTGCGCAGGCAGCTTTGCCTGGTGTTTTCTCTGCAGTGCTCTCGTCTCCTTCACAAAGCTTGATCTTTTCAGTCTCCCTGAGGTTGGTTGTTTCATCCTAGCGTTCATAGGATGGTCTTTGGAAGACTTGACCTTTGTGGACTGTATCAAGGCTTTGCAATCTCTTCTCATGCGCAGGGGTGGGATGCCCATTGTCTCTTCCATCTTTTCAATTGGTGTGGATCTCATTGCGCCGGTGATGATACGCAGTGCCTGGTTCTGAACTCTGTCAATGGTCTGCTGGTGTGACTGGGCTGCCGTCAACCATGCATTAGATCCGTACTCAAGGTGTGGTCTCACTGTGCCTTGATATACATTTTTGAGGATCTTTTCATTGGCTCCCCATTGTGTTCCAGCCAGTTTTCTCATGATGTTCAGCTTTCTTCTAGCTTTCGCTTCTGCATTCCAAATGTGCGGCTTCCACGTCAGCCTCTTGTCAAGGGTGACTCCCGGGTATGTCTGTTGGTCTTCATACCGCAGCGGGGTGTTGCCCAGTGTTAGGTTGCCAGCCTTTACCTTGTTGGAGAGAGAGAAGAGTGTGGCTGATGATTTTTCTGTGTTGATGGTCACACACCAGTTGTTGGTCCAGTCTGTCAGCCTGTCCAGGGCTAGCTGCATCCTGTATGTAGCAGTTGTTGCATACTCTTCTGTGCACCAGAGTACCAGGTCGTCTGCGTACAGGGCTGCGTGTACTCCTTTTGGTAGCTCTGGCACAAGGTCGTTGATGAAAAGTATGAACAGTGTCGGTGACAGGACTCCCCCCTGTGGCACCCCCTGACGCAACAGCACTTTTTGGCCACAGTACCCATCCACTGTCACACGGGCTCTGCGATTATGCAGGTATGACTTGGTCCACCGGTACATATTCCCTTGGATGCCACTGCGAAGGAGTTTCACAAGGAGACCATCCTTCCACACCTTGTCGAAAGCCTTCTGTAGGTCAATGAAGGCAGCTAATGTCACCTTCTGATCTTGAAAGGCATCTTCTATGACCTGTGCAAGGTGTGTTGTCTGGTCTTCTGTACTCTTGTAGCTTCTGAAGCCAGCTTGCTCTGGCACGATAATGCTCTCAGAGTCCAGGTACCACTGCAGGCGCTTGTTGATGATGCGCTCCATGGTCTTGCACACACAACTTGTCAGGCTGATGGGGTGATAACTCAGGGCTTTGGACTTATTCTTTCCTTTCTTCAAAATTGGGATCATCCTGGCTTCCTTCCAGCACTGGGGTACCTGACCTCCTCTCCAGCTGTGGTTAAAGATGTCCAGTAGCTTCATTAAGGCAGTGTTGCCAAGGTGTTGTAACATCTTGTTTGAGATGCTGTCTGGACCTGAAGATTTTTTCTTCTTCAGCTGTTTGATGGCCATCTTCAGTTCTGGAAGGGTGATGTCCTTCTTCATTGCATCATGGATGTTCACATCTCTTGTTCTCTCTCTTTCTTCCTGTCTGATTTCTTTCGCAAGCATTCGTGGGACAGTGATGTCACTTTCTTTCGCATAGATCTGTGCAAACATGTTTGCAGCTTTCCTACCAGTCAGTGCTTTCCCTTCTTCTTCCAAGGTGATCTTCTGTTCCCTGGTGCCCTCATCGTTCAACGCCTTGGTCAGTCTCCACAACTTCGTGGTGTCCCTGTCCATGTTTAGTCTTGCAGTCTTCTCTCTCCAACTTCTTCTTGTGCACTCCAACTTCATCTTCAGATACTGGGCCTTACTGTGTTGTAGCTTGATGTTGTTTTCTTGGCTGGGGTTGGTTTCAGCGTCTTCTCTGGCCCTAGTGAGGTTGTCATGTGCTTTCTGAAGATCTGCGGTCCAGTATGGGGTGTAGTTTTTCCGGACTCCTCGAGGTATGGATTCCTTGGCTGCCTTACTGATAATGTCATTAAACTCTCTGACCACATTGTTGATGTTCCTTCCAGACACAGCGAGGTCTTGCATTAGCTCATTTGTTCGGATACTGAACAAGCGCCAGTCTGCCTTTTGGTAGTTCCATCTTGGCCGGTGTGGCGAGCTAGCTGCTGTGCATCCTTTTAGGGTTAGGAGGATAGGGCGGTGGTCACTTCCTCCTAGCTGTGGTCCTACTGTTCTGCTGAGGCACTTATGAACATCTTCAGTGCAAAGCACCAGGTCCGGTGTAGTGGTGGTGTGCCAGCGGCGAGAGTAGAAGGTAGGTTGGTCCTCAGGGTCATTGGCAAGTATCAGGTGGTTTTTATCTTGCCTTCTCCTCTCTTGTCCAGTGTGTCATATCCCCAACTCTGGGACTGGCTGTTGAAGTCACCAGTGATGAGGAATCCACTGTCCGGGACCTGGATAGTGTCGAGGGGCAGCAACTTATCATTAGGGCAGTAGTAGTTGACAAGGTCAAGGGTGCTGTCACTGGTGGTTACCTTGACCTGGATGTATTCTGCCTCTTCCATGAATCTCCTGGTTTCGCTGGCATTCAGGTTGTTTCTAACTAGGGTCATAACCCCCCCTTTCTTCCTCCCTTGGCGATCACTTCGGAAGACCTGATATCCTCTGACCTTAAAGGGTTTCCCTTCTTGCAGGTGTCTCTTGTATACAGCAGATGTTTATGCTGTTTTCATGCAGAAAGTGCTCTAGTTCTGTTTTCTTGTTGGTAACCCCTTCGGCATTCCAGTGCATGATGTTCATATTGGCTTTTTCTTTGTCTCTGGTCTTGTTTTTTCGCTGGCCAGTCGCTCTACTTCCCAGTCCCCTGGCTCCTCGAGACAGTCGGGAAGGTCCTCCAGTCGCTGGGGGTGGGCTCTGAAGAGGCGCAGAGCCCGGTACTGCACCTGCCTGGTGAGACTCCACAGGGCGAGCACCATTCCTCTTGAATCCATCTCCAAGTGTCATATGGCTGTATATGCATGGTACTGTGGTTTATTAGAGTGCGCTGTGCAGCCCAGTACCTCCGTCTTCAGCACTCGGGGTTTCTGTCGGGGTTACCTCACCCTTAGCTCCTGGTCAAAAGGCCTTTCCTGGGAGCACAGGATGGTTTAGTTTTGGAGTATCCTTCTCCTAGATGGATTGCCGACCAAGGCTTATGGGTCCCATCTACTCAGGTTTTTCCTCGGAGTTTTCCTTCTCGAAGGAGATCTGCCAACCAAGGCTATCGAGCATCCCTGCCCGGATTTATATAGGGTTTACTCCCCTAGCCTTTGCCTCTCCCAAGGCACCCACAAGGCAGTGGGGCTATTTACCCATAGCTGGGGATCTGGTTCATGGGCATCAGGGCTTGTCCACACATCGATGGGCCTGCATGCCGCATGTCTGGGGGCCAGATCTCCTCCGAGTCCTCTGTAGTTCAGCCCGAGTCCGTAAGGTGCTCGGTTACCATGAGTCACCACGAGGAGGCACTACATGAGGCTTGTTGTTGGAGAGGAGAGAGATATAATAGGAGTCCCGATAGACAATGAATTCAATAAAGCCGCATCAGTCATTAAATTACGTTATTTTTACTATCAAATTTTTTACCTCTATTACACCTCCGTTATTACCCAATCAACCCTTTGTTTTTTAAAACTGACGAGCATGACTGATGCGGCCTTTTTGATCTGATTATCTATCGGGACTCCTATTATATCTCTCTATAACTATTGTCTCTGTCAATACATAATGATTTACCTGATCAAGTGATGATATATAAACAAATAAAAATCAGATTTGGTAATCAATCAATATTTTTGTCATACGCTTCGCAGAGAAATGACACGTCATTTACACCACTTGTGCCTGATTGTTTAGCCCCATCTGCACCACCGCCAGAGTACTACTGAGAAAAAAAAGTTTTTTTATTGTCCTTGTATCTTGTCAAATCTGACCGAGTAAGTTGTGACTTAAGTCAAGTTGTAAGAACTTAGGGTAAGTACTTGTAAGAACTTAGGGTAAGTACTTGTAAGAACTTAGGATAAGTAATTAATAAGTTCTTATGACGACACACTTAAAGGTTACCTCTGCAGGTTCCTAAAAGTTAGTTGCAACTTGTTAATAAGTATTAAGTTTCACTTGGCATCACTTGATCAGGTAAATGATTAGGTGTTGACAGAGACAATAGTTATAGAGAGAGAACAATAGAGTCCCGATAGATAATCAGATCAAAAAGGCCGCATCAGTCATGCTCGTCAGTTTTAAAAAACAAAGGGTTGATTGGGTAATAACGGAGGTTTAATAGAGGTAAAAAATTTGATAGTAAAAATAACGTAATTTAATGACTGATGCGGCTTTATTGAATTCATTGTCTATCGGGACTCTATTGTTCTCTCTCTAGAGGCTGTGTACTGGCAGGGAGAGACTGACATGTTCTGCTCCCCTTTTCGCAAAACTGTTAGCCAGCGGTGGGAGCTGAAAGCGAGAGCGACAAGCACAGATGCTACACTACCACACTAGACGCATCACAACAACCATTTGACCCACTTCTTTGTGATTGTTTTTAACTCCATTGTGCTCACAGCCACCAATAATGTAACAGTACTGGTGGCTGCATTGGAATGTTCAGATTCTGATGCTGCCAGGTTTACATGTTTCAAATGTTCCCATAATTCTATGGTTACAACAACATGAGAAATCCAGTTTAACTGTCAGTCCCATGAAAAAGCCCGCATTTCTTGATGTAGTAGGTATTTCTGGCACTTAAGGTATTTTTGTCAGTGAAATAAGTCATTGGTGTGTGTGTGCATGTCAGCATGTGTGTGTTTGAAGTGTACAGACATGATGTCGTGGCAGGCAGTAAAACTGTGGTGCACATTTTACTATTTGCCAAAGCTTGCTCCTTTTGTGCGTCCGCGTCCACCCATCAAGGCAGAATAGTATGCATCAAAAACTTAACCCCTTTGTGCATGCAATACTGTTTACAATACTGGTGGCTGCATGCACAGGGGACCTAGTTTATCTTTTCATATTTTTCCGCCATGCTAATACTAGTACTACATTTGTATCGTGATACTTAGTACTTACTTCATTGCTGTTTTTGTCTACCGTATTGAAAATACAGTAGACTTTGAAATGGGGCTGGCCGCAGCATATTCAATAACCAGTATGGGATAACATGGCTAAGCAGGAGTCAAGCCGTAACAGTGTAGTAACAAGATAAAAATTATGTCGTCTGGCTACGCTAGCATTGCTGTTGAACTTGAACGCAGATCTAACGCTCTGTGTGTGTGTGTGTATATATGTGACAGTGACTAGAGTCCGTGTTTGTGGATGCAAAAGCTTGAAACTTTAGGTTGTTGTCTTTAGGAGAATTATCTCGAAGTAATTTTTAACATTTTTGTCTCACGTGCAAAGCAAAAGTGAGTATGTTCTGGGCCAGTGGTCGTTCGTCCGTCGTCCGTGGTAAATTTTAACGTTGGCATTTTCTCGGAGACTATTCAAGCCACAATCTTCAAACTTGGCCCAAGGATACTTTGTGGCAAGACCTTTCTAAACATACCAATTTGAGTGACCTTTCTAAAAAAAGTCAAGTTCACAGGGGATGAGGAAATACGCTAAAAATAGCTATATTTCGAAATAATTTATTTTTTTCTCAAATACTATTCACAACTTCAAACCCAAACTTTGTACAAAGACACCTGATGGTAAGACCTTTCTATGCATACTAATTTGGTTGAGCCCTCGGAAAGGTCAAGGGTCACAAGAGGTCAGGAAATAAGTAAAAAATAGCCATATTTTGACAAAAGATGTTTTATTTTCTCAAGTACTATTCATAACTTCAAACCCAAACTTGCTACAGAGATACCTGATGGAAAAACCTTTCTGTGCATACTAGTTTGGTTGATCCTTCTGAAAGGTCAAGGGTCACAAAAACTCAGGAAATAGGTAAAAAAATAGCCATATTTTGACAAAAGATGTTTGTTCTCGAATACTATTTACAACTTCAAACCCAAATTTGGTACAGAGATACCTGATGTTAAGACCTATCTATGCATACTAATTTGGATGACCCCTCAGAAACATCAAGGGTCACAGGCCGGCAGAGGTGTGTAAAATGCAAATTTTTGATAAAATTGTAGGTATTGTCAACATTTGTGCAAATTTTTCAATCCAATTTGGCACAAAGGTAGCTGATGATAAGACCTTCCTATGCATACTAATGTAGTCAACTCATTCACAAAGGTCAAGGGTCATGGGGGGGGGGGGGGGTGACAGTTAAGTGAAAAATGCCTACAGTTTCAGAAAACATGAATTTTGCTGGTGCAAAGCCAGCCCTTTACTTATTGTCACAAAGGTCACACATGTAAATAGGTCATACACTTGAGCCATAATGGCTTTGCCGTTCTTGTTTTTAATTGGAATACACATTGACGAGGAAATGACCGTTTTACAAAAACCGGTTGATCTGCATTTGAGTCCGTAATTTTTTTAATTCTTACTTGATATTTTGCATATATTTAGATTAAAGGACAGGTAGAGGTTACTACTGGGAGTCGCAGCTCCGAACCTGCAGGTAGGCAGTCTGTGGACCAGTGGTCGCTCTTCCCTGTACCAGGGGCAGCAGGGAAGTTCGGCAGCATCCCAGGCAACTGAGCAGCCCTCTACAGGACAGGACTGCTTACCCTAGTAAGGGAAGGAACTAGAAAAGGCGTTCCAAACATTGCCTGCCCTACACAAATCGGTCAGCTTACCACAGCTGATGGTTTAACCCTTTTATGCGGTCGAAAAGAAAAAGAAAGAAACTTATTCTCGGTATGTGGAACGTATGAACCCTGTTGGACAGAGATCAGACGAAGAGACCGCACAGAAGAACAGCCCTCATAGCCAGGGAGCTAGCGAGATATAAGATCGACATTGTGGCTCTTAGTGAAACCAGATTCGCTGATGAAGGCTCGATCTGTGAACCTGAGGGTGGGTACATCTTTTTCTGGAAGGGCAAAGCTGAGAACGAGGACAGGATACACGGAGTTGGCTTCGCCATTCGCACCATGCTCCTCCGACAGCTGCCTTCTCTTCCCACTGGCATCCGTGAACTTTTGATGAAGCTCCGTTTACCCATCTCCCACACCCGACATATCACTATCATCAGCGCCTATGCTCCGACACTCACCAACGCAGATGGCGACAAGGAGGAGTTCTATGAGAGCCTCGACTCCCTCCTGAAGTCCACTCCTGCAAGTGACAAACTCGTCATGCTTGGTGACTTCATTGCTCGAGTTGGGCGTGAATGTGACTGCTGGGAAGGAGTGATGGGCCCACACGGGCTGGGCAAGATGAACAGCAATGGCCTGCTGCTGCTGACATTGTGCGCTGAGAATGGACTCGCCATCACCAACACCCTCTTCAGGCTGGCTAGTAAGTACAAAACAACATGGATGCATCCCAGATCCAAGCAGTGGCATCTCATAGACTATGTCATTGTCCGCCAGCGGGATACTCGTGATGTCAGAATCACCAGAGCCATGAGAGGAGCAGAGTGCTGGACCGACCATCGGCTGGTGCTGTCTGTCCTCAACCTGCACTTTGCACCAGCACACAGGAAGAGGCCGAAGCTCACCCAACCTTCATTCAACCTGGCCAAGCTGAAGTGCCTGGACGTCAAGGAAAACTTCCAGTCCCACCTAAATGACCTGCTAACTGCCCATGGACCGCTGACTGGCAACCCAACTGAAATGTGGAACCAGTTCAAGGGGATGGTGACGGAGTCTGCCAAAGACGTGCTTGGATCCAAGCAGAGGGTACACCAGGATTGGTTCGATGAGAACAATGAAGAGATCAACAAGCTACTAGAGCAAAATTGCAGTGCCTTCATCGAGTGGCAGAATGACATGAACTCCTTGTCCAAGAAAGACCGCTTCAAACACCTCCAGAAGAAAGCCAGAGAGAGCTCCGCAACATGCAGGACACCTGGTGGGACAGCAAAGCAAAAGAACTTGAACACTTTGCTGAATCCAGGAACTCCAAGGAATTTTTCAGTGCTATGAAAGCTGTCTACGGCCCTGCCAGACCCAGCACAACCCCTCTCTTTTCCTCCGACGGCTTCATCTTGCTAAAGGACAAAGGCAGCATTACTGAGCGCTGGAGAGAACACTTCTCAGATCTGCTGGATCTGCCTTCCACTGTCGATCCCATGGCCCTAGACATGATTCCCCAGAAGACGACACTGGATGACCTTGACCTCCCACCAACCCTGGATGAGGTCAAGAAAGCGATCAACCAGACTAGCTCCGGCAAGGCTGCAGGCATGGACAGCATCCCCGCAGAGCTCTTCAAAGCAGCTGGACCTGAGACCCTCGATGCCTTCCTCAACATTCTGACATGCATCTGGGCAGAGGAGAACGTGCCACAGGAATTTAGAGATGCTACAATCGTCTCCCTGTTCAAGAACAAGGGCAGCAAAGCAGACTGTGCCAATTACCGAGGGATCTCACTCTTGTCCATTGCTGGCAAGATCCTTGCAAGAGTCATCCTCAACCGCCTGATCAGCTCTGTATCTGAGGAAGCACTCCCAGAGGCTCAGTGTGGCTTCAGACCCGGCCGCAGCACAGTCGACATGGTCTTCTCTGTGAGACAGGTCCAGGAGAAATGCATTGAGCAGCACATGGACCTCTACACTGTCTTCATAGATCTGACCAAAGCATTCGACACCGTGAACAGAGAAGCGCTTTGGGTCATCCTCGCAAAGCTTGGCTGGCCCAGGAAGTTCACCAACATCATCCGCCTCTTCCATGATGGAATGGTAGGAGTTGTCCAGTCAAACGGCGACACATCTGCACCCTTCGACATTTCCAACGGTGTGAAACAAGGTTGTGTTCTTGCCCCTGTGATGTCCAACCTGTTTTTCACGCGTGTCCTGACCCATGCAGTACGCGACCTTGAGAAGGGAGTGTACCTGAAGTACAGACTAGACGGCTCTTTCTTCGACCTCCGTCGACTGAACGCCAGGACCAAGACCATCGAGAGACTGATCCTTGAGGCGCTGTTTGCTGATGACTGTGCGCTGATGGCGCACACAGAGTCTGACCTCCAGACCATTGTCAACAGGTTCTCGGAAGCCTCTCCTCTGTTTGGCCTCACCATCAGTCTCAGCAAGACCGAGGTCCTGCACCAACCAGCCCCAGGCACAAGAGCCCCCCCACCCAAAGTGTATATCGAAGGCACCGAGCTGAAGACTGTCGACCAGTTCAGGTACCTTGGGAACATCATCTCTTCTCTACTATCGACAAGGAAATCGCAGCTCACATCAGCAAAGCCAGCCAAACCCTGGGTCGCCTGCGCACTCGTGTCTTGAATAACAACGTCAAGCTCTCCACCAAGATCAAAGTCTATAAGGCAGTAGTCCTCCCCAGCCTCCTGTACGGCTGTGAGTCATGGATGCTGTACAGAAAGCACCTCAAGCAGCTTGAACGTTTCCACATGAGATCCCTGCGCTCACTCATGGGCATCAAATGGCAAGACAAGGTGACAAACCTGGAAGTCCTGGACAATGCTGGCTTAGTGAGTGTTGAAGCCTTGATCTTAAAGTCACAACTCCGCTGGACAGGTCATGTCATATGCATGGATGATTCTCGCATGCCACGTCAACTTCTGTATGGTGCACTCTCAGAAGGCCACAGGAAGCAAGGACGGCCAAAGAAACGCTTCAAAGACTGCATAAGAGACAGCCTCCAGTACTGCGTCTTCCCGGTAAAGGAACTTGAAGCACAAGCACAAGACAGATCCGGCTGGCGTGCCGCCACCAGGAAAGCCTGCACGCTCTTTGAACACAATCGGCGCGAACGAATCACCAGTGCCAGAGCTCGCAGAAAGTCAGCGTCGACTCTCCCCACAGCTACGTTCCAGTGCCCCCATTGCCCTCGCAGGTGTGGCTCCAGGATTGGCTTGGTCAGCCACACCCACACCCACAAATTGAAGTCATGCACAATGTCGACATCGGTTTTTGATGGTCTACACATTATTAGATTAAAGGAAGACATTGAATGAGTTTGTTAACCAGCATTGTACCTCTTCAACTTATGAATGATAATTCATTTTCGCAAGTTTTGGAACCACGTATCGCTCCCACCAAACAGTCAGCTCTTTAAGAGGCTGGAAGACACCATTGTGTGCCTTTTGGATGCAGCGGGCACGCTTCACACACTTTTTATTCTGACAGCGTGCTAGCAGCTTCGGTAACGCTCACACTGCTCTCTGATTAGGTGAGATTGGAAAACACATGTGAGCTCAAAATGATATGGTAGACTTTCGGATGGAATCCTCATCTTGTTTTTTTTTGTGTAGGTTGCTGGCTACATGGAGTTGCGAGGGGGGTCGACACTGAGGCGCATGCAGCGTATGAATGACACATATGAGGATCAGTACTTGCCAAGCCAGAGAAGGGATGTGACGTACATCTCACGCCTGCAAGCAGTGCAGGCAGCTGTTGACCACCAGCTTGGGGAGATGAGTCGTGATTTCACCTACCGACGCATCGGCCTAGTGGCTTTCAACAATGAGGTAGGTCCTACTTTAACTTATTTATCTTTGATGAAATGCAGGAAGCCCGTTTTAAGCAGCCACCTTGTTTGCAAGAAAGAGTTGTCTTTAAAGACAAGTGCTCTCAAGTGTCACCTGTCATTAAAGACCATCATTTAGGTGGCTGAAGCCACCTAAAAGATGGTTGTTATTGACAGATGATCTCTCATAAGAGTGGGCCCAGAACAGGTTGGAACTGTTTTACAGATATTTTGTTCATTCACATTGAGTTAAACACAGGTCAGGCTCAGTACATTGCAATAACTGGTAGTTACACAGTCAGGTCTCTTTAATTTGCATTTATAGTGCTGAATCAATACAGGCATGCCTTGGTCAAGCATCAGCCTTGGTTGTATTTAGGCTGACAATGGTCCAAGGTCTGTTGCTTTCATAAATTCCACTTCAGAGCCAGTCAGAGACCTGTCCATAATTTATCTCCAATTTTGCACTATGCTGGTGTACATAATGCTATGTACCCACTCCATAGAGTCTGTCCTACTTTGACACATGTATTGATATATTGTATAACAAGCAAATTAATATTAATGAACTTGCTTGACATACTTTTCTTCCCAGATCCCTTGCATACCAAGAAGACTTGATCTTGATGATACGTGCATTTGTTTTTTCAAAATACATTACCGATGGCATTACTATATGGAATACACTCTATAGCCCTAACAATTTCAGCCCAAAGTTGTGTCCCCTACACAACTGGGCAGGAGACACCGGGGATCCATGCATAGGAGCCCCGGGTGGCCTCCCCTTACCACCCTATCCGGTCACGTGTAGGGCGAAAGCCCGCCAGTTTCACTCTTAGCTCGACCGTGGACGTTTGGGTGTTTGCCTTGCTCCGTGTTACGACCGGTTTCTTCGTACTCGTTCTTGGATGTTCTACGAACTTTCCTTGGCTTTGCCTCGGGTATTCTACTGTTTAGTGCTGACAGTGCTTCGTTGGGTGGTTCTACACCTTCAGCGGACTTCTGCTTTTTGGACTTGGCACCTTCTGGCTCTTCTGCCCGGTGCTTGACTTTCTGTGTACCCTTACATGGGTGGCAGCCTCGTGGCTCGGCTTGTGACTTGCGCTCTCCTTCGTGACTGTGTGACTTTGTGGAGAGAGTTTTCGGTGAGCTCTTCCCGGCGGACTGTGTGCGGCGGACATTATGGCTGCTTCACTTATGAGAACGTGCCTGCATTGTGAGGATTTCCAGTGGCCTTTGGACGCTCACGACTCCTGCCTTCCGTGTTTGGGCTGCTCTTCCGACAGGACCTGTAACGTGTGCGCCGATTGGAGAGAGGACCGGTGATCCCAGCTGTGGGACTTTTACAGACGCGACCGTCCTTCCTGGCCCCAGCAGGCTCCCCGAACTTCCACACAGGATGGCGTCGCTCCGTCGGCTCGGCGGACACCTCTTCGCTCCTTCGTCCGGGCAGTCTGGCCCGCAGGTAAGTCTCCTTCTTGTACTGTAACCACGCTAGAACTCCCTCCCCGCTCCAAGGCTTCCGAGCGGGACAGGTAAGTGTTGGAGTCGCGCTCTCCACGCTCCATTTCTTCCGAGCGTGACCTGAGCTATATGATTTTGCTCCCCCCCCCCCCCCTGCTCCGATTTGCCTGAGTGGGCCCGGCGAGCAGAACATATGTCCACGCCCTCCCGCTCCGTTTCTTCTGAGCGGTCACGGCACGATGAGCGCAAAGGCGGGCCCAGCGAGACTTAAGTACGCTCTCTCCTTGATCCGAGAATTCTGAGACGGGCCAGCGAGCCCATGTTTTGCTCCCTCCCCGCTTCGATGTTCTGAGCGGGCTTGGCGAGCCACGTTACCGTCCCCCCCCCTCCCCCTCCCCCGCCCTGAATTTTCCAGGCGGACCCGGAGTGACTTAGATTCGAACTCTCAGGACCGTATCCGCCATTTTGATGATAAGCTCCCCCCCCGCTCGCGGTCTCCCGAGCGGGCTCGGGGAGCCAGGGTTCCCCTTCCGCCTACCTTCATTCGTACAGAGCGCGCTTCACGGTACCCGCATTCCCCTTGCCAACCTCGCGTCATAGTCGACACGGGCAGCCCCCCTTCCCCCCACCATGCGGCGAGTGGGGGGCGTCTAGAGCCAGGCTTTGCCTCCGGCCGTCGCTCGACTTCGGTCCCTCGCTCCCCGCGACGCCCTTCTGGACAGGTTTTGCGGGCGGCTCCGCCAGTTTCGCATTCGCGCCGTGGCCCGTCACCTTCGGCGGACCAGCGCTCTCATTGCCGGTCGCGCCCCTCCTTGTGACTCCGCGCGACAGGCGATCTTTAGACTTGGATCAGGACATTCTCAGCTTACACCCTGGGGATTCCGCTTCGGCGATCATCCTTCGGGACTCTCCCTCCGGCTCTCCCACCCCTCGCTCAGCTGTTTCGTCGCTTTCTGCCGTTTCCAGAGATGAAGGCCCTTTGCTCGGCTCTCAGACCTTCCGTGCTCTTGTAGAGGCCTCCCGTCTTATTGCTTCCTACCTCCCGCCAGAATATTTCCTGCCGTTGCCCCCAGTGAAGAGGCAAGCGTCCGCCATGGTTGATGCCATGAGGCCTACTAAGCGTCGCAAGTCGCTCCCGCAACCGGCCGGATTCTGGGACCTCACGGACGCTTTCTCGGCGCAGCTCCGCCAGGACATCTTTGGTGAAAGTGGGTTTTTCACCGATTCGTGGTGGCCAGCGGGTGTTAATATGAGCTTCCGCCAGGACTGGTATGCGGGACACTCCCAGGCCTTCGCCGTCCCTCTTCCCTCGGTGGACTCCGCAGCCAACGACCAGGCGGGCGGTTGCAGGGTGGTCCAGAATGCTTGGCCTCACCCACTAGACAGGATCGCGTCTCTAGTGCGGAATTCGCTAGCTTGTTCCGGCTTCTTGGAGTTGGCTACACAAGCTGTGCTGCGCTGTTTGGAGGACACATGGGAGCTGGGGTCCGCGTCCCCGCTCCGCGATGTCCGATCCATCCTTGTGGCTGCTAACCGGGCTGCCTGCCACTCTTGTACTAACGCCATGGCGGCGGCCGCCAATTGTGACCTCTGGCGTCGGGACACACTCCTGCGACTCTGCTCGGATCTCCCCAAGACTGTGAAGACTCAGCTCCGCCAGGCCCCTCTCGGAGTTTCAGAGCTGTTCGGGGACACTTGGCAGACGGTGAAGGAAGCTTCTAAGGATTTGTGGCCCTGGCCTGCCACCGGCACCTCTTCGTCTCGCTTTCGCGCTTCCCGCATGGCCGTGGGTCGCTCCCTGCGGTCGGCTAGAACCTTTGCTCGTCCGGGGGGCTCCCGTGGTAGAGCCCGCCCCCTTCAAGCCCCACAGCAGTCCGTTCCTGCCTCCCACCCCTCCTGTTCCCGTGGCGCCCGCAAATCGGGTCTCCAGTCGGCGGGCGGCTGGCCCTCTTCAGCGACCACTGGAGATCGCTGTTCCCAGACGACCCTTGGATCATCTCGACTGTTTCCACCGGCGTGCAGCTGTCGTTCCAGTCCCCTCTGCCGTTACACAGGTCCCCCCTTTGGACTCAGGCTCCAGAAGACTGGGTCAAGGCAGAAGCTCTTAGCGGAGAAGTGACGGCCTTGCTCAGCCAGGCTGCGACAGAAATAGTCTCCCGACACGACTCGCCGGCGTTCTACAGCCAACTCTTCGATGTCCCCAAGCCAGGCGGCAAGTGGCGACCAGTCATCGACCTGTCGGTGCTAAACAAGTTCATTTCGGCACCTCACTTTCGGATGGAGACAGCCAGGATTCTCCGCGCAGCCGTCCGGCCGATGGACTTCGCTATCAGCCTCGATCTATCAGACGCTTATCTACACGTACTGATTCATTTGTCTTCTTGCCGGTATCTACGTTTCGCCTTTGGCGGGATTGTCTACCAGTTCCGAACCCTCCCCTTCGGCCTCAACATCAGTCCTTGGGTTTTCACGAGGCTCCTCGACGCGGTGATGGCCAGCTTCCGTCAGACCCCCCACCCGGGTCAGCCCTGGGGGACTTGGGCGGGGTCAACTACTTTTTAGTTCCCAGGGTCACCCTGGTCAGCCCCACAGGGTGGGTTCCCTTCTACTCTGGGGCATGTGTTTCTGTCTACCATTGGTCCATTCACCTGTATTTGCCTATTTTAAACTCTCCCTACTGTCTGCGCTGCCTGTAGCTCTTGATATTGGATGTGTGTTGCTAAATGGTCTTAGCTTTATTTAGGCCCCATGTCGTAGGTTTATTTAACGTATTGGACCAACATGCATTCAACATTCTGTTTAGTTTTGTTTCACAAGCAGTGCAGGCACGTCCTGAGAAAGTCCTGTTGCTGTCGGGATGTTAAGCAATGTACAATCAATCAATCAGCTTCCGTCAGCGATCCCTGAGTCCAACTACCTGGAGGACTTGCTTCTGCCCAACCTGATTGCCACGGCTCTCGAAGAGGACAGAGATGTCCTAATCACTCTCTTGCGCAGCCTCGGGTTCTTAATCAATCCGGGCAAGTCGGATCTCACCCCTTCGCGCCGCTTCTTGCACTTAGGAATGGAATTCCTGACCGACCTCAACCTGGTCCGTCTGCCGTCGGCGGCAAAAGATCGCCAAACTCGCTCGTCAGATGGAGTTAGGGTCCTCCTTCACAGCCAGAGTCTGGCTTCAGCTCCTGGGACTGCTCAGCGCAGCAGCGGACTTGTTACCCTTCGGCAGGCTCTACTCTCGCCTGCTTTAGCTCCACCTTCTCCTACATTGGTGCCCCTCCACTGGCATCCTGACGGATCCGGTTCCGGTTACTCCACTGACCCGCCCCCACCTCCAGAGGTGGGTGGACCTAGCTTGGCTCTCAACGGGCGTGCCTCTGCACTCCCCTCCGCCCCGCTGGGTACCTCTGCACCGACGCACCTGTTGCCGGACTTTGTCTCGGCCTCAGGCCTGCGCGGACAAACAAATCAACTGGCTGGAGTTGAAGGTGGTGTGGTTGGCCCTCACCGCCTGGCAAGAGATGCTGTCCAACCAGGAGGTCCTTGTACTTTCGGACAACTCGACAGTGGTGGCCTATATAGAGAACCAGGGGGGCACTCGCTCGCCCTCCTTGTGCATTCTCCTTTACAATCTCCCGCGCTGGTGCAGGGACCGGGGCATTACTCTTTGAGCTCGCCACATCCCTGGTCACCTGAAAGTGGTCGCAGATGCCCTGTCCCGCCGCGGACAGCTTCTCCACACGGAGTGGTCCCTGCGCCCCGACATCTTTCGCCTGATCTGCTCGCAATGGGAGATGCCGCTAGTCAACCTGTTTGCCACCAGATGGAACAACCAGATCCCGCTTTTTGTCTCTCCAGTCCCGGACCCTCTCACCTGGGCGGTGGACGCGCTTTCCATTCCTTGGGACGGGTTGATTGCTTATGCCTACCCCCCAGTCAGTTCTGGTCTCGAAGATCCTGCGGAAGCTTCAGGGATGCTCCGTGGTTCTCCTGCTGGTAGCCCCCTTCAGCTGGGCCAAGAGCTGGACCACGGACCCGCTCGCCATAGCAATGGACCCGCCCCTGGAGCTCCCCACCCCTCCATCGATGCTCAAGCAGCCCCGGCAGGCCCTCTTCCACCCGTACCCAGAGCTCCTCCTACTACACGCCTGGAGGTTGTCCGGCAAGCCCTCACCGCTAGAGGTTTCTCAGATGTGGCGATTGCAGCAGCCTGCAGGCTGTCTACCAGGAAGGTCTATGAAGGTAAATGGAGGGTCTTCCGGTCGTGGTGCACCGCTCAGCGGCTCCCCCCCACGAATTTAACTACCCCCAACAGGCGAAATTTAACTACCCCCCTCTACCCGGGTCTGCCCTGGGGGACTTGGGTGGGGTTAACTACTTTTTAGTTCCCAGGGTCACCCTGGTCAGCCCCACAGGGTGGGTTTCCCTTCTATTCTGGGGCATGTGTTTCTGTCTACCCTTGGTCCATTCACCTGTATTTGCCTTTTTTAAACTCTCCCTGCTGTCTGCGCCGTCTGTGCTGTCTGTAGCTTTTGATATTGGATGTGTGTTGCTAAATGGGTTTTGCTTTATTTAGGCCCCATATCGTAGGTTTATTTAACGTATTAGACCGGCTGGCAACATACATTTAATGTTCTGTTTAGGTTTTTTTCACAAGCAGTGCAGGCACGTCCTGAGAAAGCCTTGTTGCCGTCACGACGTTAAGCAATGTACAATCAATCAATCAAACCCCCTCTGGCTCTTCGACGACCAAGGCTTAGCACCTATTGCCGTCAAGGGTTACCGCGCCATGATCGCAGACACTTACCGCCACCTGGGCCTCCCGGATCCGGGTGCATGCAAAGACCTTTCAGACCTTTTGGCTCATTTTGAACTCCGGCGTCCAGTCTCCCGTTCTCTCATTCCTCCGTGGTGTCCATAAATTGAAATATTTTTGCTGTCAAACGATGACAAAATGCCCGTCACTGGACTCCCGTCAGCTGCAGAAGCTGTCCTGCAGTCTGTTCTGTCCAGCCATCACACTACGTCATGGAAATTGACCGGGGAAGGGACTAACCTGGTGTTTGTACTACGGTTGTGTTCAGCGGACAGGGACCAACAGCAAACCGACATTACACCGACCGGCTACTGGCGACGAAAACCACCGTCACAGGTGCGCAGAGATTTACGGAGGGCACAGGCAAGAAACAAGGTAGGCAGTGTGCCTAGCAGTGACATTTTATTGGATGACACAAATGTAAAAGAAAGTGAGGTTTACACGGACACTGATAATTACAATCAAGAATGTACAAATGGCAGTACACTACAGTACACGAGAACCATCACCCAGCCAGACAACACACCGTGTAGTGACCATGCAGCATGTGCAACAGCATCGCCGTTAGCTGAGAATCACGAGATCACAGCACACATGGAAACTGGAACACCAACAGAGACAGTGCACGCATGTACCGTTGATGTTGACAGTGTTAACTGTGCTAGACCTGAAACGGGCGTGTGTGACACAGAAATCAGAGATGCAGAATCACGTGGCTTTGATCCCAAACAAGTGTACACGTTTGTCACCTCTCAGTCCGAGTCAACAAAACATAAACTAATGAACACATCGAAGAACCAAAGACTAAAGAAAGTAGTTGCTCACGAAAAGAATGGAAAGAACTATTTAGTGGCTGAGAGTGACAATTTTGTGCTTATGTACGACATTCGTATCTCAGCGACTGTGTGTTATGAAGTCAAGTGTGACCCAGTGACCGGCAGAGTTTTGGAGATGGTGTTTGCTCTTGGTCTTCTGCCGGCTGTCAGTGACAATGAGCATAAGCAGGACATTCTACGCATACAGCAAGATTTGCTTGCCTTGGCCAGGATTACACAGTGCTACCTGGCTAGGGCAGGCAAGTCTTGTTGAACATTAGCATGTACAGAAAGTTTTTTGTTCAGATTAATTAGTTGTCATTTCTTTCTCCCGGACAAGTTATATGACTGTGATTTCTGCCTGTGCGAGATTCTAGGATGCTGTATTCACTGGACCCATCATGTCGCGGATTCATGAACATGAACTGAACTTTAATGATATGGATTCCATGTCATTGCAAACCCCCACCCCTTCCCCAACCCCACCCCAAATCCCCATTATACCCCAACCCCTCCCCTGTAATTTTTTGTTTTATTGTGATTCTCGTCGCTGTATTTTGCTGATGGGCTGATGCCTGAAGCAATAAACCATTTCGAGTTTTGAGTTTCATTCCTCCGTGGGACCTCGCCTGGGTGTTGATGTGGCTAAATTCGGACCGCTTCGAACCACTGCCCCTGGCACGGTTTTCCGACTTGACCAGGAAAACGTGTTTTCTCCTGGCCCTCGCCATGGCGTCCCGCGTGAGCGAGCTTCATGCCCTCTCGGTTCGCCCCGCCTGTCTGCAGTTTCGAGCCGATGGCTCGGCGCAGCTACTCATCGAACCGTCCTTTTTGGCCAAGAACCGGTCTTCCTCAGCTGCGCCCCAGATACTGACCATACGTCTGCTCAGAGGGATGGACCTATCCCGCGGGTCGCGTCAACAGGACCCGGTCTGGGCACTGAAGATCTACCTGCGTCGCTCAAAGCCGCGGCGTCTTGGGCGTAACCGCCTCTTCCCGCCACTTTCACCAGGCAGGCCGGATATCTCGGCCCAGACAGTTTCGTCCTGGCTACGGTGGGTGATTCATTCAGCCTACCAAGACCTCTCCCCGGACGTGGATAGACGGTTACAGATCCGGGTGCATGAAGTCTGAGCAGTGGCCACCAGCGCGGCCTTTGACCGCAACTGCTCGGTTAAAGACATTGTGACGGCAGTAGGCTGGCGTGCAGACTCCACCTTCGCGCGCTTCTACCTCCGCGACCTATCCAGCCAGCGTGACTCCCTGGCCATGGTGGGTGACATCTCCGCGGCCCAGCTCTCCCTCCGCGCGCCCCAGGCGCCACAGGTACATCTTAACTGAAATTGTCGGGAGTGCTCCTTTGCGGGCCGGCGGAGGGTGTTAGAGTACCAGGGGGTTGGGTGTCGGCACCCTCCTCCCCTAATGCCATCGGTAATGTATTTTGAAAAAAAAAAAATTTTTTTTTCTAAAATGTATTACTTACCGATGGCATTACTCGGATGGCCCTCCCTCCTGCCCCGCTTGCCTCTTTGGCTAAGTGTGAAACTGGCGGGCTTTCGCCCTACACGTGACCGGATAGGGTGGTAAGGGGAGGCCATCCGGGGCTCCAAAGCATGGATCCCCGGTGTCTCCTCCCCAGTTGTGTAGGGGACACAACTTTGGGCTGAAATCGTTAGGCTATAGTGATGCCATCGGTAAGTATTTACATTTTAGAAAAAAAATTCATTTTTCAAAACAGAAACAAATATTTTCATACTGCAACATTAACTCTTTGCCACCGTAGTCTGACAGCTAGGTTTTCCCTCTAAACCTATGCCTTACTTTGACTCACTACCCTGCTACCCCCACCCGGGTCTGCCCTGGGGGACTTGGGTGGGGTTAACTACTTTTTAGTTCCATGGGTTACCCTGGTCAGCCCCACAGGGTGGGTTTTCCCCTCTATTCTGGGGCATGTGTTTCTGTCTACCCTTGGTCCATTCACCTGTATTTGCCTTTTTAAAATTTTCCCTACTGTCTGCACTGCCTGTAGCTCTTGGTATTGGATGTGTGTTGCTAAATGGTCTTAGCTTTATTTAGGCCCCATGTCGTTGGTTTATTTAAAGTATTGGACCGGCTGGCAACATACATTCAATATTCTGTTTAGTTTTTTTTCACAAGCAGTGCAGGCACGTCCTGAGAAAGTCTTGTTTCTGTCGGGATGTTAAGCAATGTACAATCAATCAGTCAATCACTACCCTGCTACCGTAGTAAATTTGACACATTTCATTGGCATTTGTGTAGTAAAATCTTAGCATACTCCAACACATTTGGTATCAATGAAAAAAGCAATTCACGGTGAACACATAGACACTATGCTGAAGAAAATATGTTGTATTGTTAAGATTTTAGAGGTGTATAAACAAGATGGGGTACGAAGCCAAAAAGCAAAAATGGTCAGATTTGCACTGGGTTATGTAAACACATGCTGTTAGTGTATTAGTTATCCACAGTGTGAAAATTACACCTTGCCTTGCATTCCAGAGACATAGTCCAGTGTCTCACCAGTAAATAATGCAGAAAGAAAGGCACAACAGAAAAGTTTTTACACCACAATCCAAAAAGGTTCACTGACTTCAGCATGGGAATACATCGCCGCTAAGGCCAGTGCACATGTGTGCGCCCGGTCGGCAATGGAGCTTTGCCTGGCACACACGTGCGTTCCATCATCAAAAAGTTAACAAGCTCCTTATGTGTAGTAGTAATGAAATACTTCTTAGTGTGTACTTACGCTTAAAATTTATATCCTATACACAAACACGAACGGAGAAGATGGAGAACAGACGCCAGTTGCTGCACTGCCAGGACTAGTGAAATTGACGAGATGTCAGCTGGCGATGTCGATAACCTGCGAAAAGAATAAATAAACTAAACCTTCTGGCATTTTCCGCAATTATGCGTGATCTATTTACAAGTAGAATTTACTCGGTAAAGCACACGGTTATACAAAGCACTGTCTTCATAGTCAGACGAAATTTATGCGTTGAGTCGACAGCAATATGCAGTCGTCTGCCATTCATGTGTTTTGTCTGAACACCGCAATCAGATGCACAATGAATGACGCAAGGCACAGTTTTGTTTTGGACTGGGTACATAAATTATATTGAGCAACATTTTGCTTGATATAGTACCGATAATCAAAAGATGTGATTACTTGACCTGAATCAAAATGTCCTTACGACACAGACATTTTGATTCAGTTAGTTATTTGGGTTTAACATTGAGCAGGCGACTAAGGCCATCTCATGGCATCATTTTGATTAAGCTCGTGTAATCACATCTGCCTGTTACCAGCACTATATCAAGCAAAATGTTGCTCAAAATAATATAAGGCTGACCTGTATTTGAAGAAAAGCAGTAGGAAACCCTCTTGTGCTCCACAAATAAATTTTCGTGACAACCATGACTTTTTTGTCAAGCAGTGTAGGCATCATTGAATATATGATACAGTTACCCTTTGATTCCCAGAACTATATGACTTTCATTCTACAGAATGGGAGTAATTCGATTTAGTGCTGGCAGTCAAAGGAATAAATGAATGCTTTCAGGTCAGTGTGATTGGGGATGGAACAACTGAAACAGTGACAGTGGCTGGAGACAAACTGAAGAATGTTGAGGAATTGTCCAAACTGGGATCTGAACTTCCCAGTCCCAAGGCTATAAAGGAAACACGAGACTTTCTTGGAGAAAAAGTATTTGGGTGAGCTTTTACATGTGTGTGTTGTCATATTTGGCTCATTACTACTTTTTCTTATCTTAGCCACCATTTTCACCTTTATTGCAAGTTGAGTGGGGTTTCAGCAATAAGAACATGAAAATAAGGATGGGAGTGCAAATGCTTTATAGACCAGTGTAGTCAGCACAACGCCATAACAAAACTCCCCTCCCCCACTCCACCCCCTCCATCTTTAGTGCATTCCAAACTAGTTTCAGACCATTGCCCATACCATGTTTAGCCTCATAAATGCCAATGTATGTCTTCTCAAAGTAACACACGTACTCATCTACCTTACTATGAGAATTTTCCTCTGCGAGGACATCTTTTGCTTGAGCAAAGGCGTCTCGGGCATGTTCAGGCTTCACAAACACCACAGCTATCAGTATCCTCACTTTTGTGACAAAAATGTTGTCTTCTCTATAGCGGATATCCAATCACACATTCTGGATGTTTCTTGTTAGCTTGCCTCAAATAAAAGAAACAAAGTTCAACAGCTTCTTAATACTGCATATCGAACGCAGTGCGCTCAAAATCTGACCTGAAAATGCATAGGTATATGCCTAACGAAAGATCTTGCAAGATATATACAGATTCTCCCTTTTAAATTTCCTGTTTTGTTGCTGTTATTCCTTTTGTCCATTCTCCCTTTTGTCTGCCACTCTTCTTGTGCATGCAGCCAGTGGTATTGTGAATAGTACTGATGGCTGCATTCACACATGGGTTAACTCATTCGAGACGTGCCGCCTCCAGATACGCGGCTTAGCCAGAGGTGGCACATCCTGAGTGAGTTGACCCTTTTCATCCTGATACACCCACTGCTTGAAATAAATTTGACTGATAGTTCAAGGGGGGTGCCTGAATAGCTTGGCGCCTAAGGCGCCAAACTATTCTGGCACCACCCTTGAACTAAAGCAGTTGATCTATCTCCTGATCTATAGTATAGTTTTCACAAAACAAAAACAAATTTCACAAAATCAGCCTCAGGATGTAATGAGTTAAATTTATTATTTACATTTGCAATGACAGGCTGGAGGAAGGAGGACCCACTGCTCTTGGCCCTGCACTGATTGTGGCCCTCAGCATGGCCTCACACCATCCGGGGTCAAAAGTCATCGTCTGCACAGACGGCAAGGCTAATGTGGGGCTAGGCAAGCTGGAGGACTACCAGGAAAACCCTGGGGATGATGCGGACCCAGCGGAATTCTATGAAAACATTGCTGCGACTGCTAACTCTAAAGGGTAACATTAAAAAAAATTACAAAACACAAATGCATGCAAATTAAAATTTACATACTGCTCTTTATGCATGGACTGATTATCTGTGTATATGCATGTACTGTTACAATACATGAAGGACATACAATGCATAAGCAATAGCAAGGGCCACTAAACATGAGCCAACATAATAATAATAATAATAATAATAATAATACCGTTATTATATAGGCGCTTTTTCTTAATTTTTGGGCAAATCGACTCAAAGCGCCGCGAACTGAAACCCAACACGCACGCTCACGTAACAGACACGGATTTACGCCATTTAAGACGAACACAGTACAAGACAGACGAAGGGCCAGTTCAGCTACTGAAGTTACAGAGATTTTTGATCGCTTGTATTTGAAATTTGTAAAGTGGCCTGAAACCGGTACCAAAGTGTGGGGGATGGGGGGGTGGGTGGGGGGTGGAAGAACGGGAGTACCCGGAGAAAGAACCCCCGACGGTCCGCCCGAATTAACGATGACACTTACCAGAGGAGAAAAGTCCGACGCCGGAACCCGTTTTTGAACCTCACACCTTTGGCATTGGTGGCAGGCGCCTTAACCACTGCGCCACGGACCGCCCCAAAAAACAATCCTTTTGGCTGCAGTGGGCACTGGAGGTGAAAGCTATTGTCTGAGGCATTTGCCACACACCAGTGGTACCCATGCTATTGTGTTCTTGACACAGATCTTCATCTGGCACTGCAGGCGTTGGGGACCAATGTTAAGAATCTTCCCAAATAGTAAATCTACATCTGTGTTATGGTATGACACCTCAATTGACAGGCCTTCTGTACATTTTGACCTGCCAATATGACACATGGGAGGTAGTACTCACAAATACAATACAATTCATTTTATTGTCCATGAGATGGAAAATTTCATTTGGCTTCCACATTAAAACATGCATAAGAACATGAGAATAATAAAGATACGTGCAAATATGATGACCTTGTAAATGCTCACACACTCTAACGCACATGCAGACACGTGCACACATGTATACACTGTTATCCATTGACAATTATGTCACATACGTCATTGCGATGAAAAATTACTATGCAGAGTTACTATGCTCAAATGACCTGGAATCCACACATCAAAGAGGCGGAGAGGAAGGCCACGAGAAGACTGTCTCTCATGAAGAAACTGGCAGGCACCAAATGGGGAGCAAACAGCAGCATCCTCAAGCAGGTGTACACAGGAAACATCCGTCCTTTGATGGAGTATGGCTCAGCAGCTTGGGCCACTGCTGCTAAGAGCAACAGGAGCAGGCTGGCCAAAGCGCAGAACGCAGGCATGCGCATCATCACAGGCGGGCTAAAAACGACACCCATCCACACCTTAGAAACTACCACCGGTCTTCACTGCCTAGACAGAAGACGGGAGGAGAAGGTCCTTGCTCACAGTGAAAAGTTGCAAAGACTGCCCACTCACCCATTCCACCAAGGCGCGTCCCCTGGGTGGTGGATAGGGGGTCCCTCGCGAGAGGGGTGCACCGAATGAAATAAGGTGCCATGAACCAACATGGTCTAAAGGAAGGTGACCCCGACAGAAAACCCTTGGTCCTCCTAGTAAGGGGGTTGGGTGTGGGGGTAGCTTCCCCACCCTGCAAAAAAGGAAATAGCTACAAAAATGCCGACGAAAAGACAAACAGTAATTCCTTTCCTGGAGGAGGAAGGTTCTTCTACCAGAAGATTTATGACGTCCTGTGGTGAAAGCCGGAAGTCTTCGGAAGCCACAGGACCGAGCCGCCTCTCTCTATCCAGGGACACAACCATGGGCACATGCAACGTCAAGACCATGTACCAGAGCGGCAAGGCCACCCAGATAGCAGCGGAAATGCAAAAGTACAACCTTTCCTGCTAGGTATCAGTGAAGCCAGATGGACGCAGTCTGGCCAGAAAAGCTGTTAAGTGGGGAGATGATTCTGTATTCAGATCATGAAGAGGAGAATGCCCCCCATACAGAAGGAGTAGCATTCATGCTGTCACCAGTGGCACAGAGAGCGCTGATGGGCTGGGAACCTCTTGGGCCAAGAATTATCACGGCAGCCTTTAGAACCAAGAAAAAGCTCAAGCTGAACGTCATCCAGTGTTATGCGCCCACTAATGACAGTGACGAGGAAGAGAAACAAGAGTTCTACGACCGACTCCAGAGTGACGTGGACAAATGTGCGGAGCGAGACATCACCATTGTCATGGGCGATTTTAATGCCAAAATAGGGGAGGACAACACCGGATACGAAGAGGTGATGGGTAGACAGGGACTAGGGGAGATGAGTGAGAACGGGGAGAGGTTTGTAGACTTTTGTGCTCTGAATAGACTTGTCATTGGAGGCAGCACCTTCCCACACAGAAGAATACACAAAGCAACTTGGGTCTCACCTGACCATACTACAGAGAACCAAATAGACCATATCTGCATTAGCAAGAAATTTAGAAGATCCCTTCAAGATGTTCGAGTGAGGAGGGGAGCAGATGTCGCCTCAGACCACCATCTGCTCACCTTAAGAATAAAGCTCAAGTTAAAGAAAAGCCGCACAGAGACAACAAGAAGACAGCGCTATAATGTAGGCCTCCTGAGAGAGACTGGAGTGAGAGAAGAGTTCAAACTGGTGCTGTCCAACCGGTTTCAAGCGCTACAGAAGCTAGTAAATGAAGAGGAGGCGGTCATCACAGAGCAGCAGTGGAAGGCAGAGAGGCGCTGAACTCAGCCTGCAAAGACACTGTAGGGTTCAGAAAACACCATCACAAGGACTGGCTGTCGGCACAGACCTTGAAGAAGATAGAAGTGAGGAAGCAGAAGAAAGCAGTTGTCAACAACAGTCGCACAAGAGCAGCCAAAGCAAGGGCACAGGAGGAATACTTGGAAGGCATCCGCGAGGTGAAGAGGAGTATCAGGGCAGACAAGAGGGCCTACACAGACAGCCTGGCAGCAGAGGCAGAAAAGGCAGCAGGCAGCGGCAACATGAAACAGCTCTACGACATTACCAGAAGATTGTCGGGCAAGTATGGCCATGCAGAAAGACCAGTAAAAGACAAAGAAGGCAAGCCTATTGCAGACAGAGCAGACCAACTCAACAGATGGGCCGAGTATTTTGAAGAGTTACTGAAAGACCCAGCCCACCCGACCCCCCAGACAATCAGCCAGCAGAGACCGACCTACCCATCAGCTGTGACAGACCCAGCCGGGAAGAGATCAGAAGAGCAGTGGCATTTTTGAAGAACGGCAAAGCAGCAGGGCCAGATGGCATCCCAGCGGAGTCTCTGAAAGCAGACCTAGAGACAACAGTAGAGATGCTGTACACACAGTTTGGAAAGATCTTGGAAGAGGAGGTGATGCCGGCTGACTGGAAGGAGGGGTACCTAATCCCAAGAAAGGCGACCTCAGCAAGTGTTCCAACTAGAGAGGAATCACCTTGCTGTCAGTACCAGGAAAGTTCTTCAACAGGATCATCCTGGAGAGAATGAAGAGCTCCGTTGACCCCCAGCTGAGAGACCAGCAAGCAGGATTCAGGAAAAATCGATCATGTACAGACCAGATCGCCACTCTCCGCATCATTGTGGAACAGTCTCTGGAGTGGAGCTCCCCGCTATACGTCAACTTTGTGGATTACGAGAAAGCATTTGACAGCGTGGACCGAGAGACTCTGTGGAAACTCCTACGACACTACGGTGTACCCACAAAGCTCGTCCGCCTGATCAAGAGCAGCTACAATGTCATGACATGTCGAGTGATCCACGAAGGGCAGTTCACCAGGGAGCTCCAGGTCAGAACCGGTGTCAGGCAGGGGTGTCTGCTGTCTCCATTCCTCTTCCTACTGGCCATAGACTGGGTCATGAAGAGGACCACAGAGCACAGACGAAGTGGAATACAGTGGACACTGTGGACACAGCTTGACGACCTCGATTTTGCAGACGACTTGGCATTACTGTCCCACACTCATCAACAAATGCAGGACAAGACCACGAGTCGAGGCTTGCTGACATCTCGTCCCAAGTGGGCCTCACCATCCACAAACAGAAAACGAAGACAATGAGCCTGAACGCAACCAGGGAAGAACCAGTCTTGCTTGCTGGCACCCCGTTGGAGGAGGTAGAGTCCTTCACCTATCTCGGGAGCATCATAGACAAAAAAGGCGGCACTGATGCAGATGTCAGAGCACGAATCGGTAAAGCCAGAGCAGCCTTTCTCCATTTGAAAAATGTGTGGAGTTCCAGAGAGCTGTCACAACACACCAAAGTCCGATTTTCAACTCCAAGGTAAAAGCAGTTCTTCTATATGGAGCAGAGACTTGGAGATTGATAAAAACCACTGTCAACAGAGTACAGATCTTCATAAACAGTTGCCTTAGAAGAATTTTGAAAATCCACTGACCAGAGCAGATCAGCAACGTCAGACTCTGGAAGAGAACAGAGCAGATAACAGCAGAGAATGAAATTGGGCGAAGAAGATGGGGATGGATTGGTCACAGTCTGAGAAAGCCAGCTTTTGTCATGGAACCCCCAGGGAAAGAGGAAAAGAGGCAGGCCGAGACACTCCTGGCGTCGAGACCTCCATGCAGACATCAAGAGACTGGGAACCACCTGGAGTAAAATCGAAGAAGAAGCACAGGACAGGAGTCGCTAGAGCTCTCTCGTCGATGGCCTATACCCGGGTAGGGGTGACAGGCGTAAGTAAGTAAGAGGTGTGTGTGCGGTAAGGGGGAGAGGTGTTAGGAGGGGGGTTTGGGCTGGTGACAAAGATATATCGTGGTTCACTGGCATCCATGGTCTGTCTGATTTGTTTTGGGATCCAAGGTCACTCCTGCAATATATCCAGGATTGTGATATAACAAAGCGCGATGTACCGAGTCTGAGCTGTATGTAATATAAAAGGAAAACATACAAGATATTTATTTTGTTTTCAATATGTTCATGTCGTGTCATCTTGAACAGGAAAATACGGACAGGACCATATTGTGATTTTATGAAAGGAACAACTTTGTTACATGTAATTTTTTGTAAATATGTACAGAGTGTTTATTTTTAACTAGTACATGTATAGTTTTTAATTCACCCAGACAAAATGTTTTCAATCAAAAATTTATTATCAATTTCACATTCATGTCAGCATGGTGCTCGATCTCATGGATGAAAAAAAAAGTTTTGGTGGAATAATGTTGTTGCAGACATTTTGTAATCATGTCATCATGAGTTAAAATGTGTGTGCTGGTATGTGATTTTGGACCTTACAACCAGAAGCTGTAAGGTTACTTATACATATACATATATTAATTCTCAATACAACATGATTGTGAAAGGTTCAAACAACAATGTATGTGTGTTGGTGTGTGATTTTCTAACTTGCCACTTGGACCATAAAATTAAATCACATACCAGCTCACAGTGCTTGTAAGTTTTTAGGTTAACTCATGTAACTACTTTTTAGTTCCCAGGGTCACCCTGGTCAGCCCCACAGGGTGGGTTTTCCCCTCTATTCTGGGGCATGTGTTCTGTCCATTTACCTGTATTTTCCTTTTTTAAACTCTCCCAACTGTCTGCGCTGCCTGTAGCTCTTGATATTGGATGTGTGTTGCTAAAAGGTCTTAGGTTTATTTAGTGTATTAGACTGGCTGGTGACATACATTCAATATTCTTTTTAGTTTTTGTTTTCACAAGCAGTGCAGGCACGTCCTGAGAAAGTCTTGTTGCTGTCGGGACGTTAAGCAATGTACAACCAACCAACCAACCATATCATACTGAGGCTAAAAGCTTCAAATTTGTACACTGCCATATATATGCAAGCTACATTATAGTACTTACCAATAAGAATATAGACCAATGGCTTTATTTCAAGGGTGGCACCAGAATAGCTTGGCACTTAGATTTGATTAAGTGGGCTGAGTCGTGGGGGAGGAAGAACGGGAGTACCCGGTTTGGTGGCAGGCACTTTTACCGCTGCGCCACGGACCACCCCTTAGAGGCGCCAAGCTATTCTGGCACTAATTAATATGGCCTCTTTCGGTCTAAATAGACCATAGATGATGTAACCTAGTTCTGATCTGATTGGGTTGTGGGTGAACGCTTTTCGGATGCAAGCCTGGCACTACCCTTGAACTATTTTAGTCAAACTTATTTCATGCACTGGTGTATTCTGAATGATAAGGGTTAAGCACTAAATAAATTTGTTATTAATTTTTTTTTCTCTATGGTTGTTGCAACTGTAAAGACTTTGTAAATGTATTATGTATATGTTGTATATGTAAAAGCAATTTTAAAAAATTCAAATTTAAAATAAAATAATTATTATTATTGTGTGCAGAGTGTCAGTGTCTGTGATCACCATCAAAGGAACTGACTGCAAGCTTGTGCACCTTGGCAAATTGGCTGAAAAGACAGGGGGGCAGGTGAGTGGTGATTGTTTTCCTTAACCAATTCAAGCAGCCCCGCATCAATAGCTGCGGAAGAGTCATATAGCGTTGCCATTGGCAACGCTATATGACACTTTCACAGGTATTGAGGCGGGGTGCCTAAAGTTAATTCCCCCCCCCACCCCCCACCCCCAGTGCATGTATCCACTGGCATGCAGAAGTACAATGTGACATAGAAGACACACAACCACACTCACACTCACAACCACACTCACATCTTGCAACCACACTCACATTTATCGATCATGTGTCAGTAGGTTGCACATTCTTGTCTAAAATTGCCCCCACCTGGGTCTGCCCTGGGGGACGGGTGGGGTAACTACTTTTTAGTTCCCAGGGTCACCCTGGTCAGCCCCACAGGTTGGGTTTTCTTCTGTATTCTGGGGCATGTGTTTCTGTCTACCCTTGGTCCATTCACCTGTGCCCACTGGGCACCGGCCTCCACGTGGCGTGGGTGGGTAGTCCCCTCAGTCCCTGACTGAGTGGCTAGCAGAGGGGTGCCATCTTTGTCCAGGATTAGGACTTGATGTCAGCAGATATGTTGTTCAGTCTTTTTCACTGGTCCGGTTTTTAAGGAGCTGTGCTTACCCAGGTCCTACCATGTTGGATTGGTCCTTAAAAATACCCGTGAGCTTTTGGTCCTTTGGATCCCAAGTGTTTGCTGTGCTTGGAGACCCGTGTCGGGGGAGAAGAGGATCCTGGTGGCTGAAACGCTCCACTTTGGCCTTGACTTCTGCCTAAACGGGAGGCTAGTCGTACCGGCCTAGTCAATCGGCTCTTGTCACGTCGAGCCCTATCCCCCTGTTGACATGCGGGTTGTTATACGGAGCACCATGCTATAGCCTCTGATGCTGACTAGGTGCTTTACGCCAGTATTCCCCTGCATTCAACAGTGTGATAGAAGGCGGTGGCTCAAACGGTTCAATCGGGCTTACCCCCTTGAGTATATCTTTCGGGCAGTCTCCATTGTGCGTCGGCTGGAGACCCGCCGACAATTGCACTTTCCCTTGTTGGGCTCGGTGGCGGGCGGGGACCCCCGGGGGATGAATATCTATCATACTATAATATGGAAAATATCAAAAAACCAAAACTGGCACCAAAGCGGCACATAGCCGCCGACATTGTCATTGAGAACTATAGTGACTCTGTGAGGAAGCGATGCCTCAGGCGTCGGCCGCCTGGCCTCGCTTTCTCATTAACCACAGCAAAGTTAAAGAGAAGCCTGTTTCCAAGCTGCACCCTTTCCTGGTAGGGGAGACCCTCAAGAGCCGTGTTGGCAGGCCTGAGGCCCAGCGCCTCAGGTCTGGTGACTTGCTGGTAGAGTGCCGTACCCGGGCACACTCCAATGGGCTACTGAGGCTCTCCTCCATCGGAGACACTCCAGTGGAGGTCACTCCCCACAAAACAATGAATTCCTCTAGAGGAGTGATTAAAGATCAAGCACTGGCCGAACTGTCTGAAGATGAACTTGTACGGAACCTTAAGTCACAGGGGGTGACCTATGTCAGGCGCTTCATTTCCAAACAAGGTAGTAGGGAGAGCCGTCTCCCTACCATCATCCTGACGTTTGGCACCCTCACAGCTCCTACTACCATCTGGGGAGGTTACTACTCCCTAAAAGTGAAAAAGTACGTCCCTCTCCCCCTCCGGTGCGTTAAATGCCAAAAGTATGGCCATGGGCAGAAGACATGCCGCCAGGCAGAGGCTCTATGCGCCCGTTGCACTAAGTCCGGACACTCTGCTGAGTCCTGCACAGCCATCCCCCTGTGTGTGAATTGCCAGGGGGCGCAAGAAGTGTCCTCGCTGGATCTCCGAGTGCAGGATTCAGCAGGTGCGTGTGGAGAAGGGGCTGTCCTTTGCGGACGCCAAAAAACTGGTTGATGGCCCTGGTGCAGCTGAGGCTGCGCCAAATAGTCCACAAGCTAGGAAGGTCTACCGTGCACCCCCCCCAGTACTCAATAAGATGGATTTCAAAGTGTTCCTTAGTATGTCCTGAGATGTTTAAGCCATGTTCCCTGAAAATCCTTAGGAACACACCAGAGATATAGCCGATGGCGCAAGGGTACCCCAATTCACGCTCTTCGCGGGTGCTAAAATGAGGTTGAGAAACATTTTCCTCTAAATAAATCAGAATTCATTCCAGAAGCCCAAATCAGGCAATATTATGTTAAGGCACACGTTCTGCAGCCTCTGCAAAAAACAGAATGAAAAAATATTGAATCTCTGGCTCACAGTGAAGGTATTTGTGGACCCAGCAAACGACCATTTCCGCGAAATCGCAAAAAAAGACAAAAATAATGTGTCAGATGCCTTCAGACATTTTCTATAGTGCTGGCAGTCCATTTTCAGGCTTACATTATTAAAACAGGATGTTAGAATTATTATAAACTTGACTAGGTGATGCTGTGATCACTGTGAGTGCCACAGTGGTTGATTTTGTATCCCTACCCCCAAGTTGTAAAAATACACAAATTTAATTAGAAAAAATTTCTAAAGTTATTCCATTTCAATTTGACCTTTCTTTACCTAT
Source organism: Semisulcospira habei (assembly GCA_036245525.1). Taxonomy (NCBI): domain Eukaryota; kingdom Metazoa; phylum Mollusca; class Gastropoda; family Semisulcospiridae; genus Semisulcospira; species Semisulcospira habei. The sequence continues at coordinate 130,570,363 of BTPG01000006.1, forward strand.
TAAGTTTCAATAATGTGAGCATAAAGTGCAAGAAAATAAGGAAAGTCGGCATCCTTTACGGTACATTCGTGGTGAATGATAGCTTTTTCCCCATTTAAAATTGCCAAATTGGGAAATGTACGTTGTTTCCGGTGCCCTCAGAAATTTTGTATACTACCGATAGGTCTTTGTTAGGTTTTATTGGTTAGGATAGAGTACCACAGTTACTCCCAACCTGATTTTGTGATGCTATGATGCATTTAGGGGCCACAGTGGCTGAATCTGCTGCCCTACCCCCATTTCACCAGTACGCAAAGTAACGCAAAATAATCATAAAAATTGCTTACGTAATAGTCCTCTGTTTAAATATTTTTTGTTGCCAGTTGTTTTTTTTTTTTAAGTATGCATACTGAGCATAAAAAGTTGTGATCATTTCATTAATTTCAATGTAACCCATCAATTTAATTGTAACTATTTTTAACTGGCTGGTCTTTTAGGTGATATTTTACCTAGCGTAAGGCGGGTCTAGTAAGGTCTCCCCTTTTCCTTTCATTTATTTTTATCTAGAAATGTGTAAATATGAATATGCGTAATAAAGTTTCATGGTTCCTAATAGCCAAAACAATGTTATCAAAAATACTTAGTTTCCACATGTCGACCACAAGATCTCCACTTCCACCTTCTGCAACGTTCAATCTTTTTTATGGCCGTCTTTAAATCTTATATTGTTCTGGCTGCCAATAAGTGAGCTGTCAAGAGCTAGGCAGCATGTTTTCAGAGTTTGGTGTATAGGGGCGTGTCTTCTGGTCAGAACTGCCAGCAGACCGCTTCTCTGTATGGACATGTTTGGAGAATGTGCTAAGGAGACCGATTTTCTACGCCAAATTCGCATAGGGCTGTTTCCACATGACCCAGTCTCACGAGGTGAGTTCAGCAGGGTCCTTACGGTCTGTGAACATTTGTGAAAGTTGTAAAAAAAATGGCAAGGCTTTTTGAGGGCCCTGGAAAGTCTGTCAATTTCAGTCTTTTTCCTTAAAGTCTGTGAAAGTTTGTAAAAATGACAACGTACTGGCAAACTTTTGTCTACTTCTTTTTTTTTTTCTCCCTCAATTTGTGACTATTCCCATTGCAAACGATCATGCTGACGCTTGTTGCAAGTGATCTATATTTAGCTCTGATCATAAAGTGACTGCATGGCGAACATTCTGATTGGTTGTTTACGCTTCTACCGAAGTCCGCCATTCACTAAGCGTTCTTTTATTTTGGTATCTCTTCACGCATTAGGCACGGAAGCTTCAAATAATTGCTGATACAGAGTGATCTGATTAAAGTGTGTAAAGCTTCAGGCTTCAGTTTGGGTTTGTGAAACGTTCCTGCTTTTCTGGATGGACCCAGTCCAGAGTAATCAGTGTGTAGATGAAAGATGGTGGCCTGGCTCTCCCTGTTCAGCTTGTTGATGTCATCTGCCCACGGGCTGCAGCCGCCATTCTGCTTTTGCCAATCACTTTGTTGTTGTAGTGTCTCCATTCCCAGCTAGTCCAGAATGCACTGGAATCCACTGCAGCACTATTTTGTGGACAGGGCATCCAGTCTATCTTGAAGCTTCCTGGTGAGATCAGTGGATCAAGCTGCTGCCTTTCCCTAGCTAGTGCTCTGCTGCTGTGTTGAGCACCTGCAGATCTGTACGATAGTTGGAGCTGCTGCCGCTAGCTGGTAAGGAGAGGGAGGTAGTAGTGCGGTCTGCACAACAGATGTACACGCCACTTCCTTCATTCAACACAGCATCTTGTGTGGTATCACAGCTGCCGTGAGGGTAGCGCTTGTGCACAACCTCCAGCAAGATGGCTTTGTGCAGTGCCGTGACCTTTGGCAAAGAGTCCTGGAACATTATGTTGTCTTGAAGGCTCTTTCGAGATGTCCAGGTATCTGAAGGGAGCTGTTCACACATCTTTGGGCTTGGTTCCAGGACGTCAGTGTTAGCCCTTTGCAGGACCTTCAGTTGGCAGTTCAGATTGGGCATTTCTGACGGTTCTTGGTCTGCTCCTGTAGTCTCCCATGCTGTCGGTGTTTAGTAAGTCTCTTCATCGTGTGTGCTGTTCTGCATTCCAGTGGCTCCAATGTCCTCCATTTCCTAAATTGGGGTGCTCCAGATGGCTCTAAGAATGTCACTGCATCATGAGAATGACCCATGTTCTGCATCTTGTCAAGCCTGGCTTTTTGGGTTTCAGGCAGTGTTTCATGTTGTCGATGTATCTTGGTACTGCACAACTGGTCTGACCGAGCATGTGTTTGCTTGTGCCAGGATGCTGTAATTTGCGCCAATTTGGTCCCCACCAGTTCTTCATCAGAGACTCTCTTTCTTTTTTGCAGCTCTAGCTTCCATGGTTTCAATGTGAGGCCTCCACGTGAATCCAGTAATTTATTTGTTGCCAGTAAAGTTGGCCTGTCTGTCTTTGGTACTGGAGATCTCCAGTTTTGAGGTGACCTCTTCCATCTGATTGAAAGAGATGGTCTAGCTCAGTTTGATTGGCCTCTTTCAGTCCAGCTGCTGACTCTATAGTCAGCATCCTGGATTCTGGAGGATGCTATTTTTTTATGTTCTGGAGGATTTCTTTATGCCTCCACGTGAATCCAGTAATTTATTTGTTGCCAGTAAAGTTGGCCTGTCTGTCTTTGGTACTGGAAGGTCTCCAGTTTTGAGGTGACCTCTTCCGTCTGATTGAAAGAGATGGTCTAGCTCAGTTTGAGTGGCCTCTTTCAGTCCAGCTGCTGACTCTATTGGCAGCATCCTGGATTCTGGAGGATGCTATTTCTTTATGTTCTGCTGCGCTCCACACTGCAAAGTCATCTGCATGGAGGATGTTCAAGACGAACCTTGGTACTGTTGTACTGATGTCATTAATGTAGACCAAAAACAGCATCAGACACAACATCTCCCTGAGGTACACCTTCCCCGAGTTTGACAAGAGTGCTGAATGTGCAGACGATAGAAGCTTCAGCGGCAGCCCCTGTTAAGCATGCCTTAAATAAAAAGAATTACAATTAAATCGATGGGTCACATTGAAATTAATAAAATGATCACAAATGTTTATGCTCAATATACATATTTTGTTAAGAAAACTGGCAACAAAAATATTTAATCAGAGGAGCAATTGTTATGATCATTTTTCGTTCCTTTGCGTACAGGTAAAATGGGGGTAGGGCAGCAGATTCAGCCACTGTGGCCCCTAAATGCATCACAGCATCATAAAATCAGGTTGGGAGTAACTGTGGTACTCTATCCTAAACAATAAAACCTAAAAAAGACCTATCAGTTGTATACAAAATTTCTGAGGGCATCAGAAACAATGTACGTTTCCCAATTCAGCAATTTTAAATGGTAAAAAGCTATCATTCACCACGAACATACCGTAAAGGATGCCGACTTTCCTTATTTTCTTGCACTTTATGCTCACATTATTGAAACTCAATAGGTAAAGAGAGGTCAAAATAAAATGGGATAACTTAAGCAATTTTTTCTAATTAATTTTGTGTATTTTTACAACTTGGGGGTAGGGATACAAAATCAACCACTGTGGCACTCACAGTGATCACAGCATCACCTAGTCAAGTTTATAATAATTGTGACATCCTGTTTTAATGATGTAAACCTACAAATGGACTGTCAGTGCTATAGAAAATGTCTGAAGGCATCTGACACATTATTTTTGTCTTTTTTTGCGATTTCGCGGAAATGGTCATTTACTGGGTGCACAAATACTTTCACTGTGAGCCAGAGATTCAATATTTTTTCATTCTGTTTTTTGCAGAGGATGCAGAAGGTGTGCCTTGACATAATATTACCTGATTTGGGCTTCTGGAATGAATTCTGATTTATTTAGAGGAAAATGTTTCTCAACCTCATTTTAGCACCTGCGAAGAGCGTGAATGGGGGTACCCTTGCGCCATCGGCTATATCTCTGGTGTGTTCCTAAGGATTTTCAGGGAACATGGCTTAAACATCTCAGGACATACTAAGGAACACTTTGAAATCCATCTTATTGAGTACTGGGGGGGGGGGGGGTGCACGGTAGACCTTCCTAGCTTATGGACTAAAACTCAAATAACAACTTTGTGTATACTTTCAGTGCTGCGGTGGCAGGCAAGCGCCCCACCAAAGACTTCTCTTGTCAAACCCCAACTTCTTGGTTGGGGGCGGAGCCTCAGATCCTCTCGCCCCTGGAGAGTAACCCTCCTCTGGTGATGACGAGGAACCAGGGAACGCAGAAGGCGGACACTACCGGTCCGGTGGCACCGCCTTCTGCGGCCCCTAAGCCTCAGCCCCCACCCAAACCTGCTAGTTTGTCAATGCCAAAGGTTTCTGGCTCTGGTCAGCCTTCTAAGGCCGCTAACTCTAGCGGCAGGACCGCTGCCCAGGACCAGAAGTCTAAGAAATCTATGGGACCGCCGTGCGCACGGGTCCAGAAGGGGAACACTGATGTCCCCCTTCAAAACAAATATGCTGCATTGGAGGAGCAGATGGAGGGAGTGGAAGTTGTCGTTGCCGATGCTGCGGAAGCTCCACCCCCTTCATCTCCTAAGAACCAGAGGAGGCCCGGGAGCCGGCCCCCTCTGTTTCTCCAACTCCTTCCAAGGCAAAGGTAAAAGGGGGGGGGGGGGGGGAAACTCCGCACCCCCAGATAAGACATAATCATGGGCTCTCTGCTTCAGTGGAATTGTGATATTCAAGCTAACTTTGACTAATTACGTCTTTTAGTCAAGTGCTATAACCCCTCAGTAATATCTCTTCAGGAGACTTATCTAAAGACTTCTGACCCTGTGTCCTTTAATGGTTTTACTTACTTACTTACGCCTGTCACCCCTACCCGGGTATAGGCCGTCGACGAGAGACCTCCAGCAACTCCTGTCCTGTGCTTCTCCTTTTAATGGTTTTAACGTTATACATAAAGGCTCTGATTCGGAGAGGCGCTCGGGTGGAGTGGCTCTTCTCATTAGTACCCCACCCGGGTCTGCCCTGGGGGACTTGGGTGGGGTTAGGTATTTTTTAGTTCCCAGGGTCACCCTGGTCAGCCCCACAGGGTGGGGTTTTCTCTCTATTCTGGGGCATGTGTTTCTGTCTACCCGAGGTCCATTCACCTGTATTTGCCTTTTTTAAACTCTCCCTACTGTCTGCACTGCCTGTAGCTCTTGATATTGGATGTGTGTTGCTAAATGGTCTTAGCTTTATTTAGGCCCCATGTGTTAGGTTTATTTAATGTGTTTGACCGGCTGGCGACATACATTCAATGTTCTGTTTAGTTGGTTGTTTTTTTTCACAAGCAGTGCAGGCACGTCCTGAGAAAGCCTTGTTGCTGTCGGGACGTTAAGCAATGTACAATCAATCAATCAATCTTCTCATTAGTAGCCAAATTTTATGTAGCCCCGTTAGCATCGACACCTGTCTTCAGGCTGTCGCAGCTCGGGTTACCTTGAAGAAGACCATAACCATATGCAGTATTTACCTGCCACCATCCCAGCGGGTCTGTAATAATGATTTTTTTAATTTAGTAGATCAACTGCCCCCTCCCTTTATTCTCATGGGGGATTTTGACGGTCATGCTGACCTTTGGGGTAGTGACCACTATGATGGCAGAGGTCAGATGTTAGAAGATGTTTTTTCTCAACTTAACGATGGCTCACCTACATACTCTAACTCAGGTTCAGGATCTAGTTCTGTTCTAGACCTCACTGTGTGTGATCCTTCTCTCATGCTGGACTTTGACTGGAAGGTTCACGACGACCTGTGTGGTAGTGACCACTTCCCAGTAGTCCTGTCATCGGTCAGCTGTGAGGAGGATCCGCCGGTGGGGCGCTGGAATCTCAAGAAAGCTAACTGGCTTCTGTTTGCCTCCCTCTGTCAGTCTCGTATTACAGAGGAGGTGGTCATGTCAGCTGAAGAACCTGTTTCTTCTTTTACTACTATTTGTTGGACGTAGCGGGTGAAACCATCCCTAAAACTTCCGCATCAGTCCCTCAGAAGCCGAGAGTACCATGGTTCAATGAGGAGTGCCGCAAGGCCCAAAAAGCGCGCAAATCTGCTCAGCGACGTACTTTCCGTACTCTGTCGCAAGTGAATATTTTAACCTTTAAAAGACAGAGGGCGAAAGCCCGTTACATTTTTAAACGTGAACACCGTGCTTCCTGGAGACGCTTCGTCTCATCTTTAACTTCTCGGACTCCGTCCCAGAAAGTATGGAGGGCTGTTCGAGGAATTAGGGGCAGGGGTGGCTCGGCTTCTGTCGGCCATCTTAGAGATGGTGCCAGCTTGGTCACAGATAAAAAAGCTGTGGCCAATTTGCTTGCCTCCACCATTGCCCATAATTCTTCAACAGAGCATTATTCACCCTTCTTCCAGAGAGAGAAGGAGAAGCGAGAGTCTCGTATTTGTGATTTTAAGTCCGATAACTCAGAAGACTATAATGCCTCTTCTACATTATCAGAATTGCAGCAAGCCTTGCAGAAATGTAATGACTCTGCTGCTGGCTTAGATACCATCCACCATCAATTCCTAACGCATCTGCCTGAGAGGTCACTCTTTGTACTTCTCAAGGCCTTTAATCATATCTGGAGAACTGGTCATTTTCCGCCGTCTTGGCGCCAGGCTGTGGTTGTACCGATCCCCAAGCCGGGTAAGGCTCCTTCCGACCCGGGCAACTACCGGCCTATCGCTTTGACATCATGTTTATGTAAAACTATGGAGTGCCTGGTCAACGCCCGCCTGGTGTGGCATCTTGAGTCACAGGGTCTCCTCACAGACCTCCAGTGTGGTTTCCGGCGCTTCCATAGTACAACTGACCATTTAGTCTGCTTTGAATCATTTATTCGAGATGCTTTTGTCAACAAGCAGCATGTCTATGCAATTTTCTTCGATCTTGAGAAGGCATATGACACTACCTGGAAGTATGGCATAATGTCTGACTTGTTGGGCATGGGTTTTAAAGGGCACCTGCCCGTTTTTATTCACAATTTTTTGACTAACCAGTCGTTCCATGTCCGTGTGAGCTCCACCCTCTCTGACTCCTTTGAACAGGAGATGGGTGTCCCACAGGGCAGCATTCTATCTCCTGTTTTATTTAGTATTAAAATTAATAACATTGTAAAGGCCATCAAGGATAATTCTGAATGCTCTTTGTTTGTTGACGACTTTGCTTTGTGTGCACGTGGTCGAGGACTTGCGTCCCTTGAGAGGCGCTTGCAGCTGTGCGTTGATCGCATCCAGCGGTGGGTGTCTCTCACTGGATTCAGGTTCTCGCCCTCCAAGACTGTCTGTGTGCATTTTACTAACCAGACGAAATTTTTTCCAGAACCTAGCCTGAGCATTGCTGGAGTGCCAATTAAGGTGGCCGAGGAGGCAAAGTTTCTGGGGGTCATTTTTGACAAAAGACTTACCTTCCGCAACCATATTAATTACCTTAGAACCTCTTGTCAGAAGGCTCTCGACATTCTTCGTGTCGTCGGTCGTACTGACTGGGGTGCGGACCGTACTGTCTTACTTCGTCTGTACCGGGCCCTTGTTCGGTCCAAACTGGATTACGGCTCTGTGGTGTATGGCTCAGCTTCCAAGTCTGTGCTACAGCGTCTGAACACAATTCACTATCAGGGTCTGCAGATATGTCTTGGGGCCTTCAGGACCTCTCCAGTTCCTAGTCTGTATTCCGAGGCAGGGGAGCCTTCTCTCAAGCTCCGCCACATCCGCCTCGTGCTCAGCTACGTTCTGAAACTGAAGGCCCATCCAGACAATCCTGCCTATGATTGTGTTTTTAAACCATCGTTTGCAGAGATTTACGATACCCATCCGGGAGCTGTCCGTCCACTTTCTTTCCGTGTCCGACCTCATCTGCAGGCGGCCGGATTGGACCTGGACAGAGTTTCGGAATCCCTGCAACACATCACTCCACCTTGGCTCTTACCAGTTCCTGACATCTTGCTGGACTTGACTGCCCACAAGAAAGACTCTACTCCACCAGCCATATACCAACAGAGCCTCAATGAACTGCTTTCAATTTTTCCTGGCTATTGTCGTATCTATACCGATGGGTCAAAGTCTGAGGATGGGAGAGTGGCTGCGGCTGCAGTGTCCTCTCGTCATCCTAGACGCCCATTTAAGCACCGCCTCCCAGACCACTCATCTGTATTTAGTGCGGAACTGCAGGCGGTTCTGCTGGCACTCAGGCATGCTTATCGATCTAGAGAAAGGAACTTCCTGATTCTGTCTGACTCTCATTCTGCCCTGCAGGTCCTTCAGGGCACGGGAAATGACCACCCACTGCTGGTGCAGATCAGAGAGCTCCACGCAGACTTGATGAAGGAATATTATGACATCATTTTTATTTGGGTGCCAGGGCATGTGGGCATCGAAGGCAACAGGATCGCAGATTCTGCTGCCAACGATGCCCGCAATGACCCTGTCCCTGACACACAGACTGTTTATAGTGATTTTAGACATGTGGCTAGTGCGTACATAGCCCGTGAGTGGCAGTCCGAGTGGGACAAAGAGGAAGCTAACAAGCTGCATGAAGCCCTTCCTAAGTTGTCCGACGGTCTACCTTATCGCTGCGGCAGCCGCCATGAGGAGACTGTCCTGGCTCGGCTCCACATCGGCCACACGTATGTTACGCACTCTTATTTACTTAAACAGGAGGAGCGTCCATGGTGTTATGCTTGCGACGAGCAGTACTCTGTTCAACACTTTTTGTTGTCTTGTGCTGATCTAATCGACACAAGGTATAAACATTTTATGGCAGACTCCTTGAAGGTTTTGTTCCGAGATGTGCCCCCGGACAAGATCTTCAGTTTTCTGAGGGAGTGCCATATTTTTAATAAGATTTGAGCATTTATGGATTATGATGTTTCTATTATTTTGACCTTTTTGAGAGTTTCGACGTTTTCTTTAAAGACCTGTGCGACATTTTAGCCTGACATATTTTTAAGGTATATTTACATCATGTCTTAAGACCTTTCTTTTAGTCTGGCTGACCAGATTTTAACCCTTCCCGCCGTGAGATGGCCTTAGTTGCCTGCTCGGCGTTAAACCCAAATAACTAACTCCATTCACCTGTATTTGCCTTTTTTAAACTCTCCCTACTGTCTGCGCTGCCTGTAGCTCTTGATATTGGATGTGTGTTGCTAAATGGTCTTAGCTTTATTTAGGCCCCATGTCATAGGTTTATTTAACGTATTGGACCGGCTGGCGACATACATTTAATATTCTGTTTTGGTTTTTTTCACAAGCAATGCAGGCACGTCCTGAGAAAGTCTTGTTGCTGTCAAGATGTTAAGCAATGTACAATCAATCAATCATTGTCTAAAATTGACAGCATGTGACAGGGACATTGCTGTCATGCAGCTTTTGTTGTTATTTGTTGGGTCATGTTTTTGCTTTTAATTTTAATTTTTTCACCTGTTTTGATATTATGTACGATTAGTGCATCATTACATATATCTCACATTGTTTATTATTGTAAATGTTCATTGTACATGTTAGTATTTTGCTGTTTTTTTATGAAATGGAAAATAATTAGCATGAACCCTGGAGTGCATGGTTTGTTTTTTACCATTTTCAGTACTTTTCATTAAATTATGGGAACATCACATTAGTTAACCCTTTTCATCCTGATACATCTTTGCTTGAAATAAAATTGACTATGCTAGTACCAAGATATTCTGGCACCATCCTTGAACTAAAATGGTGGATCTATCACCGATCTTCAACAGAGCCTGCATAGGAGTAGGACAATAAGCAGAATTAAATAATTCAGCATCAGGATGTAATGGGTTAAACAGATTCATTACAATGCAAAAGAAGTTTCATAGTATTGGATTGAGGTATTTAACCGAGTGTATTAATGGCATTTCACCCAGAAATGTCACTGACTGTTCACTTCCTTTATTTGTGATATATTTGATGTTGTAGGTGAACATTGTGGATCCACTGAAACTGAGAGAGGAGTTTACCAATATTCTGGCAGACAGGATCATCGCCACAGGAGTAGTGGCCACCTTCATTTTGCACCGCGGCCTGTAAGTTGTTAGGCTCCATTTCTTTGAACCCTCTTGTGCATGCTGCCAGTGGTATTGTAGACACTACCCCCAGTAGCAAAACATCTTTGGGCCCAAGACGGCCAGCGGGCCCATGCACGACCGTGCGGCTGTTGTGGGCGTGAGGACATTTGCTTACTGGGCAGTCAGCTGCTTGCACAAGGGGTTCAGTTCCTTCTCTGAACATGTGTGTGTGTGCGCATACATGTGTGTGTATGTTTCTGTGCCTGATATTCAATTCATGATATAAAGTTTGATGTAGGATGGCAAGGTTTTCTTGAATAAATTATACTCCAGGTAACTTATAGTAAATTTGTGATTAAACTCCTTAACGTAATTTGTTTCCCTTTGTCTTTGTTAGGACAGGCGAGACAAGCAATAGTCATTATGGATGTTACATGGCCACAAGCTAGACATCAGTCGGTTTTCTCTTTTTTCATTTACAGTAAACTTCGGATATAAACGAAGGTCCAGGGGACCCATTCTTTTGTGTTATATCCACAAAGTTTGTTATGAGGGATGTGGTTCGCATAGAAGAAGTGCACAAAAAGTTATGTCTTGCTTGTTTTATCTTAACTCATTCAGCCCTGACGCCCTACAGCAAGAGATGGGTCGACCATGATAATTCAAGCTAATCTGGCACTGCTCTTGAATTATCATGGTTGATCCATCTCCTGCAACTTGTGCATAGTCATTAGATGACGCCTCCAAAATTTGGAAAATATGGCCGTCGGGCTGAATGAGTTAAATTGTTATCTTGTTATAAGTGAAGTTTGCTGTATAGAAAGTTTGCTGTACAGAAAGCAACTGAATAAGTGAGTTGAACTACCAAATAGCATGTCATTTACATTATTGGTGAAACTCTTTACAGATACATCATCAGTGAAACCAACCAGGAGAGCAGAGAAAGGCGAGAGATCGGCAATGTGACGATGGACACAGAAATCTCTTTTGAATACGGTGTGAGAAAACGAAAACACGCGCAACCTGAGCCTGATCCAGCTCTGTCCCGCATCTCAGAAGTTTCCACAAGCATGGAAGGTTTGACACTGTTGTATCAGTGAATAGAACCCGTAGTTCCAAGAACATGAGTCGCAGGGGCTTTTGAGAATCTATGTCTCTTGCAGATAGACAAGCTTGGAAGGTTTTACACACTGTTTTGTACACAAAATAACACCTTTAGTGCAAAGAAGGGCTGGTGTTGATCAGTCATTGATAGGCATATATTCTCTTGAGCCCCTGCAGTCATCACCTCAAGAGAAAGCACTACTGATAGCCAAAAGGTTAGCTCATTCGAGATGAATGGCATCCGGCTATTAAGCCGCACATCCAGCTGCTGTTCATCTCAAATGAGTTAAATCTTTACAGAAATACCAAGAGTTGAATCAGAATGTAAAAGAACAAATTTGTTTCTTTGCTTGGCTTGGTTGATGTACTTATGTTTTTCTCTTGGCTTGACTTCGCGAACTCCAGTATCACTAGGCAGGCATTGTCATGGAAACCCCAGGGAAAGAGGAAAAGAGGTAGGCCGAGAAACTCCTGGCGTCGAGACCTCCAAGCAGACATCAAGAGACTGGGAACCACCTGGAGTAGAATCGAAGGAGAAGCATAGGACAGGAGTTGCTGGAGGTCTCTCGCCGATGGCCTATACCCGGGTAGGGGTGACAGGCGTAAGTAAGTAAGTGACTTCGCGAACGAAGATTTTATAGGGGTTGCCCATGACGTCTGCAGGCCTCCTCATGGCTGCGGAGGCCAATCTGGGACAGGCAGGTTTGACTGCAGTGGCTGCAGGGGAAGGTCTGGCCAGGGTTCTGAGTTGCGGCATCTCTGTTTTTTCTCCTGAGCCGCTTGTGCTTAAGGCTAGCTCTGCGAGAATCCTCAGAGACGGCTGCCTTGTAAATGGTGGAGCGCCAGGTGTCACGGTCCGCAGCAAGCAAAGACCACTGGCAGTGGTCGATTTGGCAGGCACTAAGTGACTTCTTGAGACAGTCTATGTATCTCTTCTTTGGTGCCCCTCTGTCTCGATGTCCAGTGGCAAGCTCGCTGAACAGGGTGATCTTGGGTAGGCGATGATCCTCCATCCTGGAGACATGCCCCACCCAGCGGAGCTGCGTCCGCAGCAGCAAAGCCTCGATGCTCACAGTTTCTGCCTGTTCAAGGACCTCGACGTTGGTGACATAGTTACTCCAGTGAATGCCCAGGATGGTACGCAGGCAGCGCTGGTGGAAGCGTTCGAGGAGTCGTAGTTGGCTGCGGTAGAGGGCCCAGGACTCTGAACCATACAGCAGGGTGGCGAGAACGACAACTCTGTACACGCTGATCTTGGTGCCTGTTTTCAGTTGTTGATTGTGCCACACCCGCTTGAATAGTCGCCTGAAAGCGCTGTTCGCTTTTGCCAGCCTGCTGTCAAGCTCCTTGTTCAGCTTGGCGTCCGACGTGATGATGCAGCCAAGGTAAGTAAACTGGTACACTGACTTTAGTTCAGACTCGCTGATGGTGATGTGGGGAGGCCGATGCTCTACCATGGGTGCCGGCTGATGGAGGACCTCTGTCTTAGACTGACCTCAAGTCCAAAGAGCTGGGCAGCGTCAGCGAAGCAGGACGTGATGCGCTGCAGGGCTCTCTCTGTGTGTGCAACGAGGGCAGTGTCATCAGCAAAAAGCAGCTCACGAATCAGTTGGTCTAGGGTTTTGGTGTGGGCCTGCAGTCGTCTGAGGTTGAACAGGCTGCCATTGAGACGATACCTCATGTACACTGCATCATCATCGAGGTCCACTGTGACCTGCTTCAACATCATGCTAAAAAAGATGGTGAAGAGGGTCGGTGCCAGCACGCAGCCCTGCTTTACACCGTTGAGAATAGGGAATGGTTCTGAGAGGTCATTGTTGAGTCTGACCTGGCCTTGCTGGTCCTCGTGTAGCTGGACGATCATGCTGAGGAACTTTGGGGGACAGCCAAGTCGCTCCAGGATCTGCCACATGGCTTGCCTGCTCACAGTGTCGAACGATTTTGTTAGATCAACAAACGTTATGTACAGCCCTTTGTTCTGCTCGCGGCACTTCTCGTGAAGCTGTCTCGGCACAAAGACCATGTCGGTGGTGCTCCTGTTGGCTCTGAAGCCACATTGGCCCTTTGTGAGGTGGTCTTAGGTGATGGCAGGTACCAGTCGATTCAGGAGCAGCCTTGCGAGAATTTTCCCGGCAATGGACAGCAGGATAATTCCACGATAGTTGGAGCAGTCAGACTTCTCGCCTTTGTTCTTGTACAGGGTGATAACGACTGCATCACGGAGATCCTTTGGTAGTGTTCCTTCCTCCCAGCAGCATAAAAAGAGGTCGTGGAGCTTGTTGTGCAGTGCGGGGCCTCCATGTTTCCAGATCTCTGGCGGTATTCCATCAATGCCTGCTGCTTTGCCACTCTTGAGCTCGTGGATGGCTGTGAGAGTCTCTTCAGCGGTGGGCGGTTCGTCCAATTCAACCTTTAGTGGGAGGTGTGGGATTTGGAGGATGACTGCTGCTTGAACAGTGCGCTCAGCGCTGAAGAGGCTCTGAAAGTACTCCGACCAGCGGTTCAAGATGGAGGTTTTATCTGTGAGCAATGCCTGTCCATTAGCGCTTCGCAGGGGACTCTGTACCAGGTGCCTGGGGCCATACACTGCTTTCAGTGCTTCGTAGAAGCCCCTGTAGTCACCGTTGTCAGCGCAGAGCTGGGTCCTCTGTATGAGTCTGGTCCACCACTCGTTCTGGAGATCTCTGAGCTTGCGCTGGAGACTGCTGCAGACGAGGTGGAAGGCAGACTTCTTCACAGGGCAGGAAGGCTGGGCTAGGTGGGCCTGATGGGCAGCTCTTTTTTTTGCTAGGAGTTCCTGGATCTCTACATCATTTTCATCAAACCAGTCTTTGTTCCTCTTTCTAGCGAAACCCAAGACTTCTGCAGAGGATTTTGGAATAGCAGTTTTCAGTTGTTCCCAGAGTGTTTCAGGGGAGGAGTCTGCTGGGTCCACTGTGTCTTTGAGCCTGCGCTGTAAATCTGTCTGAAAGTCAGCTTTTACATCGTCACGCTGAAGGCTGGCAACATTAAGCTTTTTCTTGGGGGGGAGGGGAGGGGGAGGGGGGGAGGGGGGGGGGCTCCATTTCTTGGGTTTTGGCTTGAAGTGGAGCCTGAGTTTGCAGCGGACAAGGCGGTGGTCCGTGTGGCATTCTGCGCTGGGCATCACTCTGGTGAGGAGGACATGGCTGCGGTCCCTCTGACGCACTAGGACATAGTCGATAAGGTGCCAGTGTTTGGAGCGAGGATGCATCCAGGTGGTCTTTCGACTGTCCTTTTGCTGAAAAGTAGTGTTGGTGATGACCAGTTGCTGCTCTGCACAGAACTCCAACAGTAGGCGGCCATTGTCATTGCAGTTCCCAACGCCATGCTTGCCGAGGACTCTTTTCCAGGCTTCAGAGTCCTGGCCCACTCTGGCGTTGAAGTCGCCAAGGATGATGACTTTGTCGTCTGCAGGGTTGCTCTGTAGGAGGCTACGCAGGTCAGAGTAGAACTTGTCCTTTTCTGCAGGCTCTGTCAGGAGGGTTGGGGAGTACACACTGAGAAGGGTGACTTTTTGCTGGTGTCTCAGTGGGAGGCGCCTGATGCGGTCTGAGTGACCCGTTGGTAGGTTTTCCAGCTTAGTCGCAATGGAGGTCTTGACCATGAAGCCCACGCCTGAGAGCCGTCTTTCTGATGCAGGCCTGCCTGACCAGTAGAGGGTGTAGCCAGCGCCAAGTTCTTGGAGGCTGCCTTCGTCCGGAAGGCGTACTTCGTTGAACGCGGCGATGTCGATGTTTAACCTCCGCAATTCATGGGCAAAGAGGGCAGAGCGACATTCAGGGCGTCCGCTGTCTGCTTGTAACGCACGCAGACTTGCCCTCAGTCGCACGTACAGAATCTCGCACAACAGACGCATACACCGCCACTGACTCAGACGGGCGCATTCATGCGGTAAAACACAACTCACGGGCTTCCTTTCTAACGGAACTTTTATACACGATAAATAGAGAAAACGCTTAAAAGACTATCAAACTATTTACACTACACCTTCCCCACTACCAGCATCCAAACATCACATACACGTACACAATATCAATGCCAGGCTAGGTAGTAGTCTCTCACACTCCAACCTGTTGGGTGTTCTCGCCTGGTTACGTTCAGTCCTTTCACGTCTAGGCGTGCAAGTCCTTCGTACGCTCCCGAGTCGTCCTGTCTCTCGTACCGTAGACGTCCTTGTAGCTCGTACCATATCTTCGCTGTGACCCAAGTGTCTCGGCGCCGGTCGCTCACTCTCCGAGTGAAGAGATGGAGAGGTGACCTCGCATTAGGTCCCTGGTGACTTGACGTCTCGGCGTCCGTCGCTCCAATTCCGACAAGCACTCTGAACAATAATAAAGTCCTAAATCGTAACACTTGCTAAACACACACACATATTGGATAATATGAGATACATTACGTAACCTGGCTGATACAAATAACTCACACATTCATTCACACACACACACGTGCTTCATAATCCAACTACTTTCGTAACACCCCCATATCTCTGTCACTACCTTGAAACAGACTATAACCTAACACTCTCGCTATACGTTATCCCATACGCAGGAAAAGACTGTACTTAACCACATACTACCTTCATAACGACTTAGGCCTACACGCCTCACATTCCTTTAGTTATCCATCTTGGTAAATAACTGTATACGAAAAACGCCGGTTACCTCACTGAACTCCAAACCAACATACTGAACCAAACCAGACAACACTATACAACCAAATTACTCTCACCAACGCATACTGTCTTTAACTAAGCAACTATCAATAATACATATAGAAACATACCTGAATTCTAGGTTTCAGAGTCTTGGAATACGGGCTAAGGTATCTCGCACACGTCTGTATCCACTGACAGTAAAGCCCCGTACTAACTTTCTACAGCTCTGCCAGACTGAGCTCTCGCCTACAACTCACTAAAACTCCCCGTATTAAACGTTCCTTAAAGATTCCTCGTGGGCCACGTGCCTCACGAAATAGTTGTCACAAGACAAACCGCTACAAAACTGTACAGTATTAAACCTACTGTGTGAACCCTATGCTTGGGCATAGAGTTTCATCACAGTTCCCCCTTCCTCGGGGGAAAAAAAGAAACGACCGAGTTTCTTTTTAAGACAACTGGACGTAAGACGCTATTACTACTAACAGAAGAACTAAACAACTGACTTAAAACTCAACACACACTTTTTGATCGCACTGCAAACGTGACAACAGAACTAACGCGTTAATACCTCCAGAAATGAAAACGATCCAACGACTGCCCACACACAATCGCGAGACTCAACAGTCTCCGACCTACCTAAAGACGGGGTGGTGAGCGTCATTTCTGTCCGCAACAGAACTATGCCGTCTCTGGCCAACCCGACTGTTGGGCCAAACCCGCTGATCGATCCCCTGACTGGACGGCAATAACACGGTCCGTTTGCTCATGAGCACGCTTGCTCTGAGCTCTTGTCGCGACAGATGTGACTGCACCACGAGGAACGTGAGCTCGCCGTTTCATCGCCCCGACCCTACCAATGACTGGCTGTACACCCTTCATGTTACCAAGAACTAAATCAACTACTGGCTCGTCGATGACACAAGAAATTAGATCCCCCGAGAAAAACTCCGTGTCAACCTCTATCTTAGCCAACGGAAAAACGTCTACTTTCCCTCCAAACGAAATCACTTTCTGTGTCTCCCCCCGTGTACTGATCTTTTTTAACAAGGCTACGTCTGACCCCTGCGGTCGTTGTACCTGAGTCACGGAGAATAGAAGAGAGACATCCGTTTACAACACCGTAGGCAACCACCTCCGTCAGCTGAACACACTCCACCCAGCTGTGTTCCTCTCCGACTGGGACTGCAAAACTGGCTATGTGAGTGGGCTGCTCCGCCCCCTCCACCATACCAGTATCACTAGGACATTGAGCCAGATGGCCGTACCCCTGACACGTGAAACACTGAGCACATAAACTACTGCTAGAACAGTCACGACTGAAATGCCCGTACTCATGACACGCAAAACACTGAGTGTCCGAATTAGCCATATGAACACGACCGTACCCACGCCCAGATTTCTCTCCTCGTGTGTAAGGATCGCGACCGCCATTGCTGTTACCTCTATCCCCACGTTGGAAAGGCAAACTACCCCTACCGTTCACCAGTTGGGCTCCACGCAAGGTATTGATGCCCCGATATCCCCCAGTCGTGTTAGCAGCAACCAACCCGACTGGTGGTAACTCGGTCCTACGCGCTAGGTTGTTCGTCGGAGGTGGCAGCCGAAAAGCCTCCGTGTTTTGCACTAACTCATCTGTACTCTTGAGGTTACGCTCCCTCAAGAACACCGCTAGATCCTTGGAAACGCTACCAAAGAACTGTTTTGCCAACACGAGATCAAATAATGCCTCGTACGTGTGGTCGATCTTGGACAGTTCGACCCAGTGTACGAGCAAATGGGACAATCGCTTGCCAAACGACACAAACGATTCCCCTGTCTCTGGCTGACAAGCTCTCAAGCGTTCTCTGAACCCCTCCGCACAACACTGGAACTTCTGTAAGAGGCACTCCTTCAATGTCTCGTAATCTACGTTCCCCGAAACATTCAAACTATGGAAAAGACTCGAGGCCTGACCTTCTAGCACAGATGATAGCAAAATGGGCCAGTTGGCAGAAGGCCAACTCAACGCCTGCGCGTGAGCCTCAAAACGACACAAAAAACCGTTGATGGAGTCCACAGACTCCTTAAACATTGGTAATCTAGGGAAATTATGTATGCCCCAGCCTACTGAATCACTATCTGGAGCTGTTCTAGACCCCGCATCTTGAGCTAACTGCAGCTGGACCTCCCTATCTTTCTCTTCTTTCTCTCAGTTGCCTGCTCGGCGTTAAATCCAAATAACTAACTAATCTTCTTTCTCTCTCTGGTACTCTTGTTCTTATAATAATAATAATAATACCGTTATTATCTTTCTCTCTTAAGGCCCGCTCCTTTTCGTCCTTCTCTCTCTGAAACTCTAGAGATTTCTCGTCTTTCTCTCTCTGAAACGCTAGTTCTTTCTCTTTTAACTCTAGTTCTCCCTTCTTAAGTACTCTCTCTTTCTCTTCCCTCTCTCTCTGAATTTCCAACTCTTTCTCCTCTCTCCCCACCCGGGTCTGCCCTGGGGGACTTGGGTGGGGTTACGTATTTTTTAGTTCCCAGGGTCACCCTGGTCAGCCCCACAGGGTGGGTTTTTCTCTCTATTCTGGGGCATGTGTTTCTGTCTACCCTTTGTCCATTCACCTGTATTTGCCTTTTTAAAACTCTCCCTACTGTCTGCACTGCCTGTAGCTCTTGATATTGGATGTGTGTTGCTAAAT
Source organism: Semisulcospira habei (assembly GCA_036245525.1). NCBI lineage: Eukaryota > Metazoa > Mollusca > Gastropoda > Semisulcospiridae > Semisulcospira > Semisulcospira habei. Next base: position 130,588,843 of record BTPG01000006.1, read on the forward strand.
GGTCTTAGCGTTTATTTAGGCCCCATGTGTTAGGTTTATTTAATGTATTTGACCGGCTGGTGACATACATTCAATGTTCTGTTTATTTTTTTTCACAAGCAGTGCAGGCACGTCCTGAGAAAGCCTTGTTGCTGTCGGGACGTTAAGCAATGTACAATCAATCAATCAATCTTTCTCCTCTCTCTGTATCTGCATTTCTAACTCTTTCTCCTCTCTAAGTTGACGAATCTCTAACTCTTTCTCGTCTTTCAATCTCTGCCCTTCTCTTTCTCTCGCCCTATCCTCCCTATCCTTACATTTTTCAACGTAATCAAAAGGTTTATCATCCTTAAGCCCTAGCCTCTCACCTTGCTTAATGTACACCTCTACCTGGTCCACCTCCATATTTGCAACAACAGCCTTCCAAAAATTTCAAAACGTAAAAATACAAATCAACGGCAAAAATAGCAACAACCTACGCAGAAAACAGTGACCTACTTGACGTCACCCCACCCGGGTCTGCCTTGGGGGACTTGGGTGGGGTTAGGTATTTTTTAGTTCCCAGGGTCACCCTGGTCAGCCCCACAGGGTGGGTTTTTCTCTCTATTCTGGGGCATGTGTTTCTGTCTACCCTTTGTCCATTCACCTGTATTTGCCTTTTTAAAACTCTCCCTACTGTCTGCACTGCCTGTAGTTCTTGATATTGGATGTGTGTTGCTAAATGGTCTTAGCTTTATTTAGGCCCCATGTTGTAGGTTTATTTAACGTATTTGACCGGCTGGTGACATACATTCAATTTTCTGTTTATTTTTTTTTTTCACAAGCAGTGCAGGCACGTCCTGAGAAAGCCTTGTTGCTGTCGGGACGTTAAGCAATGTACAATCAATCAACCTACTTGACGTCCAGATGGAACGAAAAAACGATAGACAGCAGAGCAAGGAAAAAGAATGCTACAAACTATACAAAAGTAAGAAACAAGAACTAGCCCCTCGTAAGATCCAGAAAACTATAGAAACAACGGAACTTACCCCCTAGAATCGGAGAGGGGAACTAACCCAAACCAACAAACATAACAATCAAACCTTATTCTAAAATCGCTACTCACTATCACCCGCAGCTATTCTAATGTACCGCTAAATCAGGGTCACCACTCACTATCGTCACAAACAAACCGCTAACCAAAACTGTACCGTATTAAACCTACTGTGTGAACCCTATGCGTGGGCATAGAGTTTCATCACACTGCTGTGTCGTATTTATCTGTATGATCATTTGATTCACGTTTTTAACCTAACAAGAAACACAGGTGGTTAAATGTTACTCTAGTGAATTTTCATTATACACAGCTTCCTATCCACGGGACACTTTAGGTGGTGGTGATGGTGGAGGAGGCAACCTTGCTACAGAGAGAGAAGAGAAGGATGCAAAACCAGAGGTTGCCAGCGGCCTTGAGATGAGTGAAGGGGAAGCAGACATCCCCTCTGAACTGCCATTCCAGCTGCAGATTTCATATGTGGACGTGGACGGCGCCAAGGCACTGAGGGTGTTGACTCAGAAACGGCCCGTTACCCGTGACAGGCAGCTTGCTGAACAACGTGAGTGGGTGGACGGTGTATTGACCTTCAGTGTTGTTGGATGGTCCTGCGATGAACAAAAATAGACACACAGAGGATGGAGAGGAGGATATACTGCATTTGCCATGTCTGTCTGGTGTGTCTGTGTGTGTGTGTGTGTGTGGGGGGGGATATACTGCATTTGCCATGCCTGGTGTGTCTGTATAAAGGTTGGGGGTGGGGGTGGGGGGGATAAACCGCATTTGCCATGTTTGTTGTGTCTGTGTGAAAGGGGGGGGGGGGGGGGAGGGAGATAGGATATATACTGTATTTGCTGTGTCTGTCTGGTGTGTCTGTTTTTGTAAAGGGAGGGGGCATATTCTGCATTTGCCATTTCTGTCTGATGTGTCTGTTGGGAAAGGGGGGGGGGGGGTATACTGCATTTGCCGTCTTGTTTGTTGGGGGGGGGGGGGGGGGCGGTATACTGCATTTGCCGTCTGTCTGGTGTGTGTTTTTGTAGAGGGGGGGGGGGGGGGGGGGGGGTATACTGCATTTGCCATGTCTGTCTGGTGTGTCAGTTTTTGTATAAAAAAAAAAAATAAAAAAAAGTCGGGGGGGGGGGGGGGGGGGGGGGGGATTGGTGTAGGGTATACTGCATTTGCCATGTCTGTCTGGTGTGTCTGTTTTTGTAAAGGGGGGGGGGGGGGGGGGATATATTGCATTTGCCATTTCTGTCTGGTGTGTGTCTTTGTGCAAGGGTGCCGGGGGGGGGGGGGGGGGGGGGGGAGGGGATGGAGGGAGGGAGGGATGGATATACTACATTTGCCATGTCTGGTGTGTCTGTTTTTGTAAAGAGGGAGGGGGGGGGGGGGTACACTACCTATGCCATGTCTGTCTAGTGTGTCTATTTTTGGCTCACGTGTGAAGCAAAACTGAGCATGTTTTGGGCCAGTGGTCGTCCATCCATCGTCCGTGGTAAACTTTAACATTGGCATTTTCTTGGAGACTATTCTAGCCACATTCTTCAAACTTGGCCCAATGATACTTTGTGGTAAGACCTTTCTAAACATATCAATTTGAATGACCTCTCACAAAGGTCAAGGTCACAAGGGATCAGGAAATAGGTCAAAACTTGGTACAAAGGTACCTGATGGTAAGACCTTTCTATACGTACTAATTTGGTCGACCCCTCAGAAAGGTCAAGGGTCACAAGAGCTCAGGAAATAGGTGAAAAATAGTTCTTTTGACAAAATATGTTTTTTTCTCAAATAATATTCAAAACTTCAAACCCAAACTTGGTACAGAGATACCTGATAGTAAGACCTATCTATGCATACCAATTTTGGATGACCCCTGAAAAAGGTCATGGGTCACAAGGGCTCAGGAAATAGGCCCGCAATAGCCATATTTTAACAAAAATATTTTTTTCTCAAATCCTATTCACAAAAGGTGAAAGGTCAAGGCCAGGGTCGCGAGTGTTCAGGAAATAGGTCTAAAATAGCCATATTTTGACAAAAGATGTTTTTTTCTCAAATACTATTAACAACTTAAAACCCAAATTTGGTACAGAGATACCTGATAGTAAGACCTATCTATGCATACTAATTTGGATGACACCTTGGAAAGGTCAAGGGTCACAAGAGGCTGGCAAATGTGTGTACAATGCAGATTTTTGATAAAATTGTAGGTATTCCCAAAAATTTTGATAAAATTGTAGGTATTCCCAAATTTTTGCAAATTTTTCCACCAAATTTTGTACAAAGATAGCTGATGATAAGACCTTCCTATGCATACTAATTTAGTCGACTCATCGCAAAGGTCAAAGGTGGTTGACAGATGTTGAAAAATGCTTACATTTTCAGAAAACATTGATTTTGCTGTTGCAGAAGCCAGCCCTTGTCACAAAGGTCTCACATATGTAAATCGGTCATACACGTGAGCTTTAATGGCTTTGCCTTTCTTGTTGTAAAGACTGAGGGTTGGGGGGGGTGGGGGGGGGGGATATGCTGCAATTTTGCCATTTCTGTCTGGTGTATCTGTTTTTGTAAGGGGGGGGGGGGGGGGGGATGGGAGTAATACTGCATTTATTTGCCATGTCTGTCTGGTGTGTCTTAAAAAAAAAAAAGGGAAGGGGGGGGGAGGGGGGGGGGTGGATGGTGGATATACTGCATTAATTGCAATGTCTGTCTGTTTTTGTTTGGCCCAGGGTCACCCAGCAGCCCAGTAAGCAAACGGTTGGGCCGAGGTTAGCTGACACATAGTTTTGGGTGGGCTGACACTGGCCTTTAGGACCTTTTGCCTACTTATTGCTAGGTGGTTAAGAGGACTGTGTGTGTGTGGCTGTTTTTAATTACCTCATGCTAGAAACTTGCAGAAGAATATATGTGGCCATACTCTTGTCTATTGTGCTTTGTTTCATCGTCCTTGGATCACCTAGCAGGTCAGCAGGAGTTTTTTTTTTGTTGGTTTTTTAGTAAACCAAAATAACCAAGTAACAATTAAGAAACATGCTCAAGGTACCATTTAAAAAAGAGTTGACTGTGTTTTTCAAAGTGGACAAATAATATGGACAATAATAAGCTACCCTTTGGTAACAAAAAGACATAAACGCTGATAAACTTTTATGTGATGAATATTTTGCAAAATAATTGTGATGAATCAAGCAACAACCAATTTACGTTGCATTCCTTTTTTTTTAAAGACTGCTTAGCCTATTCAGTTCTTATCATGGATAAGAGATGCCTATCAACCTGGTAGTTAATGGGTGGTTCTATGATAGCTTGGCACCAACAGGTGCCAAGCTATTGTGGAACCACCCTTGAAATATATCTTTAACCTATTCAGCCCTGATGCACTACAGCAGGAGATGGGTAATTCAAGGGTAGTGCCAGATTAGTTTGGCGCCTGTTGGCGCCAAGCTAATCTGGCACTGCCCTTGAATTTTCGTTGTCGATCCATCTCCTGCAACTGGTGCATAGTCATTAGATGATGCCTCCAAAATTTGGGAAATACGGCCGTCGGGCTGAATGAGTTAACTGTAATGTATTCTTGAACTGTGATTGTATAATCTTCAGAATTCAAGTGAGGGAATTTCAACCAAAGACTATTCTCTATCTAGATGCAGACCTGAGTGTTCTCGGTGGCCACACGACAAGACTTGCCTCAGAGCTTGCGCTGAAGGGAGAGTATACACAATCGCGAGGCGTGGCCCTCATGAACCAGCGTCTGGCTTGGCGAAGCACGTGAGTCTCTTTTAGCATTTTCTTATGTTGGTTGCTGTACTTTTTTTTTACCACAAAATGCTTGAATGCATTCAGCGCTCACATAATGGCTGAAAATGGTTTGACCAGATTATCACCCATAATAATTTATAGGTAGTGCCTGATTAGCTTGGTGCCTGAAGGTCAGTCCATCTCCTGCAGTGTGTACAGTTAGGAATCAGTTTCAAATTTTGAATGAGTTCATGAATCTGTGGATAGATGGGTGGACAAGTGAGTTAGTGAATGAATGAATGATTGATTCCCTTATACTGACTGTTAACCCTTTTAGCCCCAGTTCCCTACAGCAGGAGATGGCTTGACCATGATTATTCAAGGGTTGTGCCAGATTAGCTTGGTGCCTGAAGGCGCCAAGCTAATCTGGCACTACCCTTGAATTATCATGGTCAATCTATCTCCTGCAACTGGTATGTAGTCATTAGGCAACACCTCCAAAATTTAAAAAATGGGACCTTGGGGCTAAAAGGGTTAATGTTGCTGTGTGCAGACATTCAAGCACCACACAGCCGAGCAAGGAGAAGAAGACTTGGTATCGCAAGGTGTTCAGCAAGATCAAGAGTGTGGAGAATGTCGTACAGAAACAGCAAGCGGTTTGTATTTGTTAACCCTTTGGCTGTTGGTAACATGCAGGGATCATCTCAACAAAACATGCTACCGACAGTCAAAGGGAGAAATCATTCATCCGTGGTATCATACAGCAGGAGGGGGAATGACCATGAGTGATGACAGTTCAAGGGTGGTGTCAGAATAGCTTGGCACAACCCCTGAACTATCATGGTCATTTTATCACCGGAACTGGTTTGTAGTCCTCGGAGGACAACATAAAAATTTAGAATTTGAATTGTTACTCAGTGTCTTCACCCTTTGGCTTTTGGTAGCATTTTTTTGTTCCCCGCAAAGATTCATGCAGAAATCGTCATGACAAGAACCACTTCCAACAGCCTAAGGGTTAATTCTCTTCATGTTTTGTCATATCACTATTTCTAATTTGAACCAGAATTAACCCCTTTGCTGCCAATGGATGCAGATTGTGTTTTTGGACTCGTAAATTCAGCATCAGGGATCCTCAGCTGCGAAAAGAGCACAGATATAAGTGCTTTTAGCAAGATGTATAGATCTTTGAGCCCATACAACTGTGCAGGCTCATGAGGATCTATGTTTCTTGAGGTTGGGTGGTTTTCAGTTGTTTTCAGCAGTGAAGGGGTTGAATAGAAAGAAATAGAAAGAAAAGTGTGATTTGGACATGACAAGTAGATAGTGTCTCTTGAAAGTGTTAATTGTTTGTTAACTCTCATGTCTTTTGTCACAGTAGGAGTTGTTTCTCAGTCGAACCAGAATAATGAACATGACAAGTTTGAGCTAGACAAGCTTGTATTTCTTAACTCCTTTTGTTTGCTGCCATCGGTACCATTAACATGTATGAGGAGGTTAATGTGCAGAACTTTAATCTACTGTTGTTGTTTTCAGAGAGAGCGGGTAACCTACGGGAGGACTCACAGTGATGAAGAGGATGAGGGAGAGGAGTGTTGTGATGATAGAGGTGATGTAGATGCGGCCCGTCCCGTTGTCAGTGCCCGCGCCCAGTCAGATTGTTTTGTACCAGCAAAAGGAGCATTTGTGAAACCAAGGGCACAGCTCAAGAAGGTATTATTCCACAGTAATTGTTTACAACACCTCTCCCACAAGAGCACACAGTTCATAGTCAGGACATGACTCTGACAGGAGATTGATTGATCTAGATAGCTCAAGAGCGATGCCAAGCTACTCAGGCACTACTCTGACGCCTTGACTGCTGAGAAAAATTGATCACCACCCAACTGCTAGAGGTATAGATCCTCATGAGCCCCCACAACTGCGGGGCTTATGAGGATCTATGCCTCTTGCTGAAACACTTTTTGGCTCAAGTGCGAAGCAAAAGTGAGTATGTTTTGGGCTAGTGGTCGTCCGTCCTTCGTCCGTCCGCTGTTGTCCGTGGTAAACTTTAACGTTGGCATTTTCTCGGACACTATTCAAGCCACATTCTTCAAACTTGGCCCACGGATACTTCGTGGCAAGACCTTTCTAAACATACCAATTTGATTAACCTCTCACAAAGGTCAAGGTCACAAGGGATCAGGAAATAGGTCAAAAATAGCTATATTTTGACTTTTTTTTTTTTTCTCAAATACTATTCACAACTTTAAACCCAAACTTGGTACAAAGATAACTGATGGTAAGACCTATTTATGCCTACTAATTTGGATGACCCCTGAGAAAGGTCAAGGGTCACATAGGCTCAGGCAATAGGTCCGAAATAGCCATATTTTGACAAAAGATGTTTTTTCTCAAATCCTATTCACAACTTTAAACCCAAACTTGCTACAGAGATACCTGATGGGAAGATCTTTCTTTGCACACTAATTTGGTTGAACCCTCAGAAAGGTCAAGGGTCACAAGAGCTCAGGAAATGGGGCTAAAATAGCCATTTTTTGACAAAAGCTGTTACTTCTCAAATACTGTTCACAACTTAAAACCCAAATTTGGTACAGAGATACCTGATGGTAAGACCTATCTATGCATACTAATTTGGATGACCCCTTGGAAAGGACAAGGGTCACAAGAGGTTGGCAAATGTGTGTAAAATGCAGATTTTTGATAAAATTGTAGGTATTCCCAAAATTTTGCAAACGTTTCAACCAAATTTGGTACAAAGATAGCTGATGATAAGACCTTCCTACGCATACTAATTTAGTCGACTCATCACTAATGTCAAGGGTCATGGGGGCGTTGACAGATGTGTGAAAAATGCTTACATTTTCAGAAAACCTGGATTTTGCTGCTGCAGAAGCCAGCCTTTGTCACAAAGGTCACACATACGTAAATCAGTCATACACGTGAGCCATAATGGCTTTGCCTTTCTTGTTGTGACATGGAGTCTTTAAGTTGAATTTACAGTGATTTCCCACAAACTATTTGTGTCCACTGGCAGTGAAGGGGTTGAACTCGTGCCAGATCTGTCTTCTTGAACTGAGTGTAAGGCAGTCTTTAGAGGACAGTGCATACATTTGAAAACCACGCTGATGGTGGATCTTGACACGAGGCACACTCACCACCTGACAGATCTGGGGCCCTGTTGCATGAGCGAGCTTAGTCCTGCACCAGCCACTAAGCAAGGTGCGCCGCTATAGCGGCACACCTTGCTTAGTGGCTGGTGCAGGACTATGCTCGCTCAGGCAACGGGCCCTTTGGCTTTGCGCAGTCTGTTGTTCCGAAGTAACTGACCCCTTCACTGCTGAGAAAAAGTGAGCACGGTCCGACTGCAAGAGACCGAGATCCTCACGAGGCCCCCCCCCCCCCCCCCCCACCCCCCGTGCAGTCATGGGTCTGATGGAGATCTATGCCTTGCTGAGATCATTTTGCGTCCATGTTCCGGGGGCATTTTTTTAAGCGTTTGGTCATTGAATGAACCAAGATTTCACAAGTGAAATATGAATTTTTCTCTAAAATGAATTTATTCGAAAAATACTTTCCGATGACATTACTGTAAGGAATAGTGTCTTAGCTAGCATAATTTTAGCAAAATTTGGTTGTGTCCATATGTCAGGGGAGGCAACAAGGTGCGCCATAAGCCTAGCCAGTATCCCGGGCAACTGCTCACCGGATACCCGCCAGTCTGTTTACTTAGCTGACTAGCGGCAAGCGTGGTAGGCAGGAGGGTCATCCGAGTAATGGACAGTAACAAACTTATGTTAAACCCAGAAAAAAACAGAGTTGCTGCCTGTTGGCGCAGCATCCCGGCTTCAACAAATTCACACCGAGTCTTTACGCATAGATGACACTAATATTCCATTCAGTCTTCGGTCAAATATCTTGGTGTCAAGCTCGATAAGTCTTTGAGTATGCAGGATCATGTCAGTGAAATCTGTCGTGGTGCTTCACACTCTCTGAGACGCATCGCATCTGTCTGCCACAGCAAAGTTAGTGAATGCATTGGTCACGAGCCGTCTTGACTACTGTAATTCTCTGTTTTTTGGTCTTCCATCTGAGCAGATTCCTCGCGCTGGGACCATATGGCATTGAGGCGCGTCCCCTGGGTGGTGGATAGGGGGTCCCTCGCGAGAGGGGTGCACCGAATGAAATAAGGTGCCGTGAACCAACATGGTCTAAGGGAAGGTGACCACGACAGAAAACCCCTGGTCCTCCTAGTAAGGGGGTTGGGCGTGGGGGTAGCTTCCCCACCCTGCAAAAAAGGAAATAGCTACAAAAACGCCGACGAAAAGACTAACAGTAATTCCTTTCCTGGAGGAGGAAGGTTCTTCTACCAGAAGATTTATGACGTCCTGTGGTGAAAGCCGGAAGTCTTCGGAAGCCACAGGACCGAGCCGCCTCTCGCTATCCAGGGACACAACCATGGGCACATGGAACGTCAAGACCATGTACCAGAGTGGCAAGGCCGCCTAGATAGCGGAAATGCAAAAGTACAACCTTTCCCTGCTAGGTATCAGTGAAGCCAGACGGACGCAGTCTGGCCAGAAAAGGCTGTTAAGTGGGGAGATGATTCTGTATTCAGGTCATGAAGAGGAGAATGCCCCCCATACAGAAGGCGTAGCATTCATACTGTCACCCACCCCACCCGGGTCTGCCCTGGGGGACTTGGGTGGGGTTAGGTATTTTTTAGTTCCCAGGGTCACCCTGGTCAGCCCCACAGGGTGGGTTTTTCTCTCTATTCTGGGGCATGTGTTTCTGTCTACCCTTTGTCCATTCACCTGTATTTGCCCTTTTAAAACTCTCCCTACTGTCTGCACTGCCTGTAGCTCTTGATATTGGATGTGTGTTGCTAAATGGTCTTAGCTTTATTTAGCCCCATGTGTTAGGTTTATTTAATGTATTTGACCGGCTGGCGACATACATTCAATGTTCTGTTTTGTTTTTTTTCACAAGCAGTGCAGGCACGTCCTGAGAAAGCCTTGTTGCTGTCGGGACGTTAAGCAATGTACAATCAATCAATCAATCATACTGTCACCCATGGCACAGAGAGTGCTGATGGGCTGGGAACCTCTTGGGCCAAGAATTATCACAGCAGCCTTTAGAACCAAGAAAAAGCTCAAGCTGAACGTCATCCAGTGTTATGCGCCCACTAATGACAGTGACGAGGAAGAGAAACAAGAGTTCTATGACCGACTCCAGAGTGACGTGGACAAATGTGCAGAGCGAGACATCACCATCGTCATGGGCGATTTTAATGCCAAAATAGGGGAGGACAACACCGGATACGAAGAGGTGATGGGGAGACAGGGACTAGGGGAGATGAGTGAGAACGGGGAGAGGTTCGTAGACTTTTGTGCTCTGAATAGACTTGTCATTGGAGGCAGCATCTTCCCACACAGAAGAATACACAAAGCAACTTGGGTCTCACCTGACCATACAACAGAGAACCAAATAGACCATATCTGCATTAGCAAGATATTTAGAAGATCCCTTCAAGATGTTCAAGTGAGGAGGGGAGCAGATGTCACCTCAGACCACCATCTGCTTACCTTAAGAATAAAGCTCAAGTTAAAGAAAAGCCGCACAGAGATAACAAAAAGACAGCGCTATAATGTAGGCCTCCTGAGAGAGACTGGAGTGAGAGAAGAGTTCAAACTGGTGCTGTTCCACCGGTTTCAAGCGCTACAGGAGCTAGTAAATGAAGAGGAGGCGGTCACCACAGAGCAGCAGTGGAAGGCAGTTAGAGAGGCGCTGAACTCAACCTGCAAAGACACTGTAGGGTTCAGGAAACACCATCACAAGGACTGGCTGTCGGCACAGACCTTGAAGAAGATAGAAGTGAGGAAGCAGAAGAAAGCAGTTGTCAACAACAGTCGCACGAGAGCAGCCAAAGCAAGGGCACAGGAGGAATACTCGGAAGCCAACCGCGAGGTGAAGACGAGTATCAGGGCAGACAAGAGGGCCTACACAGACAGCCTGGCAGCAGAGGCAGAAAAGGCAGCAGGCAGCAGCAACATGAAACAGCTCTATGGCATTACCAGAAGATTGTCGGGCAAGTATTTGCCATACTGAAAGACCAGTAAAAGACAAAGAAGGCAAGCCTATTGCAGACAGAGCAGACCAGCTCGACAGATGGGCCGAATATTTTGAAGAGTTACTGAACAGACCCAGCCCACTTGACCCTCCAGACATCCAGCCAGCAGAGAACGACCTACCCATCAGCTGTGACAGACCCAGCCGGGAAGAGATCAGAAGAGCAGTGGCATTTTTGAAGAACGGCAAAGCAGCAGGGCCAGATGGCATCCCAGCGGAGTCTCTGAAAGCAGACCTAGAGACAACAGTAGAGATGCTGTACCCACTGTTTGGAAAGATCTGGGAAGAGGTGATGCCGGCTGACTGGAAGGAGGGGTATCTAATCAAGCTTCCCAAGAAAGGCGACCTTAGCAAGTGTTCCAACTACAGAGGAATCACCTTGCTGTCAGTACCAGGAAAGGTCTTCAACAGGATCATCCTGGAGAGAATGAAGAGCTCTGTTGACCCCCAGCTGAGAGGCCAGCAAGCAGGATTCAGGAAAAACCGATCATGTACAGACCAGATCGCCACTCTTCGCATCATCGTGGAACAGTCTCTGGAGTGGAGCTCCCCGCTGTACATCAACTTTGTGGATTACGAGAAAGCATTTGACAGCGTGGACCGAGAGACTCTGTGGAAACTCCTACGACACTACGGTGTACCCACAAAGCTCGTCCGCATGATCAAGAGCAGCTACGATGGTATGACATGTCGCATGATCCACGAAAGGCAGTTCACCAGGGAGTTCCAGGTCAGAACCGGTGTCAGGCAGGGGTGTTTGCTGTCTCCGTTCCTCTTCCTAGTGGCCATAGACCGGGTCATGAAGAGGACCACAGAGCACAGACGAAGTGGAATACAGTGGACACTGTGGACACAGCTTGACGACCTTGATTTTGCAGACGACTTGGCATTACTGTCCCACACTCATCAACAAATGCAGGACAAGACCACGAGGCTTGCTGACATCTCGTCCCAAGTGGGCCTCACCATCCACAAACAAAAAACGAAGACAAGGAGGCTGAACGAAACCAGGGAAGAACCAATCTTGCTTGCTGGCACCCCGTTGGAGGAGGTAGAGTCCTTCACCTATCTTGGGAGCATCATAGACAAAAAAGGCGGCACTGATGCAGATGTCAGAGCACGAATCGGTAAAGCCAGAGCAGCCTTTCTCCAGTTGAAAAAAGTGTAGAGTTCCAGAGAGCTGTCACAACACACCAAAGTCCGGATTTTCAACTCCAACGTAAAAGCAGTTCTCTTATATGGAGCAGAGACTTGAAGATTGACAAAAACCACAGTCAACAGAGTACAGATCTTCATAAACAGTTGCCTTAGAAGAATTTTGAAAATCCACTGGCCAGAGAAGATCAGCAACGTCAGACTCTGGGAGAGAACAGAGCAGATAACAGCAGAGAATGAAATTGGGCGAAGAAGATGGGGATGGATTGGTCACAGTCTGAGAAAGCCAGCTTCCAGTATCACTAGGCAGGCATTGTCATGGAACCCCCGGGGAAAGAGGAAAAGAGGTAGGCTGAGAAACTCCTGGCGTCGAGACCTCCAAGCAGACATCAAGAGACTGGGAACCACCTGGAGTAAAATCGAAGGAGAAGCACAGGACAGGAGTCGCTGGAGGTCTCTCGTCGACGGCCTATACCCGGGTAGGGGTGACAGGCGTAAGTAAGTAAGTAATTTGAGCAGATTAGCCGCCTTCACCGAGTTCAAAATAATGCCGCAAGGCTTGTGAAGCGCAGGCGAAAACGAGACCAGGTAACCCCTATACTGAAAGACCTTCACTGGCTTCCAATCCAATCCTGCATACAGTTTAAGATTGCGACCTTGGCATACCGCTACTTTGATGGCAGTCTTCCGTCATACCTTTCCTCCAGTCTGATCACTTACCAGCCCTCTCACTCACTGCGTTCATCGGGAGAGAAACTTCTCAAAGTTCCAAAGTACAATCTGCCGGTGAACGCTCTTTCAGATGTACTGCTCCTTTATTTGGAATTCCTTACCGACTGAGCTGAGAAATGCCTCCACCCTTACGCATTTCAAAGCAAAGTTAAAAACTCACCTTTTCTCGCAGACTTTCGTGTAATCTCTATGGGTTTCTGTACCCCCCTCCCCCTGCAGACTCTGAGTGTGTGTGTGTGTGTGTGTGTGTGCATGCGTGTGTGCATCGTTTTTCGGCTGCGCATTGAGTTATATTTAAAATATGAGAAATGCGCCATATAAATACCATGTATTATTATTTTTTTATTATGTCATCGGTAAGTATTTGTTTCTTCAAAAACATTACCGATGACATGACTTATTGGAAGTGTCTACTACTTACTCAATTCTAGCCTAAGAACCCATTGTGTTACCACACAACCCGGGAGGCACTTGGGGAACCCCCAGAGGGGCCGAGAGTTGTCTCCTGTTCCTGCCCATCCGGTTCCGAGTCACGTGGTGACTAACCAGTCATGCTACTTAGGCTTACACCGTTCAGATGTGTTTGCTCTAGCCTACGGACTTTGAAACTTTTTTGACTGGTTTGCCGGTCTTCCAGACTCTTGCCTTCTTCTTGGCTTCTACTTCGTCGGCCCTACCTGTGCCCTGTGTGGGTTTGTGGTCCCCTCATCGTTGGCTGCTGCCCTCTCCTGCGTCTTGGGTTGTTGGGCTGCGCGGTGAGCTTCGCTGGGACTTCGCCCTCGTTCGTGCCATGGGTGTTATGGACGTTTCTTCCCCCGTTCCTGCTCCAGCGGAAAGGTAAGGTAGCTGGCTTGGCCCTTGGCCGGCTCCCGGGCTGGGCACTGGTTCGAGCAGGAATGAAGGCAGTCTTCATCTTCGCTGTAACTTTGCACGCCAAAAATCTCCCCTTAGCTTGGCGGGGCCCCACATGCCCGCACTCACTCACCTTTCAGCTGATTGGTGTGGCAAGATTGGCGCTTATTTGTGGGCTTGTACCTTGTATGATTTTGCGGGATATGTTATGCGTCCATGGCTCGCTTAGCTTGGCGGGGCCCCTCGTGCCCGCGCCCTGGCGCCATTACGTGGGTAAATGTTGCTGTGCCAGACGCTTGCTTCATGCCTGTACCTGTCATGACATGCTTGACTTTTGTTGTACATAGTGCGTCGTATGCTTGCCTTAGCTTGGCAGGGCCCCACGTGCCCGCGCCCTGTCGCCATTACGTTGGTAGATGTTGCTGTGCCAGATGCTGGCTTCATGCCTGTAACTGTCATGACGTGCTTGGGTTTTGTTGTACATGATACCTCATATGCTCGCCTTAGCGTGGCGGGGCCCCACGTGCCCGCGCCCACTAGCTTTCCGGGAATAGATTTTGCAGGCCCTGACGCTTGCTGACAGGCTTGTACCTCGCTGTTGTGCTTTGTGTTGCAAAGGCTCGCCTTACCAGGGCGGGGTCCCACAGGCCCTCGCCCGCGTGCCTTCAGGTCTGTTATATGTTTCAGTGGCCTGTTGATAACCTGCACGCAATGCGGAGGTTTCCAGTGGCCGTCGGATAACCATAAGGTCTGTCTCCCCTGCGCCGGATGCGCCTCCGACCACGCTTGCGACACCTGCTCCACCTGGCCTGAGCTGCGCTGGTCGCAGTTATGGAGTTTCTACAGACGCGAGCGACCGGCACCTGTTTTTGTTTTCTCAAAACACATTACCGATGGTATTACACTTAGGAATGGCTCTTAGCTGGCCTAATTTTAGCCAAATTTTGGTTGTGTCCGTATAAGGGGGTGTTGGCAGGAGTGGGGCGCCATAGACCATGCCAAACCCGAATAGCCTCCCCTTACATCCGGTACAAGATTACCCAGCATACCCCAGTTTTAGTTCTTAGCTGGCAGAAGTAGGTTGTGTCTGTTCGAGCTCCGCTTTGGTTCTTGGCCGGTCGTTTTCGACCTTGACTGTTCGTTTGTTGGGACTTGAACTGTGGAGATGGTGGCGTGACTGGGGGTAGTAGTGCTCACGCTGGGCCGCCTCGTCGACCTGTGTGTTCTACGGGCCTACGGCTTGTACCATGGAGACTGTGACTGGCGGCTTCCGGACGCTGCTTCGGCCTGCGCTCCGAACCGGTCGGGCTGTGTGGCGTGCTGTTTACGATATGGTGATACGTGGGTTTGCTCCTTTTTTCCGCCATGGCCAGGTAATATCTCGGTGAATGCCCTCGACCGGCGCCCTTGGGTGGGAAGGAGCGCCGAGCGTCGGCACGCGCTGTACACTCGTTTGATTCGACTACATATTCAATTATGTCCGATTCGCCAGCGCGCGCGCGTTGTTATTGCGTGACCTTAGAGGCCACGCTCGCTCTTTCATCTTGTACCCTCTTGTTGCAGTAACTAGGTTCGGATCTGCACGATGTGTGGCGACTTTCAGGGCCCCTCGGACGAGCATGCGGAGGGCCTTCCCTGAGCAGGAGGCGAGTCGACCCGCACTGGTGAGGTGTCCGCCTCATGACTGGAAGAGGGATGGTTACCGCTGGGGGGCTTACCTCCGTTTGCGTCCTACTCTATCAGAGGTCAGCCGACAGTGATGTCCAAGCTAACAAGGAGGGACCCACGTCAGGAACAGGGACTTCGTTGTCCCGCACAGAGATAGGGACTTCGTTGTCCCGCAGAGAACGTACGACGCCTCAAGTCAGAAACAGGGACTTCGTTGACCCGCACAGAGATAGGGACTTCGTTGTCCCGCAGAGTACGTACAACGCCTCAAGTCAGAAACAGGGACTTCGTTGACCCGCACAGAGATAGGGACTTCGTTGTCCCGCAGAGTACGTACGACGCCTCAAGTCAGAAACAGGGACTTCGTTGACCCGCACAGAGATAGGGACTTCGTTGTCCCGCAGAGAGCGTACGACGCCTCAAGGCAGGAACAGGGCCTTCGTGGTCACGCACAGAGATAGGGACTTCGTTGTCCCGCAAAGAGCGTACGACGCCTCAGGTCAGGAACAGGGGCTTCGTTGTCCCGCACAGAGATAGGGACTTCGTTGTCCCGCAGAGAGCGTACGACGCCTATCAGAGGCCGCCGGGCATTGATGTCCGAGATGAACAAGGTGGGTCCCAAGTCTGAGGCAGGGACTTCGTTGTCCCGCAGAGAGCGTACGTTGCCTATCAGAGATCGCCGGACGCTGATATCAGAGTGTAACAAGGCGAAACCCAAGTCCGAAGCAGGGACTTCGTGGTCCCACAGAGAGCGTACCACGCCTATCAGATCGCCGGGCAGTGACACCTGGCAGGGACAAGCTGGGACCCAAGTCAGAGCAGTGGCTTTGTTCCCCACAGAGAGCGTACCACGCCTATCAGATACCGGGCAGAGACGCCTGACAGCCACAAGGTCGGACCCAGGGCACAAGCAGTGGCCTTGCTGTCCCACAGAGAGCGTGCGACGCCTATCGGAGATCGTGGCCACGGAAGCAGTGGCTGGGTTGCCACTTCCCTCATACGAAAGTAATAAGTCGTGGCTGATTCTCTGTTTGTCTATTGACATTGGGTATTTACCTAAATATTACTAAATTGCGTTGCTTCCTTAGTGGCTGGGTTGCCCAGACCTGTTTACCATACACATTCGGCGTATTGAAGTACACTATTTTGCTTGGGGTACACGTACAGGTGCACGTTATACACAAATACACATTTTGGAGAAACTGACAACTCACTGGCTTGTGAATAATACACATGGGAGTCCAAAGTACACTTTTAGTCAGTTGAAAGTACACTGACTGCACCCAGGGGGTAACCAGGTCGGCAAGTTGTCACTCAGAGCGGTCGGCGTCTTTCAGAGCTCGCCTGTCAGAGACGCCCAAGAGTAACAATGGGGACCCCAATCAGAAGCAGTGCCTTGCTGTCCCACAGAGGAAGTAGGTCGTCTGTCAGAGATCGCCGGACAGAGACGCCCAAGTGTTTTAAGGTGGGACCCAAGGTGGTCCCGGACCTGTAAAGCACAAGATACCTTGTTCTGGGCTCTGGTCAGCAGGAGAGGTAGCTGACAACCTCTACTGGCATGGCTAAACCAATGATTCTTCCACCGGCCCGGGACCCGGCCTCAAGAGTGACCCGCTCCACTGTCCTTCCGCAGGCCAGAGTGGACAAACAGCAAGTGGCCAGAGCATTAAGGTGGGGCCCATGTCAACGGCAGTGACCTAGGCGCCCCGGCCCAGTAAGCTTGTAGTCACTGACTGCGGAGGGCTGGCGTCGGCTACCGTACCTACGATGCTTCCAGTCCCGGGCCAGACGACAAGTCGTAAACGGACAGGCAGAAGTGACTGCTCGGCTTCTCAGGCGCTGGACAGTGTCTAGTGTCTGTGAGAGCATGTGGGCGCGGTAGCAAACACGTATGAGTATGTACGTTTATCGTGGTGCGCGACACAGGGGTTAAAAGGTTGCTTTCCCAGCGGCTCAGCGGTTCGCCAGGCCGCTGGGGCGCGACACCTCTTATCCTTCCAAGGTTAGGTTCCTGGAACCTCTAATCCGATTCTTTGCTTTGGGCAATAGAGATGAGAAAACAGAGGGGTATTCTGTCTCCCATATTTTAATCTAATTCAATAACTTGATTATCCCTTAAGGGCTATTACAATCAAATTGTACTCATGCATTAAGCATTGATTAATTTAATTTTTCTTATTATTAGGTTGGGCGCCCTCGCCCGGGCTGCTCACCAGTTTTTTATGGCTTGTGGCGACCGCAAGGGCTACAGGACCACTGCACTTCGCACTGCAGGATCCCGGCTCGGTGATGTTGGGCCACGCCTCGCGCCGACCATGCCGACGAGAGCCGCTCTAGATGCAGTGCAGAAGAGACGACCTCACGATGGGATCCGGGTTCCGGCGTTCGCTCATGATCTTCAGTTCCCCTTCGGAAGCAGGGACTCGCCTCACAGAAGCCAGGGGTACGAGAGGAACAGGAGACGCCGTCCCAGTTCCATGGCTCGCTACGCAAGGGAAAGACGGGCTCTCCGAATTTTCGCCACCGTTCGGGGGAGCGGCCCCCTGAGACTACGTTGTTCCTTCCAAGTGCGGGGTCCGCCTTCGTTGGATCGCCGCCGGCCGGAGTTCCCCGGACTTCGGAGGGGTTGGACATCCCTTCGCCTGCGGGCGGAACATACGGTTCCCGCTGGACGCCAGAGGACGTCATTCGCCGTGGCTGGACGAGGTTAGCTTCTCTACGTCGCTACGCTCGCGGTTCCGAGAGGTCTTGCGTTTGCCGTCTACTGCGAAGATTTACAGGAGAGTCTACTCGAGCCGGGGGCTACGCAGGTCCCCTCATCGCGTCCAAGCATTCAAGTCCCTGCCCCTTCTGGTCGGCTTCTGTCTCCGCTTCAGGGCGCCGGGGGAGGCGCTGGTGGCTTCAGCTGGATCCTACTTCTTCCGCTGCCAACGGTTGCTGCGTCCGTCCTGATCGGTTACGCGCGGCTGAGTGGAGAGTCGGCCACGCAGGGCACCGCGCTGTGGAGAACTTCTTGGCCCCCTGGACAGACCGACAAGGAGGCTTGCAAGGCCTGTCACTCAGCTGATTCACTCTGCGGGCGCCGCCGGATGTAGCAGCCTTCTTAAAACACTGTGGACCGTCAGACAGGATTGGCAGGGACCACTCTTCCGCGGAGGCGCGGTTCGTCCGATGCACCGGATTGGGCGACTTACATCCGAGAGACGGAGGCGGCGACGGGACGCCAACGGCACTCTCCTGTGAACGTCAGGGACAGCATACTCCAGGCGCGCGAGGGATAGAGGTCAGCGCGGGTGGCGGACTGGTCCGACAGACTTCACTGCGGATGACTTCTTCTTCGGGGGTATGCACACAGTTCAGATTAGCTCCGCCTGAGATGACTTGCGGCTAGTCGCTTCCTTTCCCCGACGGGGTGCTACTCTTCGCTTGGGCCTGGCCGTAGTCAGCGGTGACCAGGCACGCTTGTCGCCTCCTTAGACGACAGCGTCGGGACCTAGCGGAAGCGTTCGCTTCCCTGGGTGGCGGCAACTTGGAGTTCCGGCAGGCTGCAGCGCCGGACCGGAGCGGATGGACTTACCCTCGGTAGCGCCTTCAGGGAGTTACCCATTCGGCGCGGTGGATCCTGCGGCCGGGGGCGCAAGTACAGGGAGTTAGACGGGACAACTTGGCAGGAATTAGTTCCTGAGAGGTCGTTGCGCTCGGGCCTGTGGCAGTAGGGTCGACGCAGCTCTTACACTAGACGGTAGATTGGAGCACGATCTTCGTCCTTCGACTCGACACAAGTGCCTCGTCATCTCGGCAGATACCAGACAAAGACCTGAGAGCAGCGGTGCGCCTCCAGGACCTGGGACAACTCGAGTTTCGAAGTCGTAACCAGTTGGCAAGCCGGGCGGTAGGCTGGGATCATGCCCACTTCGCCGTCGACTAGAGGGCCGACGCTACGGGACAGGTACTACGTGTTTTCTTCGCTGGGATTCCGTCGAGGATGGAGTGCGTGGTCGTCCTGTTCGAGTGGGACTCCCAGTAGACGGGAGCAGGGCAGTGTAGGAGGGACTCTCAGTCCCTTCTTCAGCTCTCTTAGGACGGATGACTTACTAGGGGATCACCGTTCAACCTGCCACCTCCTCTGCTTGGAGAAGGAGGGCGTAATTGGGAGAGGCTAGTGCGCTGGAGGCCTGCCGCGCGGGGAGGCGTCGCTGTGGCCAGATCTTCCAGCTCCACTGCTCGCCATCGAGATTGCATGCCGAATTGTACGCTTGGTTGTCCGCCATTACTTGTGTTGCAGCTTGGTGGATGTAGGTGCGCACCCGGAGATTGGGCAGCAAGCCCTCTTCCACAGAGGCTTCCTACGGCGGCCATAGGTGCTACCGAGACAACCCGCAGACCATCAACCAGTCGAGTTGCGAGGGTAGATGACGAGCGCTGTGTGACGGGAATGACAACCTTCTTCCTTCCGAACTGGACGAAGCCCCAGCTGGCAGGGTGCTTCCTCGGGGGTTTTCATCTCCTAAGGACGGCCCCCTTTCCCCGTTCAGGACTATCTCACCATGATCGCCGACTCCTACAGGCGATTTCGCTCATCAGACCCGGGTAGCGGCAAAACCTCACTTCAGAGGCTCCCTTCGCTTGGAATGCCCCGCTGTGCTGCGCAGGGACCAAGTTCTACCTTGGGGGCTTACGGGATCTCAACCTCGTCTGTTGGAACCCGGCACACGACGCGCCTGACGGATGTTTCAAGGAGGAGAGCTTCAGGGCAGTCCTTGACTCAACCTCCAGGCTCAGTACTATGCACGCTGTCCACACACCCGGGTGGCTGGCAGTGCCAGTCGACCGGTTCATGCTACAGCTACCTGACACATCTGCCTGGACGAGACGCGGCCTACATGACGGCGACAGTTGTTTCGCCCTGCGCGTGTTGGGTGCCACCCGGGAGAACAGACTTCAAAACCCGGTGACAGCCTTACCTCTTCCAGGGTCAGTATCCGTACGCGCTGTCGTCACACACACACAGATGGCTGGCTGTTACGGACGGAAGGCGCCGTGCAACTACTACGGTACCAGCCTTCAGGGCCAAGTCGTGGTCTCCTTGGCTGCCAAACAGTCTATGTCTGTCTGCCCGTACAAGTGTCAGATTCCACTCAGTAGCCCAGACAATAGGAACCGGTGAGAGTCTTCCGTGTGTACCTGCGCCGGTCCAAGCTGGCGCAGGGGGACGCACACACCTGTTTTCTCCCTCTGTCCACAGGTGGACGTGGTATCTCAGCCAGACCTGCTCCTCCTGGTTCCGGGGAGTTATCCGGCCGGCCTGCCAGGACGTTGACCTGTTGATGCCACATGTTGCACAACGCGGCGCACGAGGTCAGAGCCATGGCCGCAAGTTCCGCTGCGACAGCACCGGTGCAGTCAAAGTCTTGTGGCGGCTATGAGATGGCGAGCGGAGTCCACTTTCGCCCGCTGCTACCTGAGGGACCTCTCCTCCCAGCGACAGATCCTCTCGCTGGTGGGAGACACCGCAGCAGCGCAACACTCCCTCCCGGCGCCCTAGGCGCCGCAGGTATCTTAGCTAAAATTATCGGGAGTGTGCTTCAGGAGGGCGAGTTTGTGGGCAATGGGGTTGGCAGTAGGGGCGCTATAGCGGCACCCACCTCCTCTTTGTGATTCTTCCTAAGTGTAATACCATCGGTAATGTGTTTTGAGAAAACAAATGAATTTTTCAATTAAAATGCATTTTTTTGAAAAATACTTACCGATGGTATTACTCGAAGGTCCCTCCCTCCGGCCCCGCTTGCCGCAGTTCGCTAAGAACTAAACTGGGGTATGCTGGGTAATCTTGTACCGGATGTGAGTAAGGGGAGGCTATTCGGGTTTGGCATGGTCTATGGCGCCCCACTCCTGCCAACACCCCCTTATACGGACACAACCAAAATTTGGCTAAAATTAGGCCAGCTAAGAGCCATTCCTAAGTGTAATACCATCGGTAAGTATTTTTCAAAAAAATGCATTTTAATTGAAAAATTCATGTTTTCCGAAACCATTTGAGGCGCCATCCCCCGTGCCCTGCGCACTGACCACACGAGACCGCACCGACCTTATGGAAAAGACGCCACACCGGACGCAGGAGCCTAGCACTCGGAGCGGGACTGCGTTCAACGCGATCGCTTCCAGGAGGGAGCGCACCTGGACAAAGCCTACTGACAGGCAGAGAGCCCGCCTCACTGAGCCCGGTTTGGAGAGACGCGCCACGCGCCGTCCCATGTCCGCTGTCAGTCCCTGCTCGTCTCCAAGAAAGCCCGCTGACTCTTATGTGGAGTCACCTCGCCGGCAGACAGCCCGCCTCATTGAGCCCGGCTCGGAGAGACATTTACCCACGCGTCCGAGGACTTCGGGCAGTTCTGAGCCCTCACGCCACTCCAGCTCTACCAGACGCTCTCGCTCCTCTGTTAGTGAGTGTAGGAAGGACCACGCTTCGCACCGTTCCAGGGAACCTGGCCCCCACCGTGCTTCGGTGTCGTCGCGCTCGTCCATGTCCTTCCCTCGACCGGGCGCCCATTCGTCCCGTCCCTCCTCCCCTCACCCGACCCGCCACCCCGCTCCTCGGCTTCGACGGCACTGTTTGTGTAGTCGCAGTCGTTCGTCTCGCTCCGGACGCCCTGCCTGTGGCAGTAGGTCTTCGCCACGACATCTCGCTCGCCGTCCCGTCATTTCGCCTCCCCCCCTTCCCGCCGTGAGATGGCCTTAGTTGCCTGCTTGGCGTTAAACCCAAATAACTAACTAACTAACTTCGCCTCCCCCGCCTCTGGCTGTTGTCGCCTGTAGCCCCCGACGGCCGCGCCGGACCCCCTCCCCCCGCCCTCGGTAGGACGAGACCCTGAGCCTTCTCGCCAAGGACTCTGTTTCTGCGCTTCTTGGAGGACTTAGCCGCTCGCCTTCGCCTCGCTCTGCTTCTTCTGGCTCCTCGGTTTCCCGCAAGCTGGCCCCTTCGTCGCGTACAGACACCTTGCTTGCCCTGGACGAAGTTGCTTGTCTCATCGCCGCCACGCTTCCCGCGGTTGACTGCCCTCCGTCGCCCCTACTCAGGAGGAAGATCTCTGCGTTTGTGGACACTGGAAGACGGGTGAAGAGGTTCAAGTCCCTGCCGCAGCCTCCCGGCTTTCGTGACCTCCGTGACGCCTTCTCAGTGCACCTCCTGTCGGGTTCCCGGGACCCCGAATTCTTCACCGATCATAAGTGGCCTGCCGGACTCGACATTGCCTTTCATCAGGACTGGTACTCGGAACACTCCCAGGCGTTCTCCTGCCTGCTGCCTGCTGTGAATCCACCGGCTGTGGCGCAGGCTGGAGGTGCCGCTCTGCTGACACGCTCCCTGCCCCGCGGTTTGGACAAGACGGCCTCGCTCGTCCATAACACCTTAGCCTGCTCGAGATTCATGAAACTGCTGACTCAAGCTTTTGTCCGTCGCATCGAGGACTCCTGGCATCCCTCCTTGACGCCCCTCCTCGGAGACCTACTCGCTCTTGCAGAAGCGGCCAACTGGGCAGCGTATCACTCGTTGGTCAACGCTATGGCTGCCGCCTCCAACTGCGACCTGTTACGTCGTGATGCTGTGTTGCGGGCCTGCCGCGGGATGCCCCCCCGATCTGAGGACTCGGCTGCACCGTGCTCCCCTGGGTGGCCTTCTGCTCTTTGGCGAGACCTGGCAGACCGTGAAGGATTCTAGCTCAGACCATTGGCCGCGCAAGACAGTCCCACAGCGCTTTCAGGCCGCCCGCAAGGCCGTGGGTCGCGCCCTGTGGACCTCCAGACCCGTCAAGCCGTCCGCCCCCGCGCCACCACGGGCCCCTCGTTGCCACCCCGCTTTCGGACGCCCCAGACCTGTTAGCGCCCCTGCCCCCACTTGGCCCCGTGCTGCCCGTCGCCCAGGGCGCGGGCGGGCCACCTGACTTTGCCCCGCTTCTGCCTCCTCCGACCGCGCCCGGGTCTCCAGTCGGCGGGAGGCTCGCACTGTGCAGCGAGGAGTGGCGCTCACTGTTCCCAGACGACCCCTGGATTTTGGAGACCGTCACCGAGGGCCTTCGGATCGTCTTTCGCTCCCCGCCTCCGCTGCGTTGCTGTCCGTTGTGGACCAAGATTTCATCAGACGAGCTCAAGGCCTGCGCTCTTCGCGGAGAAGTCGGCGCTCTCTTGCAAAAGGCCGCCACAGAGGCCATGCTACGCCCGGACTCCCCAGCCTTTACAGCCGCCTCTTCATGGTTCCCAAACCAGGCGGCAAGTGGCGACCTGTCATCGACCTCTCAGCGTTGAACACGTTCATCTCTGCCCCGTCCTTTCGCATGGAGACTGCCTGGGCCCTCAGAGCATCCGTACAGCCCATGGACTACACGATCAGTCTGGATATCCGACGCTTATCTCCATGTTCCCATGCACCTGGCCTCCAGGAGGTATCTTCGCTTCGCCTGCGGTGGAGTAGTTTACCAGTTTCGGGCCCTGCCGTTCGGTCTCAACCTCAGCCCATGGGTCTTTACCCGCATCATGGACGCAGTGGTGGCCAAGGCACGGCAGTCGTCTTCCAGCCCGACGTCGAACTACCTCGACGATCTCCTCCTGCGCAACCAAGTGGAGGCCCACCTGAAATCGGACAGGGATGCTCTGATACGGCTGTTGTCACGGTTGGGGTTCCTAGTCAACGCAGGCAAGTCGGAGCTCACTCCCTCGTGTCGCTTTGTCCATCTCGGCATGGAGTTCGCCACCAAACTCAACAGGGTGTGTTTGCCGGAGCCGCGAATCCTGAGGTTGGCCACCCTAGCCGGCCAGGTAGCCCAGCAGGATACAGCCTCCGCCAGAGTCTGGCTTCAGCTCCTTGGTTTGATCAATGCGGCGGCGGATCTACTCCCCCTCGGTCGTCTCTATGCCCGGCCGCTACAGCTGCACCTCCTGCTTCTCTGGCGTCCCTCCTCAGGCGATTTGACCGCCATGGTACCCGTGTCCCCTGTGATTCGCCCCCACCTCCTGCGTTGGACGGACACGTTGTGGCTTGCTTTGGGAGTCCCCCTGACCGCTCCACCTCCTCACCTCTCCTGTGTGTCGATACAAGTCTTGCTGGTTGGGGAGCCCACCTGCTACCGCAGTTCTTCACGACGTCCGGCCCCTGGCCTCCGGAGTTCGCGGACAAGCACATCAACTGGTTGGAGCTGCAGGCAGTCTGGCAAGCCCTCATCGTGTGGGAGGAACAACTCGGTCACAAGGAACTGCTTGTCCTCTCCGACAACGCGACAGTTGTGGCATACATCCAGAAACAGGGCGTGACGCGCTCACCCGACCTGTGCATGCTCCTCTACCGTCTGATGCGCTGGTGTGAGGACCGCAACATTTCCCTCCGTGCTCGACACATCCCCGGCCGCCTGAATGTCTTGGCCGACTCACTCTCCAGACGCGGCCAGTTGCTACACACAGAGTGGACTCTACGCCGGGACATCTTTCGGATGATCTGCGCGCAATGGGAGACGCCAATGGTCGACCTGTTCATCACGAGGTGGAATCACCAGCTTCCCCTATTTGTCTCCCCGATTCCAGACCCTCTGGCCTGGGCAGTCGACGCACTGTCCATCCTGTGGAACGGACTCATTGCGTACGTGTACCCCCCGACAGTCCTCATCCCCAAAGTCCTCCTCAAGCTTCAGGGATGCAATGCGGTCGTCCTACTGGTCGCCCCGTTCTCTTGGAACAGGTCCTGGACCACCGACCTTCTCAGCCTCACCACGGACCCCCCACTGCTGCTTCCCGCACCCCGCTTGATGCTCAAGCAACCGTGACAATCGCTGTTCCACCCGTGCCTGGAGCGCCTACTCCTTCACGCTTGGAGGTTGTGCATCAAGCCCTCGTCGCTAGAGGCTTCTCGAGTGCAGCAGTGGAAGCTATCGCTACAGCCCGCAAACCCTCGACACGACGCGTCTACGAGGGAAAATGGCTAGTACTGTGCTCCTGGTGCCACGACCATCGCCTCGTCCCCACCGACCTATCTAACCCCCAGCTTTCGGACTTCTTCCTCTGGCTCTTCAGAGACCAAGGGTTGGCCCTGATAACCATCAGGGGGTACTTGTCCATGATTACCGGCACCTCGGCCGCCCGGACCCCGGCGCCTGTAAAGACATCGCCGACCTTATGATTCACTTCGGCCTGCAACGTCCAGTGCCCCGATCGCTCATTCCTAACTGGGACCTACCCTGGGTACTGACTTGGCTGAATTCTGCCCGATTCGAACCGTTGCCTTTGGCCCGCTTTGCGGATGTGACTCGTAAGACATGCTTCCTGTTGGCACTTGCCACGGCGGCCCGAGGTAGCGAGCTACACGCGCTGTCAGCGCGCCCTGCCTGCCAGCAGTTTAGAGCGCATGGTTCCGTGCTGCTGCTTACGGACCCTGCCTTCATTGCCAAGACCAGGTCTCCTTTGACCACACCACAGGTGATCACCTTACGGCCACTGAGAGGGACGAACTTCCCCCAGGAGACCAGGCAACAAGATACTGTGCGAGCCCTACGCCGAACCTAAGCCATCCGGAGAGGACGCTCAGGCCTCTTTCTGCCGTTAAAGCCCGGCAGAACTGACATAACAGCCCAGACGATCTCTTCCTGGCTACGCTGGGTCATACAGGACCTCTCCCCGCAGGGAGCGAAGAGGCTAAAGATACGTGCACACGAGGTACACGCCATGGCCACGAGCGTCGCGTTCGACCAGAACTGCGCTGTCAAAGACATTGTGGCTGCCGTGGGCTGGCAGGCAGAATCAACCTTCGCCCGCTTCTACCTCCGGGATCTGGCAGGCCAGCGACACAACCTCGCTCTGGTGGGGGACATCACTGCGGCGCAACACTCCCTCCCGGCGCCACAGGCGCTGTAGGTACGCACCTAGCTAGGATTGTCGGGAGTTTGCGGCAGGGAGGATGGCTCTAATTGGCCCTATGGGGGTGGTTGGGCTCGGCCCCCTCCTCCTTATCGCAATTCTTCCAATAAGTCATGTCATCGGTAATGTTTTGAAGAAACAAATTCATTTTTCTCTAAAAGGTATTTTTTCGAAAAATACTTAACGATGACATGACTCGGAGGACCCTCCCACCTGCCCCACTTCCCGCTGGTGAGCTAAGTATCCTGACTGGTCAGTCACCACGTGACTCGGAACCGGATGGGCAGGAACAGGAGACAACTCTCGGCCCCTCTGGGGGTTCCCCGAGTGCCTCCCGGGTTGTGTGGTAACACAACGGGTTCTTAGGCTAGAATTGAGTAAGTAGTAGACACTTCCAATAAGTCATGTCATCGGTAAGTATTTTTCGAAAAAATACCTTTTAGAGAAAAATTAATTTTTCGAAAAAATACATTTCAGAGAAAAATTCATTTGTTTCCTCAAAACACATTACCGATGACATTACTGTAAGGAAGAATTACGAAGAGGAGGTGGGTGCCGTGTATAACGCCCCTAACCCCCAACTGACAACAAGGCCCGCACTTGGGAGCAACCTCCCGATAATTTTAGCGAAGAATAGCCGACGAGGGAGAGTTGCACTCCGGGGATGTTCCCTCCCGCGCCATGTTTCCCGCTGGGCTGGGGGGATCCGAGAGGATCTCGTGCTGACCGGAGAGGTCCCTCAAGTAGCATCGGGCGAAGTTGACTCTGCTCACCAGCACATGGCCACAGCAAGTCTAGACGGCTCCGAAGCGGTCGAATGCGGCCGCGGCTTTGACCTCGCGCGCCCTGATGTTCATCCCTTAAAGGTGCCGCATCAGGGAAGAGGTCCTGGTAGGTGGAGCGATGTACGCCATGGAGCCATGAGGCATACTGACTGGGGTAAGAAGTCATCCCCACCTGGAAGGCGGGTGCATCCCCTGCGTATCGGCTTGTTCCGGTGCAGGTGTCCACAGGTTCTACCGGAAGCTGCTGTCTGAATCCCGGACAAATCCTGAATCCCCCAAGGGCCGAAGGGTGACCAAATGGGCGAACCAAGGAACCAGGTTGTGGCTAGGAAGCTGGGTTGGGGAGCAGACGTCCAGTCTATCATCCCACTGTAAGTCTGAGGGCCGCGCTGAGGAGCGCGCAGTTTGCTGACCACAGCAGTCATGGCGAAGGTCAGTCGGGAGTAGGTATTCCGTGGCACGTAGACCGTTCGCACCAACTGGAGCAGGTCAAATGGTCCAAGACGAACCATCGTAGCCGCTAGGCCAGGTCCCACCGCGGAGCCATGAGCGAAGGCAAGACGTGTAGACCGAAGAGCGTCGGAATGCCAGCGAGGTCTGTACAGGCACCCGGGTCGGTCGGTCTAAGTCAGCCCGTGTCAGCGATCATGGTCAGGAAGCCCCTAAGGTGTGGCCGCCAAGTAGGTCGGGGTAGAGCCAAGGAATCACTCCACCTGCAGAGGAACTGTCCGTCACATGGGGAAGAGGCGCTCGTCGACACATGCGTCGCCCCGGACTCACTCCTTCCCTCGTAAGATGTCTGGTCGAGTCCTACAGATTGTAGCGAGAGCTCCCAATGCTGCCCCAGGGAAGCCTCTAGCGGAGAGGTCCAGGAGGCCGGAGGTCCACAAGCAGTTCCGCAGCAAGCATCCACCTGGACCTGGAGTGCGATGCAACCTTGAGCTTGGGCCGGAGTTTGGGACCAGCACCGTCAGTAGGTCGGCGAGGTGCGAGGCCGTCCTCCGAGAGGCAGAGCGCCGACCGCAGCTGCTAGCGGAACTGGATCTCTTCCAACAGAGAAGAGGAAGCGGGGAAGCTGCCGATTCCACCTCAGCACGATCATAGGGTACTCTCCACTGCGCAGATCACCCGAAAGATGTCCGGACGGAACGTCCCCTCTGTGCTGAGAAGCGATGCGCGAAGGAGTCGGGCGGTCCTGCGGAAGCCCCGGGAAGTCTCTGTTCGGAAGTGATGTCACGATCTTCGCACCAACGGAGCCCTTGGCAGTGGAG
Source organism: Semisulcospira habei (assembly GCA_036245525.1). Taxonomy (NCBI): domain Eukaryota; kingdom Metazoa; phylum Mollusca; class Gastropoda; family Semisulcospiridae; genus Semisulcospira; species Semisulcospira habei. The sequence continues at coordinate 130,617,072 of BTPG01000006.1, forward strand.
GAAGTACAGGGAGAGGAACCGCATCCCGCCCTGCTTCTGAAGGTAGCCGACCATAGTGGCGCTGTTGGAGGGACGAGAAGTTCCTGATGTCGCAGAAGTGACCCCCGAAGCTGGGGCACGATGCCCGGAAGCCATCCGCCGGAGGCAGAGTAGAATCTCGGAAGCCGGAGAGCGCCCGTGGTGGTGCGACTGCGTCGATGCAAGGGTCATCTTGGGAGGAGGCGAGAAGAGAGGAACTCCCGTCGTGAACCAGTCGGGTATCGCCCCGCGAAGGAGAGGACGTAGCATCGGCCGCACACAAAACTGAGACTCGAGGTCGCCTGTCAAGGATCGTCCAGGGAGAAGCAGGAGCAGCTAAAGCGGGGGGCAGTAAAGACGTCATGGGGGGAGAAGGACCGCTGCGAAACTCACCGGCCCCCGATGCCGAAGTCACCATCTGGTGGAGAACGCCCTGCTCTTGAGCCAACCGCTGCGCTGAGTGCGCCAAGTGCTGCATTCACCGCTTGGAAGCTTGTGAGGTCGGTGCGAGGGTCCATCCCCAGGTAGACAAGCGGTGCTACGGCGTGAGGTCGAACTTGCCCCACGTAGATCAGGAAGCCAAGTCCGCTGAAGAGATCCCAAAGTGCATCTCGATCAAAGAGGGCTCCGACCGGTGTCGCAAGAGAAGAACGTCTAGGGATGTCGACGTGGAGCACGCAGACGTCTGTCTGGTGTGGTCTGCTACGAAGTACAGCTACGGTAGAACCCCCTGAGGCTGAGATTGACACCGAAGGGAGCGTGCAACCTTGGAAGATCACGTCATTGAAGGCAGGCGGATGAAGTGGTTGGAGACGGTGTCTGGTTACGAGCAGAACGTGTTCTCTCCCAGGAAGACTCCGCCTGGTTCTGCAGGCGACGATCGGCTAGGAAAGTCGATGCGGCCGCACGAAGACGTCCCATCGGTCTCGTCTACTACAGCATCCAGAAGCGGTAGAACACGCAGGGTTGCGGTAGAGCCGAAGGGAAGTGCGCGACACTGGTAGACCACACCGCCGCAGGCGAAGTGGAGGTAGCGGCTGGAGACGGGTTTTTCGGGGGCGAGCAGAAGGCAATGCTGTCTGAGGGAGTCTCCGCGTGGCTGCGTGTCGTCAAGGAGTCCAGGCTGACGGCCCAGTCCAAGTCTTCTCTGCGAGGCGAAGTGTCGGGTGGTGTCCACGCCGAAGGATGGGGCGGTGACAAACTGTACAACGTGGAGTGAACGCCCTGGGGCGCCCGCAGGTACCCTGTGACATCGCCGAAGCAACTTAAAGGAACAAGCAAGATCATTATCAGACGGCGCTTAACCCTTTGAATCTGGCATACCGCTGTAGCGGTTGGCGGCCTCGTATACCGTTGAACCCGACAAACCGCTACAGCGGTGTCGGGTGTTTCATATCGCACGCCCGGTGACGCGCAAGCCTCGCTGCGCATGTGGTGACCTCGCCCTTCGCACTGACACATCCTGTTTACACTCAGTACACGGCCTGACAGTAGTACGCACATTTGTCTGTGGTATGCGGTCAGCTTTGCAGCGCTAGCGTGGGAATTACAGTCGGAATGGCGAGTGGATGTCTAGATATTCGGAGTGATACAATTTTGTGTTTGGAGACATGGTTTCAATAGCAGATAGTTTTGATGTATTGGGACATGTGTGCCTACCTACTGTGTGGCAGCATAACCACGTGTTGGCAGTGTCAGCTGGAGCAATCGCCGTTTGAGGCACTGACAACGGCAATGACTTACAGCTTGATTCTAATGCTGAATTCGGAGGTTCTAACTGATATTCCTTTTTTTTTTATGCCACACCTTGGTGCACCTGTAGGTAACTCTGTGGACACCAACGACACACATTGGTCACGTGTAGTATGTGTATAGTCTTTACAACACTGGTACTTCCATCCGATCGTGTACGAGACACAACACAGACACACTGATCATCATTCGATGCCGCTTATTACATGTTGTCTAGACCGTGGATATATCTTATCAGTGGCAGGTGTAAACATTGATATCCGGTGACAAGGTAGGGGTCTTACGTTGTATCAGCATGCTGGAAATGCATGGACACTTATGTGTCACACTAACAGACATCCGATTTAGTGATGCATGTTAAGTACCAGCGACCTGTCATACACGAAAGACTTGTCACCAGGCATCACGACACACATGACACAGTGTGGTCAAATGCATAAAACGGTAGTCCATCCAATGGCAAATCTGTACATATATACCTTTATGGGGATATCTGTTGTAAAGTATTATTTACAAATATTTTACAGTGCACACCCATTTTCAGCAGAAATTTCTCAAATAAAGTCAGGGCTGAAGGGTATATAGACTTCTTATTTACTCAGGGTTCAAAGGGTTAACTTACCTGCTAGCACTAAGCGCTTTACAATGTGTACACACCAGTAGAAACCCGTGAAATCACAAAGGTCTAGGGCCTAGGAAGCAGGTAGTCGAATAGGTGGGGAGTCGAGGAGAGGAACTCGCTGAGGGCCAGGCTCCAACCTCCGGGTAAGGGGAGCGGCTGCCTACTGGTCCCACAGCCTCGACCGTGGCGAGGAAACTTGTCGCTGACCTTTGGACAGAACAACTTGCTGGGCTTCCAAGCGTTGGGACGGCCGGACTCCCATCTTGGAGGCAGATCTAGGGTGACGGCTGGCCGCTACATCGCGACCGCTGTCGAGATTTGGGAGTCCGCTCAGTCCTGCTAACACGCAGTGGCCCTTCCGCACGGGAGGGTTGACGGGGTGAGCGATGTTATCGCGAGCCCGGCTCATCCCCTTTAATGTTATCCGACGAGCTGGCGCACGTAGTCCCGCAGACTGGTCCGGTCTTGGGCGCTTGTCACTGACCTTGGAGCGGGCGCCGACCGTCTGTGCTGGAACGGTGCCAAGGCTATGGGGGGCCGCACTCCAGGAGCCGCGCCGGGACTCGTGGCCGGAGGCCCAGGAATGGTGATCGGTCCCGCGGCCCCAGTCGTAGGTCCGTAACGGCAAGCAAGCGCCCCCTGGTCCAGCAATCTCGTCCTGCCGTGGGTACTTGTCACTGCCCGCGGCTGGGACGTCGAATATCTATGCAGGATATCCCCCGGGTAGAGGTACCTGTCGCGGCAGATTGAAGGAGGGCAGGCATGGGTGTCCACACGGTACTCCTAGCGTTACGCGCGGTTCCGTCGTGCGATCGGCTCGTGCCTCTTCTCTGTGCAACAAGTGTGCGCTCCTTGGTGCAGCCGTCTTGTCCAGTCGCGCGTCCTTGTCACTGACCTGGGAACAAGATGCTGAACGTTCGTGTTGTACTTGAGTCGGGGATTTGGAGGGCCGCAATCCAGAAGCCACATCCGGGCCTGAACAGGCCGAAAAGGGGGTCGTGCATGCACGGGGCCGGCCATTCTCCTACTGGATCCTTTCAGTACTTCGCGAGCTGGCGTCCTCGTCACTGACCTGGGAGCGGGACGCCAAACACTCGTGTCAGAGATGGGGCGTGCGGTGCCTCTTTGCTCTGTGCAACGAGCCTGCGCTCTTCATTACAGCCATCTTGTCCGGTCGAGGGTCCTCCTCACTAAGCTGGGAGTGGGACGCCAAATGCTCGTGTTGTAGATGGGGCGCGCGGTCCCGTCGTGCGCTCGACTCATGCCTCTTTGCTCTGTGCAACGAGCGTGCGCTCTTCAGTCAGCTGTCTTGTCCAGTCGAGGGTCCTCGTCAGGCCACGCGACAAGCATACGCGCGCTAAGGTAGATTTCGAACCGAACGCTACATCACGGCCAATGCCGAGGCCCGGCGCTCTAATCTCCCTTCTTTGAGCGCCGGTCACTGACAATAACCAAGGTTTTATCTTACCCTGTTGGGGAGGCCGGGGACCAACCAAGGACCGTAGAGACCAACCGTGCCGCCAAAGCGAAGCCTCATGCCCCCACTGGAAGCGCCAGCGGAAGTAGGCACTAAGTAGCCCAATGGGTACCGTAATCCAAGCTCGAGAGGGTCCCGGGAAGCCTGCAAATCCCCAGCCCGCCGAGTCGGGTGGAAGACACTCGAAGCCGCCGAAGGTAACTCCAAGCTAGCACAGTGAACACAGTAATCCCAGGCTAGCACAGTGCACCTGGCCGAACTCCAAGCCACAAGGGCCGTGCACGGTCAAGTCCTCCACCGTCCAGTGGAAACTGCACCCATAAGTCCAGGCGGAAATCCCACAGGTAAGCTTCCAAGCTAGGCACCGAGCACACAGAAGCTAGCACAGCTAGGGAGTCCACAGTGCACAAGGCCGAACTCCAAGCCACAATGGCGACCGGTCGCACCATACACAGCCAAGTTCGCCACAGTCCAGAGTAACTGCACATGTAAACCTAGGCGGAGAATCCCACAGAAAGCTTCCAAGCTAGGCACAGAGCACACAGTAGCTAGTACAGTGAATACGAGCAGTGAGCCAAATCACACGACGACCGGTCACACCATACACAGCTGAAGAGTCACAAATGAACACAATCATCCACCTGATAGCTAAGAAACAGACTGGCAGGTATCTGGTGAGCAGTTGCCCGGATGGGGAAGGAAGGGAGGCTACTCGGGATACTGGCTAGGCTTATGGCGCCCCTTGTTGCCTCCCCTGCCATATGGACACAACCAAATTTTGCTAAAATTATGCTAGCTAAGACACTATTCCTTACAGTAATGTCATCGGTAATGTGTTTTGAGGAAACAAATGCAGCCAGGGGCGGGGAAGGGTGAAGCATTTGCAAGTATACAGCAGAGCCTGTTTTGAGCAGCCACTATTTGTTTTCTCAAAACACATTACCGATGGTATTACTTAAAGGAAAATGGTTTCTTAGCTAGTCTAATTTTAGCCCAAAATTGTTGTGTACGAGTATGGTCACGATGTCCAGTATCACTAGGCAGGCATTGTCATGGAACCCCCAGGGAAAGAGGAAAAGAGGTAGGCCGAGAAACTCCTGGCGTCGAGACCTCCAAGCAGACATCAAGAGACTGGGAACCACCTGGAGAAGAATCGAAGGAGAAGCACAGGACAGGAGTTGCTGGAGGTCTCTCGTCGACGGCCTATACCCGGGTAGGGGTGACAGGCGTAAGTAGTAAGTAAGTAATGGTCACGATGGCAGGTGAGGGGCGCCATAGCCTAGGCGGAAACCCAGGTAGCCTCCCTTCCGGTTCAACCACGCATGCGCCACACCGCTCATACGCCAGTCAGTTTTCTTTGCAAGTTACAGAAGGTTGTGTACGTGGACTCTCTGTTTGATAGGACTCTAACTTCGATAAGAAAGACTACAGAAGGAAGCTGTTTGTTCAAGGTGGGAAACCTGGTTGGGGTTTCCGTCGGTCTACGGACTTAGGAACTTGTTCCTAGTGAACGTTACTTGTGGAATTCTTCCCCGTCTTCGCCATCTTTACCGGGCGCGGCGGCGCCATTTTGAACTGTGCTCACGCTCTTGTGACCGCTCGGGCCCTAGTGTGTGTTACACCGTGTGTGCCGAGAACTTCTGCTGCGCTCTTCAGCCTGCTCTGAGTGCCTGCTGTTGCGGAGACTTTGTTCGGCGCTTTTCCGGGCGGCAGTGGCTTCTCTCGGCATCAGATTCACGTTGGTCTCCTTCCGACGCTGGCCGTGTCTGCGTTCTAGCCTTTCTGGTGGGTCTTCGACCGGGTTCGTGCCTCACTTATTCGGATGGCCAGGTAATATCTCTGCTTGCCTACGTCAGGCGCTCAAGGGTAGGGGTAGAGCGCCGGGCGTACACGGTACACTTCGTTTGTTCACGCGGATTCGGTGCGGGCCCACGGGGGCACGCTCGCTCGCATTTCATTGTACATTATGTTTTGCAGTTGGCAAGTCCGCACATGCACTCGATGTGGGCAATTCCAGTGGCCGAGTGACGACCATGTTGTTTGCCTGCCCTGTTCCGGTTGTGCCTCCACGCCCCATGGCTGGAGGAACAGTGGACCCAGCTGTGGAGTTTCTACGGCCGCAAGAAACCTACACCAGCACGGAAGAACGATCCCACACCGGTACGCGCCACAGTCCAGTCGAGTGGCCCTGACCGAGTGTCTGAGCAGTCGAATCAGCGGCTTCGGCCGCGTGCACGTGCTCTAGTACCGGCAGCCACCACAGTCCAGTCGAGTGGTCTCTGTGCGGTCAAGGATCCTAGAGCGCCTCGGGCTAGGCCTCTAAACAAGACTCCGGTAGCCACCACAGTCCAGTCGAGTGGTCTCTACCCGGTAGCAACGCCTTTGCAGGCACCTGATAAGGAACCGATACAGGTTCCTACACCCGCTCTGGTTGCGGGCCTGACTAATACGGATCTCCAGGTAGCTGACAAGGTCTCACCACAGATTCGTCCTGCTGCTTCCGCTTCCTCGTTCGCCGCTAGGGACCGGCGCGGAACGCCAGCGCCCCGCCCAGCTCCTTCCGTCCGGGCGTCAAGTTCCGACAAGTCTTCTCGCCGGACACGCTCCCGCTCTCGGGTACGAAGCAGTCGACTCCGCTCTGCTGCGGTGCGAGTTACTCCCCGTCTTCAGTCCGAGCGAACCTCAGCTGTTAGACATCGTTCACGCTCTAGCGACAGGTCGACTCGCCCGAGGGTCACCTCCTACCGTTCGGATTCCAGCCGACATCCGCGGACACAGTACAGGCATGACTCTGCTTCTCGTTCAGCTTCGCGCCACTTCAGACATTCCCGGTCCCCGCGTTGCCGCCCCCGCTCCCGTTCACGCTCCGCTCGGCAATAGTGCCGCTCGTCGCCCTCGACACCTTCGCAGGTCAGGACTTCGGGCTTCCCGCTCAGCATCGAGTGATTCACGGGACCATTCATCTAGCAGACACTGGCGGCGCCACTCACCAGTGAGAAGATCGCCCCCACCGGCTACGACCTTTCCCCGCCCCGGCGAGGGGAGTCTTCCACCTCGTCTGGGAGTGGACCCGATTCCCCACTCAGCCCCGGCAGAAGAGGACACCCTTAGCCTGAACCCCGAGGAATCGATGTCGGCACTGCTACAGGTGGCCAGCCCCGCCCCGTCCAATCCCTCGGGTGGCAACGAGGAATTCCCGCCGGCAGCCATTGGACATAGGTTAGAGACACTGCGGGCCCTTGACGAAGCGGCGCGGCTTATCGCGGCGTGCCTGCCTGCAGAAGACTGCCCTCCCTCTCCAGTCCTTAAAAGGAAAGCTTCCGCCTTTGTGGACGCAGAACGACAGGCCAAGCGATTCAAGTCTCTCCCCCAGCCGCCGGGTTTCCGGGAGTTACGTGATGCGTTTTCCGCTCATCTCGCGCAAGGGGCATGTGGTGCAGGATTCTTCTCAGACTCCAAGTGGCCGACTGGTATAGACATCGCCTTCCGGCAGTCATGGTATGCGGGCCACACACAGCACTTCTCCTGCCCTCTACCGACAGCGGACCCCGCGGCAGTGGCGTTCTCTGGGACTTCCTTACGTCAGTCTCTCCTCCCTGGGGTTGAACAGACCGCGACACTCATTAGGAACACCTTGGCAGCAGCGGGATTCCTAGATTTGGTCACGCAAGCCATCGTTCGACGTGTAGAGGATGCCTGGCATCCGTCAATTTCACCTCTGCTGGGAGACCTGCTCGCCCTAGCGGTTTCGGGGAACCGCGCTGTTTATCATGTCACTGTCAACTCCATGGCAGCCGCCTCAAACTGCGACTTATTGCGTCGAGATGCGATTCTCCGTTCCTGTCCCATCCCGCTGGATGTGAAGACTCAGCTTCGGCAGGCGCCTCTCGGCGGTGACTTTCTGTTCGGCCCCACCTGGCTCGCTGTGAAGGAAGCTAACAAGGACACCTGGCCCAACCGCCCAGCCCCAGCTTCCTTTCGACCAATCCGCAAGGCCCCGGGTCGCCCCCTGCGGACTGCTAGACCCACCACTCGCCCCTTCACCAGAGGGGGTCGCCTACCCCCCAGAGCTCCAGCCTTTCCTCGTGCCCGCCCTTTCCCCAGTTCCGAGCCTCCCCCCGCCCGCACCTGGCCCAGACCAGCCTGGCGCCCCGGGCGGGGCCGGGCGCACTGACTTTCTCCCCCTCCGGCCCCCGCCGACCTCGTCCGGAGCTCCTGTCGGCGGGAGGCTGGCGCTTCACAGTGAAGCCTGGCGCTCGCTGTTTCCGGACGACCCGTGGATTCTCTCTACCGTTACCAAGGGACTCCTGATCTCCTTCCAGTCCCCGCCTCCCTTGCGCCGGAGCCCGATGTGGACTACAGTACCTTCAGACCAGCTCAGAGCCGAAGCTCTCCGCGGCGAAGTTTCCTCCCTGCTTCAGAAGTCCGCCACGGAGGTGGTGGTCCGGCACGACTCCCCAGCCTTCTACAGTCGGCTCTTTGTGGTGCCCAAGCCGGGCGGCAAGTGGCGCCCCGTCATAGACCTCTCGGCGCTGAACAAGTTCGTCGCTCCGGCCTTCCGCATGGAGACTGCCCGGGCCCTTCGCTCAGCGGTACAGCCGATGGACTTTGCGGTCAGCCTCGACCTCTCAGATGCTTACCTGCACGTGCCCATGCGTCCTGCTTCCAGACGTTACCTACGCTTCGCCTTCGAGGGTGTCTATCAGTTCCGCGCGCTCCCCTTCGGCCTCAACCTCAGCCCCTGGGTCTTCACTCGCCTCATGGACGCAGTGGTAGCCAGAGCCCGTCGAAGTTCCACGAGCCCGACGTCGAACTACCTGGACGACCTGCTCTTGAGGAACCAGGACGAGCGCTCCCTGAAGGAAGACCGAGATGCTCTGCTTCAACTTCTCGACAACCTGGGCTTCCTGGTCAACCTTGGCAAGTCCGACCTCCTTCCCGCACGCCATTTCATTCACCTCGGTATGGAGTTCTTCACCGACCACAATACCGTCAGACTGCCGGAGAAGCGCATACAGAAGTTGGCGACTCTAGCTCGGCAGGTGTCCCAGTTGACGACGCTCCCAGCCAGACAGTGGCTTCAGCTGTTGGGTCTGATCAGCGCTGCTGCGGACCTGCTACCGCTAGGACGTCTCTACTCCCGTCCTCTGCAAATGCATCTCCTCCTTCACTGGCGACCGTCGTCGGCCGACCTCGAGGCCCCGATTCCAGTCCCTACCATGCTCCGTCCCCACCTGCTGCGCTGGGCGGATCCTTCCTGGCTCACGACGGGAGTGCCGCTGTCATCACCGCCGCCCACGCTCTCTCTCTGCGTCGACGCAAGCCTCGCCAGTTGGGGAGCTCACCTCCTTCCGTCGTTCGAGACTGCCTCCGGACTGTGGCCCCTGGAATCGCTGTCCCGACACATCAACTGGTTAGAACTGAAGGCAGTATGGCAAGCCCTCCTGGCCTGGGAGCCCCGCATCCAACATCAGGAACTGTTGGTTCTCTCGGACAACTCCACGGTCGTCTCGTACATCCAGAAGCAAGGCGGGACCCGCTCTCCATCGCTATGCATACTACTCTACCAGGTGCTCCGCTGGTGCGAGGATCGGGACATCTCTCTGCGTGCACGTCACATTCCGGGTCATCTGAATGTGCTGGCCGACTCCCTCTCCCGACGCGGTCAGCTGCTCCATACAGAGTGGGCGCTGCGACCCGACATCTTTCGACTGATCGCCGCGACCTGGGAGTCACCCATGATCGACCTCTTCGCCACGAGGTGGAATCGACAGCTTCCCCTCTTCGTCTCACCCATTCCAGACCCTCTGGCCTGGGCAGTCGACGCTCTATTCATCTCTTGTGACGGTCTGGTCGCCTACGCCTACCCACCCACCGTGCTCGTCCCCAAGGTCCTACTCAAGCTCAGAGGGTGCAACACGATCCTGTTCCTGGTGGCGCCATTTTTGCTGGACCAAGTCGTGGACAACTGACCTCCTGAACCTTGCCACGGCCCCCCCGCTGCCGCTCCCCACACCGCGGACGATGCTCAAGCAACCACGGCAGCAGCTGTTCCACCCGTGCCCCGAGCGTCTCCTCCTCCACGCCTGGAGGTTGTCCGGCAAGCCCTCACAGCTAGAGGCTTCTCAGGTGCGGCAGTGGACGCGATCGCTACAGCTCGTCGAGCCTCAACCAGACGAGTCTACGAAGGCAAGTGTAGAGTCCTCTGCGCCTGGTGTGACGACAGACACCTTCACCCCATCGGCTTGACTACTCCCCAGTTGGCAGATTTCTTCATCTGGCTGTTCAGCGACCAGCAGTTAGCACCGATCACCATCCGGGGCTACCTGGCCATGATTGCCGACACGTACAGACACCTGGGACTGCCCGACCCGGGTTCCTGCAAAGACCTTGCCAACTTGATGGCCCACTTCGGTCTACAACGTCCTGCCCTCCGATCCCTGGTGCCACGATGGGACCTGTCCTGGGTGCTCACTTGGCTCAACTCGCCCCGTTTCGAGCCGATCCAGTTGGCGCGGTTGCCGGACGTGACTCGGAAGACCTGCTTCCTTTTGGCCCTCGCGTCAGCCTCCAGAGTCAGCGAGCTGCACGCCCTTTCAGCACGCCCCGCCTGTTTACAGTTTCGGGCTGACGGCTCGGTTCAGCTGCTTCCTGACCCGGCCTTCCTAGCCAAGACCAGATCGCCGTTGACGGCCCCTCAACTGGTCACCATTCAACCATTACGAGACCCAAGCTCCACCCCGGAGTCCAGACAACAGGACCCGGTGCGAGCCTTACGGGTGTACCTGCGCCGGACCAAGCCGATACGCAGGGAACGCACCCGCCTTTTCCTTCCTCTGTCCCAGGTAGAAACGACATCTCGGCCCAAACGATATCCTCCTGGCTCCAGTGGGTGATTCGATCTGCCTACCAGGAGCTTGCCCCTGATACAGCCAAACGCATGAGCATCAGGGCACACGAGATCAGAGCCATGGCCACAAGCCTAGCATTCGACCGAAACTGTGCGGTCAAAGACATTGTGGCGGCCGTGGGCTGGCGAGCGGAGACCACCTTCGCACGCTTCTACCTGAGGGACCTCTCCAGCCAGCGCCAGAACCTATCGCTGGTGGTGGACATCGTGGCGGCGCAACACTCCCTCCCGGCGCCCTAGGCGCCGTAAGTATCTTTGCTAAAATTAGAGGGAGGTTGCGGGAGGGTGGCCGACTCGAGCGGCCAGGATGGCAGGGGATTGGGGTGCTTTAGCGGCACCCGCCTCCTACTCGGGATTCTTCCTTTAAGTAATACCATCGGTAATGTGTTTTGAGAAAACAAATGTATTTTTCATTAAAATGTATTTTTTTGAAAAATACTTACCGATGGTATTACTCGAAGGTCCCTCCCACCTGCCCCGCTTGCCGCTGGTCCGCAAAGAAAACTGACTGGCATGTGAGCAGTGTGGCGCATGCGTGGTTGAACCGGAAGGGAGGCTACCCGGGTTTCCGCCTAGGCTATGGCGCCCCTCGCCTGCCATCGTGACCATACTCGTACACAACAATTTTGGGCTAAAATTAGACTAGCTAAGAAACCATTTTCCTTTAAGTAATACCATCGGTAAGTATTTTTCAAAAAAATACATTTTAATGAAAAATACATTTTGCGCTAGAAATTGATGGTCTTAAAAGACAGGTGTTCTCTCACGAAAAGTCTCAACTCCTTCGAGACGTGCCGCATCCGGATTCGCAGCATAAAGCAGAAAGTGTTTCCTGCTGTTAAAGACCACTCATGATGGTCTTTAATGACAGGTGATCGCTTTAACCCTTTCAACCCCAAGGTCCCATTTCTCAAATTTTGGACGTCTGCCTAAAGTCTGTGTACCAAGTGTGCTCATCTGGCACTACCCTTGAATTATCATGATCAATCCATCTCCTGCTGCAAGGTCCCTGGGCCTTGTCTGTTGTACAAATCTTATCATACCCCAACATATTTGGTATCAGTGGGAAAAGCAATTCAAGGTGAACTCGTAGACACTATGCTGAAGAAAATATTTTGTAATGTTAAGATTTTACAGGTGTATAAAGAAGATGGGGTAAGAAGCCAAAAATCAAAAACAGTTTCACACTGGGTTCTGAAACTGAACATGCTGTTAGTGTATTAGTTAGCCAGAGTGTGAAAATTACAACTCACCTAGCATTCCAGAGACATATTCTAGTGTGTCACCAGTAAATAATCCAGAAAGAAAGGCACAACAGAAAAGTTTCTTCACACATAAAAGTTTTTACACCAAAATCCGCCATTTTTTTTTTTTGCACATGGGGACGTTTTGTATTAGAGCTTCTGATTCTTTGGTTTCAGCCCATACAAACAAGAAAAGTCACTCTACAAGTAAAGAAATGAGTGCTTGACATATTATAGTAGATTGCTTCCCTTAGACCATACTGCCGGTATTGGCAATGGGAAACTAGGCCAGCGCACATGTGTGCGTCCCGTCGGCAACGGAGCTTTGCTTGGGGCACACATGTGTGTTCCGTCGTCAAAAGGTTAAAGTACCATTACACATAAATCTGAAGACACATTGCAGCACCATTTATGTTTTTTATGCCTTGTCGACACACCTGATGAACTTTAACAGCAGATTGGACTTGCAGCAAAAGCACATGCGTAATCGCACTTATTTTTGCTGCCGGTAGCATGTCAGTCTATTTTTAGCTATTTCTCTTACTGAAAACATTGTATTTCTAAATGGAGTGAAGTCATTGTCAGGTTACTTTTGAAAAAGATGGTGTGTGCTGAACTGGATTCTCCTGTGTCTAAATGAACCATAACTAGACCTGTGTGTAACGTTTTGTAAGCATTTGTTACAGAAGTGTATCTTTGAACAGTTACAGCAGTAGTGGGCCTTTAATATGTTTTAATGAGACCAGAGAGTATAATTTCTCTTTATAGGTTTATTAACCCATTGTCAGTAGCAGTTGTGTTGCAATGTACCACTAGCGACAGTCAAAGGGTTAAGTACCTTGAATCTTTTTGTGTTGTCCAATTGTTGCAGAAGAAAGTGAGAAGTGAAGAAACGAATGATGATGTGGCATCGATGATGTACCAGGCTCGAGGCACAAACTCCTCTGCTTTCAACCGAGACAGCATTGAGTGATTTTATGACGGGCGGGAATGTTGAGCTGTGATAAAAACTTGAGTTGACATTTAGTTTCCTGGGGGGAAGAAAAAAAAAGACAAATATTGTATTGAGATTTCAAATGGTAAACATAATGTAGATCTAGATGTAAGTCCCGACACACCACAGCAAGATACGGGATCGACCCTGATAGTTCAAGGGTGGTGCCAGAATAGCTCGGCGCCCATGGGTGCCAAGCTATTCTGGCATCACTCTAGAACTATCAGGGTCGATCTGTCCCCAGAACTCTGATACAGACTTCATAAGATGACTCTGAAATGATCGACCCTGATAGTTTAAGGGTGGTGCCAGAATAGCTTGGCGCCCATGGGTGCCAAGCTATTCTGGCATCACCCTTGAACTATCAGGGTCGATCCGTCCCCAGAACTCTGATACAGACTTCAGAGGACGCCGCTGAAATAATCAACCCTGATAGTTCAAGGGTGTTGGCAGAATAGCTCGGCACCCATGGGCGCCAAGCTATTCTGGCATCACCCTTGAACTATCAGGGTCGATCCGTCCCCAGAACTCTGATACAGACTTTAGAGGACGACTCCGAAATGAGAGGATTTTGACCTTGGGTTGCAATGGGTTAAAGCTGCGTAACACATCACCTGCTAGATGGTAGCTCTTTGCCTACAACTGGTGGCTCCAGCCAACACGAGACAACTTCCTGTAGCACATTATGGACGGTGAGATCTGCCCAGCCAGGGTTCAGTTGCAGTGCATGTGCTTGGATATTACAAGTCATTACTTTGCATGTTAACCCCTATCATTCGGAATACACCAGTGTGTGAAATAAGTTTGACTAAAATAGTTCAAGGGTAGTGCCAGAATAGCTTGGCACCCCTAGGTGCCAAGCTATTCTGGCACCACCCTTGAACGAAAGCCATTGGTCTATAGCCTTATCTGTAAGTACTATAATGTAGCTTGCATATAGCAGTGTACAGATTCAAAGTTTGTAGCCTCAGTATGATATGGGTTAACTCATAACAGACTCGCTTAGTGGCATAGTGCATAATACAGAAAAGTTACTTAGTAGTAGTAGGGAAAGAGTTAAATAGACATAAGTTATCCCTCCATTTGAAATACAAATTTATGAAATGCACATTTGTATGTTTTCATATTTAATAATTTTTTTGTGGTCGTTTTCTTTGATTTTTTGGCTCATGTGCAAAGCAAAAGTGAGTATGTTTTGGGCCAGTGGTTGTCCGTTCGGTGTCATGCGTTCCGTGGTAAACTTTAAGGTTGGCATTTTCTCTGAGACTATTCATGCCACAGTCTTCAAACTTGGCCCAATGATACTTTGTGCAAGACCTTTATAAACATACCAATTTGAGAAACCTCTCACAAAGGTCAAGGTCACTGGGGATCAGGAAATATGTAAAAAATAGCTATATTTTGACATAATTTATTTTTTCTCGAATACTATTCACAACTTCAAACCCAAACTTGGTACAAAGATACCTGATGGTAAGAACTTTCTATGCATACTAATTTCATTGATCCATTGGAAAGGTCAAGGGTCACAAGAGCTCAGGAAATATGTGAAAAATAGCTATATTTTGACAAAAGATGTTTTTTTCTCAAATACTGTTCACATTTTCAAGCCTAAACTTGATACAGAGATACCTGATGGTAAGACCTATCTATGCCTACTAATGTGGATGACCCCTCGGAGAGGGCAAGGGTCACAAGGGCTCAGGAAATAGGTCTGAAATAGCCATATTTTGACAAAAGATGTTTTTTCTCAAATACTATTCACAACTTTAAACCCAAACTTGCTACAGAGATACCTGATGGGAAGACCTTTCTACGCACACTAATTTGATTGATCCGTTAGAAAGGTCAAGGATCATGAGAGCTCAGGAAATAGGTCCAAAATAATCATATTTTGACAAAAGATGTCTTTTCTCAAATACTATTCACAACATCAAACCCAAATTTGATACAGAGATACCTGATGGTAAGACCTATCTATGCATATACTAATTTGGATGACCCCTTGGAAAGGTCAAGGGTCACGAAGTTGGCAAATGTGTTAAAATGCCAATTTTTGATAAAATTGTGGGTATTATCAACATTTTTGCAAATTTTTCAACCAAATTTGGCATAAAGGTAGCTGATGATAAGACCTTCCTGTGCATACAAATTTAGTCAACTCATCACTAATGTCAAGGGTCACAGGAGGTTGACAGATGTGTGAAAAATGCTTACATTTTCGGAAAACATGGATTTTGCTGCTGCAGAAGCCAACCCTTGTCGCAAAGGTCACACATAATTATGTAAATCGGTCATACACGTGAGCCATAATGGCTTTGCCTTTCTTGTTTTGTTACTTTTTGCTGTGATATCAAAGTTTGTTGAGTGCGCATCCAAGACTTACAGATGTACTTCAAACTTTCAATTTGAGCTGTTTCAACCTGATGAAAGCTGTTATTTCTATACATGTACATAAACGATTTTTGTTGTTATTGTCAGTACCCCATTTAACTTACAGGCCGGATTGCCCAAATTTTGGAGGTGTTACTTATTGACTGTGTACCAGTTGCAGGAGATGGACAGACCATGATACTTCAAGGGTAGTGCCAGATTAGCTGTAGGGCGTCGGGGCTAAATGGGCTAAGCTAAGCACAAGAACGTCGGGTACTCAACAGCTCACTAGGTTATTAATATTATGTATCTGCCCACCAAACCATTTTTTGCATCTCGGGGCTTACTAGAGCAGGCCCTTGCACATTTGATTGATGTTTTTATTAACCCATTCAGCCCTGACGCACTACAGCAGGAGATGGGACGACCATGATAATTCAAGAGTAGTGCCAGATTAGCTTGGCGCCTGTCAGTGCCAAGCTAATCTGGCACTACCTTTGAATTATCATGGTCGTACCATCTCCTGCAACAGATGCATAGTCATTAGATGACGCCTCCAAAATTTGGGAAATACGTGCACCAGGCTGAATGAGTTAAATCTCATTGAGCTCCGACGCACTACAGCAGAAGATGGATTGACTGTGATAAAAAAAAAAAATTAAGGGTAGTGATAGATTAGCTTGGCACCATCAGGCACCAAGCTAATCTGGCACTACACTTTGAAGTATCACGGTTGCTCAATCTCCTGGAACTGGTACATAATTGTTAGGTGACGCCTTGATAATTTGGCCTAGAGGTTAAAACTACTTTGGATTACAAAATGTTTGCTATGTTTGCTGTAGAAATGCTAGAGTGCATAGATTGTAACCTGAATCAACAAAATGATGTGTAGGCAAGCATGCCCCCAGATGTACCCTACCCATGGCTTGCCATCATTAACCCTTTGGCTGTCAGTAACAGTGTTGGTTACCATGATTCTTACAGGAATCATGAAAAAAACCTGTTACTGACAGCCAAAGGGTTGATTATTCACCATTCTTTAGCTTTTTTTTTTTTTTTTTTTTTTTTGCGTCAAAGTTCTACACATTTGTACAATGTATACTCTGATTGGTGCTTTAAATCATTCATCCTTGACGCAACATGTATGGACTGATCATGATAGTTCAAGGGTGATGCATGAATAGCTTGGGAGCTTGTAGGTGATATTCTGGCACTACACTTGAACTATCCTGCTCCATTATTAACCCCTTCAGTGCCACTGGACGCAGATTATGTTTCTGAGAGTCTTTGTTAATTCCATGGTGAAGAGACCTAGCCACCAAAGATAAACATGGATCAGAGTGGTGTCAGCAAGAAGCATCTAGGTCTTCATGAAGCCCTGCAGCTGTGGGGGCTCATGATCTCTGTCTCTTGCAGTTGGATTGGGTTCATCATTTTTGGACAACAAAGGGGTTGAACAATTCACAGAGACGTTCATGGCAGCTTTTATTGTTACTGCATAACTAAAAGATTGCACATTCATTATACACTGTATGCTAACAGTAGAAATAAAAAAGAGTGATTTCTGGGATACTGTAATCCCTTATTATATGCTGCAACTGGTCAAGGGTTGAAGACCCCTTTTGCTCATGGGGTATCCACTTCAAGTTGTTAAGGTGAAAGCTGGTAGCCTGTCTGCGTCCCATCCAATTTTTGATTTACTGGTGCTCATTATACACAGTCTGACCTGTATTTTACTTCCAGAACTCTATGCCCAGTAGATTATTGGGTGGCTGTTGGCCCAGGGGCATTTTGCTCACTGGTTGTTTCATGTTGTGAATTAATCTGCTGAATGCCATGTATACACTCTGTATTGCCTAACCCTTATCATTCAGAATACACCAGTGTGTGAAATAAGTTTGACTAAAATAGTTCAAGGGTAGTGCCAGAATAGCTTGGCACCTCTAGGTGCAAAGCTATTCTGGCACCACCCTCGAACTAAAACCATCGCTTATCTGCAAGTACTATAATGTAGCTTGCATATGGCAGTGTTTGAAAAAAGTGTGGAGTTCCAGAGAGCTGTCACAACACACCAAAGTCCGGATTTTCAACTCCAACGTAAAAGCAGTTCTCCTATATGGAGCAGAGACTTGGAGATTGACAAAAACCACAGTCAACAGAGTACAGATCTTCATAAACAGTTGCCTTAGAAGAATTTTGAAAATCCACTAGCCAGAGAAGATCACCAACGTCAGACTCTGGAAGAGAACAGAGCAGATAACAGCAGAGAATGAAATTGGGCGAAGAAGATGGGGATGGATTGGTCACAGTCTGAGAAAGCCAGCTTCCAGTATCACTAGGCAGGCATTGTCATGGAACCCCCAGGGAAAGAGGAAAAGAGGTAGGCCGAGAAACTCCTGGCGTCGAGACCTCCAAGCAGACCTCAAGAGACTGGGAACCACCTGGAGTAAAATCGAAGGAGAAGCACAGGACAGGAGTCGCTGGAGGTCTCTCGTCGACGGCCTATACCCGGGTAGGGGTGACAGGCGTAGTAAGTAAGTAAGTAATGGCAGTGTACAGAATTGAATCTTTTAGCCTCAATATGATATGGGTTAAGGAGATGGATTGATGATCATGCTTCTCATAGCTGATCATCTAAGCTACCAGTAATCTGGCACTGTCTTTCAGCTGCCAGATTTGATCCACCCTTCATTGTACTCTGTAAATGATACAAGAAACAGATGGTCCTTTCTCTAATAGAAAGAACATAAATTATGTCAGACATGAGACCAGGTTGAGATCAAATCCTAGGAAAGCAAAGAGTCCAGGACTCGTAACTCGCAATCAGTATATTTTCATGTGGGGGAACTTCACAAAACACCTACATTCGTCTTATAGTGTAAGCAATGAGAAAAATGTAAAATTCAACATGTAAACATGCACCATAATTAAAAAAATTCTCAACGAATTTGCACAGATCTAAAAAATAACCAAAATGCAGGAAAAAAAATTCGGAAAAGTCCCATGTCTGATATGTATGGAAATGTGCCAGTTTCTAGATTTCCTAGATTGTCTTTCATTCATTCATTCATAACCCCCTTAAACATGCAGACACCGGTACTGTCGGCAGTACTGAAGGCTGCATGCAAAGAGGGGGAGGAGTTGATGTACTTGTGGTAATCCCTGTATATTTATATGTACAGCTTGGATATTTCCAAATCATTTTTGTGAAAACGTTTCCTCTATGGCGATATAAAAAAACAGCAATAAAGTAAATTTCTCAACAAAGATCTGCTCGACTTTTTTTTACTAATTAAATTTTAAAGGTAAAAACGGTCCCAGTGTTATTAATTACAATTATGACACGCACCACAGACGCCACCAGAGATATTGTAGTATTATTACTTACAATTATGAAATGTGTTGCTGACCCTGCCAGATTTTGGACTTGATGCTTGACTTTATCGTTTCCTTCTTTTTTTACTTCATTAAAGTTTAAAAGTAAAAATGGTCCCAGTGTTATTACTTACAATTATGAAATGTATCTCTGACCCGGCCAGAGATATTATTGAGAAAGTTGGTGGGCCACAAAACTGCCACTGGCAATTCTGTGGCCTGCCACCTTTCTCAGTAATGTCTCTTGTTTCACACCATTCGCACAAAGTCACAGTAAACTCTTTGTTAAAACAATTAAAATTTAAAGAAGGGAACGACAAACAAATATTACAAATAAACTGTTTATAAGACATTTTTATTTCCATTAAAACATTTCAAAGCAAGCATATGAAAATAATGCAGAAAATCATGTTGCCTCAATAATAGAAATGCATATATACATACATCAAATACACTTTCTTTCTGTGCACATCCTCCCAAACACTTGAGCCCCTTGGACATGCAGTCACCAGTGCTGTTTACAGTAAAGTTGGCTGTATGCACAAGGGTGTCGACTCCTACAATAAAGGCCAAAGCATTGTGCAGTCAAACCGGCATGTTGCCAATGGGACATGACAGATGTGGCCACTATAGACAGGTGGCAGTTTTATACAGGGTCATATAAAAAGAATGGCAAAGCAGTTAAACTGTTGGCTGGCCTATATAAGTGTGCGTACATACCCTCTGCGCATGTGACTTGCTCACCTTACAAAAGTGATTTTCCTTTAAAATTTGACATCGGCATTAAAAAAAAAAAACTTTTAGCCCTGGGACCCTGCAGCAGGAGATGGATTGATCGTGAGAATTCAAGGGCAGTGCCAGATTGGTGCTCATCTGGCACTACACTTGAATTATCATGATCAATCCATCTCCTACAACTTGTACATAGTCAATGGGCAACACCTCCAAAATTTGAGAAATGGGACCTTGGGGCTAAAAGGGTTCACTTTCATTTTTATAAAACATTTATTACATTATCTGTGATATTTTATATTTGTAGTCTGTATCAATAATTTTTGCCTGTTACTTGGGTCTCAATATTATACTTTTGTTACAATTTGAGCATAACGGCTGAAATCGGGAAGGACATTTTCAACCATTGGGTGCGCTTGAAAACAATCCAATTTATTCACCTGTTTTGTATAGAAAATGGGCTGCTATAGCTGGAGATCTTTTGCAACCATGCAAGTTCTCACAAAAAGTCAGCCTCAAGTTTTGTTATACACTAGTGCTTATGAGCACTCGACGAAGGTGAGGCGTTGAAGTGATTCTGCTCGACGCTAACGCTTTCCCACCCTGTATCAATGCAAAAGTGAGTAAACAGTTCTTGCAGAAAACTGAAAAACAAATATTGAGGCTTATTTTAAACTGCAAACTTCTTAAATAACATATCAACTTTTTTCTTTGGGAAGACACTCAATAATAGTCCATATCCATAAATAAAAGTTCAGTAAAAGTTCTCCAAACAATTTAACTATGGTGTTTGATCGAGTAACATACTGTCCATCATTACCAATGGGGTACTGCCATTTAACCCCCTTGTGCATACATCCACCAGTACTGTTTACAGTACCAGTGGCTGGATGCCCTCAGGGGTTAATCTGTACATGATAAACACACTTCTGCTGAAGAGTTCTCAACAAAAAGCAATATTGTCTTCATACAAAAATACCAAATATAAAGGTCCACCCCAACCCACCCACCTCCTTGCCCCTTCTACGCCTCCCCCCACCCCTCCCCCCCAAAAGATAACATTTAACTTGTCACTGATTTGCGTGATGGCTCATATTTCATGTAGTTGTTCCACAGGGTACTCATGCATTTCGCGTCCTGCAAAGATATGAACAGTTAAGGCAATGATTTGACTGCGGCACAGACAGAATGGTCAAAGTCTGTTAAAGAAATACAGTAGTGAGTTTATGATGTATCATAAACCCATTACACCATGAGGTTGATTTTGTTCAGTACATTGAGTTGTCCGATGAAGGCTACATTTTAATTCAGGTGATAGATTGATCATGATAGGTCATGAGTGGTGCTAGGGCAGCTTGGCGCCTATAGGCACCAAGCTGTTTTGGCACCACCCTTGAACTTTCATGGTCAAATTTATCTCACGTTAGAGTGTATCAGGACTTCAAGGGCTAAAACCTAGCTCATGGATGTAAATATCTGACTACTGTCTGCACGAAGCACAGATTCTCATGAGCCCCTGCTGCTTTCGAAGCTTAATGACAAATCTATGCCTGCTACAGAGACAAAATAGGAAATACACACTACATATTTCCTATTTTGTATTTGGCAGATGAAAGACTGATTTGAGAGGCCACACATTTGCAAGCGCAGCCAACTAATGCACTGGTGTAAATGTGCGAGGATAGGCCTTTTTATAAGACACAAACGCTCTCACATTACAGTGAAACAGTATTGACTCGTCCGTGATGCTGGACCTCATGGCGTTGCGCTGTAGGGTGTAAAATCATAGACTACCACACAAATGTTCCATTCAGAACAAAAATTAACTCACCATCCTTCGATCTGAAACCCCATCCAAAGTTAGTGGCATCAGTTCTCTGGGCTTATCCACAGCCCGCAAGGTCTCTACAGAGGATTTCTTATCCTTCCGCTTCCTACAAACACAATCATGTTAACACACAAGGTACTCAAGGTCGAAATTTCATAAATTTGGTAGTCATCTTTTGAAAGCTAAATACAGTCTGCTTGTACTTGACTTGAAACATGGTCAGGTATAACAAGTCTGATATAACAACACATTTTCACTTTCCATGTATATATTTGGATATTAAAACAATACAAATGGGCCCCTTGCTAATTTGTTATACACTGTATCTGCAGTTCACTGTGCATGTAACAGCTGTGGACAGAGACTGACCATGACAGTTCAAGGGAGGCGCCAAGCTATTCCGGCACCACCCTTGAACAATCAACCCATGCCAGTTGTTCTGGGTGAATGGGTTAACAGCCAAACTGACTCTCAACAACCTGAACTCTATAACTCTTTGCCTAACTTTTCTGTATGATGTACTCTGCAACTAAGCAATTTTGTCTGGAGTTCATTTCTGGATGAAGTGCGCACGCCAAGTAACGGCCGGTACAGACACATTCAGCACTAAGTACAGCCAAGCACAAGCATTGTAATCAGACCTTGGCTTTGCAGATCTTGCTGCTGACAATGTTCTAGGGGTAGTAATGACGCCATGGATTTAGTCACTATCCTTAGGCAAAGATATAAAGAATGTGTACCAGCTGTGGCAGGGGGATTGGCCATGATAATTCAAGAATAATGGAGGATTTGTCAGTGTTTCTAAGTACTTTTACCATTCAAGATAAACTTTCAGGATCTGGCTGTCAGTAGCAGTTTTTGTCAAGGCGAGTCCTGCGGGAATCGCCTTGACAAAAAACGCTACTGACAGCAAAAATGATTAAATGGGATTTTCCGCATAAAAAGGATATCACATGAAATGTAAGAACATCACGCTAAATGTATTTGACACTGGACTAGAAAGCATGACCAAATATATTTTTTAAAATTATGTTGGTATGTACACTGTATCTCTATCAATGACTGCATCCAACATGTGATCTGCAGAAAAAAGAAATGTCAATACTAGGTCCTAAGAAAGACAATGTCAAGAGACTCACTTTGCGCTCTTGGAAGTTCCTGCAGACTTTCCGCTGCCCTGACGACTTTGTTTTGTGGTGCGTGCACTGCCATGCTCGGGAACAGGCGAAAGATCAGGGGCGTCAATAGCCAGCTGTTCGGATGCTTCATCAGCTTGCCGCTGTGAGGCCCGTGGTTGGACCAGCAGGGCGAAGGGGTCTGTGGTAATCTGTGTGCTGGGAGGAGCTGGCATCTTGACGTAGTAGTGAAAGTCAGATATCTGCAAAACAGTGTAAGATTCAACCCACTGTGCCCAAAAGTCGAAATCCCAAAATGTTGGAGTTGTCATCTGAAGATTGCAATTATAATTCAAGAGACAGATATACCATGATAGTTCAAGGGTGGTGCCATAATAGCTTGGCGCCCATGAGCGACAAGCTATTCTGGCACCACCCTTGAACTATCAGTAATCACGGTCAATCCATATCTTGCTGTGGTGTGTTGGGGCTAAATGAGTTAACTTCTTCAGCTCTGATAAATACACATATACCACACTGAGGGCATAACTCCAAAATTTGGAAGATGCCTCTTGAAAACTACATTATACTTCTAGCAAAATTTGACCATGATCGTTCAATAAAAGGTGGTGCCAGAATAGCTTGGCACCTAAGGGTGGCAAGTTATTTTGGCACCACCATTGAACTATTATGGCTCCTCCTCTCATTTTGCTTGGCTTGAGCATGATTGAGTGGATTTTTTTAAATCACATAATCACGAAGTAGGGTCAAGTTCTCTATGAACGTCTCTGTGTTGCTGAAAACTTGTCAGCAAAACATAAAACAAAAACAAAAAACATTAAAAAAAAATTTGTTCACAATATAAGTGTTCGCAAAAAGTGAAGATACACAGCTGGTGTTCCAGGGCATACAACATCACCCACCCCCATACACTTGCACAACGTACCCAATGTACCAACACACAGTGATGCATGCCCCCACCCCCCCACCCTCCCCCCACACACCCCGTTCCTCCTACCATGAGATGACCTGTGTTGCCTGCTTAACATTAAACCCTAATAATTAACTAACTAACAATTTCCCCCCCCCCCACCCACCCCCCTTCCAATCCCCATTCACATATATGTTAGGAATAAATGCTAGTCTACATTACCAGAACTGAATTTAAAACATGAATAAATCAACAGTAGAAAAGTAGAGCCTTGTAGACAGTCGGCATTACATGCACTCACCAAGTCAGATAAGTTGAATCCATTCAACATCAAATCTGAGTCCTCTTTCATTTCCAGCAATCTGAAAAGAAGGAAATAAAGATTCAGTTAACCTTACCTCTGAACACTTTCTACACAGGCCATGTGTATGTACACAGTAAGAGCCATTACACTACAGAAGCCAGCCCACATGTATATATATATATATATATATATATATATATATATATATATATATATATATTATATATATATATATATATATATATATATATATATATATATATATATATATATATATATATATATATATATATATGTAATGACAATGCAGTTGCAACCATTTTTTTCCTTCAAGCTTTTACAAGTCACAGTCCGCCTCAGTATAATCTGCTCCAGTATACTGCAGTAGCTGATACAAAGTGCACAGGTCTCTGACTCCCACTGGGATGTGCAGATGAGCAAAAGGTCCTCAGGCCAACATCAGTCTTAGCTGGTCTGCACACAGCCCTCAATGGAAACAGGTAAGGCTGATGTCATTCTAAGGACCTTTTCCTTGCCCAGTGATTTTTCTTCACAAGTTCCAGCACCACAATAACATGATCAAGATTAACCCATTGTGTCCCAGGTACAAAATACCTGCATTTTGGAGTTGTCCTCCAAGGACTGCATTACAATTAACAAGACAGATCAACCATGATAGTTCAAGGGTGGTGCCAGGATAGCTTGGCGCCTATGGGCGCCAAGGTATCCTGGCACCACCCTTGAACTATCATGGTCAATCTATATCTTGCTGTGGTGTGTCGGGACTGAATGAGTTAACATGGTCTGACTTTATGGTTCCCAGCTACCCCGATACATCGAGGCCGAACTATACATGCTGATTAGCCTCTTTTGAATGACACTGTGCCCTACTGAACTTGCTGCTCTGTCCTCTACTATATTTAGAGAGGTTACTTTTACGCAAGACGACTCCCAACAACAAACAAGAGCAAAGTCAAGGCGGGCAGCCAGTTTGTACCATAAGCACGGACAACACTCTAAACATCTCCAAGAGGCATAGATCTTCATGAGCCCTCCGGGCTCATGAGGATCTATGCCTCTTGGAGATGTCTCAAGTGTTGTCTATGCTTATTGTAAAAGATGGTTATCCTCTGTGACTTAACACACTCCTTCATGGTTTGGAGTTGTTCACTGCAGACAACAACAAAAAACTCAACTACTTAGCTGTGACACATTACAACCAGACGTGGATTGAAAGTACGAGGGTGGCACCAGAACAGCAATAGGTACCAAGACATTCTGGCACCCACACTTGAACTGACATGGTTGATCTGTCTTCTGGACTGTCTCGTGGTCTTCAGAGAAACAACTGCGCAGTTTGTAATGTGCACCTTGGGATTAAGACAATGTGTTTAGACAATTTATGAAATTCACCTGTTGGTGGCAGCAGAGTGTGTCATGGCCATCTGGTGCATCTTGGTGGTTTTGTTAAAACGGGCCTTCCGTGCTCGTTCTTTCCGCCGAAGCTCCATCTTGAAGCTGGCCTGAACCAGAAAAAAACATTACCCTTACGGACATACAGCCTCTTGCCGCCTCCATTCCCATCTGCACTCCTGCAGTGGATGCAGACTGTTTTTTTTTAACCCATTACATCCTGAGGCTGATTTATAAAAAAATAACCTGCTTAATGTCCTATGAAGGCTTCATTACAGGTTAGGAGATAGATCAATCATTTTCGTTCAAGGGTGGGGCCAGAATATCTTGGCACCTGCCTTGAACTACCATAATCAAATTAATTTCAAGCTGTAGTGTATCAGGATGAAAAGGGTTAATCGTAAATTCAACGTCAAAGATCCCCAGCCATCAAAGGAACATAGACACAAAGTGGTTCAGTTCTGCTGGGGCTTATGAGGACCTATACCTATACCTCCTGCAGTTGGGATGCATTACAATTTTCTGGGCAGTGAAAGGGTTAATTGTCCTGCGATGGATTCAATGATTGTGTTCATCTCCATTGGCAGTAAAGGGGTTAACCCTCTGGCTAGCCACCTCAGGATGTAGTGGGTTGATCACCTAAGTACAATCTGTGTCACCTACGTGTCAGATGATGTCAAAAGTCGTTTATTTAGGTGACAGTTCTGATGTGATGAAAAGCCGTAATTTGTCACCGCTCTAGTCTAAACAAATACATGTACGTATGTTAACAACAATGTCCATCCTGTACAATGTACTGCATGTGCAAACTGATGAAGCTGTTTAGTCCTACCTCAAATGGATCCACTCCTTTAGGGCCAAGTTCCATGGAGAAACAGTGTAGTTTGGGCATCTCCAACTAAAACAAATTGGGCATGACAATTAATCCATTTAGTGTCAGCTGCCGCAGACTGTGCAATCTTGGTTAATTCAACGCCAAAAAAGCCCAAGCTGTCAACACAGATTCAAAGTGGTTGTCAGCAAGTGGTATAGATCCTCATGAGCCCGGGGGCTCATGAGGATCTATACCTCTTGCAGCTGAGTGGTGTTCAAATTGTCTTGGCACTTAACAGATCATTAATCCATGAATATGATTTGTATCCATAGCGAATTCATTTTTACTATGGACTAAAAAGTAACGTGGCAGCACGCACGCAAACAAAGTAGAAACCAAACAACACATGCACGGTACTATGAATGAGATAGACAGATACACAAGTTAATAAATCAATATACAAATTAGTAAGTTGTCCCAAGAACCTCTTTGATGGGTGTAAATTCTCACCTTGGGGAAACGTTTCTCAAGCTCTTGAAGGAAAGATGGCCTTGTTGCCTGTCCAGCTGAGGGATGCTTCAGACCCGTGAAGGAGAATGTGTTCCTCGACTTGTCAGAAACTTGCTGGTAAAACATGACATGCAAAGGAAGTCAAAAAAAGATAACCATGGTACAGTGCAGTCCTGCTATTTTATCTTAGAAAATGTGCAACACCTGGAAAGATATAACGATAATCTGTTATCTCAGAAAAAGTTTCTGTTATATGTACACTATGCAGGTAGCAGAAACTTGTTCTTTGTTAGCACTGGAACCAAAAGCTGCAATGGTTATGGCTGCAAGGCGCCAAGCTAATCTGGCACTACACTTGAATTATGGTCAATCCATCTCCTGCTGTAGTGTGCTGGAGCTAAATAGGTTAAAGCAAGTAAAGCCCCTGGGACAGATGGTGTCTCCACCCAGTTGTTGCGGTCTTGCACAGATGAATAATCCCCTGTTCTTCATCCTCTCTTCCACCAGTCTCTTGCTATCAGTACTATTCCCACCCTTTTATCAACATCAAAATCAGGTCAAAGACTACAGGTAGAGACCCATGACAGTGAGGACAGCACTCAAATAGAAGGGTCTTCGTGGGTTATAGTTCATCCCATCTTTTTCAACATCAGAATCAGGTCAAAGACTACATAATAATGGGTAGACCATCGAAACCGATGATGTCGTCATTGTGCATGACTTCTATTTCTGGGTGCAGGTGTGGCTGGCCAAGCCAATCCTGGAGCCACACCTGCAACATCAGAATCAGGTCAAAGACTACAGGCAGAGACAATTGACACAGATTCCATCTTAAACTGAACTGATGCAACCACAGAATGGAACAAATTAACATCTTGAATGACAAATGAAAGGAAGAAACCCAGTGTGCAAAAGGCCACTGGGCCGAAGTTGACCACCACTGGCGTGCCCATGGCAGGCCAATGGTGGCCAACATCAGCCCAATGGCCTTTGCACACTGGGAACAATGACAACAAAATCAAAACAAAACAAGAAAGGCAAAGCCCTTATGGCTCACATGTGTATAGAAGTACCCAACGGAGAAAGAAATGAAGTATGACTTGTCCACACATGTGTGACAATAAGTAAATTCATGTTTTCTCAAAATTTAATCAGTTTCACACATCTGTGAAACCCCCATGACCCTTGATCTTTGCAATGAGTTAACTAAATTAGTATACATAGGAAGGTCTTATCATCAGCTACCTATGTGCCAAATTTGATTTAAAAGTTTACAAAAATGTTGATAATAATTACAATTGTATATTTTTGTTAATTAAACAAAAAATTGGCATTTTATACACATTTGTCAACCTCTTGTGACCTTTTCCAATGGGTCATCCAAATTATTATGCATAGATAGGTCTTCCCATTATGTATCTCTGTACCAAGTTTGGGTTTGAAGTTGTGAATAGTAATTGAGAAAAAAAAAATTCTTGTCAAAATATGGCTATTTTGGACCTATTTCCCCGAGCTCTTGTGACCCTTGACCTTTCTGAGGTGTTATCCAAATTAGTATGCATGATAGGTCATACCATCAGGTATCTCTGTACCAAGTTTGGGTTTGAAGTTGTGAATAGTATTTGAGAAAAAACATCTTTTGTCAAAATATGGTTATTTTGGACCTATTTCCTGAGCTCTTGTGACCCTTGACTTTTCTGAGGGATCCACTAAATTAGTATGCATAGAAAGGTCTTACCATCAAGTATCTTCGCACCAAGTTTGGGTTTGAAGTTGTTAACAGTATTTGAGAAAAAATAAATTATGTCAAAATACAGCTATTTTGATATATATCCTGATCCCCGTTGACCTTGACCTTTGTGAGAGGTCACTCAAATTGGTATGTTTAGAAAGGTCTTGCCAAAAAGAATCTTTGGGCCAAGTTTGAAGACTGAGGCTTAAATAGTCTCCGAGAAAATTCCAACGTTAAAGTTTTTACAACGGACGACGGTGGACAGCGGACGGACAACAGATGACAGATGACGGATGACAGACAATGGACAAACGAACACTGGCCAAGAACATAGACTCACTTTTGCTTCGCACATGAGCCAAAAATAAAAAATAAACGTGAAATGGAAACCAGAACAGACTTTAACCCTTCTGTGCTTGCTGCCAATGGTACTGCCGTTTACAGCACCAGCAACTGCATCCACAAAGGGTTAAAACACTGTTTCCTGCATGCACAAGGGGGTTAAAACTGTGCTTCTTATTTCTTCAACACACAGAATGCTGTCAACCACATACTCCATGTCATTCCAACCATGCCTAGTAGCCACTTGCCGAATTCAGACAGCGTGGGCATGAGGGTGTTGTACAAAAACCATCCTTTTGGTAGAGATATGAGGGTGTTCTTGAAGAACCATCCTTTCGGCCTAGATACGAGGGTAATATAGAAGAACCATGCTGTCGACGTGGATATGAGGGTGTTGTAGAAGAATCATTCCGTCGGCGTGTATATAAGGGTACTGTAGAAAAACTGCTCTTTCGGTGTGGACATGAACATGATGTAGGAGAACTGAGAAACCCATTTCCTCTGTCATCCATGCGCAGCGGCATCATGTTACGCCGTGTATTGTATATAGTATCGTTAACGATAACATTCTCACTTACGACACTAGTTATGCCAGGAAATGCTTCTTCAAGTGCATCAGCAAGAGTTTCTTCACTTATATCAGTCAAACTGGGAAATGTTTTCAGTGGCTCACCAAGCCTTCCTTCCCTTACATTCAAGGACAAGTTTGAAACCTGCCCAAGAAAACACAAAAGGCAAAGCCCTTATGGCTCACATGTGTGACCAATCCACATAATAAGTGTGACTTTGACCTTTTCAACAGGTCATTGAAATGATCAAGTATTCAAGTGTCTAAACATAAGTAAAGGGTTGGCTTCTGTACCAGCGATATCCTCAAAATGTATGCATTTTTCACAAATTTGTCAACCCTCCATGACTCTTGACCTTTGTGAGGGGGTCATCTAAATTAGTATGCATAGAAAAGTGTTATCATCAGCTACCTTTGTGGTAAATTTGATTTAAAAGTTTGCAAAAACGTGGATAAAAACTACAATTGTATCAAAAACTGGCATTTTTCACATACTTGCCGACCTCCTGTGACCCTTGACTTTTCTGAGGAGTCATCTAAATTAGTATGCACAGAAAGGCCTCACCATCAGGTATCTCAAGTTTGGGCTTGAAGTTGAAAACAGTATTTGAGAAAAAAAAAATCAGTTTTTGTCAAAATATGGATATTTTATTTACCTATTTCTGGACCCCCATGACTCTTGACCTTTGCGAGGGGATCACTAAATTTGTATGCATACAAAGGTCTTATCATCATCTACCTTTGTGTCAAATCTGACTGAAAAGTTTGCAAAAACTTTGACAACAAGTGCAATTCTATCAAAACTGTCATTTTCACACATTTGCCGACCTCTTGTGACCTTTGAACTTTCTGAGGGGTCATCCAAATTAGTATGCATAGAAAGGCCTTACCATCAGGTATCTATGAACAAGGTCTAGGTTTGAAATTAAAAATAGTATGTGAGGAGGAACAATTTGTATCAAATATAGCAATTTTTTTTACCCCTTTATGGACCCCTGTGACCTTGACCTTAGAATGAGGTCACTGAAATTGGCATGTTTTGAAAGGTTTGCCACAAAGTGTCCTTTTCCAAGTCTGAAGTCTGAGGTATTAAATAATCTCTGAGAAAATGCCAACGTTAAAGTTTACCACAGATGCCGGACGCTGGAGTGACAACGGATGGCCCATTACATACTCGCTTTGCACGTGGGCCAAAACTTGTTAACTCCCTTGTCCATTATCCCTTATCATTCAGAACACACCAGTGTGTGAAATAAGTTTGACTAAAATAGTTCGAGGGTAGCGCCAGAATAGCTTGGCGCCTAGAGGCGCCAAGCTATTCTGGCACTACCTTTGAACTAAAGCCATTGGTCTATATCCTTATCCGTAAGTACTATAATGTAGCTTGCGTATGGCAGTGTACAAATTTAAAGTTTTTAGCCTCAGTATGATACGGGTTAAGCCAATGGTATAGTACTGGTGGAAGAACAAGAGGTTAATTTATACCCTACTGATCCATAAACAGACGACTTATAACAATGCAGAATATTACAGAAGTTGTATATAGAAATGTTTTTCTGGAGGTTCTGACTACTCCCTTTGGCTCACGTACGAAGCAAAAGTGAATCTATGTTCTGGGCCAGTGGTTGTCTGTCTGGCGTTCGGTGTCCGTGGTAAACTTTAACGTTGGCATTTTCTTGGAGACTTATCAAGGCACAGACTTCAAACTTGGCCCAAGGATACATTGTGACAAGACCTTTCTAAACGGTGATCTCTCTCAAAGGTCAAGGTCACAGGTGGTTCAGAACTAGGTAAAAAATAGCCATATTTTGACAAAAACATAAACTTGGTGCAGGGATACCTGATTGTAAAACATATCTATGCATACTAATTTGGATGACCCCTGGGAAGGTCAAGGGTCACAAGAGATCAGAAAATGTGTGAAGAGTACTATGTTGAATAGAGTTATATTTTTTTTAATCAAAGTTATTGGAAACTTTTGAATCAAATTTAGCATGCAGGTCAAAACACCTTTCTTTGCACACTAATTTGGTTAACTCATCACAAAGGTCACAGTTCACCATGGGTTGACAGATTTGTGAAAAATGCATGACACCACAGACACATTTATCTATAAATTCACTGGATAATGATGATGATGATGATTATCATTATTATTATCATTGTTATCATCATCATCATTATTATTATTAACAATGGATACTAACAAATTGGTGATACGTTGAAATGATTTTGTAGCATGTGGCAATAAAACACCCTACAGCAGGAGACTGATTGACCATGATAATTCAAGGGTAGTGCCAGATTAGCTTGGCGCCTTCAGGCGCCAAGCTAATCTGGCACTACCCTTGAATTATCATAGTCAATCCACCTCCTACAACTGGTACATAGTTGTTAAGTAACACTTCCAAGATTTGGGAAATGCAGTCAGTCAGGAAAACGACGTGTGAGGGCACCGACAAGGCTGGCAGCCTCTCATAGAGCAGTGAGTTCAACCCAGTAGTTGGTTGACAGTCTTCCCGCAGGCAGGGATTTGGATGTGGTGTGTCTATCTGGGTAGCGGATGAAAATTCCACTGCCTCCATTCTTGACAGCTGCGTCTGAGGATCCATCCGTCAAAATGTGTGCCCAGACTGATGCATTGTAATCTCGGTCCAGCATTTCCAGTGTGAGAGACCTGAGGATGGCTTCTGACTGGGATTCTTTGCTGGCTATTCCTGGGACATCAGTAACAAACAGCACGTTTTCCAGGGAGGTGTTCCAGTCCTCAGTAGCTTGAAGAGGTTCTCGACCATTTGAGGCATTGTAGATGGTGTCCTGGTGAGCTCTTGTGAGTTGTTTTGTGAGGTGGTTGAAGCTGCTCCTCTTCAGCCTGTTCTTTGTTGGTTCTTGGAGTTGCTGATGGACTGGGTGAGTGGGCAGTCTCTGCAACTTTTCACTGTGAGCAAGGACCTTCTCCTCCCGTCTTTTGTCTAGGTAGTGAAGACCAGTGGTGGTTTCTAAGGTGTGGATGGGTGTCATTTTTAGCCCGCCTGTGATGATGTGCATGCCTGTGTTCTGCACTCTGGCCAGCCTGCTCGTGTTGCTCTTGGCAGCAGTGGCCCAAGCTGCTGAGCCATACTCCATCACAGGACGGATGTTTCCTGTGTACACCTGCTTGAGGATGCTGCTGTTTTCTCCCCATTTGGTGCCTGCCAGTTTCTTCATGAGAGACAATCTTCTCGTGGCCTTCCTCTCCGCCTCTTTGATGTGTGGATTCCCGGTCAGTTTCTTGTCTAGTTTGACACCAAGATAGGTGGGAGTGTCATCCTGGGGGACATCTTGGTTGTTGACTGTTAGTTTGAGGGATTCTTTGGAGTTGGAGAGGGAGAAGCAAGTGGAGACTGTCTTCTGACTGTTGATGGTGACACACCAGTCCCTCGCCCATCTGGAGGTGTTGTTGAGGGCCTCTTGCATTCTGATTGTAGCAGTTGGAGTGGACTCTGAGGCGTTCGACATGACAAAGTCATCAGCATGCCGGGCTCTCGTGATGTGTCTGGAGGGGCCATCAGTGATGTCATTATTGAAGACGAGGAAGAGGGTGGGGGGAAATCACACCTCCTTGGAGAACACCTTCCCTGATCTTGACGGTATAGCTCAGGCTGTCACCCAGCTTGACCCTCGCTGTTCTGTGGCTGTGGAAACTCCTGATCCAGATGAACATCCGCCCGGCAACTCCTGCTTGGTCTGCAGCTGTGTTTCGACTTTCCTTCTTCTTTTTTTGCTGGGGCTTTTAGAGTACTGTCCATCTCAAACCTCGCGCTGGGACCATACGGCGTTGAGGCGCGTCCCCTGGGTGGTGGATAGGGGGTCCCTCGTGAGAGGGGTGCACCGAATGAAATAAGGTGCCGTGAACCAACATGGTCTAAGGGAAGGTGACCCCGACAGAAAACCCCTGGTCCTCCTAGTAAGGGGGTTGGGCGTGGGGGTAGCTTCCCCACCCTGCGAAAAAGGAAATAGCTACAAAAACGCCGACGAAAAGACTTACAGTAATTCCTTTCCTGGAGGAGGAAGGTTCTTCTACTAGAAGACTTATGACGTCCTGTGGTGAAAGCCGGAAGTCTTCGGAAGCCACAGGACCGAGCCGCCTCTCTCTATCCAGGGATACAACCATGGGCACATGGAACGTCAAGACCATGTACCAGAGCGGCAAGGCCGCCCAGATAGCAGCGGAAATGCAAAAGTACAACCTTTCCCTGCTAGGCATCAGTGAAGCCAGATGGACGCAGTCTGGCCAGAAAAGGCTGTTAAGTGGGGAGATGATTCTGTATTCAGGTCATGAAGAGGAGAATGCCCCCCATACAGAAGGAGTAGCACTCATGCTGTCACCAGTGGCACAGAGAGCGCTGATGGGCTGGGAACCTCTTGGGCCAAGAATTATAACAGCAGCCTTTAGAACCAAGAAAAAGCTCAAGCTGAACGTCATCCAGTGTTATGCGCCCACCAATGACAGTGACGAGGAAGAGAAACAAGAGTTCTACGACCGACTCCAGAGTGCCGTGGACAAATGTGCGGAGCGAGACATCACCATCGTCATGGGCGATTTTAATGCCAAAATAGGGGAGGACAACACCGGATACGAAGAGGTGATGGGGAGACAGGGACTAGGCTCGGAGATGAGTGAGAACGGGGAGAGGTTTGTAGACTTTTGTGCTCTAAACCGACTTGTCATTGGAGGCAGCATCTTCCCACACAGAAGAATACACAAAGCAACTTGGGTCTCACCTGACCATACAACAGAGAACCAAATAGACCATATCTGCATTAGCAAGAAATTTAGAAGATCCCTTCAAGATGTTCGAGTGAGGAGGGGAGCAGATGTCGCCTCAGACCACCATCTGCTTACCTTAAGAATGAAGCTCAAGCTAAAGAAAAGCCGCACAGAGACAACAAGAAGACAGCGCTATAATGTAGGCCTCCTGAGAGAAACTGGAGTTAGAGAAGAGTTCAAACTGGTGCTGTCCAACCGGTTTCAAGCGCTACAGGAGCTAGTAAATGAAGAGGAGGCGGTCACCACAGAGCAGCAGTGGAAGGCAGTTAGAGAGGCGCTGAACTCAACCTGCAAAGACACTGTAGGGTTCAGGAAACACCACCACAAGGACTGGCTGTCGGCACAGACCTTGAAGAAGATAGAAGCGAGGAAGCAGAAGAAAGCAGCGGTCAACAACAGTCGCACGAGAGCAGCCAAAGTAAAGGCACAGGGGGAATACTCGGAAGCCAACCGCGAGGTGAAGAGGAGTATCAGGGCAGACAAGAGGGCCTACACAGACAGCCTGGCAGCAGAGGCAGAAAAGGCAGCAGGCAGCGGCAACATGAAACAGCTCTACGACATTACCAGAAGATTGTCGGGTAAGTATGGCCATACAGAAAGACCAGTAAAAGACAAAGAAGGCAAGTCTATTGCAGACAGAGCAGACCAACTCGACAGATGGGCCGAGTATTTTGAAGAGTTACTGAACAGACCTAGCCCACCCGACCCCCCCGACATCCAGCCGGCAGAGACCGACCTACCCATCAGCTGTGACAGACCCAGCCGGGAAGAGATCAGAAAAGCAGTGGCATTTTTGAAGAATGGCAAAGCAGCAGGGCCAGATGGCATCCCAGCGGAGTCTCTGAAAGCAGACCTAGAGACAACAGTTGAGATGCTGTACCCACTGTTTGGAAAGATCTGGGAAGAGGAGGTGATGCCAGCTGACTGGAAGGAGGGGTACCTAATCAAGCTTCCCAAGAAAGGCGACCTCAGCAAGTGTTCCAACTACAGAGGAATCACCTTGCTGTCAGTACCAGGAAAGGTCTTCAACAGGATCATTCTAGAGAGAATGAAGAGCTCCGTTGACCCCCAGCTGAGAGACCAGCAAGCAGGATTCAGGAAGAACCGATCATGTACAGACCAGATCGCCACTCTCCGCATCATCGTGGAACAGTCTCTGGAGTGGAGCTCCCCGCTGTACGTCAACTTTGTGGATTATGAGAAAGCATTTGACAGCGTGGACCGAGAGACTCTGTGGAAACTCCTACGACACTACGGTGTACCCACAAAGCTCGTCCGCCTGATCAAGAGCAGCTATGATGGCATGACATGTCGCGTGATCCACGAAGGGAAGTTCACCAGAGAGCTCCAGGTCAGAACTGGTGTCAGGCAGGGGTGTCTGCTGTCTCCGTTCCTCTTCCTACTGGCCATAGACTGGGTCATGAAGATGACCACAGAGCACAGACGAAGTGGAATACAGTGGACACTGTGGACACAGCTTGACGACCTCGATTTTGCAGACGACTTGGCATTACTGTCCCACACTCATCAACAAATGCAGGACAAGACCACGAGGCTTGCTGACATCTCGTCCCAAGTGGGCCTCACCATTAACAAACAGAAAACAAAGACAATGAGGCTGAACGCAACCAGGGAAGAACCAGTCTTGCTTGCTGGCACCCCGTTGGAGGAGGTGGAGTCCTTCACCTATCTCGGGAGCATCATAGACAAAAAAGGCGGCACTGATGCAGATGTCAAAGCACGAATCGGTAAAGCCAGAGCAGCCTTTGTCCAGTTGAAAAAAGTGTGGAGTTCCAGAGAGCTGTCACAAAACACCAAAGTCCGGATTTTCAACTCCAATGTAAAAGCAGTTCTCCTATATGGAGCAGAGACATGGAGATTGACAAAAACCACAGTCAACAGAGTACAGACCTTCATAAACAGTTGCCTTAGAAGAATTTTGAAAATCCACTGGCCAGAGAAGATCAGCAACGTCAGACTCTGGGAGAGAACAGAGCAGATAACAGCAGAGAATGAAATTGGGCGAAGAAGATAGGGATGGATCGGTCACAGTCTGAGAAAGCCAGCTTCCAGTATCACTAGGCAGGCATTGTCATGGAACCCCCAGGGAAAGAGGAAAAGAGGTAGGCCGAGAAACTCCTGGCGTCGAGACCTCCAAGCAGACATCAAGAGACTGGGAACCACCTGGAGTAGAATCGAAGGAGAAGCACAGGACAGGAGTTGCTGGAGGTCTCTCGTCGACGGCCTATACCCGGGTAGGGGTGACAGGCGTAAGTAAGTAAGTAAGGATGATAGGGAGGTGGTCGCTTCCGCCCAGCTGATCATTTACGACTCTGGTGGTTTGTTTCTGAACATCTTCTGTGGCCATGGCGAGGTCAGGAGTTGATGTTTTCTTCCAAGCTCTGGAATAGATTATTGGTCTGTCGTCAGGCTGGTTAATCAGGACTAGCTGGTTGTCGATGAGCCAGTCCTCTATGTCCTCTCCTCTGCGGTCCAAGTCTTCATACCCCCAGCTCGGTGAGTGACCGTTGAAATCTCCAACAATTATGTGGTTTTCTGGCAAGAGCTGAATATGGAGGTCAAGCCTTGGGGTGGGAGGGCTGTAGCAGTTGGTGATGAGAAGTTCTTCATCTTGCAGGAGGATCTTGATGGTGACAACTCAAGTTCGCCTGCTGCTTTCTGTTCTGTCAACAGCGCTGGGATTCCATGCCTGACAAGAGTTATTACTCCCCCTTTGTGTCCAGTGGGTCTGTCTCGTCAGAAAGTGTCATAACTTCTGATTAAGAATCTTCGGCTTTCTGTCAAGTGAGTTTCTTGGATGCAGATGGCATCAATGTTCTCTTTCAGAAAGGTGTGTAACTCTGTTTTCTTTTGCTGAATGCCTTCTGCGTTCCACTGCACAACCCTAAGAACTGTCGTTGGAGTTGTAGAGAGACCAGTAGCACTACTCTGCCTCCCCCTGGTTCCCAGGTTAGTAGAGCCGCCAGTTGCTGAGGAGGGTCCCTTAGAGGCTGAGGGCCCGGCACCATCCCCGCCTGACTTTGGTCCACGGGGACGACATCATCTGAGGCATAATCCATAAGGGTTGCGTGTGTGCTCGTTTCCTTGACGGGTTTCCACACTATACCAGATGGCATAGTTAGCGACACTCTGACTTCGTTGGTCATTGGTTTCAGTTCTGAATTTTCCTTCTCGTAGGAAAATTTCCTTAACTGGGATTGAGAGCTTCCCCTGCCCTTGTTTTAATTTTGGAGTTGACTTCTCCTAGGCCAGTTGCCTGCCACAGCTTATGAGTCTGGTCTACCCAGGGAGTTTGTTCGGATCCCATCCCTAGACATGGCTGCCAACCAAGGCTGATGAGTTCAATCTACCCACACTCTTGTAAGGAGTTGCACCTAGAATGGCTGCCTACCAGGGCTGCTAAGCCCACTCTGCCCATGGTTGGTTTTCTGTCAGGGTTTGCTCCCCTAGCCTTTGCCTTTCCTGAGGCACCTACAAGGCAGTGGGGCTATTTACCCATAGTTGGGAGTCTGGTTAACGGGCATCAGGGCGTATCCACACACCGGTGGGCCTGCATGCCGCGTGTCTGGGGGCCAGACCTCCTCCGAGTCCCCTGTAGTTCAGCCTGAGTCCGTAAGGTGCTCAGTTACCATGTGTCGCTGCGAGGAGGCCCTACAGGAGGCTTGTTGTTGGAGAGGCTGTGTACTGGCAGAGAGAGACTGACGCATTCTGCCCTCCTTTTTGCAATACTGCTAGCCAGCGGTGGAAGCTGAAAGCGAGAAGTGACAAGCACTACCACTGCGCTACCACACTAGACGCATCACAACAACCATTTTTGACACATGGAGATGGATCAACCATGCTTATTCAAGGGTAGTGAAAGATTAGCATGGCAGCATCTGGCGTCAAGGAAATCTGGCACTACACTTGAATTATCATGGCCGATCCATCTTCTGCTGTAGTGTGTTGGAACTAAACAGGTTAATTGTTTTGGTCTTCTTCTTTGTGTCCAATGTACTGCCCAGCACAGCCCAGACTGATATCTGTCAGCCTGATGTCCACAGCTGTAAAGTGCACTGTTGGTCCATCTATCTCCAGTGCTAATTTGTCAGGGCTGAAGGAGTGCACGCCATGTGACAGACATGAGCAAATAGATTAACCCCTTCAGGACCTGCAGATGTAGATTTTTTTGTTTTTTTAATCATTGTAAATTTGACATCAAAGGTACCCCCGGCCATCAAAGGAACATACATACAGAGTGCTTTCAGCAAAAAGATAAGATCCTCATGAGCCCCTGCAACTGCGGGGGCTCATGAGGATCTATACCTCTTGCAGTTGGATGGTGTTCCCTTTAGTTCATCAGTGATTGGGTTAACACCACAGCCACGTTTATAAATTCACTGTGATTTTATACGCTCAAAGGCAGTGCTTGATCAGTTTGGTGAATGGTCATGCAGCACCAAGCACTAGTTTTAAGCCATTATGGTCGACCCATCTCTTGTGACATTTATATCCCGCTTAACCTTCGCTACATGTCATGGGTAGAAATATTTCCCTGTCTGTTCTATCTTCATTTGTAATTTTGTTATTTGTATGATTTTTGTCTCCACACTTATTAATTGCCTCCAACATCCTATCAAGTACATGTATACCTGTGTACTCACACATTTAAATCTGCGCTAAAAACACACCTTTTCCAACTCCATTACCCCACCAATTAACACTGACTGTTGAGGATTATGTTGTAGTTTTGCTGTGGTGCTTGGAATGTGTATGTGTGTCTGTGTAATACTGTGTACAGTTTTTGTAATTGTATTTTTGAAAGCTGTAAGGCACCTAGAGCTCTACCTGAAGGTTAGGCACCATAGAAATCACTATTATTATTATTATGTACGCATGTTTATTTTTGTACAAATAACAAAGGAGAAAATGTACATCCTATGTGTGTATGTCATGGGTAGAAGCTTATATTTTCATGCAACTGGCCCCTGAGAGGATGCCAAACTAGTCAGGGCTGAAGGAGTGCACGCCATGTGACAGACATGAGCAAATAGATTAACCCCTTCAAGACCTGCAGATGTAGATTTTTTAAATTTGACATCAAAGGTACCCCTGGCCATCAAAGGAACATACATACAGAGTGCTTTCAGCAAGAAGACATTTAAATCTGCGCTAAAAACACACCTTTTCCAACTCCATTACCTCACCAATTAACACTGACTGTTGAGGATTCTGTTGTAGTTTTGCTGTGGTGCTCGGAATGTGTATGTGTGTCTGTGTGTGTGTAATACTGTGTACAGTTTTTGTAATTGTATTTTTGAAAGTTGTAAGGCACCTAGAGCTCTACCTGAAGGTTAGGCACCATAGAAATCACTATTATTATTATTATTATGTACGCATGTTTATTTTTGTACAAATAACAAAGGAGAAAATGTACATCTCTTGTGCGTATGTCATGCGTAGAAGCTTATATTTTCATGCAACTGGCCCCTGAGAGGCACTAGTCAGGCACTACCCTTGATGTATCCATCTCCTGTTGTGCAGTCCTCAAAGTGAAAGTGTTAACCCCTTTACTGTCGGTGATCACGAATTGTGCGTCTGAAACAACTGCACACTGACCAACATTCACATTAACCATTCAGCCCTGACGCACTACATCAGGAGATGGGTCGACCATGATAATTCAAGGGTCGTGCCAGATTAGCTTGGCGCCTGTCAGCGCCAAGCTAATCTGGCACTGCCCTCGAATTATCATGGTCGATCCATCTCCTGCAACTGGTGCATAGTCATTAGATGACGCCTCCCAAATTTGGGAAATACGGCTATTGGGCTGAATGAGTTAAGAATGCAAATGTAAATGGGATAAAAGTTGATATAAAAAACACAGGACTAACAAGAGACATAAATCTTCATCAGCCCCTGGAGCTTATGAGGGTTTACATTTCTTGGACCTGGGTAGTATATGCCTTGCCCCGGCACTTAAGAAGTTAAATGAGTTGTCTGCCTATGGTGACTCAAGTCTGTGAGTATAAAGGCCCCAAGCAAATTAAGCACTATCCATGAATTATCAATCCATCTCATGCTATGCTGACTTCAGCATAATTGTGTTGAATGTTAGCTGCTGCCCGTGGTGTCTTGAGGGTGAATGTGTTAACCATTTAGCTGTTGGCAGTGCTCTTTGTTGAGGTGATTTCTGCATGAATAACTTTGACAACAAGAAAGGCAAAACCCTTATGGCTCAGGTGCATGACTGATGCACATATGTGTGACCTTTGTGACAATAAGCATTCTTCACACATCTGTAAAACCCCCGTGACCCTTGACCTTTGTGATGTGTCAACTAAATTAATTTGCACAGAAATGTCATCAGGAAACTTAACACTAAATCTGATTGAAAAGTTTGTGAAAACGTGGATAAAAACTACAATTCTAACCAAAAATGGCATTTGTAAAAGATTTACCGACCTCTTGTGACCCTTGATGTTTCTGAGGGGTCATCCAAATTAGTATGCATAGATAGGTCTTACCATCAGGTATCTATGTAATCAAGTTTGGGTTTGAAGTTGAAAATAGTATTTAAGAAAAAACATTTTTAGTAAAAATATGGCTTTTTTAAAGGTATCTTTGAATCATCCCATGACCCTTGACCTTTGTGATGGGTCAACTAAATTGGTATATAATTGGTCTTATCATCAGCTAGCTTTGAGACAAATTTGACTTAAAATTGTACAAAAATGTTGATAATTAAAAAGTACAATTCTATCAAAAATTGTCATTTTACACACATTTGCTGACCTCTTGTGACAACCAAATTAATATGCATAGGAAGGTCTTCTCATCAGGTATCTTTGTACCAAGTTTGGGCCTGAAGTTGTAAATAGTATTTAAGAACACATTACGGCGGATGACAGCGGACAGCCGCTGGACGGACGTATGACCACTAGCCCAGAACACAGACTCACTTTGCCTTCGCACGTAAGCCAGAAAGCGCTACCAACAGTGAGGAATCCCATCAACAAAACGCTAACCGACTGCAGTGGATCACCTCAACAAAAAGAGCTAACTGTTGACTTTTGCTTAGGAGGTGAAAGGATAATGATGCATGGAAATTAACATTGAAGCACAAATTGATAAATTCTACCCCTGATCCGAAATCCCCAAATTACATTGCATATTACACGCTTGGCATTCACCTTTTTGGTCTGGAATACCAGAGACAGATTGAGAATGATAGTTCAAGGGTGGTGCCAGAATAGCTTGGCGCCTATTGGCACCAAGCTATTCTGGCACCACCCTTGAACTATCATGCTTGATCCATGTCTTGCTGTGTTGCGTCGGGGCTGAATGAGTTAATGTCTCCCCTCACCTGTGAGCTGTATTGAGATGGGAACTGCTGAGTTATGGCCCAGTTGTCCTGTGAGCGAGTGTTGGGTCGTGAGTATTCCCCACTCTCTGCAATCTGCCCCAAATTTCTTCTGGATGCTGGGCGTGACGATGTATTGTTATAATTACTTGACCGTCCTTGTGACGAATTGCTGTTGGCATTTTCGTTGTAGTTTGTTTCGTCATAGCCTGCACAACAAGGAGAAATGTATTTTTCTTTAAAATTAATTTTTTTGAAAAATACTTACCGATGGTATTACTATAAGGAATGGTTTCTTAGCTAGTCTAATTTTAGCCCAAAATTGTTGTGTACGAGTATGGTCATGATGGCAGGTGAGTGGCGCGATAGCCTAGGTGGAAACCAGGGTAGCCTCCCTTTCGGTTCAACCACGCATGCGCTACAGCGCTGATACCCCAGTCAGTTTCTTTAGCGGACCGACGGCAAGCGGGGCAGGTGGGAGGGACTTCGAGTAATACCATCGGTAAGTATTTTTTTTACAAATTCATTTTAAAGAAAAATACATTTGTTTTCTCAAAACACATTACCGATGGTATTACTATAAGGAAGAATCCTGAAGAGGAGGAGGGTGCCGCTATAACGCCCCTACCCATGCCATCGAGGCTACTAGAGCTGCCCTCCCCAAGCAACCTCCCTCTAATTTTAGCAAAGATACCTGCGGCGCCTAGGGCGCCGGGAGGGAGTGTTGCGCCACCACGATGTCCCCCACCAGCAAAGGTTCTGGCGCTAGCCGGAGAGGTCCCTCAGGTAGAAGCTTGCGAAGGTGGTCTCTGCTCGCCAACCCACGGCCGCCACAAAGTCTGAGACAGCACAGTTGCAGTCGAATGCTAGGCTTGCGGCCATGGCTCTGCTCTCGTGCGCCCTGATGCTCATGCGTTTGGCTGTATCAGGGCGAGTTCCTGGTAGGCAGGTCATGTCACCGACCGAAGCGAGGAGGATATCGTCTGGGCTGAGATGTCA
Source organism: Semisulcospira habei (assembly GCA_036245525.1). Taxonomy (NCBI): domain Eukaryota; kingdom Metazoa; phylum Mollusca; class Gastropoda; family Semisulcospiridae; genus Semisulcospira; species Semisulcospira habei. The sequence continues at coordinate 130,659,298 of BTPG01000006.1, forward strand.
TTTCTACCTGGGAACAGGGGGAGAAGTAGGCAGGTGCGTCCCCTGCGTAGCGGCTCGGTCCGGCGCAGGTACACACGTAAGGCTCGCACCGGGTCCTGTTGTCTGGACTCACGTGTGGAGCCTGGGTCTCTTAATGGTTGTATGTGACCATTGAGGGGCAGCCAAAGGAGATCGGGTCTTGGCTAGGAAGGCTGGGTCGGGTAGCAGTTGAGCCGAACCGTCTATCCGGAACTGCAACAGGCGGGGCGAGCTGAAAGGGCGTGTAACTCGCTGACCCTGGAGGCTGACGCAAAGGCCATAAGGAAGCGAGTCTTTCGCGTCACGTCTGGTAGTCTCGCCAACTGGATCGGCTCGAAGCGGGCCGAGATGAGCCAAGTAAGCACCCAAGGCTGGTCCCGTCGCGGCACCAGGGAGCGAAGAGAGGGACGTTGTAGACCGAAGTGAGCCATCAGGGTGGCAAGGTATTTGCAGGAACCCGGGTCGGGTCGTCCCAGATGCCTGTACATGTCAGCGATCATGGCCAGGTAGCCCCGGATGGTGATCGGCGCTAACCGCTGGGCGTTAAAAAGCCAGAGGAAGAATCCGCCAGCTGAGGAACTGTCCAATCAATGGGGGCGCGGCATCTGTCGACACACCAGGCACAGAGTACTCTCCACTTGCCTTCATAGACTTGTCTGGTCGAGGATCTGCGGGCTGTAGCGCTCGCGTCCACTGCCGCACCTGAGAAGCCCCTAGGGGAGAGGGCTTGCCGGACAAACTGCAGGCGTGGAGGAGGAGACGCTCGGGCACGGGTGGTACAGCGCCTGCCGTGGTTGCTTGAGCATCGTGCGCAGTGTGGGTATCGGTAGCGGGAGGGCCGTGGCGAGGTTCAGGAGGTCGGTCGTCCACGACTTGGTCCAGCAGAATGGAGCCACCAGGAACAGGATCGCGTTGTACCCTCTGAGCTTGAGGAGAACCTTGGGGACGAGTATCGTCGGCGGGTAGGCGTAGGCGACCAGACCGTCCCAATGGATGGAGAGAGCATCGACTGCCCAGGCAAGCGGGACTGGAATGGGCGAGACGAAGAGAGGGAGCTGGCGATTCCATCTCGTGGCAAGGGGTTGATCATGGGTGTCTCCCAGGCTGCGCCGATCATTCGAAATGTCTGGACGCAGTGACCACTCGCTTGAAAGGAGAAGCTGACCGCGTCGGGAGAGGGAGTCGGCTAGCACAATCAGATGACCCGGAATGTGACGCGCGTGGCGAGAGGTGTCCCGATTCTCGCACCACCGGAGCACGTGGAAGCGGGTGATGCTGCGGGAGGGAGAGTGGGTCCCGAACTTACTTCTGGATGTTGGCGACGACCGTGGAGTTGTCCGACAGCACCAGTAGCTCCTGATGTAGCTGGCGAGGTTCCCATGCGAGGAGGGCTTGCCAGACCGCCATCAGTTCCAACCAGATGATGTGTCGGGACAGCGATTCCAGGGGCCTCAGGTCGGAAGCAGTCTCGAAGAAGGAAGCAGGAGTGCTCCCCAACCGGAGAGGCTCGCGTCGATGCATAGGGAGAGGGTGGGAGGTGGCGAGAAGCGGCACTCCCGTCACAAGCCAGGTGGGATCCGCCCAACGAAGAAGGTGAGGACGGAGCATACTTGGAACCGGAACTGGAGCCTGGAGGACGGACGTCATAGGCCGCCAGAAAAGGAGGAGAAGCAACTGCAGCGGACGGGAGTTGAGACGTCCTAAGGGATCAGATCTGCTGCGGCACTCCTCAGACTCAGGAGCTGAACCCAGTGCCTTGCGGGGATCGTAGTTTTCTGGGACACCTGCCGTGCTAGATTCGCCAACTTCTGGATGCGTGGTTCCGGCAGCCAGACGATGTTAGGTCGGTGCAGAACTCCATACCTAGGAGCACGATGTGGCGCGACGGAAGAGGCCGGACTTGCCGAAGTTGACCAGGAAGCGCTGAGTCTCAAAGAGCCGAAGCAGGGTAACTCAGTCTTCGTTTAGGATGGACTCGGCCTGGTTCCTCAACAGCAGGTCGTCCAGGTAGTTCAAGGTGGGGCTCGTGGACGTTTGTAGGGCTCTAGCTACCACTGCGTGCAAGAAGCGAGTGAAGACCCAAGGGCTGAGGCTGACTGCTAAGTTCATAGGCTGTACCGGGGAATGAAGGGCCCGACCTAACTCCATGCGGAAGTACGGAGTGACAAAAAACTTATTGAGCGCCGACAGGTCGAAAACAGGACGCCGCTTGCCACCCGGCTGGGCACTATGAAGAGCCGGCTGTAGAAGGCTGGGAGCCGTGTCGATACACCACCTCAGCGGAAGCCTTCCGAAGAAAGGCAGCAACCTCGCTGCGCAGGGCGTCTGCCTGATCTGGTCTGGCGGGACCAAGGTCCACACTGGAGAACGACGCAAGGGGGGGGGAGGTAGAAAGGAGATAAGGACACGTCGTCGAAGGTCAAGCGGAGAGGAACGGTAGGAGGTGGAGTCCTCTTCTCCATCTGGAGATGACCAGAACGCAAAGCAGACCGTGAAGTTCACCAACCGGCTCCGTAACATCTAGGAAGTCGCCGTGACCAGGCTGCAGGCTCAGACCAAGTCTGCCCCGAGAGGCGAAAACTCATGCAGTCTAACCGCCGAGAACGGGTTGGCGACGAACTTGAACAGCGTGGTGTGCACGAAGACTGTCGTAGCCGCTACCAAGGTCGGGCAGTCGAAGACCCGGGGGGCAACCTGACGTCTCCGTACAACAAGAGTAGCCGGCAAGCGTCGACCTAGGAGAGGTAAGCCGCGTGGTAGTAGAAGACCGGCAAGCCAGGAAGCTCGTAACCGCGGCTAGAGGGGAATACTCCGATCCTTGAAGCCGAAGCTACTAAGGAAGGGAACGGATCATAGCTTACAGCGCTTAACTTACCTTCCAGCTGTAAGCGCTTACGAAGTGTACATGCCACAACTCCTACCCGAGGTTGGCAGCTGCAGTGAAGGTACTTGTAACGGGCTTGAGACGGAACAAAAACTTCTGTTGGCCTGTGGCAGGGATGGTCGCCAAGGTCTTGTCCTGACGGGAGGCCTAGGGAGAAGTAGAAGGTCCGAGACGCGGGAACCAGTCAGCCGTAGAGTCGGACTGCCGCAAGCGCGCTCGCCGTCACGGAACAAAGTCCGCTTGAACCTTATACACTCCGAGAAAAGACCACACCGTCTAAGGGAAGACGGGGAGTGATCCGAAGTGAACCGGCTCATCTCTAAAAACCTGGTGAGTGGCGCACGCAAGCCGAGCTGCTTGTTCTCCCTATCCTCCTTGAACTCCTTCCACCGACACTCTGCCGCGAGACTGTCTTGGTCGCCTGGGCAGAGATAACCAGCAACAACTTGAACTTGGAGAGGGACACAGAAGCTTCAAGAACTCCAAGTGATCCCGACTCATCGCTAATTCTCTGCGGGGAGGCAGGCAGCAATGAGGCGAGCCACTCGGCCAGGGCCTGTGGAGTCTCCAACCTGTGTCCGACGGAAGAAGGCTGTAACTCCCCGTCACCGCGCGATAGGCTGGACATGGCGGGGCTGGTCTCTCGGAGGAGCGCTGACACCGACTCTTCGGGGTTCAAGCTGAGGGCGTCGTCCTCTGCAGGCACAGCGCGGGGGGCTAAGTCCGAAACCTGACGAGGAGAGAGACGCACACCGGTGTAGTCCCGGGAGGTGATCGTCACCCTGGAAGGAGACCTTCCCAACGGAAGCGGTGCCGAAAGGGCCGCACTGAAGAAAGGTCCCGTGAACTTCTTGAGCTCCGCGAAGAGAGCGAAGCACGACGGGGTCTGCCGTGCCGCTGAGCGGTCACGGCGGGTAGAACTGCGATGCCTGGAGCGGGAGCGGCGTCGTGGAGACACCGAACGTCTACAACGGCGCGCCACTGAACGATGTGTCGAGTCGTACCTTGACCGCGTCTGCGAGGGTCGGCTGGAATCCGAACGGTGGGAAGAATTCCTCTGGCGAGTCGAACTGTCCCTTGAGCGCGACTGACGACGAGTAGTGGGAGCCCGCTCGGGGCGTAGACGGGGCGTGTTATCTCGGAGTGAAGCCGTGCCATGTCTCTGGCTTCGTGTCCGGGAGCGGGAGCGTGACTGGCGAGCCGGTCTGTCCGATCTAGGCGTCCTGACGCTAAGACTGGGTCGGGGCGCCAAGGCATCACGCTGGTCTGCAGCGGCGGACGAGGAGGGGGGAGCAGCTGGCCCAAGCTGTGGTGTGTGCCTGTCGCCGACCTGGAAGGCTACACTCCTCGGCTCCGTGATGTCTACCGGCGCTGGGGCCCATAACTGTTCCTTATTCAGTGCCAACAAGGGTGACACCACCGGGTAGCGACCACTCGACGGGACTGTGGTGGATACTGGTGTTTGTCTCGAGGCTTAGCTGGCGGCACTCGAGGATCCTTAACCGAACAGCGACCACTCGACGGGACTGTGGTGGATGCCGGTATTAGAGCTCGAGCTCGCGGCCGAAGCCACGAAGTAGCAGGCTCTAACCCTCAGTAAGGGCCACTCGACGGGTCTGTGGCGCGTACCGGGGATGGATCGTTCCCCCGTGCTGGTGTCAGGCGTTCTCGGCCGTAGAAGCTCAGGAGCTGTGTCCGCTGTTCTTCCGGCCATGGGGAGCAGACCAGGCACGGGTGGGTGGATGAACATCTGGAACAGGTCAGGCAAACGGTATGTTCGTCACTAGGCCACCGGAAGTGCCCACAGCGCGTGCAGGTGCGGACTTGCCAACTGCAAAACATAAGGTACCAAGACATGCGCGCGAGCGTGCCCCCGTGGGCCCGCAAAACGAATCCGTGTGTACGAGCGAGATTTCAGCGAACGGCTCATGCCGAGGCCCGGCACTCTACCCTGAGCGCCTGACGTAGGCAATAACCGAGGTTTTACCTTGCCATCCGAAGAAGGTGGGCACCAACACAGGTCGAAGACCAACCAACCACCAAGGTCTCCTGGACTCCACGGAGGAGGGCAGGCTCGAACAGCCCCGGTCGGAGACCTGGGTCCCCACAGGCGCCGCTGGCACGAACGGGTAGTCGCTTGTAAACGTCGTCGAAGGCACCAGGAAGTGGCCGCTAACACCAGACACCCTGAAGGAAGGTCCTATAGTGACACAGAGAGTTCAGGACACAAGACGTGTGAAACCAAGCACAGTCTTGCGCCGCGGCGCGAGGTCCAAGTACACACAGGCTGTAACACATCCGGTCTAATCACAAGCCCGCGAGGAGCCCAATGTCACTTCCAAGCCTAACACAGGTACTTCGAGGCTAGCCTGTAGCGCAGGCAAACTCCGGACACACAAGAGCGCAGCCAAGATGGCCCGACCGGCCACTAGGTGCGTGAGCACAGTTCACCAGGCGTCGCTGTTTCGTCAGTCCTAATTCTCACAAACACTGACGAGAAGTCCAACACTAAATTGTCCGAGCCTAAACCACAAGGCTAAGGGCACAGCAGTAACCCCCAACACAACCGGTTTCCACCGTTCAACAGTTCAAGCTAGAGACATCGACGTACACAACCTTTCAGTAACTAGCAAAGAAACTGACTGGGGTATCAGTGCTGTAGCGCATGCGCGGTTGAACCGGAAGGGAGGCTACCTGGGTTTCCGCCTAGGCTATGGCGCCCCTCACCTGCCATCATGACCATACTTGTACACAACAATTTTGGGCTAAAATTAGACTAGCTAAGAAACCATTCCTTATAGTAATACCATCGGTAATGTGTTTTGAGAAAACAAAGAGGACGATTTTTGATTGTGGACGAGTCAAGAAAACAATACAAGACATGATGAATGCCGACAAGCTCCTCGTAGTGATAAACTGCACCAGGTTCTTGAAGAATTGAAAAGTCAGTTCTCTTACAAACGCATACTAGCTGAAGGAAATGGACTTATCATGACAAATCAAATGTACCCAATGCGCAAATTGCCATCGGACTGTTGTTGGCCGCCGTTGGACAGCTCGCAGCCATGCACGGGCCAACGCCGGCCAACATCGGCCCGATGGCCTTTTGTGCATTGGGTAAGTGCTAGATTAGTTTGTTGCCTTGGAAGGCACCAAGCTAATCTGGCACTACTTTTGATTTGTCACGGTCAGTCCCTCAGCCACCAGTTTGCAGGCACTGTGTGAATGAGCTACCTTAGCCCCCTTGCCCATGTAGCCATTGGTATTGCATGCACAAGGAGTTTAACTAGCATTTTTTGTTGTGATGATTCCTGCAGGAGCCATCCCTACAACGTAAAAACTTACTGTCGCTTTTGTGAACTTTGAATGTGGTGTAGAAGACTTCAGGCCTCTGAATATTCTCCCAGAAGTTGTCAAAGTCTGTCTGTGTTGTCAGCTTTCCTTCCTTAATCATTTTATCCTGCAACTGTACTATCTGCAAACACAGGAAGCAGAAAATATATGCATTCATGAATAAAAGGAATGAACACAAAATGCTTGATGACACCAGAAAAATATCAGTGAGTGAGAAAGTGAGTAAGTGAATAATAATAATACAAATAATATCCAGCATATTATACAGATGCTTTACCCTGTTCTATGAACTGACTCAAAGTACCACAAACTGAACACAACACACATACTCACTTGAAACATATGCATTCACTCTGAACACAAAGTCAAATATATAGTGCACAACACACACAGGACATTCACATGCGAAAGGTCATCTCACCTACTGAAAGTTTGTTTGTACATGTACTTAAAATATATAAAGTGTCTTGATCCAGTACACAGGCAGAATGAATGAATGATTGAATGAACGAATGAATGAATGAGTAAAAATACTACTTTTTCCTCAGGGTGCAAAGTTTTGTAAGAGTCATTCTGTCATATACATTTATTGAATGCCCTGAAGCAAAACTAAACCTATAAATACAGTGAAGACTCAGGGGATGAAATATATAACAACTACAGACTGTTACTTTTTGTCAAACAACATGTGTTTCAGGCAACTCACATAGAAAAGATCGGTCTTTGGTATGTTTTTTGTAAAGCTGTCATCCGAGACCAACATGTGGCGTTCAAGTTTTCGTTTTACTTTATGGCTGTCTTGTCTCTGAAACAGGCAAAGCAACAAACATGATAACACAATGGCAAACAGTCAAATCCCTCAGGAATTACATGTACTCCTAAATCACTATACGGTCAGAGAAAACTGATAGTTTCCCTTGAACTGAGAGAAGAGGTCCATGCTATACACTGGGACTATTTCAATTATTCAGCAAAATCACTGCAGCCTGTGTGCATTAAACCTAAACGAATACATCTCATTGGGAACATAAATGAGGCCACTTCTCGCCTGCAAAAGTAATACATTGTCATGAGCCCCTGATGTTCCCAGCATGTACTGTATATGCCTCTTGCAGATGGACCTGCTGGTTGAATTGACAGAGCCTCAACAATCTATGTATATTATGATTTACTTCTGAATTCAAGCGTAACCTCTATTGAAATTAAAAGCTCATTTATAATATATCCACAAACAATTTTTATGTGCATTTTAGCATGATCCATGAGAGTCGGCATGCGAATGACACATTGCCCCATTCAGTGGCGAGAAAATTTGAACATACCCAGCTGCAAGAGGTATAGATCCTCATGAGCCCCCGCAGTTGCGGGGGCTCATGAGGATCTATGCATCTTGCTGACACCATTTTGAATCCATGTTCCTGGGACAACTAGAGCTACTAGACAACTAGATGTTGAACTGACAAAGACTGCAGAAACAGTTTCTGTCAATGGGCGCTGAATGGGTTAAACCATGACTCGAGTTCATTAACCTGTGCTTCCTCCTTTTCTGATATCTTGTTGTTGAGGGCATTGGATCGCTGGCGTATATCATGTCTCTGTTTGTCCACCTTGTTCTGTAGCAGGGTAGTGTACTCATCATAGTAATAATCACGCAATCGGTGCATGTCTTGCACAATCTGCAGGTGTCTCTGAAAAAATGAGACTTGTCTGCTTAGCACAAAGAACAGCGTGAGAAGTAATTTTATTGTATTGGGTCTGTCAAACCTGTGCAGCAACTTTTCAGAGTCACTGTAATAATAATAATAATAATAATGATAAAAATAATAGTGATACCCAGTAAAATAATAATAACAGTATTACTACTCCTACTAAAAAAACATCACATAAGCGCTTTATTTCAGCTGACGATTTTTTTAAATCAGAAGTACGTCACAATTGCATGTTTTGATGAAAACAGTGGATTAAAAACCTGGACAAACATGTGATTGCATGCTTTGTCCAGGCTTTTAAGCTACTGCTTTCGTCAAAGGATCTGCAATTTTTATCTCCTTCTGATTTCCGAACAACGCCAATTGGGTGAACCCAACGCAACAACACGCAAGTGAAAAGAGCATTCGTTCACACACTGCACACAAGTGCAATACAATCATGTGGTGTGTAGGGAAAGCTCAAGCAAATAATAAAGTTTTTTGGAATTGTTATCGCTTGTGTTGGCTGCAGCAGGCAGGAACAGGAAACAAAGCAGAGGGGAAGGAAGAGCTATAGCACCTGAAGAAGATCATGGACTAACAATAAATTGGAAACAACTTACTTCTTCTCGTAGTCTCTCCTTTTCCAGGTCTTTCCCAGTGTCATCACCAAAGGATTTTGGCTTCTTCTTTTTCTTTTGCTCTTTCTTGTTCTGCAACATGAAACATTCTACTCAAAGGAGTGGTAGACACTTGACCTTTGCGAAGGGACATCCAAATTAGTATGCATGTAAAGGTCTTATCATTACCTACCTCTGTGCCAATTAAATTTGATTGAAACGTTTGCAAAAATGCTGTTGAAAACTGAAATTGTACAAATTCAGATAGGTATTTTGCTGATCCCTTGTGATCTTTGACCTTTAGGAAGGGTCACCCAAATTAGTATGCATAGAAAGTTTTTATCATCATGCTTGGGTTTGAAGTTGTGAATAGAATTTAAGAGAAAAAAAAAGAATGTAAATAGAAAAATGTCAATAGAAAGATTTTTTTATTTTTAATTTAATGATCTTGTGACCCTCAACCTTTCTGAGGGGTCATCCAAATTAGTATGTATTGGAAGGTCTTACCATCAGGTATCTTTGTACCAAGTTTGGGTTTGAAGTTGTGAATACAGTAGTATTTGAGAAAACCAATTTTTATCAAAATATGGATATTTCTAACCTACTTCCTGATCCCCTGTGCCGCAGTGAGATGGCCTTAGTTGCCTGCTCAGGGTTAAACCCAAATAACTAACTGATTATCTGTGACCTTAGCATTTGAGATAAGTCACTGAAATTGTTATGTTCAGAAAGGTCTTGCCACATAGTATCATTGGGTCAAGTTTTAAGACTTTACAGTTTACCATGGATGACGGCAGATGGACCACAGAAGGATGACCACTGGCCTCTACATAGCCTCATTTTTGCTATTGTACATGAGCCAAAAAGACAATAGCAGAGTGCATGCACACATACACACAATATGAAAAACAGCATTTGACATATTGACCCCTCACAGCGTTTTCTGTTCAGGCGATGGAATGTTCAAGATAGTTCAAGGATGGTGCAATAACAGCCTGGCACCCAAAGGTGCCAAGCTGTTATGGCACCACCTTTAAACTACCATGGCAGATCCAGGACAAAAACTAGACACTTTCAAACATCAAACATAAGTACCTTCATTACTGGTGCATCTTTATCCTCCATGCCATACTCTGTCAGCAGGAAAGGCAGCGTAGGTCGACTTCTGAACTTGTACAAGTTTTTCATAGTGTTCAGATCTATACTGAAGGCAGCAGTGGATTTTGGTTTAGTGTCATCGATTTCACCCATGTCTTGTTCTTCCTCTTCTTCTTCTGTATCCACGTCAGCTGGCTTGTCTTGCTTGGCATCATGCGCAGATGAGTTTTTTTGCAGTTGTGGTGAATCAGGATCTGTTTTGTCCCGCTTGAAAAGTTTTCTCCACATCAGTAAGGTTAGTGTATGAATGGTAAATCTGACTTACTGGTGTGTGTTAAGAAAAGGTAAGGTAGTACCCACTTTTGTCCTAGCATGCTGCATGTACCTGATGGGTGTTTGATAAGATAAAGTTAAAATTGAACATGCAGCTCAAGATAAGGGACTATAAATGCTTTCTCTCTCCATCAAACACACACACAAGTTGAGAAAGTGGCCTAAAGCCAAGCAAACTTTTGATAAACTGACTGATTACAGCTGAGCAAACACACATTAGCATTCATTGTGCCAACAACTGATAAACCAATGGGGGAGAAAACAGTTGTTCACTGCATAATGCCCTTTAATAAACTCTCCTGGTTGATTTCAGCCAACTGTGCAGAGGCTGCGAAATTCAGTTTACCTTCGGTTCCGTCTAATCCCTTGCGTGTCCGTATCGGTTTTTGTCGCGATGATTCCTGTAGGAATCATCGCGACAAAAACCGATACGGACACGCAAAGGGTTAACATGCATGCCAGACGGAACCGAAGGCAAACTAAATTGCAAATAACCGTTTCTTTTTGGACTGGATACAGCTGACCCGTGCAGTGGCTTGTTTGAATTTAGGACTTTGCAAGAAACAAATACTAATACTGTTAGATTCTCACAGGTCTATCAGGTTTGTGATTTTCTGTCTTATCCTCCTCGCCTGCAGCATTTTCTGTCTGCAGGTTTTTGCCGTCCTCACTGGTGTCAGCCATCTTATTTTTCTTGTTGTCCCGGTTACTAGCAATAGAGTTGTCTCCCGTCTTGCACTATCTGCGTGCCCATGTACCTGATACTAGTACATGTGTAGGGTGGGGGTGGGGAGAGGGGGGGGGGGAGGGGGTGGGGGTGGTAAGGGGAAGGTGAGTGAGGGGGGTGGGCGTCATTTTGCTGTACGAGGTTCTGCTCTGTTTACATTGCAAATGATTACACGGGTGATTAAGTACACTTCTGAGTCACTTCATTGCATTTTGTACCACACATATCAGTATAATTATCATGTCTGTGTTTTTCTGACGCAAAATTGTTGTTTTCTGGTTTAGATTCATGTGTAAAAATTGGATTATGCCCTGTCGTTTATATTGTCTGCAAAAGCGCGGATGCATTTTTATGTTCTGTTCTATTACTCAGCACACAGACTCATTTTCTTCTGAAAGAGGAGCAAAAAATCAGAAAGTAACAAATAACCCTGTATTATGGTACTTTTATCTGTTTATTACAAACGATTTTAAACCCGTAACAGTAATGTATCACAAAGACTGAAAAATTAAATGAAACAATTTAAATGATACTTAAAGTGCGCCAAACACAATGAATTTTACCATGGAAAACTGACCTCTAAATGACCAGAAAACTCTCTTTTCTGAAGAGACAAAGTTTATATCATTGCAAATGTTTAAATAATTTAGTTGCCGTTGCGGCTTTTGTTTATATGCGGCGGGAAGGAGAGGGTTGGAATCATTGAAAGTTCAGTTTTCCCAGGTAAAATTTGTAGTATATTTGACACGCTTTAAGCTGATTAACATATGCTATTTTTCAAATTTATTAGCACAATTTAATTGATAAAAATTACCTGTCGTATGACACCAGCAGAAATCATTTCTGGATACATAATGCGTGGAGGCATTCCAACCAAAATCCAAATCAATATTGTAAATCAAGTCATATAAATATGGAATATCATGATAAATTACAACAATTGTCAAGACAGCAATTTTATCCTCCTCAGACAGAGCTATGCATACACACACATACACACAAAAGAACACACGCAGACAGATACAGCATTGCACACATATTGACATAGACACAAGCACACACACAGATTAGTCCTTTGGCTGTCGGTTCTTGTCATAATGATTCCTGCAGCTACTGCTACTGATAGCCAAAGGGTTAGCACACTTGCACACACATGTAGACACAAACACAGAATTTTACACACTTGTATACCACCCTTGAACTACATGTATTATGTACACAAACCAAAGGGGAATCACTCAGCGCTGTACAGACAAACAGTTAGATCCCCTGCCCCCGCCTATCAGGCACCCAATTGCCAGCCCACAGAGAAATACGCAGGTATAGAACAAGACGATCATCTGCATCCTCAAGTTTAGAGGATGCAGATGATCGTCTTGTTCCATACCTGCGTATTTCGCTGTGGGCTGGCGATTGGGTGAGTGATTCCCCTTGGTTTGTGTACAATTCTGCCAGCGCTAGCCTCACCTATCTGGTTTGTGAGAACATGTATTATGGTCACACAGAATTTTCCACACTGGTATACCACCCTTGAACTACATGCATTATGGTCACACTGTCTCCTGAACTGTAAGGCATGTGTACTCTCCAGAGCACAACACAGAAATGTGTGAATTTCATGAAACCACGGGGCTCAATGTGGCACCGTTAACACATCCAAGATATGCTGCATTTGGATGTGTGACATCATGCCGCAAATCTAGATGCGGCACATCTGGAATGAGTTATAATCATGCACTCCTTAACCCTTATCATTCGGAATACACCTGTGAAATAAGTTGGACTAAAATGTGACCCTCTCTCACGAAACCAGTCTTAACTCGCAGGGAGCCGATCAGCACTACACGCAATAATATGTGGTGGGGGTCAATCTGGGTCATTTTCGCTTTTTTGCAGAAATGTATTCTACATACACCAAAGTATCGTATGGTTGAAATCATTATCATGAAAAATGCATTTTTCTTTAAAAGGTATTTTTTCGAAAAATACTTACCGATGACATGACAAATGGGAGTGTCTACTACGTGCTCAAATTTTAGCCTACGAACCCGTTGTGTGCACACACAACCCGGGAGGCACTCGGGGAACCCTCCAGAGGGGCCAAGAGTTGTCTCCCGGACCTGCCTATCCGGTTCCGAGTCACCTGACTCGCCAGTCAGATACTAGGCTCACCAGCGGCAAGCGGGGCAGGTGGGAGGGTCCTCCGTGTCATGTCATCGGTAAGTATTTTTCGAAAAAATACCTTTTAAAGAAAAATGCATTTATTTCATCAAAAACATTACCGATGACATGACAAATGGGAGAATCACGAATAGGAGGAGGGTGCCGCCCCGGTACTACCGGAGACCAAGACCGTCCTCCCATTGCTAATTCCCAGGTAACGAGCTAGGTGCGTACCTACGGCGCCTGCTGCGCCGGGAGGGAGTGCTGTGCCACCGTGAGGTCCCCCAACAAGGCGAGGTTGTCTCGCTGTCCCGCCAGATCCCGAAGGTAGAAACGAGCGAAGGTAGATTCTGCTCGCCAGCCCACCGCGGCCACGATGTCCTTGACAGCGCAGTTCCGATCGAATGCGACGCTCGTGGCCATGGCGCGTACTTTGTGTGCGCGGATCTTCAGTCTCTGCGCTACGCGTGGGGAGAGATCCATGTATGCCGATCGTATTACCCAGCGCAGCCAGGAGGAGATCGTCTGGGCTGTGATATCAGTCTTGCCCTGGCGTATGGGCAGGAAGAGGCGGGAGCGCCCTCTACGGGTAACTTTGGTACGGCGCAGGTAGATGCGTAGGGCACGCACGGGATCCTGTCGCCGAGTCTCCGGAGAGCAGGCAGGCCCTCCCAGGGGCCGCAAGGTGATGATCTGTGGAGCAGTTAGGGGCGACCTTGTTTTGGCAATAAAGCTGGGGTCCGTTAAGAGCTGCACGGAGCGATCTGCCCTGAACTGGAGGCAGTCTGGGCGGGTAGAAAGAGCGTGTAGCTCGCTAACTCTGGACGCGGTGGCCAAGGCTAGAAGGAAGCAGGTCTTGCGTGTCACATTTGCCAGAGGGGCTAGAGCGAGTGGCTCGAACTGGGAAGAATTCAGCCACGTCAGGACCCAAGGTAGGTCCCAGCGAGGAACGAGAGAACGCTGAGTCGGACGTTGGAGGCTGAAGCTGGACATGAGGTCGGAGAGGTCCTTACAGGCGCCGGGGTCTGGAAGGCCGAGATGACGGTACGTGTCGGCGACCATGGATAAGTATCCCCTGATGGTGATGGGCGCCAAACCTTGGACCTCGAAGAGCCATAGGAGAAAGTCCGCTAGCTGTGGGTTAGTCAGTCCGGTGGGTAGGAGGCGACGGGCGTCGCACCAGGCACACAAGACGCGCCACTTCCCTTCGTAAACACGCCGGGTGGACGGCTTGCGGGCTGATTTTAAAAGTCTGCCCTTGGCCCCAATTATGCTGCACACAGAAACTTCCCAGGCTGTTTTCTCAAAATGGCCGCCAGAGGCTTTAACAACTTTAAACACTAACAACTTCTACAATTTTTGCACTACAGCATACAGTCATATATCACAGTAATTAGCAACATTGTAGTTTTCAGAAATGTATATATGTCAAAACATCCAAAATGCGAGTTAAGACTGATTTTGTGAGAGAGGGTCACAAATAGTTCAAGGGTAGTGCTAGAATAGCTTGGCGCCTCGCTATTCTGGCACCACCCTTGGAACTAAAGCCATTGGTCTATATCCTTATCTGTAAGTACTATAACGGGGCGGTCCGTGGCCTTATCTGTAAGTATTAGTACGGGGCGGTCCATGGCACAGTGGTTAAGGCGCCTGCCACCAATGCTAAAGGTGCGAGGTTCGATACCGGGTTCTGGCATCAGACTTTTCTCCTCTCCTCTAGTAAGTGTCACAGTTAATTCGGGCGGGTCGTCGGGTGTTCTTTCTCCGGGTACTCTGGCTCTTATTCCCCATACCCTGTGGTACCGGTTTCAGGCCACTTCATAAATTTCAAATACAAGCGATCAAAATTTCCGAAACTTCAGTAGCTGAGCTGACCCTTCGCACCACATGAATGTCCTGTGTTTGTCTTGAACTGTGTTTGTCTTCAGAGTGAATGCGTGTGTGTCACGTGAGCGTGCGTGTTGGGTTCAGTTCGCGGCGCTTTGAGCTGATTCACAGAATTGGGTAAAGCGCCTATATAATAGCCAGTATTATTATTATAATGTAGCTTGCATATGGCAGTGTACAAATTTGAAGCTTTTTCAGTATGATATGGGTTAAGAAACTGTCACAAGCAACCACCACTATGCTCCACTTGTTATCATCAAGATGGTGTGCATGAGCGAGGTTGATACACTTGAATAGTCCCATCCCATGCACAGTCTGCTATCTGTAATACAAACAGGAATACTGTATATATTATAAAATATATTTGTTTCCTCAAAAACATTACCGATGCCATTACTACAAGGAAGGAACTGTCTCTTAGCTTACATAATTTTAGCCAAAAACTTACGATGTTTTCCTATAGGGCCAAGGGAGGCAACCTAGGGGCGCCATGACCCAGTACCCCGAGTAGCCTTCCATCCCACCCCATACGGTTAACTGCCCTGTGCAGACACCCCAATTTATTCTCTTAGCTTACAGAGTACAGACGTGTGTTAGCTTACAGAGTACAGACGTGTGTTAGCCTGCTGCAGTGTTTAACCTATGGCTGTGTATGGTTCTGCACCGGTTGTACCTTCGACTTAGAGACTTGGTTCCCGGCTGTGTATTAGTAGCCTTCCCTCGGAGCCCTTGAACTGTTGTTACTTGTGTGCTTCTTCTTCTGGTGCTCTCTGAAAGCACGTAAGGATGTGAAGTTCAGACGTGCGTTCGCCCTCTGCAGTTTTCCCTACGGCTGTGTAGGGTTCTGCGCCGGTTGTACCTGCGACTTGGAACCTTGGTTCCCGGCTGTGTGTTGTTTGCACTCGGGTGCCTTGAACTGTTGTTACTTCTGTGGTTCTTCTCTGGGTGCCATCGGACAAGTTCGCGTGTTTACCGGACCTCTGGGACTTACGTCGCGGACTCGGCGCCCTTGCCTGACGTGTGCGGCTCCCGGCTCCTCGGTGTGGCGCTCCCGCCTTCTGTGCGTCAGGTTTTTCCCCTCCCCCCAGCCTCTGCGAGATGGCTAGGCAAGGTCTCGGTGGTTGCCAGCGACCGGCGCCTCTGGCGCCGGCATCACTGTTGAAATTTTTTTTTTCCTTACTCATTGGAGACTTTGCGAATGCTCGGGTGCACTCGTGGCGTGGTGTAGCAGCCATGACTGGTCATTTCTTATTTTCGCCTATACATATGATAACAAGCGTCCCTGCAGGAAGGCCCTGGCTTGTTATAAACACTGTGAAACGCATCATTAGAAAAACAACTGATGGTGGGCACGCGCCGCAGCTGGCTCAGTTACAAGGCCCACAGGCCCAAGAAACTTGCCAATGGCCGGTGGCGCATGTCGTCCCCATTAAGAGGCGGTCAGCCGTCAAAAAGGGCTACTGGGACGCTATATAGGAGCTTGTTATGATATGTGTTGCAGTTGTCAAGTCTGCACCTGCACCCGATGTGGCGATTTCCAGTGGGCGTGTGATACGCATGCAGTGTGCCTCTCCTGCTCCTGTTGTGCTTCCGGCCGCACCTGTGATGTCTGGGCGCCCTGGGTAGAGGAGCTGGCCCCAGCTCTGCAGCTGCGCCGTCCCGCAGCCTCACACATGCCTCGGCCCCTGACCGACGAGAAGCACCCACACTGCTGTTGAAGGACAGCACAGGAAGGATCCCCCCCTGCGCACCAACTTGCTCGAGTCTGGTCCGCAGCGAGTTCACTGGCCCCGCTCTGCGGAAAACAAACAGCTGCCAAGCCCTGACGTTGGGGGATGGAAGACTTCCACTGTGACTCCCCCCTTGTGCGCCAGCTTGCTCGAGCCCGGCCCGCAGCGAGTTCGCTCGCCCCGCTCTGCAGATCCTGTTAAGAATCATGAGGAGAGAAGATCAACGACCCGGCGCCGGACCAGCGGCATCGTCTTGCTTCCCACAACAGGTGACTCTTGGAACGCTCCAGGACGGACACAGCTTGGACCTTGGATGCCCGCTCGTGCGTTCGGAACCCATGTCGACGAGTTCCTTCACGGACTACGGTTTCCCGCCAGCAGTTCCGCGGCTCCACGATCCCGGACCATCAGCGTCGTCGCCCGCCCCGCTCCTTGGTCTCTGCCCGTCGTTTCTGTGCTCCCCGCCTGGCGAACAGGTCTGCTTCGGGCTCCTTGTTTCCTGGACAACTCGACCTCGGCCTTCCCCGTAGGTCTCGGAGGATTCCCGCTCGCCCCCTCGCAGTCGCTCTCCTCGGATTCGCTCCTCATCGCGGCGGAGCCCGCCGCCTTGCACCCTCAGCGCCGGTCTCCCGTGCCTCCTGAGGATGATGATGCCCTCAGCATTTTCTCGGGCAATTCTGCTTCAGCACTCCTTAGCCGTTCGGCCTCCCCACCCACACGCTCATCGGATGCTCCTTCGTCGCTGACGGCCCTTCTGACGACTAGGTTGGAGACTCTTCGCTCCCTGGTTGAGGCGGTGCGCCTTGTTGTTTCTTCTCTTCCCCCAGGAGACTGCTCCCTTCCCTGCCCCCCCCCCCCCCCCCCCCCCCCCCCACCAGAGGAAGCTCTCGTCTGGTGGATGCTGATCGTCCTTCCGGGAGGTTCAGATCCTTGCCGCAACCCCCGGGGTTCCGGGATCCTCGCGACACCTTCTCCGATCTCCTACAGGGCTCCGGCACGGATGGGGTCTTCTTCTTCTTTGACGCCCGATGGCCGGCTGACTTGGTTATTGCCTTTCAACAAAGTTGGTACGCCGGTCACTCGCAGAGCTTCGCTACTGCCCTCCCAGCGGTGGACCCTCCGGCACAGCTACGCTCAGGTGGACTTTGCGCATCGCTGCGTTGCATCCCACCCAGTCTGGAACGGACTGCGTCCTTCCGCAACACCCTCGCCTGTGCAGGAGTTCTCGACATGGCTACGCATGCTGTCATCTCTTGTGTGGAGGAGGCCTGGCACCCGTCGATCACGAGTCGCCGAAAAGCAGAGTACCTCCAAGAGGGGCGCGACGCAGCTGAGTACGCAGATCGGAAGGCTTCCCACGGCAGGCTTGAAAGAAGGAATCCCGACGCATCAAGTCGCAATTGACGGCGGCTGGCATGGCGTTGACCGAAGAATGGTACGCCGCCCGGTTGGGCACTTCCGCGAGAGCGAAGATGTCTCCCAGTAGGGGTGTGATCGATGGATGCCCGGCGTCCTCAATGCGGCGAACGAAGGCTTGGGTCAGGAGCTCCAAGAACCTTGAACAAGCCAAGGTGTACGAACGAGGGTAGCTGTTCTATCCAACCCGCGGGGGAAGGAAAGTCTGAGCTGAATGGGGCCGCCTGCTTGCGCCAAGGCCGGAGAATCCACCGGAGGTAGAGTGGCGGAGAACGACTGGGAATGGCCCGCGTACCTGTCGTGGCGGAAGGGGATGACCAGCCAGTCCGGCAGGCCACCTATGGTCCGAGAAGTAAACGGCATCGTGACCAGAGGCTAGCTGGCAGTGGAGAACACGAAGTCCGAAGTCGAGCATAAGCAAGAAGACTGGGCACCGGTTGCAGCATACACAGGTAGAGTCCAAGGCTAATGTTGAACACGTCTTCACAGCGTGAGCTAAGTAGGACGACTGGTTGGGCTACCACGTGACCCGGAACCGCAGGGACGGGAGACAACTCTTGGCCCCTCTGGGGGTTCCCCGAGTGCCTCCCGAGTTGTGTTGTAACACAATGGGTTCTTAGGCTAAAATTGAGCAAGTAGTAGACACTTCCTATTAGTCATGTCATCGGTAATGTTTTTGAGGAAACAAATACTTACCAATGCCATTACTCGGACGGCCCTCCCACCTGCCCCGCTTGCTGCTAGTCAGCTAAGCGAATAATCTGGGGTGTCTGCACAAGGCAGTTACCCGTATGGGGTGGGATGGGAGGCTACTCAGGGTACTCGGTCACGGCGCCCCTAGGTTGCCTCCCTTGACCCTATAGGTACACATGGTAAGTTTTTGGCTAAAATTATGTAAGCTAAGAGACAGTTCCTTCCTTGTAGTAATGGCATCGGTAAGTATTTTTCGAAAAAATACATTTTAGAGAAAAATTCATATTTACAAATAATATGCATAAGGTGTATGTTTCAAAGAAAAATCCAGGGGAAGTAAATTCTTAGGCCATTAGCCCATATTAACATTTCAAGATACAAGTTGACCATGACAGTTCAAGGGTAGTGCCAGAATAGCTTGGTGCATCTAGGCACCAAGCTATTTTGGCACCCCCCTTGAGCTATGATCGTCCTTCAGCCTCCTGTAAATTGTTATGTTGTCTTCAGAAGGAAACTCCAAATTAAGGAATTTGACCTTAGGGCTCAATGTTTTAACATTATATTTCTATATTGTTTCAAAGCATCCACTCTCTCTGTCAAAGAGGTAAAATCCATGACTGTTTGAGGCTGAATAAATTTCTGCCCTTTCTCACCTGTCCAAATATATGGATGTTGAAATCTAGTCCATAAACAAATTCTGTGTGGTGCTCAATGACTTCCAGATGTCTCTGAGTTGAGATGTCCCAAGTTCTGCAAGCCAGTCAAAGAGAAAAAAGCCATGATGATACATCAACACTCAAAACCCATTTGACAGACATCTAACAGACCTGCAGATCAGAACACAGTATTACAGTGATAATAACAGAAAAGAGCTTGGTTGCCATTATAATGAGTTTTTTACTAGCCATGCTTGTACTGCACAGAACATTATTACAGAAACCACAGGTCACATGAAAATACTAGCAAGAGGCATATATTCTCAGAGGCCCTGCGGCTGCAGGGGCTCATAAGAATCTATGTCTCTTGCAAGTGGATAAGCCTGGATCAGTGACCTATGTATCATGTCTGTTCTAGGACCTGATTCTGATCTAACCTCATCACTGCTCAGAGGTACAGATCTTCATAAGCCCCCACAGCTGTGGGGGCTCATGGGGATCTATGTCTCTTGCAGTAGGGTTGTATTCATGTTTCAGTGAAGGGTTTAAAATTAAATCCTGTTCTATTACTCAATTCTATGATGGTGCATTTTATTCCAAATTCCAAATTAGTCATTGCCTCACCTGACAGTAAAGTCATAAGATGTTGTAGCAACTAATGTGGCAACAAATGGAGAGGCCTGTTGAGAAAACAAAGACACTTGAGTGACTCACGTAATACAGCACAGCAGCAGCAAGCACAACACTGTTACACTTGAAACGCTAAAATGGACATATGATATACTAGATTTATGGATTTTATCAGCACCTAGTAGAGTGAACTTGCCTCCCCCCCCCCCCCCCCACCACCCCCTCCCCCCCTTGCCTCCCTCAAGTTCACTAGGACTGAGTGTGACAGTGGGAGCTACTGGTATTTTGTCCAGGTGCAGAACAATATAAAATACTGTTTGTGAAAGACCTATGCACAAACACTGATTCACTGCAGCCAGGCAGTGACCATGTTAAACTTTGGGAAGCGAAGTCCCAGGTTTGAAATTTATGTTACAACCAAATAATACCCTGACATACCCTGACTCTTCGTACGGCATACTGGTGACCTCTGAGTTCAAATAAAGGCAGCCGGGGTGCTCGTACATCCCACCCTCTGACTGTGCCATCCACACTCCCTGAAAACAGCTGGCTCTGAAGTAACAAAAACCAAACCAAATATTGCATGACAAATAGCAAAATAAAGCATTAATAATGCTGGAAGTCAAGTCAGGCACATCAACCTGACACTGCTATAAACTGCATGTTTCACAAAAATATTTGAAAAATCTACAAGTGATTTCCCAAATTCAGGTTACCTACTGTACCCCAGTAGCAAAAGGTTTACAGACTGACGTCAGCTGCAGTGGGCATGTGCACAGTTGTGCGCTGGTCCACTGCAGCCGTCAACGGCCTCAGGGCCGTTGAGCGTTAGGTAATGACTACACATCAGTTGATATAGTATACTGTCCACCATGACCGTTCAATGGTAGTTCCACACTGGTTATATCCCTTCAATCACTACTGTGGTAGCGAATCGAGGAAGATAACCAGTGTAGCACAGTCAGTGCCTGATAAGAATGGTGCCCACTCAGGCTGATCACTCACTACCTTTAAGCTATCATGGTCCATTCATTTTCTTCTGTAGTTTGTCACTAATGTTAGGGCTGTACCTCATGTTAAGTACAAACAAAGGGGAACAAATTGGAACAAGAGAAGAATTATGTGCTTACGTTGTCATATTTGCACCAGTCACACGACAGAATTTCTTCACTGTGAGCCTGTATGAGCGTTGTGCAGTTGGGACCAGACCTTAGGTCCCACACTCGAAGAGTTCTGTCCCCTGCAAGGATGACATAAAGTCCAACAGTTTGAAATCAGTGTTTGTGCTAGAGTTTGAGACAATCCTTATTTTCTTTTTATGCACATCAACAAAATACTGTTCACCGAAATGAACCCAACAATAAGAAAATTAATTTTTCTCTAAAATGTATGTTTTCGAAAAATACTTACCGATGACATGACTGTCAGGAAATAGTCTACTTGCTTACCAATTTTAGCCTAAGACCCAAAGGGTCCCCCCCAGGAGGCTCTCGGGGATCCCTAACAGGGACGAGAGTAGCCTCCCCTGCCCATCCGGTCACGTGCCGGGTGGTGTCTCCTTTAGCCAGTTGTCTACGGAGTTACCAGCGGCAAGCGGGGAGGAGGGAGGGACCTCCGAGTCATGTCATCGGTAAGTATTTTTCGAAAAAATACATTTTAGAGAAAAATTAATTTGTTTCCTCAAAACACATTACCGATGACATGACTGTCAGGAAGAATGACAAAAAGGAGGAGGGTGCCGCACAATCCCTTCAGAAACCTCGTTCGGGACAAACCGGCCCGTCACTCCTAATTGCACACTCCCGACAATTTTAGCGAAGTGCAACCTAAGGCGCCAAGGGCGCCTGGAGGGAGTGTTGCGCCGCAGAAAAGTCGCCCACCAGCGTAAGGTTGTCGCGCTGGACTGTCAGGGCGCGGAAGTAGAAGCGGGCAAAGGTAGATTCATCCCACCACCCCACTGCAGCCACAATGTCCATAACCGCACAGGCGCGGGTGAAGGCGAGACGTGCGGCCCTAGCGCGCACTTCATGGGCGCGGATCCTCAGTGCCTCGGCTCCCTGTGGGGAGAGGTCGCGATAGGCGGACCGTAATACCCAGCGGAGCGAGGAGGAGAACGTTTGGGCTGAGGTGTCGGTTCTGCCGGCGGTCAGCGGCAAAAAGAGACGAGTCCGTCCCCTCCGCACGGACTTGGGGCGACACAGGTAGATACGAAGTGCACGCACCAGATCTTGCTGCGGGGTCTCCTGAGGAAGTCGGGCCCTGAAGCGGCCGGATAGCGATGACCTGAGGCGCCGTCAAGGGAGACGTAGTCTGAGCGAGAAGGATCCGGGAATAGCTGAATGGAGCCATCCACTCAGAATTGCAGGCAGGAGGGGCGATACGAGCGCGTGGAGCTCGCAAACGCGGGGCGCCGTGGCAAGGGCCATCAGGAAGCAGGTCTCCGAGTCACGTCCGTGAAGCAGGCCAGATGGAGCGGTACAACGGTCCGAAGTCAGTCAGGGGAGGACCCAGGGAGGTCCCAGCGTGTAACAAGGGAGCGGGAGACCAGACGCTGCACGCCGAACGCGCCATAAGGTCGGGCAGGTCCTTGCAAGCACTGGGTCGGGACGGCCGAGGTGACGGTAGGCGTCGGCAATCAAGAGGGGTAGCTGCGGAACCAGAGGGGAGCCAAACCTTGGTCTTGGACGAGCCCGAGAAGAAGTCCGCGAGCTGAGGAGTCGTCGGGCCGACGGAGGAGGGGCGGCGGTTAGAGCACCAGGCACGAAGCACCCGCCACTTTCCCTCGTAGACACGTCTGGTAGAAGGTCTGCGGGCTGAAGCGATAGCGTCCGCTGCCGCACTCGAGAAGCCTCCAGCACAGAGGGCTTGCCGCACAATCACCAGGCGTGTAGGAGCAGTCGCTCGGGGCAGGGGTGGAAGAGCGGCTGGCGGTGCTGCTTGAGCATCATGCGCAGGGTGGGAAGAAGGAGGGCGAGTCTGTGGCGAGACTGAGAAGATCGGTAGTCCACGATCCGGTCCTGGAGAACGGGCCCCCAGGAGAAGGACTGCGTTGCATTCCCGGAGCTGGAGCAGGACTTGGGGACCAGGACCGTCGGAGGGTAGGTGTAAGCGACCAGTCCGTCCCAAGGGATCGAGGCGCATCGACTGCCCAGGCCAGAGGGTCGGGAATCGGGGAGACGAAGAGGGGAAGCAGGAGGTTCCACCTCGTGGCGAAGAGATCGATAAGGGGAGTCTCCCAATGAGCGCAGATCCAGCGAAGGATGTCCAGGCGTAGGGTCCAATCCGTGTGAAGAAGCTGACCCCGTCGCGAGTGGTAGTCCGCCAGGACGTTCAGGAGACCTGTACTGTGACGGTCCCGGAGGGAGATGTCGCGGTCCTCGCACCAGCGAAGGAGTCGATAGAGGAGGATGCAGAGGTCGGGAGAGCGGGTTCCTCCCTGCTTCTGTAGGTAAGCCATGACTATGGAGTGTCGGAGAGGACGAGGGGGTCCTGTGTCCGAAGATCGGATTCCCACGCGCAGAAGGCCTGCCAAACTGCATACAGTCCCAGCGGGCTGACGCGCCGCGAAGTCAGGTTAGCGGGGCAGCGGCCGGCCGTCGAGCGAAACTCGGAAGAAGGTGAGTGCCCCAACCGTTGAGACTGGCATCGACGCAGAGAGAGAGAGACGGGCAGTGGCGAGGTCCGGGGGATCCCGGAGCCGAGCCAAGAATGTCCGTCCAGCGAAGCAGATGGGCCGCCGCACAGGAGAGATCGGCACCAGGGCAGAGAGATCGCCGGAGGACGGTCTCCAGTGGAGGAGAAGATGCAGTTGGAGAGAACGGGAGTACAGAAGACCGAGGGGAAGGAGATCAGCCGCCGCACTCATCAGGACGAGGAGCTGGAGCCACAGACAGGCGGGGACCGCCGCGTCCTCAGCTACCCACGGGCTAGATCGGCAAGTTCTGGATCCAAGGCTCGGGAAGACGCAACAAGTTGCGGTCGGTCACAAACTCCATCCCCAGGTGAACGAGTGGCGAGAGGGTGAGAGGTCGGACTGTTGGTGTTGACCAGGGCGACCAGGCGGGAAAACAGGAGGAGAAGAGCATCCCTGCCCTACAAAGAGAGACCACCGACTGATTCCGCAGAAGTAGGTCGTCTAAGGAGGAGATCTGCCGGAGGAAGACTGAAGGGCACGGGCAACCACAGCATCCACGATCCGCGCAAGGACCCAGGGCTGAGGGAGAGACCGCACAGGAGAGGCCGAAACTGGAACGGTCCCGTCGACGGCAAGCGAAGGCAACGGTGGGGGGTGGGAGGCCTGGGGACGCGTAGAAGCATCGGGCAGATCCAGGCTGGCGGTGACGACCATGGGCTGAAGGCGACGCGAAGGGTCCGAGGTGGGGGAGACGTGCCGAGGGACGAGCACCATCGCAACTTCCCGAAGAAGAGCGGAGACCTGCGCGCGAAGGGCGAGGGCCTTGGTCCGAACGGGCGGGAACTCAGTCCACAAGGGTGGCGCTGGGCCCACGGGCCTAGAAGGGTTCCTTCAGAGACTGCCAGGCAGGGCTGAAGGGCGTGGGTACCCCCACAGGAGCACGGTAGAGCTGCGACGTCGCATCAGGGGGAAGGCCAGGGAAGGGAGCCAGTCCGCCACGAACGAAGGAAGGCTAGGGGGCGGAGGGTCCGAAGCCACGCGGAGGATCCGCTTGAGCTGGGAAGAGTTGCCGCAAGTACGAGCGCCGGTGGGTTAGTTAGTTATTAGGGTTTAACGCCGAGCAGGCGACTAAGGCCATCTCACGGCGGGATGGGTAAAAATCTGGTCAGCCAGACTAAAAGCAAGGTCTTAAGACAAGATGTAAATATAGATTAAAAATCTCAGGCTAAAATGTCGCACATGTCTTTAAAAGAAATGTCTACAGACTCTCAAAAAGGGCAAATAAAAAAGATTCACATAGTCTATGAATGCTCAAATCTTGTTAAAAATATTGCATGCTCGCAAGAAATTGAAGATTTTGTCCGGGGGAACATCCCGGAACAAAACCTTCAAGGAGTCTGCTGTAAAGTGTTTATATCTGGTGTCAATTAGGTCAGCACAATACAGCAAAAAGTGTCGAACAGAAAACTGCTCATCACAGGCAAAACACCATGGACGCACATCCCGTTTAAGTAAGTAAGAGTGCGTAACATACGTGTGCCCGATGTGGAGCCGAGCAAGGACAGTCTCCTCACGGCGGCTGCCGCAGCGGAAAGGTAGACTGTCAGACAACTTAGGAAGAGCTTCATGAAGCTTGTTCCCTTCCTCTTTGTCCCACTCGAACTGCCACTCGCGGGCCACGTACGCACTAATCACAGGTTTAAAATCACTATAGACAGTCTGTGTGTCAGGGACAGGGTCACTGCGGGCACTGTTGGCAGCAGAATCTGCGATTCTGTTGCCTTCGATGCCCACATGGCCTGGGACCCAAATAAAAATGATGTCATAATATTCCTTCATCAAGTCCGCGTAGAGCTCTCTAATCTGCACCAGCAGTGGATGGTCTGTTCCCGCGCCCTGAAGGGCCTGCAGGGCAGAAAGAGAGTCAGACAGAATCAGGAAGTTCCTTTCCCGAGATTGATAGGCATGCTTGAGTGCTAGCAGAATGGCCTGCAGTTCTGCACTAAATACAGAGGAATGGTCAGGGAGACGGAGCTTAAATGGGCATCTAGGATGGCGAGAGGACACTGCAGCCGCAGCCACTCTTCCATCCTCAGACTTGGACCCATCCGTATAAAGACGACAATAGCCAGGAAAAATTGAAAGGAGTTCATTGAGGCTCTGTTGGTATATGGCTGGTGGAGTACAATCCTTCTTGTGGGCAGTCAAGTCCAGCAAGATGTCAGGAACTGGTAGTAGCCAGGGTGGAGTGACGTGTTGCAGAGATTCCGAAACTTTGTCCAGGTCCACTCCGGCCGCCTGCAGATGAGGTCGGACACGGAAGGAAAGTGGACGGACAGCTCCCGGATGGGCATCGTAAATCTCTGCAAACGACGGGTTAAAAACACAATCATAGGCAGGATTTTCTGGATGGGCCTTCAGCTTCAGAACGTAGCTGAGCATGAGGCGGATGCGGCGGAGCCTGAGAGAAGGCTCCCCTGCCTCTGCATACAGACTAGGAACTGGAGATGTCCTGAAGGCTCCCAGACATATGCGCAGACCTTGATGGTGAATTGTGTTCAGACGCTGCAGAACAGACTTGGAAGCCGAGCCATATACCACAGAGCCGTAATCCAGTTTGGACCGAACAAGGGCCCGGTACAGTCGAAGTAAGACGATGCGGTCTGCACCCCAGTCAGTACGACCAACGACACGAAGAATGTCGAGGGCCTTCCAACAAGAGGTTCTAAGGTAGTTAACATGGTTGCAGAACGTCAATCTTTTGTCAAAGATGACCCCCAAAAACTTTGCCTCTTCGGCCACCTTAATTGGCACACCAGCAATGCTCAGACTAGGTTCTGGAAAAAATTTCGTCTGGTTAGTAAAATGCACACAGACTGTCTTGGAGGGCGAGAATCTGAATCCATTGAGAGACACCCACCCCTGGATTCGATCAACACACAGCTGCAAGCGCCTCCCAAGGGACGCAAGTCCTCGACCTCGTGCACACAAAGCAAAGTCGTCCACAAACAAAGAGCATTCAGAATCATCCTTGACGGCCTTTACAATGTTATTTATTTTAATGCTAAATAAAACAGGAGATAGAATACTGCCCTGCGGGACACCCATCTCCTGTTCAAAGGAGTCGGAGAGGGTGGAGCCCACACGGACATGGAACGACCTGTTGGACAAAAAATTGTGAATAAAAACGGGCAGATGCCCTTTAAAACCCATGTCCGACAAATCAGACATTATACCATGCTTCCAGGTAGTGTCATATGCCTTTTCAAGATCAAAGAAAATTGCATAGACATGCTGCTTGTTGACAAAAGCATCTCGGAGAAAAGACTCAAAGCGGACTAGATGGTCAGTTGTACTACGGAAGCGCCGGAAACCGCACTGGAGGTCTGTGATGAGACCCTGTGACTCAAGATGCCACACCAGTCGGGCGTTGACCAAGCGTTCCATAGTTTTACATAAACATGATGTCAAAGCTATTGGCCGGTAGTTGCCCGGGTCGGAAGGATCCTTACCCGGCTTGGGAATTGGCACAACCACAGCCTGGCGCCAAGATGGCGGAAAATGACCGGTTATCCAGATATGGTTAAAGGCCTTGAGAAGTACAAGGAGTGAATCCTCAGGCAGATGTGTTATGAGCTGATAATGGATGGTATCTAATCCAGCAGCAGAGTCAGTACATTTCTGCAAGGCTTGCTGCAATTCCGAAAACGTAAAAGGGGCATTATAGTCTTCCAAGTTATCCGATATAAAATCACAAGCACAAGATTCTCGCTTCTCCTTCTCTCTCTGGAAGAAAGGTGAATAATGCTCTGTTGAAGAATTATGGGCAATGGTGGAGGCAAGCAAATTGGCCACAGCCTTTTTATCTGTGACCAAACTGGCACCATCTCTAAGATGGCCGACAGAAGCCGAGCCACCCCTGCCCCTAATTCTTCGAACAGCCTTCCAGACTTTTTGGGACGGAGTCCTAGAAGATAAAGATGAGACGAAGCGTCTCCAGGAAGCACGGCGTTCACGTTTAAAAATGTAACGGGCTTTCGCCCGCTGTCTTTTAAAGGTTAAAATATTTGCTTGCGACGGATTACGAAAAGCACGTCGCTGAGCAGATTTGCGCATTGTTTGGGCCTTGCGGCACTCTTCATTGAACCATGGTACTCTCGGCTTCCGAGGGAGTGATGTGGAAGTTCTAGGGATGGTTTCACCTGCAACCTCCAACAAAATAGAAGTAAAACAAGAAACAGGTTCTTCAGCTGACATGACCACCTCCTCTGTAAGACGAGACTGACAGAGAGAGGCAAACAGAGACCAGTTAGCTTTCTTGAGATTCCAGCGCCCCACCGGCGAATCCTCCTCACAGCTGACCGATGACAGGACTACTGGGAAGTGGTCACTACCACACAGGTCGTCGTGAACCTTCCAGTCAAAGTCCAGCATGAGAGAAGGATCACACACAGTGAGGTCTAGAACAGAACTAGATCCGGAACCTGAGTTAGAGTATGTAGGTGAGCCATCGTTAAAAACACATAGGTTAAGTTGAGAAAAAACATCTTCTAACATCTGACCTCTGCCATCATAGTGGTCACTACCCCAAAGGTGAGCATGACTGTTAAAATCCCCCATGAGAATAAAGGGAGGGGGCAGTTGATCTACTAAGTTAAAAATATCATTGCTACAGACCCGCAGTGATGGTGGCAGGTAAATACTACATATGGTTATGGTCTTTTTTAAGGTAACCCGAGCAGCGACAGCCTGAAGACAGGTGTCGATGCTAACGGGGCTACATAAAATTTGGCTACTAATGAGAAGAGCCGCTCCACCCGAGCGCCTCTCCGAATCAGAGCCTTTATGTATAACATTAAAACCATTAAAAGACACAGGGTCAGAAGTCTTCAGGTAAGTCTCCTGAAGAGATATGACTGAGGGGTTATAGAACTTGACTAAAAGACGTAATTCCTCAAAGTTAGCTCGAAAACCACGACAATTCCACTGAAGCAAAGAGTCCATGATTAAGTCTGATCTGGGGGTAAGGAGTTTTTCCCCCCTTTTTCCTTTACCTTGGAAGGAGTTGAAGAAACAGAGGGGGGCCGGCTCCCGGGCCTCCTCTGGTTCTTCGGAGAGGAAGGGGGTGGAGCTGCCGCAGCATCAGCAACAACAACTACCACTCCCTCCATCCGCTCCTCCAGTGCAGCATATTTGTTTTGAAGGGGCACATCTGTGTTCCCCTTCTGGGCCCGTGCGCACAGCGGTCCCATAGATTTCTTAGACTTCTGGTCCTGGGCAGCGTTCCTGCCGCTAGAGTTAGCGGCCTTAGAAGGCTGACCAGAGCCAGAAGCCTTTGGAGTTGACTGACTAACAGGTTTGGGTGGGGGCTGAGGCTTAGGGGCAACAGAAGGCGGCACAACCGGACCGGCAGTGTCCGCCTTCTGCGTTCCCTGGCTCCTTGTCACCACCGGAGGAGGGTTACTCTCCAGGGGCGAGATGAGCCGAGGCTCCGCCCCCAACCAAGAAGTTGGGGTCTGACATGAAAAGTCTTTGGTGGGGCGCTTGCCTGCCACCGCTGCACTAAAAGTATACACTGAGGTGTTAGAGGTTGGGGCAGCCGCAGCTGCACCAGGGCCTTCAACCAGTTTTTTGGCATCCAGAAAGGACATCCCCTTCTCCACACGCACCTGCTGAATCTTGCACTCGGATATCCAACGAGGGCATTTCTTATCCGAAGCCATATGCGCCCCCTGGCAATTCACACACAGGGGGGTGGCTGTGCAGGACTCAGCAGAGTGTCCGGGCCTAGTGCAACGGGCGCATGAAGCCTCTGCCTGACGGCATGTCTTCTGCCCATGGCCATACTTTTGGCACTTAAAGCACCGGAGGGGAAGAGGGACGTACTTTTTCACTCTCAGGGAGTAGTAACCTCCCCAGATGGTAGTAGGAGGGGTGGGGGTGCCAAACGTCAGGATGATGGTAGGGAGACGGATCTCCCCACCACCTCGCTTGGAAGCGAAGCGCCTGACGCAAGTCACCCCCTGAAACTTAAGGTTCCTTACAAGTTCATCTTCTGACAGTTCTGCCAAAGCTTGATCTTTGATTACGCCTCTTGACGAATTCATAGTTTTGTGGGGTGTGACTTCCACAGGAGTGTCTCCGATGGAAGAGAGCCCCAGTAGCCCGCTGGAGTGTGCCCGAGTACGGCACTCCACCAGCAAGTCACCAGACCTGAGGCGCTGGGCGTCAGGCCTGCCAACACGGCTCCTGAGGGTCTCCCCCACCAGAAAAGGATGCAGCTTGGTAACTGGTTTCTCCTTCACCTTGCTATGGACAATGAGGAAGCGAGGCCATACGGCCGACGCCTGAGGCGTCGCTTCCTCACAGTCTGAATCACTGTCATGTGCAATGTCGGTGTCTATGCGCCGTTTCTGTGCTAGTTTTGGTTTTTTGGTTTTATCCATATTATATTAGTAGAGATATTCATCCCCCGGGGGTCCCCGCCCGCCACCGAGCCCAACAAGGGAAAGTGCAACTGTCGGCGGGTCTCCAGCCGACGCACAATGGAGACTGCCCGAAAGATATACTCAATGGGGTAAGCCCGATTGAACCGTTTGAGCCACCGCCTTCTATCACACCGTTGAATGCAGGGGAATACTGGCGTAAAGCACCTAATCAGCAGCAGAAGCTTCATGGTGCTCCGTATAGCAACCCGCATGTCAACAGTGGGATAGGGCTCAACGTGACAAGAGCCGATTGACTAGGCCGGTACGACTAGCCTCCCGTTTAGGTAGAAGTCAAGGCCGAAGTGGAGTGTTGGCACCAGTGAGCCGCAGCCCAAAGGGAACCTCAGCCACCAGGATCCTCTTCTCCCCCGACATGGGTCTCCAAGCACGGCAAACACTTGGGATCCAAAGGACCAAAAAGTCACGAGTATTTTTAAGGACCAATCCAACATGGTACGACCTAGGTTAGCACAGCTCCTTAAAAACCGGACCAGTGAAAAGGCTGAACAACATATCTGCTGACATCAAGTCCTAATCCTGGACAAAGATGGCACCCGTCCGCTAGCCCACTCAGTCAGGGACTGAGCGGACTACCCACCTACGCCACGTGGAGGCCGGTGCCGGGTAGGCACGAGCGCCGGTGGGACCAGTGGAACCACCGGAGGCAGCGGGCACGAAGGGGAGCGAGTGGCCAGCGAACCAGGGAGCCAAAGGCGAAGACGACACCAGCAGGCCAGCGGCGAACGGAAGGACCATGTCAGCGGCGGAACTCGTTGGAGGGACAGAAGAGCGTCTACAAGGCAGCAGCATCCACTGAGCGGTGGCAAAGCGCGAAGAGACGGGCCTCGTCACTCCAAGGCGCGTAGAGCCCGCCACGAGGAGGGACAGGGCAGCAGGACGCCGAGTAATCCACCGGAGAGGGTCGGGGAGACGCTGGAGGCGAAGGGTGCTGAGAGCGGGGAAGACAGATGTCCCGAGGAGAACGACAGCGCCGAGCACAAGGCGAAGGTCGACAGGGACACAGGAGGGAGTCGAGCGGGAGGGCGACGAACGCCGGGCGCCGCAACTATCCAGGCGACGAGGCTAAGACGTCGATCCCCTCTGCACTGGGTGTACCCAAAGGGCACCCATCCAAGTGCTAACCGAGCGCGACGTTGCTTAACTTCGGTGAACAGACGAGAACCGGTGAAAACAACGTGGAAAGGCCGTAGGGAAGCAGATGGGCCGCAGCACAGGCGCCAGGGGAAACAGCCCGAAGTCCCGAGGAATATGAAAGACGATCCAGACGCAGTGCCCGAGGCTCAAGGAGGGGGCACGTAGCTGGCTGGGTGACTCGACGAAGGAGTCAGCAGGTTGGAAGGAGGGCCATAAGGCCGACTAAGGTACTAACAGGCGATAAGGGTCGCGGTGCCCGGGGCTCAAGGAGGGGGGCACAAAGCGGCTTGGCGACTCGCTGTAGGAGTCAGCGGGCCCAGAGACTGAGGCCGAAGCGAGAACTTAAGGCGACAAGGTCGCGGTGCCCGGCTCAAGGAGGGGGGGCACATAGTCAGCTTGACGACTCGCCGTAGGAATCAGCGGACTAAACAGCTGGGGCCGAAGGCCAACGCGTGAACTAATAGGCGACAAGGTCGCGGTGCCCGGCTCAAGGAGGGGGGGCACATAGTCAGCTTGACGACTCGCCGTAGGAATCAGCGGACTAAACAGCTGGGGCCGAAGGCCAACGCGTGAACTAATAGGCGACAAAGGTCGCGGTGCCCGGCTCAAGGAGGGGGGCACATAGTCGGCTTGACGACTCGCCGTAGGAGTCAGTGGACTTAACAGCTGGGGCCGAAGGCCGACGCGTGAACTAATTGGCGACAAAGGTCGCGGTGCCCAGGGCTCAAGGCGGGGGCACGTAGCGGCTCGGGGACTCGCTGGAGGAGTCAACAGGCTTAGGAGGGGCCGCGAGGCCAATGCATCTACAAATAGGCGACAAGGTAGCAGTGCCCGGGGCTCAAGGAGGGGGGCACGGAGCCGGCTTGGCGACTCGCCGGAGGAGTCAGCGGGCTTAGAAGGTCCGAAGGCCGACGCGTAAACTAATTAGCGACAAAGTCGCGGTGCCCGAGGCTCAAGGAGGGGGGCACGTAGCCGGCTTGGCGACTCGCCGGAGGAGTCAGCGGGCTTAGAAGTAGGGCCGAAGGCCGACACGTAAACTAATTAGCAACAAAGGTCGCGGTGCCCGGGGCTCAAGGCCGGAGGAGTCAGCGGGCTTGGGAGGGGCCGCTAGGCCAAAGCGTCAACTTTTTTTTTTTTTGATGTATGTAACAGGCGACAAGGTCGCGGTGCCCGGGGCTCAAGGAGGGGGGCACGAAGCCAGCTAGGCAACTCGCCGGAGGAGTCAGCGGGCTAGAAGTTGGGCCGAAAGGCCGACGCGTGAACTAATGGCAACAAGGTCGCGGTGCCCGGGGCTCAAAGGAGGGGGGCACGTAGCCGGCTTGGCGACTCGCCGGAGGAGTCAGCGGGCTTAACGCGTCTACGAATAGGCTACAAACTTACCAGGGATGCGAGGTGTGGGCTATCCCAAGTCCGAGGGGAGCTTGAACAATCCCACCGTGCCGCGGGAGGTCCCAAGGAAGGCGGCCAGTCGCGGGTCACTCGCCAGTAGAAACACCAGAGTAGAGACCAAGAACCTCCGGTCAAGAGGCGTAGCCAGCGCAGCCTATGACAGAGGAGCAGCCGGCACCCGGTCGACACACTGTGTGGTGGACACCAGGCCACTGGAAGTCGCTGTCCTGGGCAGGGGCGCACTTGGTAACTGCAACACATACCCATACATGAAAGGCGATGGGCGGCGGGTAACTAACCCCGCCAGTTAAAGCTCCGAAGTAAGTAACGAGCGAAACTCGCCGTGAAATGCAGAGAGAAAACAAACAGAAGTCCGAGCCAAGCACGACGTCCGACCCAGCAGGGCGAGACGTTGGAAGCGGCCGAGACTTTACCTGTCCATGGCGGAACGGCAGAGTGACGAAGCACAAAGCACCAGACACTAGGTCACTGGAAGTCGCCGTAATGGGGAGAGGCGCACTTGGTAACTGCAACCCATACCCACACATGAAAGGCGACCGGCGGCGGTAACAAACCCCACAATTTAAAGCTTCGAAATTTAAGAAACACGCGAAACTCACAGTGAAATGCAGAGAGAAAACAACAGTAGCTCGAGCGAAGCCCGACGTCCGGCCCAGCCGGGCGAGACGTAGGAAGCGGCCGAGACTTTATCTGTCCATGGCGGAATGGCAGGGTGACGAAGCACAAACCACCGCGCGACGGAAGCCTAGAAGGTTCCCGGGCCAGCAAACTGCACGAGGGACAGAAGCGGCCAGGCAGAGAAGGAGAAGGCCACACAAGGAAGCTGAAGACGAAAGGCAAGGAGAAGGCAAGCCGGTGAGGAACGGTCGCACCGTACACAGTCTCCGTAAGGTCGGGTCCGTAGGCTCTAGAAAACGCGTGCGTACGCTAACAGCGAAGTAGACAACTGGCTAAAGGAGACACCACCCGGCACGTGACCGGATGGGCAGAGGAGGCTACTCTCGGCCCTGTTAGGGATCCCCGAGAGCCTCCTGGGGGGACCCTTTGGGTCTTAGGCTAAAATTGGTAAGCAAGTAGACTATTTCCTGACAGTCATGTCATCGGTAATGTGTTTTGAGGAAACAAAGACAGTTTCAACACAACTTATTACCTCATTCAGCCCTGACACACCTCAGCAAGACATGGATCAAGCACGATAGTTCAAGGGTGGTGCCAGAATAGCTTGGCGCCCATAGGCGCCAAGCTTTTCTGGCACCACCCTTGAACTATCATGTTCGATCTGTCTCTAGAATTGTAATCCAGTCCTTCAGAAGGCAACTTCAAAATCTGGGGATTATTGTCCTGGGGCAGATTGCGATAATATTTACCCTTTTTCAAAATAGACAAACAAACAAGTATCCAATTCAGTCGTTACTTATCTTGCCCACGAGTACAGTTGTCACTTTGCCTTTTCGCTGACAAGATAAGTAGCGACTGAATTGTATGCCTGCTTGTTTGTCTATTTTTGTGTTGTAACAGTCTTTTCTAAGCCTGTTTCTTTCTCTGTTTGGTTCTTCTCTGCATTTTACATGCTTGGGAGTCACCTTTCTGGTGTATTTGTTAATACTGTCCACCATTAAAAACAGTCACAATGAAACACACAATCAGTTCAAGTCAGGTATCTAAAAACCAAACAATAGAGGTGCATAGTGATTGAGGGTTGTGTCATGTGTGTTTGGGAGAGGTGGTGGTGGGGGGGGGGGGGTGGGTGGGGGGGTGCGGGTTGAGGGGGTGTGGAGGGGGGGGGGGGAGGTGGGTGGTGCACGTAAAAAAATGTCTTTACCTGATGCAGAGGCAAAGACTCCAGGTGTCTGTGGTGACCACACTGCATCGTACACAATGTGTTCATGGCCTGTGTATGTGTTCAGCGACTGGTTCTGTGTCACATCCCACTGCAATGCAAACAAGAGCTTCAGTAAACTGACAGGTGCCTCTTTACCTGAGAGTAGTGTGGTGTCTATTGTGTCTCACTATAATACAATGTGTTCAATGACTGGCTCTGTGTCATATACCACTACAAAGCAAACACATGTAACGCTTCAGTCATTTAAATCAGCACAATTCACATCCAAACATTCTGCACACTTAACCCTTTCACTGTGTTACCTGAAAATTTGTGAATTTGTAGCGCTAAACTGGCACAACCCTTAAATTATCATGGTCAATCAATCTCCTGTGATAAAGTCCTCAGAGGTCACCTGCGTTATTTATGAAAACCGGCCGTAGGTTGAGTGAGATATACTACTTCATTACTGTTTACCACTTTGATGGTTGTATCCCAAGAAGATGAGATGACTAGATGATCATTTCTTGTCTGACTCCAGCTGACAGCATTTACCTATGAAAAAAAAAGGTTAAAAAAGCACAATTACAAAACAAGCCTCGGCAAAATAATAATATAAAATAATTAAAATAACATCACTGGCAACTTTGAAAGACAAACCTCAGCATCCTCTATGTATCTTACGCTCTGTTGACATACCTGACCCTTTGGCTGTCGGATGCGGTTTTGTTGTGATGATTCCTAGAGGCATCATCATGTCAAAAACAGCTACTGACAGCAACAGGGTTAAATCGGTCACTTATGGCGAAGTGCACTCGTAGTGAACTGATTTATCTAACACTGAAAGATTGCAGCATGAAATCCTGACCAATAAGGTGACTGCCATGCGTGCAGCATGCAGAGAAAAACCCAGCAAAGAAAGCACACTTAGAAAAGACAGATACAACGCATTGTGTTGTAGACAGTTACAACAATAAGAATAATAATAAAAATAATAATAAATAATAATAATAATAATAATGGTATTTATAAAGCTTTTATTAAAATATCTTATAATATATAACTCTAAGTGGACACTTACAACTCATGCACGTGTGTACACGTTTTTAACAAAGACTCACATACCACAAATATATTACGACAGTCAGCTGGGTTGGCGTGTGTTTTGCATTAGAGTGCTAGAACTGTTGAAAGAGGTGAGTTTTGAGGGCGGACTGGAAGGAGGGGGGAGAGGGTTTCTGACCGAGAGAGAGTGGGGGAGTGTTCCAGGTGGATGGACCACAGACAGAGAAGGAGCGGGGGCCGAAAGTGCTGAGTTTGGTGCAGGGGATGTGGAGGCAGAGAGGGTCGGAGGCAGAGCAGATAGAGCAGGAAGGAGTGTAGGGGTGAAGTAAGTTGGATAAATAGGCTGGAGCGTAGTTCTTAAGGGATTGTAGCAGAGAGACAGAATCTTGTATTGAATGCGTTGGGAGATAGAGAGCCAGAGAAGGAATTTGAGCAGGGGAGTGATGTGGTCAGATTTCTTCTTTCTGAGGACGAGGCAGGCAGCATTGTTCTGGATGTGCTGGAGAATGAGAGTAGTGGAGTGCGGAAGACCGGAAAGGAGAGAGTTGCAACAGTCAATGCGAGACAAAATGAGAGAGACAGCAAGTTTGGTGGCAGCTTCAGTGGTGAGGTATTTTCTGATCTGACTGAGGTGGAAATAGCAGGCCCGGGCAGTGGCTGAGACAAAGCTGGTCATAGAAAGAGAAAAATCGAGGGTAACGCCAAGTTTTTGGGCAGAGTCAGAGAGGGGGGGTGGGGTGCTGTGGAGTTGAAGATAGAGATAGGAAGGGAGCTGGGAAAATTTCTGGCAGGTGCCTACCAGTATGGCTTCCATTTTGTCATCATTCAGTTTAAGTTTGTTTGCTGTCATCCAGTTTTTCATGTCTTCGTAGCAGTCAGTGTGAGTCAGGAGTGACAATGTTGTCGGGTTTGTCTTTGTCTAGTAGATGTGAGTCGTCAGTGTAGAGGTGGTGGTGTATGTGATGAGACTGGATGATGTTGGACAGGGGAGAGGTGTAGAGTGTGAAAAGGACCGGACTCAGGACAGACCCTGTGGAACTCCGCAGGACAGCCTGACTGGGTGAGAAGAGACGCCGTCGATGATGACGGACTGCTGTCTGTCGAAGAGGTAGGAAAGAAACCAGGAGTGAGCAGAGTCAG
The DNA here is from genome assembly GCA_036245525.1 of Semisulcospira habei. Classification (NCBI taxonomy): domain Eukaryota; kingdom Metazoa; phylum Mollusca; class Gastropoda; family Semisulcospiridae; genus Semisulcospira; species Semisulcospira habei. The sequence continues at coordinate 130,695,909 of BTPG01000006.1, forward strand.
TGATGTCGAAGGAGTGGTAAAGGTGGTGGAGGAGGATAGAGTGATCAATACTGTCGAAGGTGGCAGAGAGATCGAGTAGCGTAAGAAAGGAGATGTTGCACGAGTCAGTTGAGAGAAGAAGATCGTTCAGGATATTTAGAAGGTCTGTTTCAGTGCTGTGATGTTTGCGCTAGGCAGACTGGAAAGGACTGAGGAGACTGTTGATGGCGAGGTGGAAGTTGAGCTGGTTGAGAACAACCTTCTCAAGTAGCTTGGACAGAAAAGAGAGATTGGAGAGTGGGTGATAGTTCTTGAGTTCGTTTGGGTCGAGGTTGTGTTTTTTTGAGCAGGGGACGAACGATGGCAGAATTGAAGATATCAGGGACGGAACCATTTTCTAGAGATGTGTTGATGATGTCAGTAATAAAGGGCAAAAGTTTTGGAAGGCCATCAAGGTAGAGAGAAGCCGGGAGAGGGTCTAGTTCACAGGTTTTGAAAGGCATAGACTTTATGGTTTTGAGAACTTCATCCTGAGAGACAGGGCGGAAAAACGAGAGGGGAGTGCCAGTGAAGGGGGTGGGTGGGTGGGGGGGTCGGGAGGGCAAGCCGGAGAAGGTAGAGTATCGAGTGTTACGCAGAGTTTGGATTTTGTCAGAAAAATACGTGGAAAGGGAGTTCTTCTTTGCTGTGTGTGTTGGGGAGAGGAGAGTCTTTAGATGTACCTAAGAGTGTATTCATAGTAGCATAGAGGGTTTTGGAGGAAATGGATTCCAGGATTTAGTTTTGAAGGTGTTTGCGTTTGGCATCAGAGATCATTCTGCAGACTTAGGATCTGGCGGTTTGGAAGATCTGTCTGTGAACGGTGAGATCAGAAGAGCGCCAGCAGCATTCTGCTTGTCGGTGCTCATGCTTGGCCTTAGCTATCTCGTCGGTGAGCCAAAGGGAGGGGAGTCGGTCAGGCATGGAGCAGGTGGTGACCGGGGCATGGGTGTCTAGGAGTTTTCGGAGGGAGGAATTAAAGTGGGATGCAAGATCAGGAGGGGGGGGGGGGGGGAGAGGTCCAAGAGAAGGTCGACAGCTTCATCAAAGAAGCTCTCTCGGTTGACAGATTTTAGTTTGCGATGAGAGACAAGGATTTTGGAGGTAGGTTGAGGGAGACGAGAATAGCGAGGTGGTCAAAGGGGAGGACAGAGGAGACGTCAGAGTCGAGAAAGAGTTGATCGGAGGTGCGGGTGATGATCCAGTCGAGGGTGTGGCTGAGACCGTGGGTGGCTTTAGTGATGTGTTGTGTAAGATTGTGGTTTGAAAGTGATGTGCAAAGGCTTTTTGTGTCAGGGTGGTCAGGTTTGTTGAAGAGGAAGTTGAAATTGCCAAGAAGGATGTGTTTTCCGGGTTGAGTGCTGAAGTGGTCGAGGAGGAGGTCGAACTCAGGGAAGCACATAGAGTTGATGAGTTTGTTTTGAGAGCTTGGAAGGGGGGGGGGGGGGGGGTGATAGATACACGAGAAGATGACAGACTGGCCAGAGAGTGTTGCTACGGCCTCAACAGATTCAAAGGAGGGATGAGCGAAGGGGAGAGACAGACACATTGTGTTGTAGCTGTTTTTGTTTCCTCAAAAACATTACTGATGACATGACTAATAGGAAGTGTCTACTACTTGCTCAGTTTTAGTAAAGAACCCGTTGTGTTACAACACAACCCGGGAGGCACTCAGGGAACCCCCAGAGGGGCCGAGAGTTGTCTCCCCTCCCTGCCCTACCGGTTCCGGGTCACGTGGTAGACCAACCAGTCGTCCTGCTTAGCTCGCGCTGTGAAGACGTGTTCAGCGTTAGCCTGGGACTCTACCTGTGTTGCTTCGACCGGTGACCGGTCGTCTTGCTTACGCAACTTCGGACTTCTGCAGTGCTTCTCCCCTGCGAGTTCCTGCTGAGAGAGCTTCGTTTTGCCTGGGCTACTGTTGCCTCTTCTGCGCCTGCCTGGTGTGGCCTGCCTTTCCCGCCTCGCCGGGCCAGTGTTATGGTGGTCCCCCCCCCCCCCCCCCCCCGCTTCGTTGGAGAGGTACGGTAGCGGTAACAGCCCTCGGCTGGGCCCCAAGCCGGGCCCCAGCTGCTCCTGGGGCACCTCGTTTCTCTTTCGTACGTCGTTTGTTCTGACACCCGATGCCCGTCTTAGCTTGGTGGGGCCCATCGTGCCTTGGCGGGGCCACTCGTGCCCTCGCCGTTTACAGGTGGTTAGCACCACCGTTGGTCAGCGGCGCTTCGTTTCGTTTGTACTTTGTTGTACCATTGTGCACCCGACGATCTTCTTAGCTTGGCGGGGCTCCTTGTGCCCTTGCCTTTTTAGCGTGTTGTGTTGGACATGTGTCGCAGTTGATTCGACCAGAGGCCCCGTCGTTTGTATTATGCTCTCAGGTGCCCACGCTCGGTTGCCTAGCATGCTTGATATGTGTTGCAGCTCCCATGTGCTTTCATGCTCCCGGTGTGGCGACTTCCAGTGGCCGACGGATGACCATGCGGTCTGCCTCCCCCCGCCCCCCCCCCTCCCCCCCGTGCTGGCTCTGCTCCTCAGACCACCTCTGTGATGTCTGCTCATCCTGGCCCGAGCTACGGTGGTCCAACCTTTGGAGTTTCTACCAGCACGAGTGCCCCTTGCCAGCTAGCGACGAACCGGCTCCTTTGCCACCCCCATCCACTGCCTGAGGAGTGACTGCTCCTCCCCGACCCGGCCTTTTGGAACAGACAACACGTCGGACACACGCCAAAGGTGCTTACCACAGGGCTGCATCCACTGCCAAGCCCGCTGACCTTTCCGAGGGGTCTAAATGCTGGCAGAGTGCCTGCCTCACTGAGCCCGGCCTGCAGCATCGTGCCTTGCACCATGCCTTAGTAACTGGCAGTCCTCGTATGTCTCTCCTCGGAAAGCCCGCTGACTCCTCTGAAGGGTCTAAATGCCGGCAGAGCGCCCGCCTTATTGAGGCCGGCCAGCAAAGACTTGCACCCCGGTGTTCGAAGTCCAGCCTCGGACCCAACTCCTCTCATTCCGCCACTAGCTCCAGACATTCTCGCTCGCCTGACGAGCGCCGTCGGAAGGACAGGACCACACACCGTGATCACGGCCGCAGCCCCCGGCCTTCCTCATCCTCATCACGCGCTGCTTCATCTCGTGCTCCCTCCCGACGTTCTGTTCCCTCACCCCGACGCTCTTGACGCCGATCGTCTTCTCCCAGGAGGCGCCCCCACAGGAGTTCGCCTGTGAGGGATCGTCGTCCCCGCTCCCGGCATCGCAGTCACTCCCCCCGTGACTGATGCCTGCTGCGCACAAGCCCCGCATCGCCCCCCCCCTGCACCTCGCTGCGTTCGTCACCCCCTCGCTGTCGACACGTCTTAAAGAGCCATGGACCGCAGGATACCCGTGTTACATCTCTTGGGGCCCCTGCCACTGAGGGCTCCTCCCACGCGCCCTCCTGCCCCATGGATGACGAGGCTCTGAGTCTACTCCCCGAGGACTCCGTCTCGGCCCTGGGCGACATTGACAGTCGCTCGCCCTCGCCCCGCGATGAACCGGACTCCCCTAGGCTTCCATCGTTCTCGTGCGGAGATGCTGCTGGCCCTCGACGAGGCCGCTTGGATCATCGCCGCACCCATTCCTGCAGACGCCTGCCCTGCGTCCCGCCCCCCTCAAGAGGAAGGTCTCCGCCTTCATTGACGCGGGCCGTCAGGTGAAGAAGTTCAAGTCCCTCCCCCAGCCACCCAGCTTCAAAGACCTGCAAGATGCCTTCTACGCCAGCCGGACTTGACATCGCCTTCTGCCGCGACTGGTACGCGGGCCATTTCCAGTCATTCTCCGCCGCTCTCCCTCCGATGGATCCTCCGGCCTTGGCACAAGCGGGCGGCCCCACTCTGCTCAGACATTCCTTCCCCCGTGGGCTGGATAGGACAGCTACCCTCGTCCGTAACATCTTGGCTTGTTCAGGATTCCTGGAGCTCCTGACCCAAGCCTTCGTTCGCCACATTCAGGACGCCTGGCATCCTTTGATTACACCCTTACTGGGAGACCTCCTCGCTCTCGCGGATGTGGCCAACCGGGCGGTGTACCATTCTTCAGTCAACGCTATGGCAGCCGCCGCCAATTGCAACTTGATGCGTCGGGATTCCTTGCTTCAAGCCTGCCGTGGGATGCCTACCGATCTGTGTACTCAGCTGCGTCGCGCCCCCCTTGGAGGTACTCTGCTCTTCGGCGACTCATGGCAATCGGTGAAGGACGCCAACTCCGACCGCTGGCCCCGCAACACTGCCCCCCCGCGCTTTCCAGCAGCCCGCAAGGCCGTGGGTCCTGCGGATGTCAAGACCCTCCTCCGCTTCCGCCCCAGCGCCCCCCCCCCCCCCCCCCCCCCCCCGCCTTCGGCCATGCTAGACTGTCTGGTCCTGTGCCCCCGCCTGGCCCCGCCCTGCCTGCTGCCCTGGGCGCGGACGGGCCCCCTGACTTCTCTCCGCCTCAGCCCCCGCCGACCTCTCTGGGGTCCCCTGTCAGCGGGAGGCTAGCCCTCTACAGCGACAGGTGGCTCTCGCTGTTTCCCGACGACCCCTGGATACGCTCCACCATTGCCGAAGGCCTCCGGATTGTCTTTCGCTCACCGCCGCCGCTACGATGATCCCCCCTTTGGACCGAGATTCCGAGCGACTACCTCAAGACCTCCGCCCTGCGCGGAGAGGTCACCTCCCTTCTGCAGAAGGCCGCCACAGAGATAGTGCATTGCCCCGACTCTCCAGCCTTCTACAGCCGCCTCTTCGTCATGCCAAAGCCAGGCGGGAAGTGGCGACCTGTCATCGACCTCTCGGCTCTAAACAACCTTATCTCGGCCCCGACCTTTCGTATGGAGACCGCCAGGGCCCTGAGGGCCGCTCTGCAGCCCGGAGACTTTGCGGTCAGCCTGGACTTGTCCGACGCGTATCTCCACATGCCGATGCACCAGGCCTCCAGGAGATACCTCCGTTTCGCAGTCGACGGTGTCGTCTACCAGTTTCGGGCCCTCCCGTTCGGTCTCAACCTCAGCCCTTGGGTGTTCACCTGCATCATGGACGCCGTAGTGGCCAAGGCCCGACAGTCGTCTTCCAGTCTGACGTCGAACTACTTAGACGACCTCCTCCTACGCAACCAGTCGGAGGTCGACCTGACAATGTAGAGGGATGCACTGCTTCGCCTGTAATCGTGCTTGGGCTTCGTGATCAACGCGGGCAAGTCGGACCTCACTTCTTCAAGCCATTTTGTTCATCTCGGCATGGAATTTGCAACCGACCTCAACCGAGTACGTCTACCAGAGCCGCGGATACAGAAGATTGCCGCCCTTGCCGGCCAGTTAGCCCATGAGGATGCGGCCCCCGCCAGATTGTGGCTTCAGCTTCTCGGCTTAATGAACGCTGCCGCAGATCTTCTCCCCCTCGGACATCTTTACTCCCAGCCGCTACAGCTGCACCTCCTGCTCCATTGGCGTCCGTCCTCCGGCGACATGACTGCCCTGGTGCCAGTGACTCAGATGCTGCGTCCCCATCTTTGGCGTTGGGCAGACACTTCTTGGCTCGCCTCAGGAGTCCCCCTGGCCTCTCCGCCCCGGCAGCTCTCCCTCTGTGTCGATGCAAGTCTTTCCGGTTGGGGTGTTCACCTACTGCCGTGGTTCCTCACGACGTCCGGCCCCCGGCCAACGGAGCTCTCGGACACTCACATCAACTGGTTGGAGATGCAAGCAGTCTGGCAAGCCCTCTTCGCGTGGGAGGCTCACCTGCATCGCCAGGAACTACTCGTTCTCTCGGACAACACGACGGTGGTGTCCTACATTCAAAAACAGGGCGGGACGTGCTCCCCCGACCTGTGCATGCTCCTCTACCATATAATGCGCTGGTGCGAGGACCGCGGCATTTCTCTCCGAGCCCGGCACATTCCAGGACACCTGAACGTTTTGTCCGACTCTCTCTCTCGGCGCGGCCAGTTTCTGCACACGGAAAGGACGCTCCGCAGGGACATCTTTCGGATGATCTGCGCTCATTGGGAGACCCCTATGATCAACCTGTTCACCACGAGATGGAATCACCAGCTTCCCCTCTTCGTCTCCCGATCCCAGACCCCCTTGCCTGGGCGGTCGATGCGCTCTTCATTCCCTGGGACGGTCTCATCGCGTACGCTTACCCCCCGACGGTTCTCGTCCCCAAAGTCCTCCTCAACCTTCGAGGATGCAATGCGGTCGTCTTATGGTCGCCCCGTTCTCCTGGAACCGCTCTTGGACCACCGACCTCCTCAGTCTCGCCACAGGCCCCCCCCCACCCCCCCCCCCCCTCTGCTACCTACTCCGAGCACCATGCTCAAGCAACCCCGCCAGCCACTTTTCCACCCGTGCCTGGAGCGGTTCCTCCTTCACGCTTGGAGATTGTGCGGCAAGCCCTCACCTCTAGAGGCTTCTCAAGTGCAGCAGTGGAGGCGATCACTACTGCCCGCAGACCCTCTACCAGACGTGTCTACGAGGCAAAATGGCGAGTACTGTGCTCCTGGTGCGACGACCAATGCCTCGCCCCCACCGAACTGACGAATCCCTAGCTCACGGACTTCTTCCTCTGGCTCTTTGGAGACCAAGAGTTGGCCCCTATCACCATCAGGGGGTACCTGTCCATGATTGCCGACACATACCGGCACCTCGGCCTCCCGGATCCTGGCGACTGCAAAGACCTCGCCGACCTTATGACTCATTTCGGCCTGCAGCGACAAGTTTCCCGCTCGCTCATTCCTCACTGGGACCTACCCTGGGTACTGACTTGGCTTAACTCTGCCAGGTTCGAACCGCTGCCCTTGGCCTGCTTCGCGGATGTGACTCGGAAGACGTGCTTCCTATTGGCCCTTGCCACCGCGTCCCGAGTTAGCGAGCTACACGCGCTGTCAGCGCTCCCTGCCTGCCTGCAGTTCAGAGTGGATGGTTCAGTACAGCTCCTCACGGACTCTGCCTTCCTTGCCAAGACTAGGTCTCCCCTGACCGCGCCACAGGTGATCACCTTACGGCCGCTGAGGAATATGAATTTTCCCCGGGAGACCAGGCAACAAGATCCTGTGCGCACCCTTCGTGTTTACCTGCGACAATCCAAAGCCGTCCGGAGAGGACGCTCACGCCTCTTCCTACCGTTGAAACCCGGTAGATCTGACATAACAGCCCAGATGATATCTTCCTGGCTACGCCGGGTCATTCGGTCCGCCTACCAGGACCTCTCCCCGAAGGGAGCAAAGAGGCTTCACATACGCGCACACGAGGTACGGGCCATGGCCACGAGCGTCGCGTTCGACCGAAACTGCGCTGTCAAAAACATTGTGGCGGCCGTGGGCTGTTAGAATCAATCTTTGCCCACTTCTACCTCAGGGATCTGGCAGGCCAGTGAGACAACCTCGCACTGGTGGGGGACATCTCTGCGGCGCAACACTCCCTCCCGGCACCACAGGCACCGTAGGTACGCACTTAGCTAAATTGTCGGGAGTTTGCGACAGGGAGGACGGCTCTGGTTTACCCCTTACGGGTGTTTTGAAAGCAGCACCCGCCTCCTTGTCGCAATTCTTCCTATTAGTCATGTCATCGGTAATGTTTTTGAGGAAACAAATTAATTTTTCTCTAATATGTATTTTTTCGAAAAATACTTACCGATGACATGACTCGGAGGACCCTCCCACCTGCCCCGCTTGCCGCTGGAGAGCTAAGTTTTCTGACTGGTTGGTCTACCACGTGACCCGGAACCGGTAGGGCAGGGACGGGAGACAACTCTCGGGCCCTCTGGGGGTTCCCCAAGTGCCTCCCGGGTTGTGTTGTAACACAACAGGTTCTTTGGCTAAAATTGAGCAAGTAGTAGACACTTCCTATTAGTCATGTCATTGGTAAGTATTTTTCGAAAATATACATTTTAGAGAATTTTTTTTAAAAAACTCATTCAGCTCAAAGCAAGTATTTCCCAAATTTTGGAGGCTATGCACCTGTTGCTAATCTGGCACTACCCTTGAATTATCATAGTTGACCCATCTCCTGCTGAATGGGTTAAGTATGCTTTTTTTCTTCGTTGGTTTCTTCTTCAAAGAATGCATAATTTCCATGACATGCCAATAACTGGTGACAGCAGGAGCTCTAGATGTTCACTACTCAGGGTACAGTAAAATGAAAATTTTGCTGCTTTGTGTTTGTTTTTGTGTTCTGCGTAAGTCTAACCCTTTGTATGTCGGTAGCAGTTTTAGTTACGATGATTCCTGTTGGAATCATCACGACTAAAACCGCTACTGATAAGCAAAGGTTTAACTTGTACTATGTCTATGGGGCATAGTCAAATCATTGTCAATTAATTGACATCAAGCTAACGTGTTGGAGTGGATCCTCCTGTGTCCATGTGAGCTAGTTCTACATGGAGCGTATTGTTGCCATCTTTAGCAAAGATTTAACTTTTTACATTCACCTTTAACCCATATCATACTGAGGCTAAACGCTTCAAATTTGTACACTGCTATATATGTAAGCTACATTATAGTACTTACAGATAAGGATATAGACCAATGGCTTTAGTTCAAGGGTGGTGCCAGAATAGATTGGCACCTAGAGGCACCAAGCTATTCTGGCACTATCCTTGAACTATTTTAGTCAAAATTATTTCACACACTGGTGTATTCCGAATGATAAGGTTTAAAGACCAGCATGTCTTAGTGTATGACAATAAAAATACAGTATTTAAAATATGAATTTTTCTTTAAAATGTATTTTTTCGAAAAATACTTACCGATGCCATGACTACATGGGATTACCTATAGCTTACACAATTTTAGCCAAAAACTTACGATGTAATAATAATAATTACGGTATTTATAATGCGCTTATCTTATAATAATTATAACTCTAAGCGCACACTCACAACTCGCGCACGCATGCGCACGCTTTAGACAATGACTCACGTACCACAAACAGTGAAATACATTACGACGGTCAGCTTGGGGTGGGGAGTGCGGTGATATAGTGCTAAAACTGTTGAAAGAGGTGAGTTTTGAGGGCGGACTGGAAGGAGGAGAGAGAGTGTTTCTGACGGAGAGAGAGTGGGAGAGTGTTCCAGATGGATGGACCGTAGACGGAGAAGGAGCGGGGACCGAAAGTGTTAAGTTTGGTGCGAGGGATGTGGAGGCGGAGAGGGTCGGAGGCAGAGCGGAGGGAGCGGGAAGGTGTGTAGGGGTGAAGTAAGTTGGAGAGATAGGCAGGAGCGCAGTTGTTCAGGGATTTGTAGCAGAGAGACAAAACTTTGTATTGGATGCGTTGGGGGATGGGGAGCCAGTGAAGGAGTTTGAGCAGGGGTGTGATGTGGTCGGATTTTTTCTTTCTGAGGACGAGGCGGGCAGCATTGTTCTGGACGCGTTGGAGAGTGAAAATGGTGGATTGAGGGAGACCGGAAAGGAGAGAGTTGCAATAGTCGATGCGAGATAAGATGAGAGAGACAGCAAGTTTGGTGGCAGCTTCGGTAGTGAGGTATTTTCTGATCTGACTGATGCGGCGAAGGTGGAAATAGCATGCCTGGGTCGTGGCGGAGACGAAGTTGGTCATGGACAGAGAGGAATCGAGGATGACGCCGAGGTTCTTGGCCGAGTCAGAGAGGGAGATGGGGGTGCTATCGAGTTGAAGGTGGAGAGAGGGAGGGAGCTGGGAGAGTTTTTGGCGAGTGCCTACCAGCATGGCTTCCGTTTTGTCATCGTTCAGTTTCAGCTTGTTTGCTGTCATCCAGTTTTTCACGTCTTTGTAGCAGTCAGCCGTGCGAGTCAGTAGTGACTGAGTGATGTCGAGTTTGTCTTTGTCTTGCAGTTGTGAGTCGTCAGCGTAGAGGTGGTGGTGTATGCGGTGAGACTGGATGATGTTGGACAGAGGAGAGGTGTAGAGTGTGAAAAGGACCGGGCCCAGGACGGACCCCTGTGGAACTCCGCATGAGAGCGTTACCGGGTTGGAAGAGACGCCGTTGATGGTGACGGACTGCTGTCTGTCAGAGAGGTAGGAGAGAAACCAGGAGTGAGCAGAGTCAGTGATGCCGAAGGAGTGGTGGAGTCGGTGGAGGAGGATAGAGTGGTCTATAGTGTCAAATACGATGTGTACCTATTGGGCCAAAGGAGGCTACCTGGGGGTGCCGTGACCCAGCATCCGAGTAGCATCCCATCCCACCCCATACGGGCAAATGGCTTGCGCCGAGACCCCAGTTTATTCGCTGAGCAGACGAGCAGCAAGCGGGGCAGGTGGGAGAGCCGTCCGAGTCATGGCATTGGTAAGCATTTTTCGAAAAAATACATTTTAAGAAAAATTCATTTGTTTCTTCAAAAACATTACCGATGCCATGACTACATTGGAGAATAGCGAAAAGGAGGGGGGTGCCACAGAACTTGTAACCCCACAAGCTAGCCAGACCCGCCCGTCCCAGTGCAAACTCCCGACAATTTTAGCTAAACAAAGGTTACTTACGGCACCGAAGGCGCCGGGAGGGAGTGTTGCGCCGCCGCGATGTCCCCCACCAAGGCCAGGTTGTCTCGCTGGCCTGCCAGGTTTCGGAGGTAGAATCGGGTGAAGGTGGACTCAGTCCGCCAGCCCACGGCTGCCACAATGTCTCGGACAGCACAGTTGCGTTCGAAGGCCACGCTTGCAGCCATGGCTCTGACCTCGTGCGCCCGGATGCGTAGTCACTTGGCAGCGTCAGGGCAGAGGTCCTGGTAGGCGGAGTGTATCACCCATCGGAACGAGGACGAAATCGTCTGGGCCGAAATGTCTGATCTACCTGGGGACAGAGGGAGAAAGAGGCAGGAGCGTCCCCGGCGAAGCGGCTTGGTACGGCGTAGGTACACACTTCTTCTTCTTCTTCTTCTCGAACGCCGTCACACTTGGAGTTTGGCTCTCAAAATAAAATCTGTGGTCTTCTGTAGCGCCTCCACAGGCCCGTACAGTTTCTCTTGTAGAGTGGCGGGCTTCGGCCATATCTCCTCCCTCAGCGGCTGGTGGTTCCCACAGTCCTGGAGGATGTGCTCTGCGGTCTGCTCTGCTTCTCCACAAGGGCACAGGGGAGATGGCACGAGGTGGAAGCGTCTGTGCAGGTGGAAATTGAGTCGGTTGTGCCCGGTCCTCAGACGAAAGATGGTCACCTGCTCTTGTCTGGACAGCTGATGGTAACTGTCTAGGGGCCGTTGTGGTGGTCTGTACACAGACTTAATGGTCTTCATCTCTGTGAAGCTGACTCCATTTTCATCTTGTTCTTTCTCTGCGCCCACTTTTGCCATTCTGTCAGCTTCTTCATTGCCGTAGATGCCACAGTGTGAAGGGATCCACTGCAGCACCAGTCTGGTGCACTTGATGTTTTGCAGTGCCTCTTGTAGACGTGGCAGTTTGCTTGCTGTTGCTGCCTCAAGGACAGACATGGCATCAGTAAGGAAGACAATCTGGGCATCAGGGTCTGCAGTGCCACTAAGGGTGTTAGCTGCGCGGACTAGGGCTTCCACCTCAGCTCTGTAATTTGTGCAGTGAAGGCCTGTTGGTACTGCCTCTGCCTGCCATTTTCCGTTTGGGTACTGAATGTACACCCCAGCCCCTCCATCCTGAACTGCATCTGTGGCTGATCCATCGGTGTATGCCCGTATCCATGCTTCCTGGGGATACTTTTCTTCGAGCATGGCCAGTGTCAGGGCTTTCTTGCTCACAGTGCTGTGCTCATCTCTGGTGGTGATGTAGGGTACCGTGGAAGAGATGGTGATGTTTTCTGGCTTACTTTCCCAAGGTGGAAGGTCGCTAGCAGGATTCAGAGCCTCTACCTGCGCAGGCAGCTTTGCCTGGTGTTTTCTCTGCAGTGCTCTCGTCTCCTTCACAAAGCTTGATCTTTTCAGTCTCCCTGAGGTTGGTTGTTTCATCCTAGCGTTCATAGGATGGTCTTTGGAAGACTTGACCTTTGTGGACTGTATCAAGGCTTTGCAATCTCTTCTCATGCGCAGGGGTGGGATGCCCGTGGTCTCTTCCATCTTTTCAATTGGTGTGGATCTCATAGTACACACTTAAGGCTCGCACTGGGTCTTGTTGTCGGGCCTCCCTGTCCGGGCATAAAGGTCGCAGGGGCCGGATGGTGACCACCTGGGGGGCGGACAAGGGGGATTGCGTCTTGGCCAGGAAGGCTGGGTCCATCAGAAGCTGCACAGAGCCGTCCGTCCTTAACTGCAGGCAGGCGGGGTGCGCTGAGAGCGCGTGCAGCTCGCTCACTCTGGAGGTCGTGGCAAGGGTGAGAAGGAAGCAGGCCTTTCGCGTTACATCAGCCAAGCTGGCGAGGGGGAGCGCTTCAAAGCGCTTCGAGTTAAGCCAGGTGAGGACCCAGGGCAGGACCCGGGAGCGGAGGGCCGGCCGCTGCAGTCCGAAGTGGGCCATCAGGTCAGCGAGGTCTTTGCACTTGCCGGGATCAGCCCGGCCCAAGTGACGGTAAGTGTTGGCAATCATAGCGAGGTAGCCCCTGAAGGTGATTGGTGCCAAGCGCTGTTCGGCGAAAAGCCAGAGGAAGAACTCTGTGAGTTGGGGGAAAGTCAGATCGGTAGGGGAAAGGTGACGGTTGTGGCACCAGGACCCTAGCACTCGCCATTTCCCTTCGTAGACTCGCAGGGTCGAGGGTCTGCTGCCGGCAGCGATAGCTTCCACCGCTGCACTCGAGAAGCCTCTAGCGGCGAGGGCGTGCCGCACAACCTCCAGGCGTGGAGTAGGTGTCGCTCGGGGCACGGATGGTACAGCGCCTCGCGCGGTTGCTTGAGCATCGTGCCTGGGGTGGGAAGCCGCAGAGGGGGGCCCGTGGCGAGGTTCAGAAGGTCGGTGGTCCAGGATTTGGTCCAGCAGAACGGGGCCACTAGCAACAGGATCGCATTGCATCCCTTGAGTTTGAGCAGGACTTTGGGGACCAGGACCGTGGGAGGGTAGGCATAAGCGATGAGGCCGTCCCAGGGGATGGATAGCGCATCCACTGCCCAGGCTAGGGGATCCGGAATGGGCGAGACGAAGAGGGGGAGCTGACGGTTCCACCTCGTCGTGAAGAGGTCGATTAGAAGGGTCTCCCACGTCGAACAGATCATCCGAAAGATGTCTGGACGAAGCGCCCACTCGGTGTGGAGAAGTTGTCCGCGCCGTGAGAGGGAGTCTGCGAGGACATTCAAGTGACCCGGGATATGTCGTGCACGGAGAGAGATGTCGCGATCTTCACACCACCTGAGTAGCCGGTAGAGAAGCATTCAGAGGGACGGGGAGCGTGTGCCGCCCTGCTTCTGGATGTAGGACACGACCATGGAGTTGTCGGAGAGGACGAGCAGCTCCTGGCGACCGAGAGTCGGTTCCCAAGCGAGGAGGGCTTGCCAAACCGCCTGCAGCTCCAGCCAGTTGATATGTTTGTCCGCGAGGTCCGGGGGCCAGCTGCCAGAAGCTGTGGCGAACGTCGGCAGCAGGTGCGCGCCCCAACTGGAGCGGCTGGCGTCGACGCAGAGGGACAACTGGGGTGGCAGGGAGTACAGGGGGACTCCGGTGGCGAGCCAGACAGGGTCGGTCCAACGGCGGAGGTGCGGGAGGAGCAAGGGGGAACCGGGACGGGAGTGTCGATGTCGCCCGTGGAGGGTCGCCAATGGAGAAGCAGGTGCAGTTGAAGCGGGCGGTAGTAGAGACGGCCTAGGGGAAGGAGGTCCGCCGCCGCACTCATTAGGCCCAGGAGCTGTAACCACACTCTGGCGGGGACCGCCTCCTGCTGCAACACCAGTCGAGCCAGGTTTGCGAGCTTCTGTATCCGCGGTTCCGGCAGTCTCACCAGGTTAAGGTCGGTGAGGAACTCCATGCCCAGGTGAACGAAGCGGCGGGACGGGGTGAGGTCTGACTTCCCCATGTTGACTATGAAGCCGAGACTGTCGAGAAGTGACAGCAACGTGTTTCGGTCCGTCTCCAGGGCGGCCGCTGACTGATTGCGGAGGAGCAGATCGTCGAGGTAATTCGAGGATGGGCTCGAGGCAGTCCATCTTGCCGTGGTGACAACGCCGTCCATGAGGCAGGTGAACACCCAGGGGCTGAGGTTGAGGCTGAATGGCAGAGCATGAAACTGGTAGACTACGCCGTTGAAGGTGAAGCGCAGATAGCGTCTGGAGGCCGGGTGAACGAGGACGTGAAGGTAGGCGTCCGAGAGGTCCAGGCTGATGGCGAAGTCCAGAGGTCGCACTGAGGCGCGAAGGGCTCTGGCGGTCTCCATGCGGAAGGACACGCGGAGATGAACCGTTTCAGGGCCGAGAGGTCAATGATCGGGCGCCACTTGCCTCTGGGCTTGGGGACCAGGAAGAGACGACTGTAGAAGGCGGGGGAGTCGGGACACTTGACAACCTCTGTGGCATTCTTCCGCAAGAGGGCGGAGATCTCTCCATGAAGCGCAGCTTCCTTGAGTGGGTCCGAAGGGGCGGACGTCCACACAGGGGTGCATCGCAGGGGTGGCGGCGTCTGGAAGGAGAGCAGGAGGCCCTCGGAAATGGTGGAGAGGATCCACGGGTCGTCCGGCAAAAGCGACCGCCACACATCACTGCGAAGGAAAAGCCGCCCGCCGACCGGAGACCCGGGCGCAGTCAGCAGGAGCAGGGCAGAGAGGGACTCACCGGGCCCTACCCCGCCCAGGGCGACGGGCAGGCTTGGGCCAGGCGGGGGCGGTCGCGGGGTCAGGGAGTGGGTGGGGACCACGGATGGCCGGAACTCGAGGGAGCAGGCGCCCACGCCGGGGAGGGCGGGTGAGAGGAGGGTCTAACGGTCCGCAGGGCGCGACCCACGGCCTTGCGGGCGACTTGAAAGCGAGTGGAGACGGCGCGGGAAGGCCAGGGTTCCTTGTTAGTGTCCTTCACAGCCTGCCAGGTAGGCCCAAACAGGAGCGGAGTGCCAATGGAGGCCTGTCGCAGCTGCCGGCGTAAATCCTGCGGAATTTCAGGGCAGACGGAAAGGATGGCATCCCGGCGGAGCAGGTCGCAATTCGCAGCAGCGGCCATGGCATTGACGGAAGCGTGGTAAGCAGCCCGGTTAGAGGCCACAGCCAAGGCGAGAATATCCCCTAACAGCGGCGAGATCGAGTAATGCCAGGCGTCCTCCACCCGAGCGATGACAGCTTGCGTGGCCAAATTGAGGAATCCAGACCAGGCAAGATGCAACGGCGCGCAGCGCGGGAACCACCCACGTGAAGCAGAGCCAAGGCGTCCACTGGCGTTAGGGCGCTAGAGAAGCTCTGCGAATGTCTGGCATGCCAACTGTGCTGAAAGGCAATATCGAGGTCAGCGGGCCAATGGGATTCGGAAAAGAAGAAGACCGTGTCAGGGCCCGAACTCTGCTGCAGTAGGGAGGAGAAGGCGTCGCGAAGACCGAGGAACCCGGGGGGTTGAGGCAGAGACGTGAACTTCTTGGCCGGGCGATCCACATCCACAGAGGCTGAAAGCTTTCTCTTAGGGGGCGGGGAGGGAGGGGCAGGCCTCCGGAGGAAGAAACGAGGCGACCAGAAGTGAGGCCTCGTCCAGGGAGGCAAGGGTCTCCGCTCTAGTCGTCCAAAGCGTCAGGGAGGAAGGCGGCTGGGGCGAGTGGGAGCGAGGGGAAGTGGAACGGCCAAGGAGTGCAGAGGCGGAATCTCCCGGGAAGACGCTGAGGGCGTCGACATCCACGGGGGAAGCAGGAGGACGATGCGAATGGGGCAGGGCCGGCAGAGGCTGCCGCGACGAGGAGCGAGTTTGAGGAGAGCGGCTGCGGGGGCGCGAGCGTGGGTTGCGAGACCGAAGGGGGGAGCGTCCACGAGTGGTGAGGGCGTGGCCGACGGACCGAAAGGGAGGGAGAGTGGGGACGGCGGGGGGAGACCCGCCGGGGAGGCAGAGGGGAAGAACCAGGCCTCAAAGCAGGAGAGGGGGCAGGACGGCGGACAGCAGAGGCCACTGAAGAGGGCGCGCAACGAGGGGAAGGACGAACTTCCAAAGCTCGCGGGGGAGTCCGAAGGTGCTGGCGGGGAGAAGCAGGCCGAGACAATGGGCGAGAGGAGCAAGACGAGACCGAAGAGTGGGGCGAGCAACGACGCAGGGTGTCCGGGAACGAAGGACCGCGGGGCTGCTGGTGGGAGTCCACAGTCCGAGAAGCGGGGCGTCGATGACAGCTCAGAAAGCGCGAATGGTCGACCAAGGGTCCAGCGGCGGTGTCCGGACTGTTGCGTTTCAGGGGTCGCCTGTCGTGGGTCGCAAGACGACGTTGCAGGTCTGGCGTTGGGCTGGCGCGTGGTCTACTTGGCTCTCTTGACTTGTGAGGCTTGGGTTCCGCAAAGCGGGGCAAGCTAGCTCGCTGCGGGCCAGGCTCAAGGGAGCTGGTACACAAGGGGGGAATGCGTTCCCCCAACGTCAGGGCTAGGTAGCTGTTTGTTTTCCGCAAAGCAGGGCGAGCGGACTCGCTGCGGACCACACTCGGACGAGTGGGTGCGCAAGGGGGGATCCCTGGTAAGCTGTCCCCCAGCAGCGGAGTGGGTGCGTCCTGGTCTGTCCGGGGCCGAGGCATGCGGGAGGCTGTGGGATGGCGTTGGACGTTCACGCCGATAAAAGCTCCAGAGCTGGGACCACTGCTCCTCTATCCAGGGCGCGCAGACTTGACAGGTGCGGCCGGAGGCACAACCGGAGCAGGGGAGGCACGTCGCATGCGTTTCACTCGGCCACTGGAAATCGCCACAATGGGTGCAGGTGTGGACTTGACAACTGCAACATAAAGGTGAGGATAAAAGTAACCAGTCGCGGCGGAAGGACCACGGGACGAGCGCCACCGACCGTGCACAAACCGCGTTGCGAGCGAAAACGAAGGACAAAAGTGAGGCCGCCGCCCGGCGCCAAAGGGGCCGGTTGCTGGCAAACACTGAGACCTTACCTGGCCATCATGGGAGAGCAGGGGGAATGAGACCTGACACGGGAACAGGGCGCCACCAGCCAAGACTCCTCCCACGACGGGCAAGGCGCAGCGGCAGCGACAAAGGCGCAGAGGACCGGCCATGAGCGAAATTGTATCGAGGGCACCAAGCAAGAGGCACAGGAAGCAACAGTCAAGGGCCCAAGGCCCAGCACAACACAAGCCAGTAACAAGTGTCCATGCCACTAGACCCACTGGCACAGCGACGCACAAAGGCACAGAAGTGAAACAGTCCAAGGGCCACAAGGCCCGGTATCACACCCCGCCGAGAACAAGTGTCCACGACGACGGAAACCACCGGCGCCGCACTCTTCTGATGTTCCCTTCGCCGTTGAAGAAAGGCACAGTCAGGAGAAAACAGTCCAAGGCTGAAAGCCAGGAAGGCACACACACACCGCCGGGCTAAGTCCAAAGTTGAAAGAGCACCAGCGAGAACCATACACAGTCAAAGGCTTCGCAAGTAGGAGGCTAACACAACACACGTCTGAACTCTGCAAGCTAAAGGAATAAACTGGGGTCTCGGCGCAAGCCAATTACCCGTATGGGGTGGGACGGGAGGCTACTCGGATGCTGGGTCACGGCACCCCCAGGTAGCCTCCCTTGGCCCAACAGGTACACATCGTAAGTTTTTGGCTAAAATTGTGTAGGCTATAGGTAATCCCATATAGTCATGGCATCGGCAATGTTTTCGAAGAAACAAAGAATGCTGAAAGATTGGGTCCCTACGGTTTAGTAGCAGAGCAGGTGACACATGCTTTTCGCAAGACAACGTCGCAATGACTCATCAGGACTGTGCACACATTAGGTGGGCTAATGTTTTAAAACACTACCTTACAAAAGCTTGACATTGAAATGTACACTCTGAGCATCCACTGATGTTTCCATTGATAGTATCCTTCTTAAAAATTAAATCAACATACCTCCTTGGAATGTTCCTTCAGTATGCTCAAGGGGCCCTGGTGAGAACAAATTGGATTAAGAAAGGTCACTTGAGATCATTCACTTAAAAAAAAAAAAGACAAAATTAAAATACTATAATCACTGCTCAATCTTAACATTTGCTGTACTTTGCCCTAAACTATATAGACATTCTTAAAGGGCGAGTGCTCACACAGTCTTTTAACCCTTTCCATCTTGGTACACTATTGCATAAAGTAATTTTACCATGATAGTTTAACGGTGGTGCCAAGCTATTCTGGCACCACCCTTAAACTAAAATTACTGATCTGTCTCCTAATCTGTAATGTAGTCTTCAAAGGACAATACACAAATCGGAAAAAAAATCACGCTCAGGATGTAATGGGTTAACATGCATACATGTAGTAAAACTCCTTCCTTGTACATTGTGGTTGGGGCCACAATGTCTGACACGTGGGTACGAGATGATAAATTCATTTCAGTTTTGGGCTTTGTTTGAGCTAGGGTTTCTGACATCCGGCATTTTCTTTGATATCTACTTGGCCAAAACACCACCCGTGAACACAATTGACCTCGGAAAATCAAACAATGATTGGCAGGATGGACTGGGGAGTGGGGAATTAGAGGGAGATGGGGTGGAGTGTGGGGGTGTACGGGTTGGGTGTATGTGTGTGCGTGTGTGTGTGTGTGTGTGTGTGTGTGTGTGTGTGTGTGTGTGTGTGTGTGTGTGTGTGTGTGTGTGTGTGAGCGTGTATGTTTTAGTTGGTATCATTTTTTACTATCAATTAACTGTCATATTTTGGCTTCTACTCTTCTTGTTAAAAAAAACAACAGTAAATACTGAGAATATAAAACAAAATGGTGATAGAAAACCCAACTTAAAAATTTTTTAATCAAAAGCTGTATTACAGTATTTGTTTTCTCAAAACACATTACCGATGGTACTACTGATAGGAATGTTACCTAGCTAGCCTAATTTTAGCCAAAATTTGGTTGTGTCCGTATAAGGGAGTGTTGGCAGGAGAGGGGCGCCATAGACCAGGCCATTACCCGAGTAGCCTCCTTTTGTCCCATCCGGTATGAGAATACCCGGCATACCTCAGTTTATTTCTTAGCTAGCCTGTAGACGGTTGTGTCTGTACGTCGCTCTTCGATTCCTACGGTGTGGTTGTGGCCGGTCGTCTTGCGACTTTACCTTACTGTTCTCTTTCACTCACTTGTGCTGGATGGTAGCTTACTCGACTGTTTGTGCCTGGAACTGTTTTGAACTTGGCTTGGTGCTCACGAGGATTGTGACCGGTCGTCTCGTGACTGACACTCTGTTGTGGACTTAGCGTGCCTGGGACTTGGTGCTCACTCGGATTTGGCGGGTTTGGAGCCCTCTCAGCTTGTGCCTAGTGCTGTTTGGACCACAACGTGCCTTGCCTGGCGTACCTGTGACGACTCGGACCCGGGTGGTGACTGTGGGTCCGGTGGGCCTCAGGACGTAGCTTCACAGGCGTGGGTTTGCTTCTCGATCCGTCATGGCCAGGTAATATCTCGGTGAATGCCCTCGACCGGCGCTCAGGGGAAGGGAAGAGCGCTGAGCGTCGGCAAACGCTGTGCACTCGTTTGATTTCATTTTCACCCTCGCGCACAGAATTATTTGTGCGCGGCCTCGGCGGACACGCTCGCTCGTTCTTTATTATGGCCTCTATGTTGCAGTTACCAGGTTCGTACCTGCACGCAATGTGGCGTTTTTCAGTGGCCCTGCGACGTGCAGGGATGTGAGTCGGCGCATACCTGCACTGTTTGCGCCCCCTGCCTGGAAGATAGATGGTCCCAGCTGTGGGGATTCTACTGCCGTGAACGCCCGACACCTATCAGGGAGCGACCGCCAGTTCCTGCCCAGAGTGCCATGGTTGGACCCAATACAGTTCCCTGGACCATGACGACCCGGGCCGGTAGGACTAACAAGGCGCAAAATTCCGCAGAGGGGCCTAGTAAGTTACCCCTTACCGTGACGAACAGGACAGCTATCAATGCGCACAATTCCGCGGAGGGGGCGTCGAACTTACCCCTTACCGTGACGAAAAAGACCAATCCTATTACTGCCGGGCAGACGTCGGCACCTGAACATACGACGCTCCTCGCCCCGGGCCAGACCGCGGAACGCAGACCTGACAGACAGAAGGTGTCACGCTCGGGGGGCTTCGGACCGAGAGGCACACTCGCTCCGGGATCCGGCCCCTAGAGATGACCACTCCACTTCCCGCTCGCAGCTCTGTGAGGCGCGACCATGGCCAGAGACACTTCCTAGGCGACTACACACCGGCTCCCGACACAGGTTGGACAGACCCGGATCAGCTGCTTCCGGAGTTCGCGATCACCAAAGGCCTACTGCATGCTCCACGTCTCGTTCTCAGGTTAGTGAGTTGGTTCCCTTTTCTAGCACACGGATCGTGGTGAGCAGACCATGCTCCAGACGCAGTTCTGAGAGGCGAGAGATGACCCCGCGACGGGATCCCAACCGCCGCCATCGACCACGCTCGGACAGTTCGCCTGACTCCAGAAGTACTCCCGCGCCACACAGAGAATAGAGTTACGACAGGAGCCGGCGTGGACGTACCAGTGCAGTGGGGCCTCGACGCGATGGTAGGACCGGCTCGACTTTGCTTCGCCATTCCAGTTCGCAGGATCGGCCGCCAAGACTGCGCTCTTCCTCCCAGACTTCGCGGGACTACCATCACCCCAGGGTTTCTTCACGGACGACGACAGACTTGGTACGATCCAACCGCGTGTCCCGTTATTTGTACCGCAGCCGCTACCCTCGGGATCGCCGTCCTGCCCCTCACTCTTCGGTATCCTCGCTTAGGTCCCTGCGTCGCCACAGAGGAAGACGACCACCTTCCAGAGATGCTTCTCCTTCGCGTCAGGCCACTGCAGCACCTGCGTCCACTGGTCACTCGGAGGAGTTGGTCTCCCTTTCTCCCCGCACGCACGACGGATGACTCCATCAGCTTGGCGCCAGAGGATCCCGTTTCGGCGTTTCTCGACCTTGATGGTGCTTCCCCTCCTCGACGCTCGCAGTCTCCAGATGACATGGATGCTCCGCCAGCTTCGCTGAGCCATAGGTTGGAGACCCTTTGGGCCTTGGACGAAGCAGCTCGCCTCATCGCGGCGTGTCTTCCCTCGGAGGACTGCCCTCCCTCTCCCATGCCCAAGAAGAGAGCGTCGGCCTTTGTGGACTCCGACCATCACGCCAAGCGCTTCAAGTCTCTTCCACAACCTCCCGGGTTCCGGGACATTCGCGATGCCTTCTCCTCACACCTGCTTCAGGGCGCCTTGGGAGAAGACTCAGGCTTCTTCACGGACACCAGGTGGCCGCCGGACCTTTCTATGGCCTTCCGTCAGAAGTGGTACGCGGGACATTCGCAAGCCTTCGCGTGCCCACTCCCGGCGATGGATTCCCCGGCGTTGTCCTGTGCTGGTGCTCTCCAACGACGTGATTCCGCCCCGGGTCTTACTCCGACTGCTGCGCTCATCCGCTTTTCCCTGGCCTCCGCAGGGTTCCTGGACCTGGTGATGCAGGCCATCGTCCGTCGCGTTGAGGAGGCTTGGAATCCTACCATTCCCCGCTCTTGGCTGACATCCTTGCCTTGGCTGTTTCTGGCAACTGAGCTGCCTACCACACCGCTGTCAACACCTTGGCTGCTGCGTCTAACTGTGATCTGATGCGCCAAGATGCTGTTCTGCAAGCTTGTCCGCTGCCGACAGAGGTGAAGAATCAACTACACAGGGCTCCTCTTGGTGGAAATCTCCTTTCGGCCCCACATGGCAGTCCGTCAAGGAGGCTATAAGGATTTGGGGCCCACCCGCGTCGTTCTGCCCCACTTTCAGCCATCCCGCAGGGCCGTGGGTCGAGCCCTGCATTCTGCCAGACCCTCCGCTCCCGACCCCCGTCGCCTCGGACACCCCCGCCCCTGCTTGGCCTAGACCTGCCCGACGTACTCTCGGGCAAGGTAGGCCCCGCTGGCTGCCTTCCTCCTCCGCCGACCGCTCCCGGGTCTCCTGTCAGAAGAGGCTCGCACGACACAGCGACGCGTGGAGATCGCTGTTTCCCGACGACCCGTGGATCGTGTTGACCGTCTGCCACGGACTACAACTTCTTTTTGGTCGTCCCCTCCTCTGCGCTGGTCTCCCCTTTGGATGGCGGTGCCTTCGGATCAGCTCAGGGCCGATGCGCTTCGCAACGAGGTCTCCGCTCTACTACGAAAGAACGCCTCGGAGGTGGTGATGCGACACGATACTCCAGACTGCTACAGCCGCCTGTTCGTAGTTCCCAAGCCGGGGGGCAAGTGGCGCGAAGTCATTGACCTCTCCACCCTGAACAAGTTCTTAGTTGCCCTGTCTTTCCGCATGGAGACCGCTCGAGCTCTTCGGACCGCAGTGCAGCTCTTGGGCTTTGCCGTCAGTCTCGATCTCTCGGAGGCTTATCTCTCGGTTCCCATGCATCCAGTGGCCAGACGCTACCTTCGCTTCGCCTTCGCCGGGGTAGTCTACCAGTTCTGTGTGCTTCCCTTCGGTCTCAACCTCAGCCCGTGGCTGTTTACCCGGATCTTGGATGCTGTCGTTGCCAGGGCCAGACGGACGTTGTCCAGTCCCACGTCAAACTACCTTGACGACCTTCTACTTAGGAACCAAGCGGACTCCACCTTGGAAAAGGACCGGGACACGCTCCTCGCTCTGCTCGGCACCTTCGGGTTCCTCGTCAACGCTAGCAAGCCCGACCTCTCGCCGTCACACTGCTCTGTACGCCTGGGCATGGAGTTCTTACCGACCTCAACGAAGTACGGCTCCCGGAGGCGCGTATCCAGAAGTTGGGGAATCTGGCGCGGCAAATGGCACAAGACGACAGAGTCTCTGCCCGGGTGTCGTTACGATTCCTGGGACCGATGAGCGTCGCAGCGGATCTCCTTCCCCTGGGACGCCTATACTGCCACTGGCTGCAGCTGCTCCTACACTGGCGGCCCTAGAAGGACGACATCGACTCCCTGATCCCGGTGCTCCCGATGCTACGTCCTCACCTCCTGCGCTGGGGGGACCCCGCCTGGTTGCTACGGGAGTCCCTCTATACACACCACCTCCAAGGTTTTCCCTCTGTGTCGACGTGAGGCTCTCCGGTTGGGAGGGCTCACCCTCTACCGGTGTTCACCACAGCCTCTGGTCTTGGCCCCCAGATCTTCAGACCCGACACATCAACTGGTTAGAGCTGAAGGCAGTTGGCAGGCCCTGATGACTTGAGACTCAACTCCAGTGCCAGGAGATCCTCATTTGTCCGACAAGTCCACCGTCGTCGCCTACATACAGACACAGGGCGGGACCCGCTCTCCTTCCCTGTGCTTCTTCCTCTACCAGATGCTTCGCTGGTGCGAGGATCGGGGTGTCGCTCTTTGGGTGAGAGACATTCCGGGGCATCTCTATGTCCTAGCCGACTCTATCGCGCCGCGGACAGTTTCTCCACACCGAGTGGACACTATGTCTGGACATCTTTGGGATGATCGGGACCAGGTGGGAGGCTCCCATGATCGACCTCTTCGCGACGCGACGGCACCGCCAGCTACCGCTGTTCATCTAACCGGTTTCAGATCCGCTAGCTTGGGCAGCCGACGCGCTCTCCATCCCTGGGACGGGCTCGTCGCCTACGCTTACCCTCCGTCGGTGCTGGTGCCCAAAGTCCTCCTCAAGCTCCGTGGCTGCAACATGGTCCTATTCCTGGTGGCCCCCTTCTGCTGGACCAAGTCGTGGACCACAGACCTTTGAACCTCGCCACGTGCCCTCCGCTGCAGCTCCCCACACGATACTCAAGCAACCGCAACAGCCGCTGTACCATCCGTGCCCAAAGCGTCTCCTCCTCCACGCCTGGAGATTGTGCGGCAAGCCCTCACCAGCAGAGGCTTCTCTAGTGCGGCAGTGGATCCTTCGCTGCAACCCGCAGACCCGCTACCAGACGAGTTTACGAGCAAAATGGCGAGTGCTGTGTGACTGGTGTGGCGACAACCGCCTCCTCCCCACGGACCTGACGATGCCCCAGCTGGCGGAGTTCTTCCTCTGGCTATTCAACGACCAGGAACTGGCTCCTATTTCCGTTCGGGGCTACCTAGCCATGATCGCCAACATCTACCGGCACTTGAGCCGGCCCGACCCTGGTAGCTGCAAAGACCTCGCCGATCTGATGGCCCACTTCGGTCTGCAACGCACAGCACTGCGTTCACTGTTGCCAAGTTGGGATCTTCCATGGGTGCTTGCGTGGCTTAACTCCGTCCGTTTTGAACCTCTGCAGTTGGCGCGCCTGTCGGATGGGACTCGGAAGATGTGCTTCCTGTCGGCCCTAGCCACGGCTTCCAGGGTCAAGGAACTTCACGCGCTGTTGACACGCCCAGGTTGCTTGCAGTTCTGGACGGACGGTTCCGTGCAGCTGCTACCTGACCCATCTGACTGGCCAAGACATGGTCTCCTTGGTGGCCCCACACTTGATGACTATTCGCCCTTTACGAGGGACAGACTCCACCCGGGAGACCAGACAACAGGACCCGGTGAGAGCCTTACGTGTGTACCTGCACCGGAACAAGCCTCTGCGCAGAGGACGCACCCGCCCGTTTCTCCCTTTGTCCCCAGGTAGACGTGACATCTCAGCCCAGACCATCTACTCCTGGATCCGATGGGTATTCGCTCTGCCTACCAGGACCTCGCCCCAGATGCAGCCAAACGTATGAACATCACAGCGCACGAGGTCAGAGCCATGGCTGCAAGTCTCGCACGCGACCGCATTTGCGAGGTCAAGGACTTTGTGATGGCTGTGGGATGGCGAGCTGAGACTACCTTCACCCGCTTCTACCTGAGGGACCTCTCCGCCCAGCGGCAGAACCTCTCACTGGTGGGAGACATCACAGCGGCGCAACACTCCCTCCAGGCGCCTTAGGTATCTTAGCTAAAATTATCGGGAGTTTGCTACGGGAGGGTGGGTCTGAGGGCCAGTGTCTTTGGTGTTAGGGGCGCTATAGAAGCACCCGCCTCCTCTTCGGGATTCTTCCTATCAGTAATACCATCGGTAATGTGTTTTGAGAAAAAAAATGTATTTTTCTTTAAAATGAATTTTTGGGAAAAATACTTACCGATGGTATTACTGGAAGGTCCCACCCACCTGCCCCCCTTGCCACCAGTTCGCTAAGAAACTAAACTGAGGTATGCCGGGCATTCTCATACCGGATGGGACTAAGGGAGGCTATGGCCAGGTCTATGGCGCCCCTCTCCTGCCAACACTCCCTTATACGGACACAACCAAATTTTGGCTAAAATTAGGCTAGCTAGGTAACATTCCTATCAGTAATACCATCGGTAAGTATTTTTCACAAAAATTCATTTTAAAGAAAAATACATTTTTAACAAAGTCGTGAAGTTTTGTTCTAATATTAGGACAAATGATTGAAATAAGCACACAAAAACGCCCCTCTGGTTTTTCAGTCACCCATGGAGTTTGACGTTAACCCATTTAACCCCATGATCAACCTAATGACTATGTACCAACTGCAGGAGATGGATCAACCATGATAATTCAAGGATAGTGCCAGATGAGCTTGGCGCCTTCAGGTGCCAAACTCATCTGGCACTACCCTTAAATTATCATGGTCAATCCATCTCCTGCTGTAGGGCATTGGGGCTAAATGAGTTAACTATACATCACCCACTGCCACGCTTCCCCCACCCACCCCATACCCAATGACACAAGTGTTGAACATTACGTTGAGCGGGTGATATAAAATTGAATGCCATTTGCAATGAAGACTCATTACTGAACCCATTCAGCCTTGATACACCACAGCAGGAGATAGACTGACCATGACAGTTCAAGGGAACTATTCTGGTACTGAACTTCAACTATCATGGTGTTCTATCTCTTGAACTGGCAAGTGGCATGTAGTCTTCAGTGGACAGTTTCCAAATCTTCAACCATTTTGCCCTAAGGTCAGTTTCCCAAAATGCTGGAGTTGTCATCTGAAGACTGCATTCCAAGACAGTGTCTATCAACCATAACGGTTCAAGGGTGGTGCTAGAACAGCTTGGCACCCAAAAGTGCCAGGCTATTCTGACACCTCCCTAGAACTATCTTGGACAATCAGTCATCTTGTGATGGTGTTACTTACTTACGCCTGTCACCCCTACCCGGGTATAGGCCGTCGACGAGAGACCTCCAGCAACTCCTGTCCTGTGCTTCTCCTTCGATTCTACTCCAGGTGGTTCCCAGTCTCTTGATGTCTGCTTGGAGGTCTCGACGCCAGGAGTTTCTCGGCCTACCTCTTTTCCTCTTTCCCTGGGGGTTCCATGACAATGCCTGCCTAGTGATACTGGAAGCTGGCTTTCTCAGACTGTGACCGATCCATCCCCATCTTCTTCGCCCAATTTCATTCTCTGCTGTTATCTGCTCTGTTCTCTCCCAGAGTCTGATGTTGCTGATCTTCTCTGGCCAGTGGATTTTCAAAATTCTTCTAAGGCAACTGTTCATGAAGGTCTGTACTCTGTTGACTGTGGTTTTTGTCAATCTCCATGTCTCTGCTCCATATAGGAGAACTGCTTTTACATTGGAGTTGAAAATCCGGACTTTGGTGTGTTGTGACAGCTCTCTGGAACTCCACACTTTTTTCAACTGGAGAAAGGCTGCTCTGGCTTTACCGATTCGTGCTCTGACATCTGCATCAGTGCCGCCTTTTTTGTCTATGATGCTCCCGAGATAGGTGAAGGACTCCACCTCCTCCAACGGGGTGCCAGCAAGCAAGACTGGTTCTTCCCTGGTTGCGTTCAGCCTCATTGTCTTTGTTTTCTGTTTGTGAATGGTGAGGCCCACTTGGGACGAGATGTCAGCAAGCCTCGTGGTCTTGTCCTGCATTTGTTGATGAGTGTGGGACAGTAATGCCAAGTCGTCTGCAAAATCGAGGTCGTCAAGCTGTGTCCACAGTGTCCACTGTATTCCACTTCGTCTGTGCTCTGTGGTCATCTTCATGACCCAGTCTATGGCCAGTAGGAAGAGGAATGGAGACAGCAGACACCCCTGCCTGACACCAGTTCTGACCTGGAGCTCTCTGGTGAACTGCCCTTCGTGGATCACGCGACATGTCATGCCATCATAGCTGCTCTTGATCAGGCGGACGAGCTTTGTGGGTACACCGTAGTGTCGTAGGAGTTTCCACAGAGTCTCTCGGTCCACGCTGTCAAATGCTTTCTCATAATCCACAAAGTTGACGTACAGCGGGGAGCTCCACTCCAGAGACTGTTCCACGATGATGCGGAGAGTGGCGATCTGGTCTGTACATGATCGGTTCTTCCTGAATCCTGCTTGCTGGTCTCTCAGCTGGGGGTCAACGGAGCTCTTCATTCTCTCCAGGATGATCCTGTTGAAGACCTTTCCTGGTACTGACAGCAAGGTGATTCCTCTGTAGTTGGAACACTTGCTGAGGTCGCCTTTCTTGGGAAGCTTGATTAGGTACCCCTCCTTCCAGTCAGCTGGCATCACCTCCTCTTCCCAGATCTTTCCAAACAGTGGGTACAGCATCTCAACTGTTGTCTCTAGGTCTGCTTTCAGAGACTCCGCTGGGATGCCATCTGGCCCTGCTGCTTTGCCATTCTTCAAAAATGCCAATCTTGTGATGGTGTGTCAGGGCTAAATGTGTCAAAGCTCAGTGCATTAAATGTGTGCATAAAATGAACAGTCATTGTGAAAAACAAAATCACCTTAGGTTGTAGAACATCCCAGACTTGTATAGAGCCATCCCCGCCTGCAGATACAAGGATGTTCTCATTGTTCTCTGCCCAGGCTACATCAAACAGACTGTCACTGAACTCAAACACTTGAACGGGTCTGATGGCATCCTGCACCACGTCCAGCACAAATAAACTGCCTCCACCTGAAAAATTCATTTTTCTCTAAAAGGTATTTTTTCGAAAAATACTTACCGATGACATGACTACATGGAAATGTCTACTACTGGGCTCAATTATAGCCTACTCACCCGTTGTGTGCCCACACAACCCGAGAGGCACTCGGGGAACCCCCCAGAGGGGCCGAGAGTTACCTCCACATACCTGCCTTACCGGATCCGGTCACGAGACCAGCCAGTCTGATACTTCGCTCGAAAGCGGCAAGCGGGGCAGGAGGGAGGGTCCTCCGAGTCATGCCATCGGTAAGTATTTTTTGAAAAAATACCTTTTAGAGAAAAATGAATTTATTTCCTCAAAAACATTACCGATGACATGACTACATGGAAGAATTGCGATGAGGAGGAGGGTGCCGCATAACAACTCCCTAGGAGACACAGCGCCGTCCTCCCCGTCGCACACTCCCGACAATTTTAGCGAAGTGCCTACCTATGGCGCCGGTGGCGCCGGGAGGGAGTGTTGCACCGTGGCGATGTCCCCCACGAGTGCAAGATTCTCTCGCTGGCCAGCCAGGTCCCTGAGGTAGAAGCGGGCAAATACAAATTCAGTCTTCCAGCCCACCGCTGCCACGATGTCTTTGACAGCGCAGTTTCGATCAAACGCGATGCTCGTGGCCATGGCTCGTACCTCGTGTGCGCGAATGTGCAGCCTCTTCGCTCCCTGTGGGGAGATATCCTGATAGGCGGAGCGTATGACCCAGCGGAGCCAGGAAGAGATCGTCTGGGCTGTAATGTCGTGCCTGCTGAGTCTCAGAGGTAGGAAGAGGCGCGAACGTCCCTTGCGGAAGGCGCCTTAGATCGCCGCAGATAAATCTTAAGGGCGTGCACGGGATCCTGTTGCCGGGTCTCCTGGGACCGAAGTCGGTCTCTCAGCGGCCTTATGGTGATAACCTGAGGTGCGGTTAGAGGAGACCTGTTCTTGGCCAGGAAGGCCGGGGGTCCATAATCAGTTGGACGGACCCGTCTGTTCGGAACTGCAAGCAGGAAGGGCTTGCCGAAAGCGCGTGTAGCTCGCTCACACGCGAGGCAGTAGCAAGTGCTAGCAGGAAGCATGTCTTGCAGGTCAAGTCTGCGAACTGGGCCAAAGGTAAGGGTTCGAAGCGGGCGGAATTCAACCATGTGAGCACCCAGGGTAGGTCCCAGCGAGGAATGAGCGAGCGGAGAGTAGGGCGCTGGATGCCGAAGTGTCCCATAAGGTCGGCTAGGTCTTTGCAGGCGCCCGGATCTGGTCGTCCAAGGCAACGATAAGTGTCCGCGATCATGGACAGGTATCCCCGCACCGTGATGGAGGCTAAGCCTTGGTCTCGGAAGTGCCAGAGAAAGAAGTCCGCCAGCTGAGGATTAGTCAGTTCCGTGGGCGTAAAGCCCTGGTCTGCGCACCAGGAACACAGGACTCGCCACTTTCCCTCGTAGACTCGAATGGTCGAAGGTCTGCGGGCCGCAGCGATCGCCTCCATTGCTGCACCCGAGTAGCCTCTAGCTCCGAGGGCTTGCCACACAACCTCCAGGCGTGAAGGAGGAGCCGCTCCGGGCAGGGGTGGAACAGCGGCTGTCGCGGTTGCTTGAGCATGGTGCGCGGGGTGGGAAGCAGCAGGGGCGGGTCCGTGGCGAGGCTGAGTAGGTCGGTGGTCCAGGAGCGGTTCCAGGCGAACGGTGCGACCAACAGGAGGATCGCCGAACTGCCCCGAAGTTTGAGAAGGACTCTGGGTACGAGGACCGTGGGTGGGTAAGCGTAGGCCACAAGGCCGTCCCAGGGAATGGAGAGTGCATCGACAGCCCAGGCAAGGGGGTAGGGAATCGGGGAGACAAAGAGGGGAAGCTGGTGGTTCCACCTTGTGGCGAACAAGTCGACCTGGGGAGTCTCCCACCGGGCGCAGATCATCCGGAAGATGTCCTGCCGAAGGGTCCATTCCGTGTGTAAGAGCTGGCCACGGCGCGACAGAGAGTCGGCCAAGACATTCAGGTGTCCGGGAATGTGTCGGGCTCGAATGGTAATGCCCCGGTCCTCGCACCAACGCATCATCCGGTAGAGGAGCATACACAGGTCGGGGGAGTGTGTGCCACCTTGTTTCTGGATGTAAGCGACCACCGTGGTGTTGTCTGAGAGAACGAGAAGCTCCTGGTGTCTGAGGAGATCCTCCCAGACCTGAAGGGCTTGCCAAACGGCCTGCATCTCCAACCAATTGATGTGGGTGTGTGCTAAGTCCGAGGGCCAGGGGCGCGATGTCGAGAGGAACCGAGGAAGGAGATGAGCGCCCCACCCAGTGAGGCTGGCATCGACACACAAAGAGGTCTGGGGTGGGGGAGAGGCAAAGGGAACTCCCGATGCTAGCCACGCGGGGTCGGTCCACCGACGAAGGTGCGGACGCAGCATCTGGGACACCGGAACCAACGTCGTTAAGTCTCCGGAAGACGGGCGCCAATGGAGTAGAAGATGCAGTTGAATCGGCCGGGAGTAGACGCCCTAGGGGGATAAGATCCGCTGCGGCGTTCAACAAACCCAGCAACTGAAGCCAGACCCTGGCGGGGGCTGCATCCTCCCGAGCTAACTGGCCGGCTAGATTTGCAATCTTCTGGATCTGGGGCGCCGGAAGACGTACCGTGTTGAGGTCGGTAGCAAATTCCATGCCCAGGTGCACAAACGGCAGGAGGGAGTGAGATCCGACTTGCCCTCGTTCACTAGGAAGCCCAAGTGTGCCAGGAGGTGCAGTAGAGCATCCCTGTCCGTGGCGAGCGTGGTCTCCGATTGGTTGCGCAGGAGGAGATCATCGAGGTAGTTCGACGTCGGACTGTAGGAGGACTGTCAGGCTTTGGCGACTACGGCGTCCATCAGCCGGGTGAAGACCCAGGGGCTGAGGTTGAGTCCGAACGGCAGCGCACGGAACTGGTAAATGACGCCGTCGATCGCAAACCTGAGAAACTTCCTGGAGGCCTGGTGCATCGGGACATGCAGGTACGCATCGGAAAGGTCCAGGCTGACTGCGAAGTCTCGAGGCTGGACCGCGGCTTTCAGGGCTCTGGCAGTCTCCATCCGGAAGGAGGGGGCCGAAATAAACTTGTTCAGAGCCGAAAGATCGATGACCGGACGCCATCTCCCTCCAGGCTTTGGCACGACAAACAGGCGGATGTAGAAGGCTGGTGAGTCGGGGACCCGGACAACCTCTGTGGCGGCTTTCCTCAGCAGGGAGGCTACCTCTCCCCTCAAAGCGGCGGCCTTCAGCGGGTCGCTGGGAATCTCGGTCCAGAGTGGGGAGCGACGCAAGGGAGGCGGGCTTCGAAAGGCGATCCGAAGGCCGGATGAAACGGTGTCGCAGACCCAGGGTTCGTCGCAAAAGAGAGCGAGCCAGTTTCCGCGGAAACAGGCTAGCTTCCCGCCAACCAGAGACCCCGAGGAGGTCGGCGGGGGCCGGGTCGGGGGGCAGTCATGTAGCCCGCCCGCGACCCAGTCGCCTGGTGGGACGGGTCCAAGTGGGGGCACGGGATCTGGGGGGTCTGGACCGGCCAAAGGCGGAGGCCTGCACAGGGGCCAAAGAGGGGGCCGAGGGGGCAGCGGGTCTAACAGACCGCGAGGCGCGACCCCTAGCCTGGTGGGCGGAAGGAAAGCGGCAGGGAGGAGGGGCACTGTTGGGCCAGCGGTCGGGATTGGCGGCTCTAACGGCGGACCAGGTGTCGCCGAACAGCAGGGGCCCACCCAAAGGAGCACGGCGAAGCTGCGCGCGCAGGTATAGCGGCATCGTACGGCAAGCAAGGAGCAGGTCGTCTCGACGCATCAGGTCGCAGTTGGCGGAGGCAGCCATTAGCGTTGACCGACGAGTGGTAGGCGGCACGGTTGGCGGTCTCCAAAAGGACCAACAAGTCCCCCAGGAGGGGAGAGATGGAAGGATGCCAGGATTCGTCCACACGACGGACAAGGGCTTGAGTGAGGAGCTCCAGGACACCGGCGCAGGCTAAGGTGTTACGGACCAGGGCTGCTGTCTTGTCCAGGCCCCGCGGCAGGAACCGACGAAGCAGAGCAGGGCCACCGGCTTGAGACACCGCAGAGGGGTCCAGCGTAGGCAGAGGGATGGAGAAGGCCTGGGAGTGGCCGGCATACCAATCCCGCCGGAAGGACATATCCAAGCCCGCCGGCCAGCGACGATCGGTGAAAAAGACCGGCTCCTGCGACGTGGCAAGTTGCAGATGCGCCGAGAAAACGTCTCGTAGGTCCTTAAAGCCGGGCGGTTGGGGAAGAGACTTGAATCTCTTGACCTGACTCTCAGCATCTACGAAGGCGGCAACCTTCCTCTTCAGGGGTGGGGAGGCTGGGCAGGCGTCCCCCGGCAACGTCGCGGCAACAATCCTGGCGGCTTCGTCCAGCGCTAGGAGGGTCTCCGTCCGGGCAGAAGATGGAAGAGCCGAGGGAGCAGCATCCTCGAGGCCCGCGGGCGAAGGCGAGCGACCTTCCTCGTCCAAAAGTGCTGAGACGGAGTCCTCGGGCAACAAACTCAGCGCGTCGTCTTCCAGGGCGCGGTGAGAAGGCGAGCGAGGCACCGTGACCACCACAGACCGCAGCGAGGTCAAAAGGGCTGAGCTGAACCTCGCAAGAAGCCAAGTGGCACGTGGGCAGCGGCGAATGAGGCGGCGACCGAGAAAAGGGGCGAGGACGGGACCTCTCAGGTACGGGAGGACGAGGACTGGAACGAGTCCGGCGAACAAACGGCGAGGAGTGCTGACGAGGAGAGGAGGGCCGAAGACGGCGGTGATGCGACGACGGCGCAGCTTAGAGCGCGAACGCGCCCGTGAGGAGGATGGGCGGCGAGGATCCCAATAATCTGCAGGATCCCTCCGACGGCGTTTCTGAGGCGAGCGAGAACGCCCCTGTCTCATTGAGGAACGGTAAAAGTCGGGGACGCGACTGCATGGCGCAGGCTGGTGCTGACGTCTCTCCTGGCCTGACTCAGTGAGCCGGCTTCCCGATCCTCCGGAAGGATCGGCAGGCTTGTCGTGGAGAGACTGGCGAGGAAGGCTCGTCAACGAAGGACGGTGCATGGCAGACTGCTGCAGGCCACGCTCAGTGAGACGGGCGCTCTGCCGGCAAACAGACCCTCCGGAAGGTCAGCGGGCGTGGCAGCAGTGGCGGTCCTCTGGTCAGCCAAGGAATGCGATCCCGGACAAGAGTTCCGTTCCATGCGGGAGCGGGCGGTCGACACCGCAAGGGTGGCCGAGATCTCAACTGGAGCCGGACGCGCGGTAGCCGGCCGAGTACGCTCTCGGCGGTAGAAACTCCAGAGGTCCGACCAATTCAACTCAGACCAGGTCGCGCAAACCTTACACCTGTGGTCCGAGGAGCAGCCCGCACAAGGCAGGCAGACTGCATGATTGTCCGACGGCCACTGAAAGTCGCCACATTGGGAGCACAAAAGCATTTTGGCTAAGAGACAGTGAATCAGTGAAAAACTCTCGGAGGGCTAAAGGGCCTTTAAGCCGGGCTAACGAACAAGGGAGCCCAAGGGCCCCACGCGAAAAACGAGCGTGTGAACGGGCAAAGCCGACTGTCAGCTAATCAGGCAAAACGGCGCAGAAGGCGATGAGAGTCGCAAGAACGGCCGCCGAAGGCGCTGGAACTTAAGTGCAAACGCTAGTGTCAAACCTAGGAAGAAAGCCCCAACAGGCAGCCGGCTCTCGGCCCGAGGGCCAGCTGGGGGAACTACCGCTACCTTACCTCTGCAACGAAGGGAACGGTTAGTTAGTTAGTTATTTGGGTTTAACGCCGAGCAGGCAACTAAGGCCATCTCACGGCGAGAAGGGTAAAAATCTGGTCAGCCAGACTAAAAGAAAGGTCTTAAGACATGATGTAAATATACCTTAAAAATATGTCAGGCTAAAATGTCGCACAGGTCTTTAAAGAAAACGTCGAAAGACTCTCAAAAAGGTCAAAATAATAGAAACATCATAATCCATAAATGCTCAAATCTTATTAAAAATATGGCACTCCCTCAGAAAACTGAAGATCTTGTCCGGGGGCACATCTCGGAACAAAACCTTCAAGGAGTCTGCCATAAAATGTTTATACCTTGTGTCGATTAGATCAGCACAAGACAACAAAAAGTGTTGAACAGAGTACTGCTCGTCGCAAGCATAACACCATGGACGCTCCTCCTGTTTAAGTAAATAAGAGTGCGTAACATACGTGTGGCCGATGTGGAGCCGAGCCAGGACAGTCTCCTCATGGCGGCTGCCGCAGCGATAAGGTAGACCGTCGGACAACTTAGGAAGGGCTTCATGCAGCTTGTTAGCTTCCTCTTTGTCCCACTCGGACTGCCACTCACGGGCTATGTACGCACTAGCCACATGTCTAAAATCACTATAAACAGTCTGTGTGTCAGGGACAGGGTCATTGCGGGCATCGTTGGCAGCAGAATCTGCGATCCTGTTGCCTTCGATGCCCACATGCCCTGGCACCCAAATAAAATGATGTCATAATATTCCTTCATCAAGTCTGCGTGGAGCTCTCTGATCTGCACCAGCAGTGGGTGGTCATTTCCCGTGCCCTGAAGGACCTGCAGGGCAGAATGAGAGTCAGACAGAATCAGGAAGTTCCTTTCTCTAGATCGATAAGCATGCCTGAGTGCCAGCAGAACCGCCTGCAGTTCCGCACTAAATACAGATGAGTGGTCTGGGAGGCGGTGCTTAAATGGGCGTCTAGGATGACGAGAGGACACTGCGGCCGCAGCCACTCTCCCATCCTCAGACTTTGACCCATCGGTATAGATACGACAATAGCCAGGAAAAATTGAAAGCAGTTCATTGAGGCTCTGTTGGTATATGGCTGGTGGAGTAGAGTCTTTCTTGTGGGCAGTCAAGTCCAGCAAGATGTCAGGAACTGGTAAGAGCCAAGGTGGAGTGATGTGTTGCAAGGATTCCGAAACTCTGTCCAGGTCCAATCCGGCCGCCTGCAGATGAGGTCGGACACGGAAAGAAAGTGGACGGACAGCTCCCGGATGGGTATCGTAAATCTCTGCAAACGATGGTTTAAAAACACAATCATAGGCAGGATTGTCTGGATGGGCCTTCAGTTTCAGAACGTAGCTGAGCATGAGGCGGATGCGGCGGAGCTTGAGAGAAGGCTCCCCTGCCTTGGCATACAGACTAGGAACTGGAGACATCCTGAAGGCCCCAAGACATATCCGCAGACCCTGATGGTGAATTGTGTTCAGACGCTGTAGCACAGACTTGGAAGCTGAGCCATACACCACAGAGCCGTAATCCAGTTTGGACCGAACAAGGGCCCGGTACAGACGAAGTAAGACAGTACGGTCCGCACCCCAGTCAGTACGACCGACGACACGAAGAATGTCGAGAGCCTTCTGACAAGAGGTTCTAAGGTAATTAACATGGTTGCGGAAGGTACGTCTTTTGTCAAAAATGACCCCCAGAAACTTTGCCTCCTCGGCCACCTTAATTGGCACTCCAGCAATGCTCAGGCTAGGTTCTGGAAAAAAATTTCGTCTGGTTAGTAAAATGCACACAAACAGTCTTGGAGGGCGAGAACTTGAATCCATTGAGAGACACCCACCGCTGGATGCGATCAACGCACAGCTGCAAGCGCCTCCCAAGGGACGCAAGTCCTCGACCACGTGCGCACAAAGCAAAGTCGTCAACAAACAAAGAGCATTCAGAATCATCCTTGACGGCCTTTACAATGTTATTAATTTTAATACTAAATAAAACAGGAGATAGAATGCTGCCCTGTGGGACACCCATCTCCTGTTCAAAGGAGTCGGAGAGGGTGGAGCCCACACGGACATGGAACGACCGGTTAGTCAAAAAATTGTGAATAAAAACGGGCAGGTGCCCTTTAAAACCCATGTCCAACAAGTCAGACATTATGCCATACTTCCAGGTAGTGTCATACGCCTTCTCAAGATCAAAGAAAATTGCACAGACATGCTGCTTGTTGACAAAAGAATCTTGAATAAATGATTCAAAGCGGACTAAATGGTCAGTTGTACTACGGAAGCGCCGGAAACCGCACTGGAGGTCTGTGAGGAGACCCTGTGACTCAAGATGCCACACCAGGCAGGCGTTGACCAGGTGCTCCATAGTTTTACATAAACATGATGTCAAAGCGATAGGCCGGTAGTTGCCCGGGTCGGAAGGATCCTTACCCGGCTTGGGGATCGGTACAACCACAGCCTGGTGCCAAGACGGCGGAAAATGACCAGTTCTCCAGATATGGTTAAAGGCCTTGAGAAGTACAAGGAGTGACCTCTCAGGCAGATGCGTTAGGAATTGATAGTGGACGGTATCTAGGCCAGCAGCAGAGTCATTACATTTCTGCAAAGCTTGCTGCAATTCTGATAATGTAAACGGGACATTATAGTCTTCTGAGTTATCGGACTCAAAATCACAAATACGAGACTCTCGTTTCTCCTTCTCTCTCTGGAAGAAAGGTGAATAATGCTCTGTTGAAGAATTATGGGCAATGGTGGAGGCAAGCAAATTGGCCACAGCTTTTTTATCTGTAACCAAACTGGCACCATCTCTAAGATGGCCAACAGAAGCCGAGCCACCTCTGCCCCTAATTCTCCGAACAGCCTTCCATACTTTCTGGAACGGAGTCCGAGAAGTTAAAGATGAGACGAAGCGTCTCCAGGAAGCACGGCGTTCACGTTTAAAAATGTAACGGGCTTTCGCCCTCTGTCTTTTAAAGGTTAAAATATTCACTTGCGACGGATTACGGAAAGCACGTCGCTGAGCAGATTTGTGCGCTATTTGGGCCTTGCGGCACTCTTCGTTGAACCATGGTACTCTCGGCTTTCGAGGGACTGATGCGGAAGTTTTAGGGATGGTTTCACCCGCTACGTCCAACAAAATAGTAGTAAAAGAAGAAATAGGTTCTTCAGATGACATGACCACCTCCTCTGTAATACGAGACTGACAGAGGGAGGCGAACAGAGGCCAGTTAGCTTTCTTAAGATTCCAGCGCCCCACCGGCGGATCCTCCCCACAGCTGACCGATGACAGGACTACTGGGAAGTGGTCACTACCACACAGGTCATCGTGAACCTTCCAGTCAAAGTCCAGCATGAGAGAAGGATCACACACAGTGAGGTCTAGAACAGAACTAGATCCTGAACCTGGGTTAGAGTATGTAGGTGAACCATCGTTAAAGACACATAGGTTAAGTTGAGAAAAAACATCTTCTAACATCTGACCTCTGCCATCATAGTGGTCACTACCCCAAAGGTGAGCGTGACCGTTAAAATCCCCCATGAGAATAAAGGGAGGGGGCAGTTGATCAACTAAATTAAAAAAATCATTACTACAGACCCGCAAGGATGGTGGCAGGTAAATACTGCATATGGTTATGGTCTTCTTCAAGGTAACCCGAGCTGCGACAACTTGAAGACAGGTGTCGATGCTAACGGGGCTACATAAAATTTGGCTACTAATGAGAAGAGCCACTCCACCCGAGCGCCTCTCCGAATCAGAGCCTTTATGTAAAGCGTTAAAACCATTAAAGGACACAGGGTCAGAAGTCTTCAGGTAAGTCTCCTGAAGAGATATTACTGAGGGGTTATAGCACTTGACTAAAAGACGTAATTCCTCAAAGTTAGCTTGAAAACCATGACAATTCCACTGAAGCAGAGAGTCCATGGGGGAGATGATTCTGTATTCAGGTCATGAAGAGGAGAATGCCCCCCATACAGAAGGAGTAGCACTCATGCTGTCACCAGTGGCACAGAGAGCGCTGATGGGCTGGGAACCTCTTGGGCCAAGAATTATAACAGCAGCCTTTAGAACTAAGAAAAAGCTCAAGCTGAACGTCATCCAGTGTTATGCGCCCACTAATGACAGTGACAAGGAAGAGAAACAAGAGTTCTACGACCGACTCCAGAGTGCCGTGGACAAATGTGCGGAGCGAGACATCACCATCGTCATGGGCGATTTTAATGCCAAAATAGGGGAGGACAACACCGGATACGAAGAGGTGATGGGGAGACAGGGACTAGGCTCGGAGATGAGTGAGAACGGGGAGAGGTTTGTAGACTTTTGTGCTCTAAACCGACTTGTCATTGGAGGCAGCATCTTCCCACACAGAAGAATACACAAAGCAACTTGGGTCTCACCTGACCATACAACAGAGAACCAAATAGACCATATCTGCATTAGCAAGAAATTTAGAAGATCCCTTCAAGATGTTCGAGTGAGGAGGGGAGCAGATGTCGCCTCAGACCACCATCTGCTTACCTTAAAAATGAAGCTCAAGCTAAAGAAAAGCCGCACAGAGACAACAAGAAGACAGCGCTATAATGTAGGCCTCCTGAGAGAAACTGGAGTTAGAGAAGAGTTCAAACTGGTGCTGTCCAACCGGTTTCAAGCGCTACAGGAGCTAGTAAATGAAGAGGAGGCGGTCACCACAGAGCAGCAGTGGAAGGCAGTTAGAGAGGCGCTGAACTCAACCTGCAAAGACACTGTAGGGTTCAGGAAACACCACCACAAGGACTGGCTGTCGGCACAGACCTTGAAGAAGATAGAAGCGAGGAAGCAGAAGAAAGCAGCGGTCAACAACAGTCGCACGAGAGCAGCCAAAGTAAGGGCACAGGGGGAATACTCGGAAGCCAACCGCGAGGTGAAGAGGAGTATCAGGGCAGACAAGAGGGCCTACACAGACAGCCTGGCAGCAGAGGCAGAAAAGGCAGCAGGCAGCGGCAACATGAAACAGCTCTACGACATTACCAGAAGATTGTCGGGTAAGTATGGCCATACAGAAAGACCAGTAAAAGACAAAGAAGGCAAGCCTATTGCAGACAGAGCAGACCAACTCGACAGATGGGCCGAGTATTTTGAAGAGTTACTGAACAGACCTAGCCCACCCGACCCCCCCGACATCCAGCCGGCAGAGACCGACCTACCCATCAGCTGTGACAGACCCAGCCGGGAAGAGATCAGAAAAGCAGTGGCATTTGTGAAGAATGGCAAAGCAGCAGGGCCAGATGGCATCCCAGCAGAGTCTCTGAAAGCAGACCTAGAGACAACAGTTGAGATGCTGTACCCACTGTTTGGAAAGATCTGGGAAGAGGAGGTGATGCCAGCTGACTGGAAGGAGGGGTACCTAATCAAGCTTCCCAAGAAAGGCGACCTCAGCAAGTGTTCCAACTACAGAGGAATCACCTTGCTGTCAGTACCAGGAAAGGTCTTCAACAGGATCATCCTAGAGAGAATGAAGAGCTCCGTTGACCCCCTGCTGAGAGACCAGCAAGCAGGATTCAGGAAGAACCGATCATGTACAGACCAGATCGCCACTCTCCGCATCATCGTGGAACAGTCTCTGGAGTGGAGCTCCCCGCTGTACGTCAACTTTGTGGATTATGAGAAAGCATTTGACAGGGTGGACCGAGAGACTCTGTGGAAACTCCTACGACACTACGGTGTACCCACAAAGCTCGTCCGCCTGATCAAGAGCAGCTATGATGGCATGACATGTCGCGTGATCCACGAAGGGCAGTTCACCAGAGAGCTCCAGGTCAGAACTGGTGTCAGGCAGGGGTGTCTGCTGTCTCCGTTCCTCTTCCTACTGGCCATAGACTGGGTCATGAAGATGACCACAGAGCACAGACAAAGTGGAATACAGTGGACACTGTGGACACAGCTTGACGACCTCGATTTTGCAGACGACTTGGCATTACTGTCCCACACTCATCAACAAATGCAGGACAAGACCACGAGGCTTGCTGACATCTCGTCCCAAGTGGGCCTCACCATTCACAAACAGAAAACAAAGACAATGAGGCTGAACGCATCCAGGGAAGAACCAGTCTTGCTTGCTGGCACCCCGTTGGAGGAGGTGGAGTCCTTCACCTATCTCGGGAGCATCATAGACAAAAAAGGCGGCACTGATGCAGATGTCAGAGCACGAATCGGTAAAGTCAGAGCAGCCTTTCTCCAGTTGAAAAAAGTGTGGAGTTCCAGAGAGCTGTCACAACACACCAAAGTCCGGATTTTCAACTCCAATGTAAAAGCAGTTCTCCTATATGGAGCAGAGACATGGAGATTGACAAAAACCACAGTCAACAGAGTACAGACCTCCATGAACAGTTGCCTTAGAAGAATTTTGAAAATCCACTGGCCAGAGAAGATCAGCAACGTCAGACTCTGGGAGAGAACAGAGCAGATAACAGCAGAGAATGAAATTGGGCGAAGAAGATGGGGATGGATCGGTCACAGTCTGAAAAAGCCAGCTTCCAGTATCACTAGGCAGGCATTGTCATGGAACCCCCAGGGAAAGAGGAAAAGAGGTAGGCCGAGAAACTCCTGGCGTCGAGACCTCCAAGCAGACATCAAGAGACTGGGAACCACCTGGAGTAGAATCGAAGGAGAAGCACAGGACAGGAGTTGCTGGAGGTCTCTCGTCGACGGCCTATACCCGGGTAGGGGTGACAGGCGTAAGTAAGTAAGTAAGAGAGTCCATGATTATGTCTTATCTGGGGGTGCGGAGTTTTTCCCCCCTTTTTCCTTTGCCTTGGAAGGAGTCGGAGAAACAGAGGGGGGCCGGCTCCCGGGCCTCCTCTGGTTCTTAGGAGATGAAGGGGGTGGAGCTGCCGCAGCATCGGCAACTTCCACTCCCTCCATCTGCTCCTCCAATGCAGCATATTTGTTTTGAAGGGGGACATCAGTGTTCCCCTTCTGGGCCTGTGCACACGGCGGTCCCATAGATTTCTTTGACTTCTGGTCCTGGGCAGCGGTCCTGCCGCTAGAGTTAGCGGCCTTAGAAGGCTGACCAGAGCCAGAAACCTTTGGTGTTGACAAACTAGCAGGTTTGGGTGGGGGCTGAGGCTTAGGGGCAGCAGAAGGCGGTAGCGTGGTGCCACCGGACCGGTAGCGTCCGCCCTCTGCGTTCCCTGGCTCCTCGTCACCACCGGAGGAGGGTTACTCTCCAGGGGTGAGAGGATCCGAGGCTCCGCCCCCAACCAAGAAGTTGGGGTTTGACAAGAGAAGTCTTTGGTGGGGCGCTTGCCTGCCACCGCAGCACTGAAAGTATACACAAAGTTGTTATTTGAGTTTGGCGCCGCCTCAGCTGCACCAGGACCGTCAACCAGTTTTTTTGCGTCCGCAAAGGACAGCCCCTTCTCCACACGCACCTGCTGAATCCTGCACTCGGAGATCCAACAAGGGCACTTCTTGTCCGAAGCCATATGCGCCCCCTGGCAATTCACACACAGGGGGATGGCTGTGCAGGACTCAGCAGAGTGTCCGGGCTTAGTGCAACGGGCGCATAGAGCCTCTGCCTGGCGGCATGTCTTCTGCCCATGGCCATACTTTTGGCACTTAAAGCACCGAAGGGGGAGAGGGACGTACTTTTTCACTTTTAGGGAGTAGTAACCTCCCCAGATGGTAGTAGGAGCTGTGGGGGTGCCAAACGTCAGGATGATGGTAGGGAGACGGATCTCCCTACCACCTCGTTTGGAAATGAAGCGCCTGACGTAGGTCACCCCCTGTGACTTAAGGTTCCGTACAAGTTCATCTTCAGACAGTTCGGCCAATGCTTGATCTTTAATCACTCCTCTAGAGGAATTCATTGTTTTGTGGGGAGTGACCTCCACTGGAGTGTCTCCGATGGAGGAGAGCCTCAGTAGCCCATTGGAGTGTGCCCGGGTACGGCACTCTACCAACAAGTCACCAGACCTGAGGCGCTGGGCCTCAGGCCTGCCAACACGGCTCCTGAGGGTCTCCCCTACCAGGAAAGGGTGCAGCTTTGAAACAGGCTTCTCTTTAACTTTGCTGTGGATAATGAGAAAGCGAGGCCAGGCGGCCGCCGCCTGAGGTGTTGCTTCTTCACAGTCAGAGTCACTATCGTTCTCAATGACAATGTCGGCGGCTATGTGCCGCTTTGGTGCTAGTTTTGGTTTTTTGATATTTTCCATATTATAGTATGATAGATATTCATCCCCCGGGGGTCCCCGCCCGCCACCGAGCCCAACAAGGGAAAGTGCAATTGTCGGCGGGTCTCCAGCCGACGCACAATGAAGACTGTCCGAAAGATATACTCAAGGGGGTAAGCCCGATTGAACCGTTTGAGCCACCGCCTTCTATCACACTGTTGAATACAGGGGAATACTGGCGTAAAGCACCTAATCAGCATCAGAGGCTATAGCATGGTGCTCCGTATAACAACCCGCATGTCAACAGGGGGATAGGGCTCGACGTGACATGAGCCGATTGACTAGGCTGGTACGACTAGCCTCCCGTTTAGGCAGAAGTCAAGGCCAAAGTGGAGTGTTTCAGCCACCAGGATCCTCTTCTCCCCCGACAC
The DNA here is from genome assembly GCA_036245525.1 of Semisulcospira habei. Lineage (NCBI taxonomy): Eukaryota > Metazoa > Mollusca > Gastropoda > Semisulcospiridae > Semisulcospira > Semisulcospira habei. The sequence continues at coordinate 130,738,042 of BTPG01000006.1, forward strand.
GGGTCTCCAAGCACGGCAAACACTTGGGATCCAAAGGACCAAAAGCTCACGCGTATTTTTAAGGACCAATCCAACATGGTAAGACCTGGGTAAGCACAGCTCCTTAAAAACTGGACCAGTGAAAAAGACTGAACAACATATCTGCTGACATCAAGTCCTAATCCTGGACAAAGATGGCACCCGTCTGCTAGCCCACTCAGTCAGGGACCGAGTGGACTACCCACCCATGCCACGTGGAGGCCGCTGCCGGGTAGGCAACGAAGGGAACGGGGGCAGGGGTAGCCAAACCACCATCAACTGAGTGCAGAAAGACCCCCGAACGACGCCCAGTCGAAGCAGGGAGAGAGAAGTCAGGGCAGGGCTGGAAGGGCGCAGAGCACACGACGAAGTCGGCAACGAGCGTAGGCCAGAAAGAAGACCGGTCGAGACAGCGCGAGAGCAAGCCAGACACGTCTTCTCTGCACGAGCGAAGTAGCAAGACTGGCTGGTCTCGTGACTGGATCCGGTAAGGCAGGTATGGGGAGGTAACTCTCGGCCCCTCTGGGGGGTTCCCCGAGTGCCTCTCGGGTCGTGTGGGCACACAGCGGGTGAGTAGGCTAAAACTGAGCCCAGTAGTAGACATTTCCATGTAGTCATGTCATCGGTAATGTTTTTGAGGAAATAAATAGTGGGCTTTGGTGTACTTCCTTTAGTGGACAATGTTTAAAATGGAAAACAATTGTGAACTGAATGTGCTTTGCAAATACATATTACAAACAAAAGATCATAAGATACAAAAAGAAAATCTTGCCGTATGACTTTAAAAAAATGAATGTGATCAATGATATGAATGTTATATCCTTGTACCAAGTAACCAACCAACTACGGACCCACTAAGGCTGAAGTGGTCACTAAAGTATACTTTTTAGGACACCATACCTGTGTACACTATCTGAGTGTTAAACTGTCCAGAGGTAAAAAATAATAATAATAATTATGGTATTTATAATGCGCTTATCTTATAATAATTATAACTCTAAGCGCGCACTCACAACTCGCGCACGCATGCGCACGCTTTAGACAATGACTTGCGTACCACAAACAGTGGAATACATTACGACGGTCAGCTTGGGGTGGGGAGTGTGGTGATATAGTGCTAAAACTGTTGAAAGAGGTGAGTTTTGAGGGCGGTCTGGAAGGAGGAGAGAGAGTGTTTCTGACGGAGAGAGAGTGTTCCAGGTGGATGGACCGTAGACGGAGAAGGAGCGGGGGCCGAAAGTCTTAAGTTTGGTGCGAGGGATGTGGAGGCGGAGAGGGTCAGAGGCAGAGCGGAGGGAGCGGGAAGGTGTGTAGGGGTGAAGTAAGTTGGAGAGATAGGCAGGAGCGCAGTTGTTCAGGGATTTGTAGCAGAGAGACAGAATTTTGTATTGGATGCGTTGGGGGATGGGGAGCCAGTGAAGGAGTTTGAGCAGAGGTGTGACGTGGTCGGATTTTTTCTTTCTGAGGACGAGGCGGGCAGCATTGTTCTGAACGCGTTGGAGAGTGAAAATGGTGGAGTGAGGGAGGCCGGAAAGGAGAGAGTTGCAGTAGTCGATGCGAGATAAGATGAGAGAGACAGCAAGTTTGGTGGCAGCTTCGGTAGTGAGGTATTTTCTGATCTGACTGATGCGGCGGAGGTGGAAATAACATGCCTGGGCCGTGGCGGAAACGAAGCTGGTCATGGACAGAGAGGAATCAAGGATAACGCCGAGGTTCTTGGCCGAGTCAGAGAGGGAGATGGGGGTGCTATCGAGTTGAAGGTGGAGAGAGGGAGGGAGCTGGGAGAGTTTCTGGCGAGTGCCTGCCAGCATGGCTTCCGTTTTGTCGTCGTTCAGTTTTAGCTTGTTTGCTGTCATCCAGTTTTTCACGTCTTCGTAGCAGTCAGCCGTGCGAGTCAGTAGTGACTGAGTGTTGTCGAGTTTGTCTTTGTCTAGCAGTTGTGAGTCGTCAGCCTAGAGGTGGTGGTGTATGCGGTGAGACTGGATGATGTTGGACAGAGGAGAGGTGTAGAGTGTGAAAAGGACCGGGCCCAGGACGGACCCCTGTGGGACTCCGCAGGAGAGCGTGACTGGGTTGGAAGAGACGCCGTTGATGGTGACGGACTGTTGTCTGTCGGAGAGGTAGGAGAGAAACCAGGAGTGAGCAGAATCAGTGATGTTAAAGGAGTGGTGGAGTCGGTGGAGGAGGATAGAGTGGTCTATAGTGTCAAAGGCGGCAGAGAGATCGAGTAGTGTAAGAAGAGAGATGTTGCCCGAGTCGGTGGAGAGAAGCAGATCGTTTAAGATATGTAGAAGGGCTGTTTCAGTGCTGTGATGTTTGCGATAGGCAGACTGGAATGGACTGAGGAGGTTGTTGTCGGTGAGGTGGAGGTTGAGCTGGTTGAGAACAACCTTCTCAAGAAGCTTGGACAGGAAAGAGAGATTGGAGACTGGGCGATAGTTCTTGAGTTCGTTTGGGTCGAGGTTGTGTTTTTTTAGGAAAGGACGGACGATGGCGGACTTGAAGATATCGGGGACGGAGCCGTTTTCTAGAGATGCGTTGATGATGTCGGTAATGAAGGGCAGAAGTTTTGGAAGGCCGTCACGGTAGAGAGAAGCTGGGAGGGGGTCTAGCTCGCAGGTTTTGAAGGGCATGGACTTTATGGTCTTGAGTACTTCATCCTGAGAGACGGGGCGGAAGGACGAGAGGGGAGTGCCGGAAAAGGGGGGGGGGGGTCGGGAGGGCAAGGCGGAGAAGGCAGGGTGTCGAGTGTGTCGCGCAGAGTTTGGATTTTGTCCGAAAAATAGGTAGAAAAAGCAGACGGGAGTTCTTCTTTGCTGTGTGTGTTGGGGAGAGGAGAGTCTTTAGAAGTGCCTAGGAGTGTGTTCATGGTGGCGTAGAGGGTTTTGGAAGAAGTGGATTCCAGGATTTGGTTTTGAAGGTATTTGCGTTTAGATTCGGAGATCATTTTGCAGACTTTGGATCTAGTTGTTTGGAAGATCTGTCTGTGAACGGTGAGGTCAGATGAGCGCCAGCGGCGTTCCACTTGTCGGCGCTCGCGCTTGGCTTCAGCTATGTCGTCAGTAAGCCAGGGGGAAGGGAGTCGGTTGGGTATGGAGCAGGTGGTGACAGGGGCATGGGTGTCTAGAAGTTTTCGAAGGGAGGAATCGAAATGGGATGCAAGATCGGGAGAGGGGGCGGGGTCCAAGAGAAGGTCGACAGCTTCGTCGAAGAAGCTCTCATAGTTGACAGATTTTAGTTTGCGACGAGAGACGATGAGCTTTGTTTTTTTTCGGGGGAGGTAGATTGAGGTACGCTGTCTTGTGTTAAACTGTACACGGTGTACGCTGCCCGATGTCAATTTATATCAAGCTATTCAAATCTTGCTTTCTATCAAGCGATTCAAATCTCGCTTTCAGCGAGAGGGCTCGCTAAACATGCCGCGGAACCACCAGCCATGTGCAGAATTGGCATAGATCCACATTATCCAACACATGGTGTAAGAACTCTTGACAATCATTGAGACTTCAGAAGTGTTTGAGGGTGTATTTTTACATTTGTATAGTGTTTTCTGAATTTTGATTAATGATTGCAAACAAACACAACTACTCATTAGTGTTTTTCAGCAGGGTTCATGCAGAACTGTTTGGCTACAAATGCTAATGTTAATCTATTGCCTCCTACACTGGTGAATGGCGTTTGCTGAAGGAGTGAAACATGAATAAAAATCAAGCAATCACAAGAAGCCTCCAAGCAGACATCAAGAGACTGGGAACCACCTGGAGTAGAATCGAAGGAGAAGCACAGGACAGGAGTTGCTGGAGGTCTCTCGTCGACGGCCTATACCCGGGTAGGGGTGACAGGCATAAGTAAGTAAGTAAGTAAGTAATCACAAGAAGAATAGATGCTCATGTGCTAGCTTTGCTGTTGAGATCTGGAGTATCTTTCACGGGTGTCTGAACATATGTATCCAGTATCACTAGGCAGGCATTGTCATGGAACCCCCAGGGAAAGAGGAAAAGAGGTAGGCCGAGAAACTCCTGGCGTCGAGACCTCCAAGCAGACATCAAGAGACTGGGAACCACCTGGAGTAGAATCGAAGGAGAAGCACAGGACAGGAGTTGCTGGAGGTCTCTCGTCGACGGCCTATACCCGGGTAGGGGTGACAGGCGTAAGTAAGTAAGTGAACATATGTAGATCTATGCCCTTTTCACAAACTTGATTGAGCACAATTTTGATTGTGAAAAGAAACTTCTCAGTCTTAATGAGACGCACAGATCCTCATGATCTGACTTTTGTGGCAGGAGCTCATTGGAATCACTCAGGCTATAAGGACAGGGACGTAGCGGGCATGAGAAAAGTAGTCCGGCAGGTACCAGAGTAAGTCGGAAAGTTTAATAACTATTTGAGGGACGATGGCGGCCAGAAGCTTATATATTGATACTAAAATGTTAACTCTATTTTAAAGAAACAACATTTATGTCCAAAGACAGACTTAACTAAATATGCTGGCTTGGAATCAAGAATTGGAAAATGTCACAATTGTTTAAATCCTTCAAGTGGTCATGGGTATACCAAACAATTAGTAAACAAACTCGCCTTTCTAAAGTTAGAAGATCACAACATGTCAGAGTTGAAGATCGTTTGTTGTAGATGAGACTTGCGAAACAAAATTAAAGCAGAGATATAATACATGAAGAAAATAATGTTCATCACAAAAGCTTTGCATCTCCTAAGTCAACTTTGACAGCAGACATTTGTGTTGCACAGGATTTTTTAAGCACATTGGTTCTTAAAGCATCCAGCTCAGAGAATGTCCCAAAAACTGTTTGCCTGCGTGCTGCAGAAGCCACAAAATTGTTGGCAACACAAATCAAGTTGAGTGAGTCAGTTTTAGACTTGTGGACGTGAAGTACCATTAAATGGTTCAATCGAGCCTTGTGCATGCGTGATCTGAGGTAGCTTTTAAGGCGCCTCATAGCACTAAAAGACCGCTCACTGGTGGCATTGGTTGCTGGCATGACCAGGATCAGTTTGAGGAGGATAGCAACCTGTGAAAGATGAGAGACCTGGGGCTTTCACAGCTACTTGAAATACTTAATTCATAATATCTGTCCAGAGGATGTCATTGTCGGGGTGTACTGTTTTCACCTGGATGGCTAAGGTCTCGAGTTGCATTTTCAAGTTGGTGAAATTGAAATCAGGACCGTAAAGGCTTGAAATTTCAGCCAATTCTTCGTCACAATGTCCACCACATGCACCGTTCAAAAGACCCTGCTCTAGGGTTGCATACATCTGAAAATCAGACTGTGCAAAACGCTCTTCCAGACACGAGGTTAGAACATCGATTGCCTCAAAGTATTTTGCTCTGAAACGATCCTCCACACAGCCAGCCTGGGAAATTGTAACTTGACTGGGAATCTCCAACTTCAAACCGAAGAGGAACTCTTCTGTGATGGGGAAGTGAAGGTTCTTGCACACCATCCTCAGCAGTTTTGAAGTGACCATTCCCACAGGTCCTGAAGGTGGCAGTAGTTCTGAAGGACGCTGTCCAATGTTTTGCCTCTGACTGTCCATCTTGTTGGACAGTAGATGATTGCAGGCGCATGTTTCCCGTCTTCCTCAGAACTCATTTCAGTTTTCATCTTTTGCAAATGAATTTATCGTTTTGGGGAATGTTTGTCGAGTTTGGTGATTTCGTGCACAGTTTCATGAGCATCTTTGATCAGTTTAATCTGTTTAATACTGTCAGAACAAGCAAGGCTTGTTGCATGACTTAACAGTGAGTGTACAGAGCACGAGGTTCTTCTTCTTTCAACATAGCAGACACTCCTGCATTTGGGCTAGCCATGGTGCTGAATCTGTCAAAACCTTTGGCCACGCAGTTTACTCTCTCGCTCTCTCTCACTTTTTTTTGTTTTTGTTCAAAAAGTACTCCGGCGGTCGCCGAAGCGCCAGAGTGGCCCGCTACGTCCCTGAAGGATCATGAGGATCTGTACTCAGTGGAGTTTAAAATAAACAAAGCAGTGCACAATGAGAAATCGGACCTCAGTTGTTTTGGCGGGAAGCGCCCCTCGCTGTGTGTGCAGACTCTGGCTGGCTTTGTTTTACTTGGACTGGACACAATTTATCTGATTAACTCTATTGGCCTGTGGAGACATAGATCTTTATAACCATTGTGTGTTTCAGCAGTTGGCCTATTCAGTTACTGTCAGTCACACACGTCATTATAGCTGGTACATGAGGATGAACAGACGAAGGAGGATCTATGCCTCTAGCTGACGTAAGCATGTTGTTATCATAGGAGATCCTCATGGCAGGATAGACCCACCTTCACCTATTCAACCTTTACCAGACTCATGAGGTTCTCCGGTTTGTACGGGCCCATTATCATCTATGCCTCTGGAAATGTATGGCATGAGCATGGTTATTCTGAGCAAAGAACTATTCTCAGCGAGACACAGATCCTCATGTGCCAGCTATAATGACGTGGGCGACAGTAACTGAGTAGGCCTACCGCTGAAACACACAGTAGTTATGAAGATCTATGTCTCCACAGGTCAATAGACTTATTATCAGATAAATTGTGTCCAGTCTAAGTAAAACAAAGCCAGCCAGCCAGAGTCTGCACACACAGCGGGGATCTGTGCGTTTCGTTTCACAATCAAAACTGTGCTCATGCAAGTTTGCAAAGGGCATAGATCTACATCCTCGCACTGGGACCATATGGCGTTGAGGCGCGTCCCCTGGGTGGTGGATAGGGGGTACTCGCGAGAGGGGTGCACCGAATGAAATAAGGTGCCATGAACCAACATGGTCTAAGGGAAGGAGACCCTGACAGAAAACCCCTGGTCCTCCTAGTAAGGAGGTTGGGCGTGGGGGTAGCTTACCCACCCTGCAAATAAAGAAATAGCTACAAAAAAGCCGACGAACAGACAAACGGCAATTCCTTTCTTGGAGGAGGAAGGTTCTTCTACCAGAAGATTTATGATGTCCTGTGGTGAAAGCCGAAAGTCTTCAGAAGCCACAGGACCGAGCCGCTTCTCTCTATCCAGGGACACAATCATGGGCACATGGAATGTAAAAACCATGTACCAGAGCGGCAAGGCCGCCCAGATAGCAGCGGAAATGCAAAAGTACAACCTTTCCCTGCTAGGTATCAGTGAAGCCAGATGGACGCAGTCTGGCCAGTAAAGGCTGTTAAGTGGGGAGATGATTCTGTATTCAGGTCATGAAGAGGAGAATGCCCCCCATACAGAAGGTGTAGCATTCATGCTGTCACCAGTGGCACAGAGAGCGCTGGTGGGCTGGGAACCTCTTGGGTCAAGAATTATCACAGCAGCCTTTAGAACCAGGAAAAAGATCAAGCTGAACGTCATCCAGTGTTATGCGCCCACTAATGACAGTGACGAGGAAGAGAAACAAGAGTTCTACAACCGACTCCAGAGTGCTGTGGACAAATGTGCGGAGTGAGACATCACTATCATCATGGGCGATTTTAATGCGAAAATAAGGGAGAACAACACCGGATACGAAGAGGTGGTGGGGAGACAGGGACTAGGGGAGATGAGTGAGAATGGGGAGAGATTCATAGACTTTTGTGCTCTAAACAGACTTGTCATTGGAGGCAGCATCTTCCCACACAGAAGAATACACAAAGCAACGTGGGTCTCACCTGACCATACTACAGACAACCAAATAGACCATATCTGCATTAGCAAGAAATTTAGAAGATCCCTTCAAGATGTTCGAGTGAGGAGGGGAGCAGATGTCGCCTCAGACCATAATCTGCTTATCTTAAGAATAAAGCTCAAGTTAAAGAAAAGCAGCACAGAGACAACAAGAAGACTGCGCTGTAGGCCTCCTGAGAGAGACTGGAGTGAGAGAAGAGTTCAAACTGGTGCTGTCCAACCAGTTTCAAGTGCTACAGGAGCTAGTAAATGAAGAGGAGGCGGTCACCACAGAGCAGCAGTGGAAGGCAGTTTGAGAGGCGCTGAACTCAACCTGCAAAGACACTGTGTGGTTCAAGAAACAACATCACAAGGACTTGCTGTCGGCACAGACCTTGAAGAAGATAGAAGTGAGGAGGAAGAAGAAAGCAGTTGTCAACAACAGACGCACGAGAGCAGCCAAAGCAAGGGCACATGAGAAATATACTTGGAAGCCAACCGCGAGGTGAAGAGGAGTATCACTATCAGGGCAGACAAGAGAGCCTACACAGACAACCTAGCAGCAGAGGCAGAAAAGGCAACAGCAACATGAAACAGCTCTACGACATTACCAGAAGATTGTCTGGCAAGTATGGCCATACAGAAAGACAGTAAAAGACAAAGAAGGCAAGCCTATTGCAGACAGAGCAGACCAACTCGACAGATGGGCCGAGTATTTTGAAGAGTTACTGAACAGACCCAGCCCACCCGACCCCCCAGACATCCAGCCAGCAAAGACTGACCTACCCATCAGCTGTGACAGACCCAGCTGGGAAGAGATCAGAAGAGCAGTGGAATTTTTGAAGAACGTCAAAGCAGCAGGGCAAGATGGCACCCCAGCGGAGGCTCTGAAAGAAAACCTAGAAACAACAGTAGAGATGCTGTACCCACTGTTTGGAAAGATCTGGGAAGAGGAGGTGATGCCGGCTGACTGGAAGGAGGGGTATCTAATCAAGCTTCCCAAGAAAGGCGACCTCAGCAAGTGTTCCAACTATAGAGGAATCACCTTGCTGTCAGTACCAGGAAAGGTCTTCAACAGGATCATCCTGGAGAGAATGAAGAGCTCCGTTGACCCCCAGCTGAGAGACCAGCAAGCAGGATTCAGGAAAAAATGACCATGTACAGACCAGATTGCCACTCTCCGCATCATCATGGAGCAGTCTCTGGAGTGGAGCTCCCCGCTGTATGTCAACTTTGTGGATTACGAAAAAGCATTTGACAGCATGGACCGAGAGACTTTGTGGAAACTCCTACGAAACTACGGTGTACCCAAAAAACTCGTCTGCCTGATCAAGAGCAGCTACGATGGCATGACATGTCGTGTGATCCATGAAGGGCAGTTCACCAGGGAGCTCCAGGTCAGAACCGGCGTCAGGCAGAGGTGTTTGCTGTCTCCGTTCCTCTTCCTACTGGCCATAGACTGGGTCATGAAGAGGACCACAGAGCAGAGAAAAAGCGGAATACAGTGGACACAGCTTGACGACCTCTATTTTGCAGACGACTTGGCTTTACTGTCCCACACTCATCAACAAATGCAGGACAAGACCACGATGCTTGCTGACATCTCGTCTCAAGTGGGCCTCACCATCCACAAACAGAAAACAAAGACAATGAAACTGAATGCAACCAGGGAAGAACCAGTCTTGCACCCCGTTGGAGGAGGTGGAGTCCCTCACCTATCTCAGGAGCATCATCGACAAAAATGGCAGCACTGATGCAGATGTCAGAGCACGAATCGGTAAAACCAGAGCAGCTGAAAAAAGTGTGGAGTTCCAGAGAGCTGTCATAACACACCAAAGTCCGGATTTTCAACTCAAACGTAAAAGCAGTTCTCCTATATGGAACAGAGACTTGGAGGTTGACAAAAACCACATTTAACAGAGTACAGATCTTCATAAACAGTTGCCTTAGAAGAATCTTGAAAATCCACTGGCCAGAGAAGATCAGCAATGTCAGACTCTGGGAGAGATCAGAGCAGATAACAGCTGCGAATGAGATTGGGCGAAGAAGATGGGGATGGATTGGTCACAGTCTGAGAAAGCCAGTTTCCAGTATCACTAGGCAGGCATTGTCATGGAACCCCCAGGGAAAGAGGAAAAGAGGTAGGCTGAGAAACACCTGGCATCGAGATCTCCAAGCAGACACAAGAGACTGGGAACCACCTGGAGTAAAATCGAAGGAGAAGCACAGGACAGGAGTCGCTGGAGGTCTCTCATCGACGGCCTACACCCTGGGAGGTTGATTGATTGATTGTACATTGCTTAACGTCCCGACAGCAACAAGGCTTTCTCAGGACGTGCCTGCACTGCTTGTGAAAAAAAAAAATAAACAGAACATTGAATGTATGTCGCCAGCCGGTCAAATACATTAAATAAACCTAACACATGGGGCCTAAATAAAGCTAAGACCATTTAGCAACACACATCCAATATCAAGAGCTACAGGCAGTGCAGACAGTAGGGAGAGTTTGAAAAAGGCAAATACAGGTGAATGGACAAAGGGTAGACAGAAATACATGCCCCAGAATAGAGAGAAAAACCCACCCTGTGGGGCTGACCAGGGTGACCCTGGGAACTAAAAAATACCTAACCCCACCCAAGTCCCCCAGGGCAGACCCAGGTGGGGGAACACCCTGGGAGGGGTGAAAGGCGTAAGTAAGTAAGTAATAGATCTACGTGTATTCGGACACCGATGACAAATACTCCAAATCTCAACAGCAAAGCTTGCGCATGAGCATCTATTCTTCTTGTGATAGCTTGACTTTCGTTTTTCACTCACTCAGCCAACACCAGTCACCAGTACTTACTTACGCCTGTCACCCCTACCCGGGTATAAGTCGTCGACGAGAGACCTCCAGCAACTCCTGTCCTGTGCTTCTCCTTCGATTCTACTCCAGGTGGTCCCCAGTCTCTTGATGTCTGCTTGGAGGTCTCGACGCCAGGAGTTTCTCGGCCTACCTCTTTTCCTCTTTCCCTGGGGGTTCCATGACAATGCCTGCCTAGTGATACTGGAAACTGGCTTTCTCAGACTGTGACTTATCCATCCCCATCTTCTTCACCCAATTTCATTCTCTGCTGTTATCTGCTCTGTTCTCTCCCAGAGTCTCACGTTGCTGATCTTCTCTGGCCAGTGGATTTTCAAAATTCTTCTAAGGCAACTGTTCATGAAGGTCTGTACTCTGTTGACTGTGGTTTTTGTCAATCTCCATGTCTCTGCTCCATATAGGAGAACTGCTTTTACATTGGAGTTGAAAATCCGGACTTTGGTGTGTTGTGACAGCTCTCTGGAACTCCACACTTTTTTCAACTGGAGAAAGGCTGCTCTGGCTTTACCGATTCGTGCTCTGACATCTGCATCAGTGCCACCTTTTTTTATGATGCTCCCGAGATAGGTGAAGGACTCCACCTCCTCCAACGGGGTGCCAGCAAGCAAGACTGGTTCTTCCCTGGTTGCGTTCAGCCTCATTGTCTTTGTTTTCTGTTTGTGAATGGTGAGGCCCACTTGGGACGAGATGTCAGCAAGCCTCGTGGTCTTGTCCTGCATTTGTTGATGAGTGTGGGACAGTAATGCCAAGTCGTCTGCAAAATCGAGGTCGTCAAGCTGTGTCCACAGTGTCCACTGTATTCCACTTCGTCTGTGCTCTGTGGTCATCTTCATGACCCAGTCTATGGCCAGTAGGAAGAGGAACGGAGACAGCAGACACCCCTGCCTGACACCAGTTCTGACCTGGAGCTCTCTGGTGAACTGCCCTTCGTGGATCACGCGACATGTCATGCCATCATAGCTGCTCTTGATCAGGCGGACGAGCTTTGTGGGTACACCGTAGTGTCGTAGGAGTTTCCACAGAGTCTCTCGGTCCACGCTGTCAAATGCTTTCTCATAATCCACAAAGTTGACGTACAGCGGGGAGCTCCACTCCAGAGACTGTTCCACGATGATGCGGAGAGTGGCGATCTGGTCTGTACATGATCGGTTCTTCCTGAATCCTGCTTGCTGGTCTCTCAGCTGGGGGTCAACGGAGCTCTTCATTCTCTCTAGGATGATCCTGTTGAAGACCTTTCCTGGTACTGACAGCAAGGTGATTCCTCTGTAGTTGGAACACTTGCTGAGGTCGCCTTTCTTGGGAAGCTTGATTAGGTACCCCTCCTTCCAGTCAGCTGGCATCACCTCCTCTTCCCAGATCTTTCCAAACAGTGGGTACAGCATCTCAACTGTTGTCTCTAGGTCTGCTTTCAGAGACTCCGCTGGGATGCCATCTGGCCCTGCTGCTTTGCCATTCTTCAAAAATGCCACTGCTTTTCTGATCTCTTCCCGGCTGGGTCTGTCACAGCTGATGGGTAGGTCGGTCTCTGCCGGCTGGATGTCGGGGGGGTCGGGTGGGCTAGGTCTGTTCAGTAACTCTTCAAAATACTCGGCCCATCTGTCGAGTTGGTCTGCTCTGTCTGCAATAGGCTTGCCTTCTTTGTCTTTTACTGGTCTTTCTGTATGGCCATACTTACCCGACAATCTTCTGGTAATGTCGTAGAGCTGTTTCATGTTGCCGCTGCCTGCTGCCTTTTCTGCCTCTGCTGCCAGGCTGTCTGTGTAGGCCCTCTTGTCTGCCCTGATACTCCTCTTCACCTCGCGGTTGGCTATCGAGTATTCCCCCTGTGCCCTTACTTTCCTCGCGCTGGGACCATACGGCGTTGAGGCGCGTCCCCTGGGTGGTGGATAGGGGGTCCCTCGTGAGAGGGGTGCACCGAATGAAATAAGGTGCCGTGAACCAACATGGTCTAAGGGAAGGTGACCCCGACAGAAAACCCCTGGTCCTCCTAGTAAGGGGGTTGGGCGTGGGGGTAGCTTCCCCACCCTGCAAAAAAGGAAATAGCTACAAAAACGCCGACGAAAAGACTAACAGTAATTCCTTTCCTGGAGGAGGATTTAAGCACAGGACAGGAGTTGCTGGAGGTCTCTCGTCGACGGCCTATACCCGGGTAGGGGTGACAGGCATAAGTAAGTAAGTAAGCCCTTACTTTGGCTGCTCTCGTGCGACTGTTGTTGACCGCTGCTTTCTTCTGCTTCCTCGCTTCTATCTTCTTCAAGGTCTGTGCCGACAGCCAGTCCTTGTGGTGGTGTTTCCTGAACCCTACAGTGTCTTTGCAGGTTGAGTTCAGCGCCTCTCTAACTGCCTTCCACTGCTGCTCTGTGGTGACCGCCTCCTCTTCATTTACTAGCTCCTGTAGCGCTTGAAACCGGTTGGACAGCACCAGTTTGAACTCTTCTCTAACTCCAGTTTCTCTCAGGAGGCCTACATTATAGCGCTGTCTTCTTGTTGTCTCTGTGCGGCTTTTCTTTAGCTTGAGCTTCATTTTTAAGGTAAGCAGATGGTGGTCTGAGGCGACATCTGCTCCCCTCCTCACTTGAACATCTTGAAGGGATCTTCTAAATTTCTTGCTAATGCAGATATGGTCTATTTGGTTCTCTGTTGTATGGTCAGGTGAGACCCAAGTTGCTTTGTGTATTCTTCTGTGTGGGAAGATGCTGCCTCCAATGACAAGTCGGTTTAGAGCACAAAAGTCTACAAACCTCTCCCCGTTCTCACTCATCTCCGAGCCTAGTCCCTGTCTCCCCATCACCTCTTCGTATCCGGTGTTGTCCTCCCCTATTTTGGCATTAAAATCGCCCATGACGATGGTGATGTCTTGCTCCGCACATTTGTCCACGGCACTCTGGAGTCGGTCGTAGAACTCTTGTTTCTCTTCCTCGTCACTGTCATTGGTGGGCGCATAACACTGGATGACGTTCAGCTTGAGCTTTTTCTTGGTTCTAAAGGCTGCTGTTATAATTCTTGGCCCAAGAGGTTCCCAGCCCATCAGCGCTCTCTGTGCCACTGGTGACAGCATGAGTGCTACTCCTTCTGTATGGGGGGCATTCTCCTCTTCATGACCTGAATACAGAATCATCTCCCCACTTAACAGCCTTTTCTGGCCAGACTGCATCCATCTGGCTTCACTGATGCCTAGCAGGGAAAGGTTGTACTTTTGCATTTCCGCTGCTATCTGGGCGGCCTTGCCGCTCTGGTACATGGTCTTGACGTTCCATGTGCCCATGGTTGTATCCCTGGATAGAGAGAGGCGGCTCGGTCCTGTGGCTTCCGAAGACTTCCGGCTTTCACCACAGGACGTCATAAGTCTTCTAGTAGAAGAACCTTCCTCCTCCAGGAAAGGAATTACTGTTAGTCTTTTCGTCGGCGTTTTTGTAGCTATTTCCTTTTTTGCAGGGTGGGGAAGCTACCCCCACGCCCAACCCCCTTACTAGGAGGACCAGGGGTTTTCTGTCGGGGTCACCTTCCCTTAGACCATGTTGGTTCACGGCACCTTATTTCATTCGGTGCACCCCTCTCACGAGGGACCCCCTATCCACCACCCAGGGGACGCGCCTCAACGCCGTATGGTCCCAGCGCGAGGCCAGTCACCAGTGTCGGAGGCAATAGATTATCATAAGCATTTGTAGCCAAACAGTTCTGTGTGAACCCTCTCTGAAAAACACTGATGAGTGGTTGTGTTTTTTTGCAATCATTAATCAAAATTCATCAAACACCATACAAATGTAACAAAACACCCTCAAATACTTTTGGAGTATCAATGATTGTTTGTTTATCAGCCATCACGTATCCTCCGTTCCTCCAGTGAAAAACTTTAAAAAAATCCCGAAGCTTAACATGAAAACTGTCGGGGAGCGTTCTTTCACCTTTTTAGCCCCAAGTGTGTGGAACTCGCTGCAAATTGAAATGCAGAATCTGCCCACATTGTCTCAGTTCAAAGCTCACTTAAAGACTTTAATTTTCAGTCGGGCATTTAACGTTTAGCTCACCTTTAGCTGTTGACTGCCTTTTATTCTGATTCTGGAGGTAAGTGGATGTAAGGTGTGAAAGGGATGGGGTGGGTTAAAATAGTGTATAATTGTGCGTGTTTCTGAGAGAGAGTGTGCTGATGTGCATGCGCTGTGAGTCCTGTGTTTTCCTGGAGAACAGCGCTATATAAGAACTATTTATTATTATTATTGTCATGAGCCCTTACCCCATGTGTGGGCTAATGTGGATCTATGCCAATTCTCCACATGGAAGCGAGATTTGAATAGCTTGATATAAACTGACGCCGGATAGCATACACCGTGTACAGTTTAACACAAGACAGTGTACCTCTGGCCAGTTTAACACTGGGACGGTGTACTGAAAAGTGAAAAGTTTTATACAATAGTGACCACTTCAGCCCCACTAAGCCATCAAGGGTCCAAAACATCTGCAGTCGTATGTGCGTGTTTTTGTGACTCCTACATTAATCAAGATTAAAATAATGTTACCTGCTATGCCATAATATTGACATGATGCAGAGGCCAACCTTTGGGGGAAATATGGGGAGAATTGCACTGAGTAACCGTGCCTTCCTGGGGTTCGAAAACAAGGCATACCCTCGGCTCGCAAGTGACCTTTGCCCTTCCGACCAAAGTGACTTCCCTTCGAAATTTGGCGACATCAAGCAATGAGGAAAATACACACTTCCAGAGTAATTATTAAATTTTCATTGAAATATTATAGTTTTAGTCATAATCAATAAATTTAAACAGTATTTCTGCTATTGGTCTTAATATTATTATTATGTTTTATAATCTGGCACGACATCCAGCATCGGGATTTATATTTGCCCGCCATTGAGCGAGCAAAATGACCGAAACGAAAACAATACAACTTATTCGCCTGTTTTCTATAGAAATTGGGCGCATATAATGATATTTTCCAATCATGCAAGTTAATATAGAAAGCCAGAAGTATTTCCTTCCTTCAGAAATATGCAGGCTTGTGCTTGGTAAGAGTTTTGCGCACTATTCATGAACTTTCTGTTTCTAGACTTCTCCATCTAAAGTTGTTTTCCGCCATAGTCATTGTCCGCAGACTGCTTTTACAGATCTTAAGGGCATTACAACGGTTTTTTTTAGTGTAATAGTTGGATCAATTTACATTCATGTTGTGTACTTGTCACAACAGAATGCTGTTAAAGTTCAGAACAAACTTATATTATTGATTTTATATGAAGACCGTAGTTTCTTGATCTGCTAGCGTAGTATGGCAATTGTTTTTTTCAGTACAGATTATCCCTTTTCTTTGAGACAGAAATTCAGTCATCGATACAGGTAACGGTATATATATGAAAACAGATTATGTTATTAGATCTGATTGTGGCATTCACACTAAATAGTAAAAGGATGTGTCACTACAACTTAGTACCAGTACTGCTACTGTGCTAGTGCTACCTAGGATTTGTTTAAAATGAACACAAAAAAGACGGCGTGACATCTGGACTTTTTTGGGGGGAGAAACACAGCAGTTGATTGTTTAAGTAACTATGTTTGGATGACTGTTGCAGGGTTTCTGAAGGGAGAGAAGTATAAGAATACTTACAAATGTTTCCGAAAGGAGTGTGAGCACTTAAGAGAGGTGGAAGCCATGCAGAAGAGAGGTCTGGACCCACCTCTGACAATCATGGGACTGTCCTTGACTGCTATCCTTGAGGACTATGGCCGGATGAAACTTCAAGGTATGTGTTGATTTTGAGGTTGAAAATATTTACATGCATAAAATGCCTCTCTTAATTAACCCACATTGTCTTATGCACTGACATACACATGTCCATTTGTGACAGTCTTCGGTTCTGACTAGAGACTGCTCAGCATTTTTAGATTACAAAGAGCTGAATTTCAGCATTTTGGTTCACACAGAACAGTCCTTCAGCCAGCCCATGCCATCAGCAAAAGGCATAGATTTTCATGAGCCCAGACATCTGCAGGCCTCGCGCTGGGACCATACGGCATTGAGGCGCGTCCCCTGGGTGGTGGATAGGGGGTCCCTCGTGAGAGGGGTGCACCGAATGAAATAAGGTGCCGTGAACCAACATGGTCTAAGGGAAGGTGACCCCGACAGAAAACTCCTGGTCCTCCTAGTAAGGGGGTTGGGCGTGGGGGTAGCTTCCCCACCCTGCAAAAAAGGAAATAGCTACAAAAACGCCGATGAAAAGATTAACAGTAATTCCTTTCCTGGAGGAGGAAGGTTCTTCTACTAGAAGACTTATGACGTCCTGTGGTGAAAGCTGGAAGTCTTTGGAAGCCACAGGACCGAGCCGCCTCTCTCTATCCAGGGATACAACCATGGGCACATGGAATGTCAAGACCATGTACCAGAGCGGCAAGGCCGCCCAGATAGCAGCGGAAATGCAAAAGTACAACCTTTCCCTGCTAGGCATCAGTGAAGCCAGATGGATGCAGTCTGGCCAGAAAAGGCTGTTAAGTGGGGAGATGATTCTGTATTCAGGTCATGAAGAGGAGAATGCCCCCCATACAGAAGGAGTGGCACTCATGCTGTCACCAGTGGCACAGAGAGCGCTGATGGGCTGGGAACCTCTTGGGCCAAGAATTATAACAGCAGCCTTTAGAACCAAGAAAAAGCTCAAGCTGAACGTCATCCAGTGTTATGCGCCCACTAATGACAGTGACAAGGAAGAGAAACAAGAGTTCTACGACCGACTCCAGAGTGCCGTGGACAAATGTGCGGAGCGAGACATCACCATCGTCATGGGCGATTTTAATGCCAAAATAGGGGAGGACAACACCGGATACGAAGAGGTGATGGGGAGACAGGGACTAGGCTCGGAGATGAGTGAGAACGGGGAGAGGTTTGTAGACTTTTGTGCTCTAAACCGACTTGTCATTGGAGGCAGCATCTTCCCACACAGAAGAATACACAAAGCAACTTGGGTCTCACCTGACCATACAACAGAGAACCAAATAGACCATATCTGCATTAGCAAGAAATTTAGAAGATCCCTTCAAGATGTTCGAGTGAGGAGGGGAGCAGATGTCGCCTCAGACCACCATCTGCTTACCTTAAGAATGAAGCTCAAGCTAAAGAAAAGCCGCACAGAGACAACAAGAAGACAGCGCTATAATGTAGGCCTCCTGAGAGAAACTGGAGTTAGAGAAGAGTTCAAACTGGTGCTGTCCAACCGGTTTCAAGCGCTACAGGAGCTAGTAAATAAAGAGGAGGCGGTCACCACAGAGCAGCAGTGGAAGGCAGTTAGAGAGGCGCTGAACTCAACCTGCAAAGACACTGTAGGGTTCAGGAAACACCACCACAAGGACTGGCTGTCGGCACAGACCTTGAAGAAGATAGAAGCGAGGAAGCAGAAGAAAGCAGCGGTCAACAACAGTCGCACGAGAGCAGCCAAAGTAAGGGCACAGGGGGAATACTCGGAAGCCAACCGCGAGGTGAAGAGGAGTATCAGGGCAGACAAGAGGGCCTACACAGACAGCCTGGCAGCAGAGGCAGAAAAGGCAGCAGGCAGCGGCAACATGAAACAGCTCTACGACATTACCAGAAGATTGTCGGGTAAGTATGGCCATACAGAAAGACCAGTAAAAGACAAAGAAGGCAAGCCTATTGCAGACAGAGCAGACCAACTCGACAGATGGGCCGAGTATTTTGAAGAGTTACTGAACAGACCTAGCCCACCCGACCCCCCCGACATCCAGCCGGCAGAGACCGACCTACCCATCAGCTGTGACAGACCCAGCCGGGAAGAGATCAGAAAAGCAGTGGCATTTTTGAAGAATGGCAAAGCAGCAGGGCCAGATGGCATCCCAGCGGAGTCTCTGAAAGCAGACCTAGAGACAACAGTTGAGATGCTGTACCCACTGTTTGGAAAGATCTGGGAAGAGGAGGTGATGCCAGCTGACTGGAAGGAGGGGTACCTAATCAAGCTTCCCAAGAAAGGCGATCTCAGCAAGTGTTCCAACTACAGAGGAATCACCTTGCTGTCAGTACCAGGAAAGGTCTTCAACAGGATCATCCTAGAGAGAATGAAGAGCTCCGTTGACCCCCAGCTGAGAGACCAGCAAGCAGGATTCAGGAAGAACCGATCATGTACAGACCAGATCGCCACTCTCCGCATCATCGTGGAACAGTCTCTGGAGTGGAGCTCCCCGCTGTACGTCAACTTTGTGGATTATGAGAAAGCATTTGACAGCGTGGACCGAGAGACTCTGTGGAAACTCCTACGACACTACGGTGTACCCACAAAGCTCGTCCGCCTGATCAAGAGCAGCTATGATGGCATGACATGTCGCGTGATCCACGAAGGGCAGTTCACCAGAGAGCTCCAGGTCAGAACTGGTGTCAGGCAGGGGTGTCTGCTGTCTCCGTTCCTCTTCCTACTGGCCATAGACTGGGTCATGAAGATGACCACAGAGCACAGACGAAGTGGAATACAGTGGACACTGTGGACACAGCTTGACGACCTTGATTTTGCAGACGACTTGGCATTACTGTCCCACACTCATCAACAAATGCAGGACAAGACCACGAGGCTTGCTGACATCTCGTCCCAAGTGGGCCTCACCATTCACAAACAGAAAACAAAGACAATGAGGCGGAACGCAACCAGGGAAGAACCAGTCTTGCTTGCTGGCACCCCGTTGGAGGAGGTGGAGTCCTTCACCTATCTCGGGAGCATCATAGACAAAAAAGGCGGCACTGATGCAGATGTCAGAGCACGAATCGGTAAAGCCAGAGCAGCCTTTCTCCAGTTGAAAAAAGTGTGGAGTTCCAGAGAGCTGTCACAACACACCAAAGTCCGGATTTTCAACTCCAATGTAAAAGCAGTTCTCCTATATGGAGCAGAGACATGGAGATTGACAAAAACCACAGTCAACAGAGTACAGACCTTCATGAACAGTTGCCTTAGAAGAATTTTGAAAATCCACTGGCCAGAGAAGATCAGCAACGTCAGACTCTGGGAGAGAACAGAGCAGATAACAGCAGAGAATGAAATTGGGCGAAGAAGATGGGGATGGATCGGTCACAGTCTGAGAAAGCCAGCTTCCAGTATCACTAGGCAGGCATTGTCATGGAACCCCCAGGGAAAGAGGAAAAGAGGTAGGCCGAGAAACTCCTGGCGTCGAGACCTCCAAGCAGACATCAAGAGACTGGGAACCACCTGGAGTAGAATCAAAGGAGAAGCACAGGACAGGAGTTGCTGGAGGTCTCTCGTCGACGGCCTATACCCGGGTAGGGGTGACAGGCGTAAGTAAGTAAGTAAGACATCTGCAGGCGCTCATGAGAATTTATGTCTTGGTCAACAGATGGCATATATGAATATATCAGCCCAAATTGCATCTGCAGTTTGCACAACCATGCTTATCTGTACAGCTGAATAGAAAACTTGCTTATTCTCTCATGATTATCATGAAATACTATTTGTCCTGTTGGGTATTTGTGGCCCGTGGACTTCAAATTTTAATTTCAAATTTTAACACTGTCACCCTTGCTTGTCAGTGCAGGAGGATGTATAGTACTGGCCTGTGAGGTGGAGAGGTGTGGCTGGGGAATAAATTCTG
This sequence comes from Semisulcospira habei, assembly GCA_036245525.1. Taxonomy (NCBI): domain Eukaryota; kingdom Metazoa; phylum Mollusca; class Gastropoda; family Semisulcospiridae; genus Semisulcospira; species Semisulcospira habei. The sequence goes on from BTPG01000006.1 coordinate 130,758,171, forward strand.
TTGTAATAATCCGGTTTGTGTTGCACAGGATATGTTCAGTGAGAGTTTATTCTCTTTTTCAACCCATTTAGCCCTGAATGTACAAGTTATGGATGTCAGTTGTCATGATAGCTCAAGGTTGGTTCCACTTCCAGAATAGCCTGGAGCCACTAGGTGGCAAGTTATTCTGGCACCATCTTTTGAACAGTCATGATTGATCTGTCTTCAGAACTATGACTGGTGTATAGTCATCACAGAACCGCTCCACGCTGTGGGAATTTCAACCTAGAGTGCAACCAGTTAAATTTAATGTGTTAACACTAACAGAGAGGTGTGGCCTGGAAATGAATTCTGTTGTGTGTTACTGTTAACCCTTTGTCACTATACAATGTCAGTAGTGCATTTTGGCTCATGTGCGAAGCAAAAGTGAGTCTGTTTTGGGCCAGTGGTCATTCATTCGTCCGTCCACCGTCGCCCGTAGTAAACTTTAACGTTGGTTTTTCTCGGAGACTATATAAGCCAGTCTTCAAACTTGGCCGAAGGATACTTTGTGGCAAGATCTTTCCAAACATATCAATTTGAGTGACCTCTCACAAAGGAAATAGGTAAAAAATTGCTGTATTTTGACATAATTTATTTTTTTCTCAAGTACTATTCACAACTTCAAACCCAAACTTGGTACAAAGATACCTGATGGTAAGACCTTTCTATGCATACTAATTTGGTTGATCCCTTGGAAAGGTCAAGGGTCATAAGAGCTCAGGAAATAGGTCCAAAATATCTATATTTTGATAAGATTTTTTTTCTCACATACTGTTCACAACTTCAAACCCAAATTTAGTACAGAGATGGTAAGACCTGTTTATTCATACTAATTTGGATGACCCTTCAAGAAAGGTCTAAAATTATAGGTATTATCAACATTTTCGCAAATTTTCCAATTGAATTTGGCACAAAGGTAGCTGATGATAAGACCTTCCTGTGCATACTAATTTAGTCGACTCATTGCAAAGGTCAAGGGCCGTGGGGGTTGACAGATATACCATATGTGAAAAATGCTTACATTTTGAGAAAACATCGATTTTGCTGGTGCGGAAACCAGCCCTTTACTTATTGTCACAAAGGTCACACATCTTCTTCTTCTCGAACGCCGTCACACTTGGAGTTTGGCTCTCAAAATGAAATCTGTGGTCTTCTGTAGCGCCTCCACAGGCCCATACAGTTTCTCTTGTAGAGTGGCGGGCTTCGGCCATATCTCCTCCCCCAGCGGCTGGTGGTTCCCACAGTCCTGGAGGATGTGCTCTGCAGTCTGCTCTGCTTCTCCACAAGGGCACAGGGGAGATGGCACAAGGTGGAAGCGTCTGTGCAGGTGAAAATTGAGTCGGTTGTGCCCGGTCCTCAGACGAAAGATGGTCACCTGCTCTTGTCTGGACAGCTGATGGTAACTGTCTAGGGGCCGTTGTGGTGGTCTGTACACAGACTTAATGATGGTCTTCATCTCTGTGAAGCTGACTCCATTTTCATCTTGTTCTTTCTCTGCGCCCACTTTTGCCATTCTGTCAGCTTCTTCATTGCCGTAGATGCCACAGTGTGAAGGGATCCACTGCAGCACCAGTCTGGTGCACTTGATGTTTTGCAGTGCCTCTTGTAGACGTGGCAGTTTGCTTGCTGTTGCTGCCTCAAGGACAGACATGGCATCAGTAAGGAAGACAATCTGGGCATCAGGGTCTGCAGTGCCACTAAGGGTGTTAGCTGCGCGGACTAGGGCTTCCACCTCAGCTCTGTAATTTGTGCAGTGAAGGCCTGTTGGTACTGCCTCTGCCTGCCATTTTCCGTTTGGGTACTGAATGTACACCCCAAAGGTCACACATAATTATGTATGTCAGTCGTCCACGTGAGCCATAATGGCTTTGCCTTTCTTGTTGCAATGATTTTTGCAGGAATCATCATAACAAAAAACAATACTGACAACCAAAAGGTTAAGTGTTAGTTCATAATCATAGCAGCTCATTAGATGTCAGAACTCAGTCATTTGTTTGCTTCAGAAATAAGTTGGCTTTGTCTGGGATGTGTTCAGTTTTGTTTTGAAATTTGCTTAACTTTCAGTTTACGGAGGTCTTGTGTGCTTTGTTATGTTGCAGGTTTACAGACAACACAAGGCCCTCTTCAGATCTCTGCTTTGTGGAATCAGCTGGACTCTGTGGTGACACACCTAAAAAGTAAAATGCCAGGTCCGCAGCATGCTGCAGCAAATATACGAGGTGAAAGTCAGGCTTCGCGGACAAAGAGGCTTACACAGAAAATTGCACATCGACGATCAAACACTGTTGCTAAGGGTGGGATTCTAGTTCCATCTAGTTCTACTGCCACAGTGACTGCTGATGGTTCGGGTGACAATATGGCTGATCTTTCTAGTGGGGTGTTAGACTCACGTGATGGCACTTACAGTGGCACTGATGTTGATGATGTCGTGCATGGTGCACCCTCTGCCAGCAGCAAACCAAGAGCAAAGGTGCCATCCACAGCTACTCAGCCATGTGTGACAAGTGGAAGTACCCAAGAATCTGTACCAGTGTTACTGCCACAACTTTACATGCCTATGTCCAGACCCTCTTCTTTAACAAACTCTGCTGGAGGTGTCAGGTCTACAGGAGGTTTGAATCAGGCAAATTCAGCAGGAACAAGAAGTGCAGAGGAATGTGGACTTTGTGAAGGGGACAGAATCCATGCATGTCCAGTGCAGTTGCCTTTTACCATAGTAGTGCCTACCCATACAGAGCGAACTGAGGGTCCAGGGCCAGTGATTAACATCACTGCCAGTGCCCAGTTGTCAGGTGGTGGTGTTGGGTCTAAAGAAGGTGGCATAAAAACAGTAGTGATGACTCAGGTGCCGGCTTCCACGAACCAGGTTGAACTCTCTGGGGATTCCAGTCCACTTACTGGTGCAGGAAATAAGGTGTGCAGTGACAAAACTATGGTGAATGTTGCATGTGAACATACCTTTAAACCCAATGTGTTTTCTACACCTTATTCTGTATCCAGTAACACACCTGTGAAGAGTAAGCCTGCTGTGTGTATCTTTCATACAGATGATGAGTCTTCATCTTCTCAGACTCTTCAGGTGGACGTCAACCGGTCTATTTTCTCCCCCGCAAAATCTTCTTTGGTGATGACTTCAGTGACTAGCTCTAGAACAGTGCCATCAGTTGTCACCCAGCAGCCTTGCTGTACGTTGAATCCCTCAAATCTTCAGTTTGAGGCAAGCAATACATTAGTCTTGCATTCTATAGTTGCCAGCCAAACACAAGGACAGCTGCATGAAGATGTTACCACACACACTGGTTGCAGTTCAAGAGGTGGGGAACAGCAGGATGTTATCCCTAGCAAGACTGGATTAGCAGGAAAAGAATGTTTTTCAAGTGAACAGACAGAAAAGGAAGGTGGCCCAAGTAATGATGATCTTGAAGTGGCGGTTTGTGGTATAACAGCAGGTGACCACACAGGTAAATAAATATATATGAACCTGCTCAGTGCCGAGAAAAATTGAACACTGTCTATCTGTAAGAGGTATAGACCCTCATGAGCCACGGCAGTTGTGGGGGCTCATGAGGATCTTTACCTCTTTCCGACACCACTTTAAATCAGTGTTCCCATGGCATATAAAATAGTTTTTTTTTTTGGAGTTGAATTAACAAAGACTGCAGAAACAGTCTGCGTCATCTGGCACTGAACGGGTTAAAGTAGTAATTTTGTCTCTTAACTAAAGGACTACAAAATACATACATTTTTTGGCTGTGTGATAGCAAAAGTGGGTAAGTCATTCGCCTGCCATCTTTCATGGTATGCATTCATGTTGCCATTTCTACGGAGGCTTATGAAGATTTGGCCCAAAGATAATGTGTAGCAAGACCCTTTGAAACATGCCAGTTTCACTTTCAGTGACCTCTCTCAGAGGTCAAGATCAGTAAAAAAAAAATCTGCATGTTATGGAAATTGTTTTTTCTCAAATTATACTATTATCAACTTCAAACCCTAACTTCATTATATTATATTGAGCAGCATTTTGCTTGATTATAGTGCCGACAACAGGCAGATGTGATTACGAGACCCGAATCAAAATGTCCGAGTCGGTACAACGAGGACATTTTGATCGGGTCAAGTAATCACATCTGTCTGTTTTCGGCAAGCTATATCAAGCAAATTGCTGCTCAATATAATTATGTACCCAGTCCAAAACAAAATTTTACCTTCGCTTCGTGCCCTCCACTCTGTGCGACCATTTTAGGTTTGCATACCGAGACTATAAGTAATGCACACTGAAACAAAACAAAATGATTTTAATTCAGTTTAATTCATAAGCAAAGTTTAGCAATGACACATCCATAGCAGCAATGTGGATAATAACTTGAAACAGAAACGAGGACATTTTGATCGGGTCAAGTAATCACATCTGTCTGTTTTCGGCAAGCTATATCAAGCAAATTGCTGCTCAATATAATTTATGTACCCAGTCCAAAACAAAATTTTACCTTCGCTTCGTGCCCTCCACCCTGTGCGACCATTTTAGGTTTGCATACCGAGACTATAAGTATAATGCACACTGAAACAAAACAAAATGATTTTAATTCAGTTTAATTCATAAGCAAAGTTTAGCAATAACACATCCATAGCAGCAATGTGGATAATAACTTGAAAAAGAAACAGAAAATAGTAGTGAACAAACAAGAAAACATGACTCCACTATAGGTGCTGTGTGAAGCAGACGACAGTTTTGTTGACGCAAGGAAGCTAACTGTGTTGAGTGATTTTGAGCGTTTGATGTTCCGTCTACCTCCTAATACAGTTTCGGTGGGTTTTTTTTAGCTTGAAATATTGCATTTGCGACTCTAGTTTGCGTTGCATATGATCTACAACAATGAAGGTTTCAAGTTATAGGTTAGTGTTTTTAGCCTTTTGTACTCATTTGCATAGCTTTTTACGGGTTTCCATGTTCAATGGGAGCGCCGAAGCACACGATGACAGCGATGGCACATACAGTTATAAGGACAAAAAATGTATTTCCGGCATTGGTGAAGAACGGCAATTTTAATATTAATCAAAGTGTTAACGTTGTCATAGTTGAAAAGGATGCATTAGTGTTGCAGCAGAACAGTATTTTGTGATTTATTTCATAAGACCGTCGCTCGAGAATCCATCAACAACTTTGCGGGCCAGGGCCGCGTGGCTTTTCTGGAAGGAAAGTATATGAGCAAGCTCATGAATAATTAATTTGATTGTTATACAATATATCAGTACATGTGTCAAAGAAGGGGAAAAAATATAGAGTGGGTACGTATATATATAAAATTTTGAAACGTGACATCACTCACGCGTGTTCGCTTTCAGATAAAAAATTTCGGGGAATGAAATAGAATATCGAAACCAAGTTCAGGTCTATAGAGAGCCAATGCAAGTTACTATTTTGTTACCATATCGTCGAGTTTTACATGTGTCTAAGTTTAAAGTAGTTTGAGGGCAAGTAAAGGCGAGAATGAACATAACGTGCATTGTCAATTTCACATGTGCGAATCTCGCTGTTAACCGGAACACAAAAAACGTTCCGTGAGGCACCTAATTAACATATCCTAGACAACATTACTCTTCATTCTGATTACCATAAACAAATTCGAAATCCTTTTTGAGAACTTAAAGAAGGCTGCGTTTTAAACTTCTTCAACCCAAAAGTTGTAAATTTTGCGTTATGTTCAAACACGGGAAAAAATCTCGCAATCATCAACGCGCGTGATTTTCTGGAATCGTCGGCCATTTTGAGATTTGAATTTGGTCAGTCCTACGTACCTGATACTTACAGGTGACATCGATGGAGCAGGGAAGCGACAAAGTTGAAGGTAAGTTTTGGTTGTAAATGGTTATGTTCATGCAAAATTGATGACTGAGCACCATAAATGTTGAAAAAAAAGCAATGTAAGTGTACAGCTTTTCTAATTACTTCAAATGAATGTTGACGCAAACAAATGTAAAATCGATCGGCTCAATGACCGCGTGTTTTGAACAAAGGAAGAAAACATTACTTAATGGAATTTGCCTCCATCCGACGATGACGGTTTAGTTTTGGTTGTAACAGTTATGTTCAAGTTTCTGAATGTGATATTCAATATTTCAAAGATAAAACAGAACAAGTAATGTATGTTCGGATTAGTTTTGTAGCGCAGCAACACTTTGAAACAATAATTATTACTTTTTACCGTCACCTTCCCAATGTGTCCGCTTGAACATAACTTTACACATGGTTGAAGGTTGTCAGCGTTATGTTCAGGCAATTACAGCTTTATTTTCAAAGATTAAAAAGAACACTACCTATTACACATTTTCGTGGATTCAGTATTGTTGTCTTTAACGTTCCTGATATAAAAATAGAGTAAATGTCTTTTGCTCCTGCTGTTTGATCATAACTTTACACATTTTGGCCAGGTAAATCTTTATGTAAAGTTATGTTCAAACCATGAGTTTTGCATTTTGGGGGAAAGACAAGTCATACATTTTTTGTACCAATTTTTGTTGGTAGGAAGGTATTTTGTGCTAATTTGATTTATACTTCGGGTCATAGATTATGAGTTGCTGAATTATAGCGTTTGTACATAACATGACGCAGTGAAAAAGGGAACAGACATAGCACCTTCAATCAAAACATGGTTGTTTTTCTTATCTTTAAGCTGTGATAATGTTCCCATTGTCTTTATGTACTTTATATTATTGTTTCTTCATTATGTAACATAAGATTAAGTAAGAATAACCTGTTCTGGCAGTATTGGACTGAACATAACATGACGTAACACTTATGGTGTTTGGGTTGTAAAGTTCTGTTACACTGTGCTTCATGCTATTTTTGTATGGTTTAGTGTTCTATGATAAGTACAGATAGTATGTGCATTTTTTAAAAACTTTTCTGCACCCAAGAAATGACAATTTTTAAGAAATGCCTTGAACATAACTTGACAACATATAAATTATATTATGTTGTCAAGTTATGTACAGTTAAAACAGTGCCAGCTAACATTTTCCTTCATAGTAACAGTCTCTTTTAAAGTGGAAGACTGGTTTGATTATGTTGTCTATTGTAACTAATATATAAACTATTATTCTACTAGCTAGATGACTGAACATAACTTGACAAACTAGACTGACATGTAAAGTGTAAAGTTATGTTCATTACTGTAGCACATGTCCTAGTATACTGTCTTTGGGATGCCCACTTTGCTAGTTGTTATTTATCAAAATACAGCTTGGGTACTAAAATATAAATTGTTAAACCCAAAATATACATTTCTCAGTTTTAAATAGTTTGTACATAACATGACAACATCATGTGTTGTCAAGTTATGTTCAACCACAGTTGTGTTTGGTTCACACATTGTCTTCCAAGTTACAGTCTGATCATGCCTTTTACTCTTTGTTGTGCTGGCCATGCTTGATAGCTGCCATGATATATCATAATTTAATAATAACCAGCCATTTTAGTACAAAGCTGTTGAAAAATAACCAGACATGTTGGCCTGATGCTAGCTAATAACAAATCGCAAACATGGACACAAATTGAAATTATTTGACCCTCTCTGTTTCAGTTCTTCGGGATTTGTTCCTGAATCGAAAGTTTCCGAGGCTGAAGGGTCTTTCCCAGCCGTGAAAGCACCCAGAAAATTGATGCTCAACACGTGTGGTAGTGCAGTACCCTGACAGGTTGTGCCCTGGTGAGCAAGGTTATGTCAGCATACTTGTACTTACGAATGATAGCAGCCAGGAATCTTTTTAAAGTATTTGAAACCAGAAAAATGTGGATTCTGAACATGTTTTATCTCCATTTATTTAAGTTTGAGATGGAGACATTGAAAAATTATAAAAGGTTGAAAGGTACGGCCGAAACAAGTGGGACTGGTTGTCACTGGCCAATAAAGAAAAGGAGTTTGAAGTTTCCTTAGGAAACTTGATCAGCAGGAAGCTTGTTATGGGTTGCTTCAAGAAAGCGCTGTGATCATTATGCAACATAAACAAAGCAGTCTCTTTTTTTCTGTTTCAGGAGTGATTGTCGGAGTAGGTCCTCTGGGGGTCAAATTCATCAAGCCTCACCAGACAAAACAAGGAGTATTTGTTTACCCTGAAATAGATGATAAACAAGAAACTGTAGGGGATGATATGATTGTAGGGTCAGCTGTAGATTTCCTGCCACTCTCCAACAGTGCACGCGAGTGGAGGTTGGTTGGGTTTGATAAATTTTAAATTGTTTCTGCCATGTTTAGCTCAAGTACGAAGCTAAAGTGAGTACTTTGTGTGCCACTGGTCTGCTGAAAACCATCCGTCGTGGTAAACTTAGGTCAATTGGTGCTAGATTATATTTGTTTGAAAGTGGTACAGAAAAGTGTTTCTTTGCGGGGGTATTTGGGCAAAAGGTAGGCTCCGATGTCTCACAGCCCATAGCAAGGATGAGCAATGGCTAACTAATGTCAGTTTTCAAGAGTGTTAAATGTATTGTTGGTGTTCTAAAATGTATTGAAAGTTTAAACTTTTTTCACTTGGTGCTTTCTCACATTGTGGAACCACATTGTGCAGAGATTTAAACCCCATGTTGTAAAGTTATGTACAAACATGTACAGATTTGTTTTGCTACTTGATTTAAACATTGTACTTTTTTATTTGTAGACAAAATTATTAAAACTGGTAAATGCTGGGGTTTACTGACCACATAATTTGATATAATTTCCCATTTTTATCTTTTATTTTGACTTCAGTGTTGATAATATGTTCGGTTGTTCAAACTTGCCATTTTCACTCATTATTCCCTTGTACTATCAATTTCAAACCTGATAATTATATTACTGCTGTTCTGTAGTGTAGTAGAAAGCTACAGGTGATTGTGATTTTTATTTTCTGGTTCTTGTCCATTTGTGGAGGCACTTTTTTGCTGAAATTTGAAGCTCGTGGTGTAAAGTTATGTACAAACAATTACAATATGTATTTGCTGCTTTCATTACTAGTTTAGACACAATTTTGGGAGAAATAAAAGTGTATTTCATAAAAACACATCATTTGAGTAGTGTTTTGTTATTTTTGGATTTATGTATGTTAGTTAAAGAGCCTCAAGTTTGTTCATCACGGTGTAAAGTTATGTTCAAGCATTGTGTGTTTCTTGTTTTTAGCCTTCATTTCATTCTGTTGTGAATGATGTTTTTTCCCTAAATTATTCTGTAACCTACAAGAGTTTAGTACACAATTAAGGGAAAACACACCATCTTAATTGACTTTCTTTGCTGTGTTGTCAAGGATTTCAAAATTTTTGTTCATCAGCAAGTTGTCCAATTAAAAAAAAAAAGTTTATAGCTACTGTGTTCACACTTATCTCAATTAGGATAGTTTAGAATCTATCACTGTGCAATTTAAATTGTGTTTAATACCACACACAATTTTTTAATATAATTTATGCATTTTTTTTGCATAAATGTATAGCTGAGTGTAAAGTTATGTTCAAACAATTTCAGTGTTGCCCCATTGTGTATCTATTCACCCCATCAAACTTTCTTTGAAGTTTAAGCATAGCCTAGTAAGGAAAGAACAACATGATAATTTATACAGCATGAATCTACTTTGTGAAAGCTAGAAAATGTGTTTTATAAATGTGTGACGGTGTAAATGTTATGTACAAACCATAACTGTTTTTCGCCAATTACACCCAAACGACTGCTCATAGGGAAATTCTTTTGGGGGTGCAGGTTACTTATGACTAAATACACCACAATCATGCAAAATGATGCTCATATGTTTAAGTTCAAAATCAGAGACCCATATATATTCTTTAAACAAAGGCGTCACCCAAAGCCAGAAAATGCACTCAATCAGATTAGCTCCAAGGGACTAATTTTTCATTCAATTCTGAGAATGCTGTGCTGTCATGGAATTCCAGGCTGGTAAGCTTGCATTGTGTCATCAGGACATCAGCTGTCCTTTTTTGTGACTGCATCGCTCACTAGTTATCTAGATCATTTTGAGCCTTCCACTGAACACCTACTACATAAAGCAGTAGTATATATAATATTATATACATAACTCATGGTAAGACCTTCCTATTGACTATTCTTTATGGGCGATTGAAAAAAAGACTTCCTGAGACCTTCACCTCATTGTTTGGGTTACTGTGACCTACAGCATTCATTTGACGTCATTTTTGCACTTTTAATGCACATAGACTTTCAACCGATCGCATGCACAGACTCACAAACGCAACAGGCACATACAGAACAACGCTAACTCTCAGTCGGATGCATTCGTGCAGTATAAACGCAAAACATCATTTGTTTTTTTCTGTGACCCTGTTTCTAGTCCTAACTAACAAAACGTGAACTCAAAAATACTCTTCAAAAGATACACAATTCTCAACACTAGTACATCACTCAAATCCGCACACAATATAGTAAAAAAAAAAATTAGTATAAAAAGCCAGGTTAGGTAAACTGTCCTCATTATCCAACCTGCTCAACCGGTGTTATCGCTCTGTATCGTTAGCATGTTCCTCCACATCTAGGCGTTTGTTTTTTTTCGTCACACGTTCCTAAAGCTGTCCCACGTTCGCCGAACTGTGGACGTCCTCTTGACACACTCCTCTAGCGCAGCCTCTGTTGACTTTGATGTCTTGGCACCAAGCCTCTCGCTCCCCGAGCGATGAATGTCCTCACAACACATTCCTCCAGCGGCAGCCTCTGTTGACTTTGTCTTGGCATCAGGTCCCTCGCTCCGCACAAGAACTCTGTACAATAAAGTTGTAATGTCACAACACTTGTTTAACAAACATATTGAATGATATGAGGTACATTACGTAACCTGGCTGATACAAATAAATCTATTCGTTCATTCACACACTTGTGCTTTATAATTAGCAACGCACCATAACTCAGTCACTACACTGAAAAAGACTATAACATGACGCATGCGCCATACACTGGTTCATACCTAGGAAAAGATTATACTTAACACGCCCATGTACTACCTTTGAAAACAACCTGGGCATACACACACCACATTCCTTAGTTATCCATCCCGGAAAATAACTATTTAGAAAAATCCCTGGTTATCTCAACAAATTCTAAACCGACATAACTGAACAAAATCAACACTACACAACCGAATGAAATCTTACTAACGCGTACTACCTTTAACTCGCTAGCTGTTGATAATAAAAACGTACCTTCTTCTTCTTCTTCTTCTCGAACGCCGTCACACTTGGAGTTTGGCTCTCAAAATGAAATCTGTGGTCTTCTGTAGCGCCTCCACAGACCCGTACAGTTTCTCTTGTAGAGTGGCGGGCTTCGGCCATATCTCCTCCCTCAGCGGCTGGTGGTTCCCACAGTCCTGGAGGATGTGCTCTGCGGTCTGCTCTGCTTCTCCACAAGGGCACAGGGGAGATGGCACGAGGTGGAAGCGTCTGTGCAGGTGGAAATTGAGTCGGTTGTGCCCGGTCCTCAGACGAAAGATGGTCACCTGCTTTTGTCTGGACAGCTGATGGTAACTGTCTAGGGGCCGTTGTGGTGGTCTGTACACAGACTTAATGATGGTCTTCATCTCTGTGAAGCTGACTCCATTTTCATCTTGTTCTTTCTCTGCGCCCACTTTTGCCATTCTGTCAGCTTCTTCATTGCCGTAGATGCCACAGTGTGAAGGGATCCACTTCAGCACTTGATG